>CM053772.1:27842975-27915829 GCA_028658325.1 Potorous gilbertii
ACCAAAGATCCTGCTTCTTGAGCCTCATGCTCTTGCCATTAGAATTAGGGTAAAAGTTATTCATAATTAACTATTTTGCTAAAAGTTGGTAGGAAGCTTCTGCAACCTGTTCTTAGAAGGAATTCCAGTTTTTCTGAATTCTTCTCTTTCCTTCAAGTACTCCATTTTGCATTCTTCATAAAAATCTGGGTTTTTATAGTGAGCAATTAGGCATTCTTTTAATGCTGAATTTTCTTTTCGACATTTTACCACCATAAGAAACCCAGAGTCTTTGCAGCATTTGGTGAAGTCTTGCACTTGATCAGAACACCTCTCCCTGGCCTTCTCTCTCATAATCTTGGGAATCAAAACATCTTTTTCTACATGTCTGAGATGAAGGTCTTCTGCTTGGTTCAGCTTCATCTCGGGCTCCCAAAGGACTCTTAAGGAAAAATGCCATCTACGTCCAGACAAAAGAACTATGGGATTGAAACACAGAAAGAAGCAGAATATTTTCTCTTGTGTTAGGTTGTGTTTTGTTGGGGTTTTCTCATGGTTTCTCCCATTCCTTTTAATTCTTCTCTGCGGCATGACTAATATCAAAATGTGTTTAATAAGAATGTCTATGTAGAACACATGTAAGATTGCATGCCATCTTGACAAGGGAGTGGGGAGAAAATCTAAGGCTTATGGAAATAATTGTAGAAAACTGAAAAAAAATAAATTATTAATAATTTAAAAAATTGCAAAAAACAGAAAAGAACCCTGATCATAGAAAACTACTACTACTATGGTGACAGAAAGATCAAAACACAAACTCAGAAGAGGACAACAATGTCAAAATGCCTACACGTGAAGCATCAAAAGGGAAGATGAAGTTGTCTTAAGATCAAAAAGCCTTCTTGGAAGAGCTCAAAAAGAATTTTAAAAATCAAATAAGAGAGATAGAAGAAAAATTGGGAAAAGTGAGGGTTATGCAGCAGAACTATGAAAAGCAAAAAAAAGTCTATAGCTTGGAAAAGGAAGGACAAAAGTTTACTCAAAAAAACAACTCCTTAAAAAAATAGAGTTGGCCAAATGGTAGGAAAGAAAGTCCACTAGAGAAAACTCCTTAAAAAGTAGAACTGACCAAATGAAAAAGGAGGTACAAAAACTGAAGAAAATAATTCCTTAAAAATTAGAATTGGGCAAGTGAAATCTAATGATTCTATGAGACATGAAAAATCAGTCAAACAAAATTAAAAGAATGAAAAGAAAAGAAGAAAATGTTAAATACATCATTGGAAAAATAACTGACCTGGAAAATAGATCCAGGAAATGTAACAGTTATTGGACTCACCTGAAAGCCATAATCAAAAAAAAAGAGCCTGGACATCATCCTTCAAGAAATTATCTAGGAAATTCCTGATATCTTAGAACCAGAGAGTAAAATAGTAATTGAAAAAATACAACAGTCACGTCCTGAAAGAGATCCCCAAATGAAAACTCCAGGGAATGTTGCAGCTAAATTCCTGAATTATCAGTTCAAGGAGAAAATACTGCAAGCACCCAGAAAGAAACAGTTCAGATATAAAGCAACCACAGTCAGGATTATACGGGATTTGGCATCTTCAATATTAAAGGATTGGAGGATTTGGAAGATGATATTCTAGAAGGACAAATAACCTAGATTACAACCAAGAATCAACTACCCTGCAAAACTGAGCATGATCTTTCAGGGGGAAAATCGACATTCAATGAAATAGGGGACTTTCAAACTTTGCTAATGAAAAGACCAGAGCTAAACAGAAAATTCAGTCTTCAAGTATCATACCCAAGAAAAGCATAAGAAGGTAAACAGGAGTAAAAAAAAGAAAAACCAGCTTGTCTTTCAATAAGGTTAAGCTGTTTACATCCCTAAACAGAAAGGTAATACTTATAACTTTTGAGAACTGTATTTCTATTAGGACAGGAAGCAGTATACATAGACAGAGGGTATAGGTATATGTTGACTTGGAAATGATGATATAAAAAAATAAGGAGTGGAGAAAAGGATTATACTTGGACTAAAGGGGGAGGTATAGTGGGTAAATTATTTCACATGAAGAGGCACAAAAGACTTTCAGTAGAGGGAAAAAAGGGGGGGGGATGAGCATTGTTTGAACCTTACTGTCATTAGATTTGTCTCAAAGAGGGAATAATATAAGCACTAATTTGGGTATAGAAAGTTATCTTATGCTGTAGGAAAGTAGGAGAGGAAAGGGGAAAGAAAAAGGGAAGGCAATAGATAGAAAGGAAGGCAGGTTGAGAGGCGGTGATCAGAAGCGAAATATGGTAAGGAGGAAAAGAGTGAAAAAGAAAAAAGTATAAACAGTGGGGAAAATAAGATGGTGAGAAAAGACACGGTAATCATAATTGTAAATGAGATTAATTCTTCCATAAAATGGAAGTGAAAAGCAGAGTGGACTAAAAACTATAATCCTACAATATGTTGTTTACGGGAAGTACATTTGAAACAGAGATACACACAAAGTAATGATAAAAGGTTGAAGCAGAACATATTATGCTTCATCTGAAGTATAAAAAGCAGGAATAGCAGTCCCAATCTCAGGCAAAGCAAAAACTATAATAGACCTAATTAAAAGAGATAATTAAGGAAATTACATCTTAACTAAAAGGTGCCATAGACAATTAAGTAATATCAATACTAAACATACATGCACCAAGTGGTATAGCATCCAAATTCTTAGAGGAGAAGTTAAGTGGATTACAGGAAGAAATAGCAAAACTCTACTAGTGGAGGACTTCTATCTCCCCCTCCCAGAGCTCAATAAATACCTGCAAAATAAGAGAGTCGTTAAGGAGGTGAATAGAATTTTAGAAAAGTTAGATATGATAGGCCTCTGGAGAAAATGGGATTTGGAAAGAAAGTAATGCACCTTCTTCTCAACAGTACATGGCGCCTACACAAAAATTAACCATGTAGTAGGGCATCAAACTTCCTACAATCAAATGCAGAAAGGCAGAAATATTAAATGCAACCTTTTCAGATCATGATGCAGTAAAAATTATGTATAATCAAGGGCCATGGAAAGATATATTAAAAATTAATTGAAAACTAGATAATCTAATCCTAAAGAATGGGGGGGGGGGTCAAACAGCAAATCATATAAACAATCAGTAAATTCATCAAATAGAATTACAATAATGAGACAACCTAACAATATTTATGGGATGCAGTTAAAGCACTTTTTAGGAGAAATTTTATATCTCTGATTGCTTACATGAATAAAATAGAGAAAAAGCAGATCAGTTAATTGGACATGCAACTAAAAAAACTAGAAAAAGAACAAATTAAAAATTCCCAATTAAATACCAAATTATATATCCTGAAAATCAAAGGAGAGATTAATCAAATTGCAAGTAAGAAAACTATTGTATGAATTAAACCAAGAACTGATTTTATAGGAAAAAATAGATAAACTTTTGATTAATTTTATTTTATTTTTTTATTTTTTTAATATAAATTTATTTATTTAACTTTTTACATTGATTAATTTGATTTTTAAAAAAAGAAGAAAACTATATTACCAGAATCGAAAATGAAAAGGGTGAATTCATGATCAATGAAGAAGAAATTAAAGCAGTAATTAAGAGCACTTTTGCCCAATTGTATTGTCAGTAAATCTGACATTCTAAGGGAAATGGATGAATATTTGCAAAAATATACATTGATCAAATTAACAGAAGAGAAAATAAATAACCTTATTTTAGAAAAGGTAATTGAACAATTCATCAATGAATTCCCTAGGAAAAAACCTCGAGGGCCAGATGGATGTACAAGTGAATCCTACCAAATATTTAAAGAATAATTCCGATATTGTATATACTGTTTGGGAAAATAAGCAGAGTCCTACCAACTTCCTTTTAGGACACAAATATGGTGCTGATGCCTAACCAAGAAGAGCCAAACAGAAAAAGACAATTACAGACCAGTTCACCTAATGAATATTGATGCAAAATATTTAAATAAAATATTACAGAGAAATTACAGCAATTATTCATGAGGGTGCTACATTGTGACCAGGTGGGACTTACACCAGGCATGCAGACCTGGTTCAGCGTTTGGAAAACCATCAGCATAATTGTCCATTTCAGTAACAAAACTAAGGGAAATCCTATGATCATCTCAATGATGCAGAAAAAAGCATTTTTTTTTTTTTACAAAATACGGCATCCATTCCTATTAAAAGCTGTAGAGAGCATAGGAATAAATGGAGTTTTCCTTAAAATGATAACCATCATTGAGCATTACATGTAATGGAAATAAGCTGGAAGCTTTCCTAATGGAATCAGGAGTTGAAACAAAGATGCCTATTATCACCACTATTATTTAATGTTGTGCTACACATTAGTTTTAGCAGTGAGAGAGAAAAAAAAATTGAAGGAATTAGAATAGGCAATGAGGAAACAAAACTATCACTTTGCAGGTAATGTGATAATATGCTAAGAGAATCACCTCAAAAATTACTTGAAATAACGAACAACTTAAGTTGTAGGACGTAAAATAAACTCACAGAAGTCATCAGCATTTCTGTATATTACCAATAAAGCCCAGCAGCAAGAGATAGAGAAAATTCCACTTAAAATAACTATAGACAGTATAAAAAAAATCTGGGAGTCTACCTGTCGAGACAAACCCAGCAACTTTATGAACACAATTACAAAATACTTTTCACACAAATAAAGTTGGATCTAAATAATTGGAAAAATATCAATTGCTTATGGATAGGCTGAGCTAATACAATAAAATTGACAATTGAACCTAAATTAATTTGCTTATTCAGTGCCATACCAATCAAACTATAATAAGTAATAAAAAAGTAATAACATTCATCTGGAAGAACAGAAGTTCAAGAATGTCAAGTGAATTAATGAAAACAATGCAAAGGAAAGTGGCTTCGCCCTACCAAGTCTAAAACTATATTGTAAAGGAGCGATCATCCAAACTATTTGGTACTGGCTAAGGAATAGAGTATTGGAACAATGAAGTAGATTAGGTACATAAGACACAGTCAGTGACTATAGTAATATACTACTTGATAAACCCAAAGACTCCAGCTTTTGGAATAAGAACTCACTATTTGACAGAAACTGCTGGGAAAACTAGAAAATAGGCACAAACTAGCCATAAACCAAAACTCACACTGTATACCAAGATAAGGTCAAAATGGGTACATGATTTGGACATAAAGGGTGAAACCATAAGCAAATTAGGAGAGCAAAGAATAGTTTGTCAGATATATATAGATAAGAGAAGAATTTATGACCAAATAAGAGATAGAGAACATAATGAAATGTAAAATGGATAATTTGGATTACATAAAATTAAAAAGCTTTTGCACAAAATCAATGCAACCGGGAAGCAAAAAGCTGGGAAACAATTCTTATAACCAGTGTCTCTGATAAAGGCATTTCTAGACTATATAGAGAACTGAGTCAAATTTATAAGAATATGTCATTCCCCAGTTGATAAATGGTCAAAGGATATGAACAGGCAGTTTTCAGATAAAGAAATTAAAGCTCTCTATGGTCATGAAAAAATGCTCTAAACCATTATTGATTGGAGAAATGTAAACCCAACCAACTCTGAGTTACTACCTCACACCTGTCAGATTGTTTAATATGACAGAAAAGGAAAATGATAAATACTGGAGTAGATAGAGGAAAATTAGAACACTAATGCATTGTTGGTAGAGTTGCGAACTGATCTAACCATTTTGGAGAGCAATTTGGTTTGACCCCAGTAATACCACTACTAGATCTATATGCTGTAGAGAGCAAAATGGGAAAAGAAACCATACATACAAAAATATTTATAGCAGCTCTTTTTGTGGTGGCAAAGAATTGGAAATTGAGAGAGTGCCTATCAAATGGGAAATAACTGAACAAGTTATGGTATGTGAATGTAATGGAATACTATGGTACTATAAGAAATGATGAGCAAGCAGATTTCAGGAAAACCTGGAAAGACTGACAGGAACTGATGCTGAGTGAAGTGAGCAGAACCAGGAGAACACTGTACACAGTAACAGCAACATTTTGTGATGATCAACTATGACAGACTTAGTTCTTCTCGGCAGCGCAGTGATCAAAGACAGTTTCAAAAGACTCACGATGGAAAATATTACCCATATCCAGAGGAAAAAGTATAGAGTCCGAATTCAGATTGAAGAATACTATTTTCACTGTTGTTTTTTGTTCTCCTGGTTTTTCCCTTTTGTTCTAATTCTTCTTTCACAACATGACTACTGCAATAATATGGTGATCAAGATTGTATATCTATAACCTGTATCAGATTACTTGCTGTATTAGGTAGGGGAGAGGGGAAAGAGAGAAAGAGAAAAATTTGGAACTCACGATCTTATAAAAATGAATGTTAAAAACTATCTCTATGTGTAATTGGAAAAAAATAAAATATTTTTATAATATAAAACCAGTGTTTCAAAAAATAGAAGACGTATGTTATAAGGAGGAACAGGTTTGGGGGAAAAGATGATAAATTCAGGTTTATACTGGTGCTGAGTTGGAGAAAACAATAAGATCCCCAAGGAGAGATGTCTTGAAGGCAGCTGGTGGAATTGTAGAAGCCATCTGGTGATAGTTGATTGAAGCAATGAGGATGAATGTGTTTCTTAGGACATATTTGAATCTAAGGGAGAAGACTGGACCCAGTAGGAAGGGGTGATCAACAATGTCTTAGGGGCCAGACAGGTCCTGGGGAGTTGGCAGGGGTGGGGGTGGGGTAATAATACAGATAGATAAAGGGTCATTTGAATTTTGTGCTGAGGAACTCTTTAACTTGTGGAAGAGCAGTTTGAAGAGGATAGTAGTAGGAGTCAGCAGCCAGATTACAGGAGTTTGTAGAGAGACAGATGCTGACAAAGAGGATGTGTCAGGTCTGTGCAACTTTTTAAAAAATATAATATTTTTAAAAATATAATTTTTTTATTGCAATCTTAATTCAACATACATAGGCATTTCATTTTGTAGAAAGAACAAAGATTGCCTATGAAACTATGGGATATTGCCTATGAACCTTTTCTGGGATATTTGTTTTAAAACGAAGTATATTTAAAAAGTATACTTAAAAGAGCATATATTAAACTCAATATGGTAGTAATAAATTACTCCATTTGTGTCCCTTCGTTTACAGTAACTAAAAATCAGGCTTCTCTTCCCACCTGTTTTAGCACAGCATCGATTTCTATTTCCTTTGATCTTCCAGAAACCAGTCCATTTTATCTGAAGTGAGATAAACTTGGTTTAAAGAAGTTACTTGGAGAGATAGTCTTTAAATATTTGGATCATACACATTTTCTAGCTGTAAACTCTCACAAGCTAAAATACTTGCGAATATTTGTATGTAAATATGAATTCAGCTCACAAGAACAGCATTAAGTGCCCTCTCTGACCAAAATGCTCTGCTAGGTCATGAGAGAGAGTCAGAATTTAGAAAAGGCATGTAACTTAGAGTCTTCATTGGAAGATATGATTTGTATTCATATAATTATAATACAAAATAATATTTGGCAAGTGCACGAAGGAGTTGTCCTCTCAGGATGGCAAAGGGCATCAGGCAAAGTCTCCAGATGATAGTGAGAATAAGAGTAATAAAGTATGGGGAGGAATTCTGCTTAGGGAAGGGCAGAGGGTATGAAGAAAGGCAGAAAAATACAGTGCCCATATGGAAACAGGGAATCATCTCTTGTGGCCAGGGTGTTGAGAAGACTGTATGTGATTTACCCAGAAGGGGAGTGAGCTGGGCTAAGGAGGCTGATGATTAGATGGTGAAGGCGAGACTGAGTGTAATCTGGGCCCTTTCAGCCTCCCATTCATTCCTTCAGGACTGATGAGCATAATAGAAATTTGTCTAAAACAAGCATTTGTAACCTTTTCTTGTATCCTGGGCCCCTGTGGCAATCTGGTATCGTCTATGGACCCCTTCTTGGAATCATGTTCTTAAGTGCAGAGAATGAAATATAGAAAACCAAAAGGAAACCAATTATACTGAATTACAATTATTGAAATATTTTTTTAAAAACCCACAAATTCACAGACTCCAAGTTAAGAATCCCTGGTCTAAAATAATCTCACACATGCTTTGAATGAAGGCCCAAATGGCTAAATAAAATTTTGTTTCATGACCTGGGAAACTGATTTTGGTTTTCCCTCTCCAGTAGAACCAAAGAAGTGGCTTAGTGAATGTTACCCTTTGATTTTGTTTTGTTTGTTTTGGGTTTTTTTTGGTGGGAATCACCGATCCTGGAAATTCAGATTTGCAGGGACTTCAGTGACCTCGTTTGACCCCCATTAACCTACCAAATGGTCGACTTGACCTTGCTTGAAGAGCTTCAGTCAGTGGGGTATCCATGAGCACTGAGTACCCCACCTTGGCCTGAGATGCCTTTTTACAGTTGCAGAGAAGGCTCTCGAGGTGGTGGGGATCCAGCTCAGCTTTCCTGCCCTTTTCCTCCCCAGTCCCCCACCATTTTGTATCCAACTTGGTGTGTTGCCAGAATCTCAGAAGCCTTAGTGTGATAGCACTGATATCTAGATCACATTTTCTACTTGTATCCATGGCAGTTCTGATCCAAACACCTCTTGTTCACTTAGACACACGTTCATCTGGCAAAAGGTAAGTGATACTTTGCCGTTCTGGTTCTGTCGCTGCAGGCCTTCCTTCCACAAGTACTGACAGAAAATAAAATGTTAAAGCCCATTGTTGATAGTTATGGGAAACAAGGATCAGGAAAGGGACTAGCATTCATGTAGCACCTACTGTGTGCAAGGCGCTAAGCTAGGGGCTTTTACAAATACGATCTCGTTTGTTCTTCTCAAAAACCGCTCCAAGTAGGTGCTCTTACTATCTCCTGACAGGGAGGGAAACTGAGATGAAAAGACTTGCCCAGGGTCACACAGCTAGTAAGTGTCTGAGGCTGGATTTGAACTCAAGTCTTTACGGATCCAGCGCTGTATCCACAGCAGCCCCTGGCTGTTCTATTACGTTTCTGCCTTGTTTAGTGGTACAACAAATTGATTCAGCTTCTCAGGAGAGTTCTTTGCCTATCCGTAATGGTTATGAAAATGTTTATAACTTTGTGTTGAATACTTTCCTTTGTGAAGTATAACTAGTGAAAATAACCCAAAGAGATATGCTCAGATGTTTACAGCAGCTTTATTTATAATAGTCATTGTAAACAACCTCAAGGTATAATTATTGAGCAAATTGTAAAGATGATGGCATTCTGAACAGCTATTAAAAATGATGCATGGTGCAGCTGTTGTGTTGATTGATGTATGGGAAAGTTTTATATGAAATATTGGCTGGAAAGGAACCAATGCAGATTACAACTCTGAAGTATTTTTGTGTGTATTTTACAATTCCAGAAGGAAGTTTGGAGAGATGTAAAGCATTTAGAGTTTAATGCCTATTTTGGGGTGTATTTTCTTTACGGTAGCTTACATTGATAATTTTTAAAAAGAAAGCTTGTTATAATTTTTAGTAGATAAAGCTTTCAGAAACTTTTAGATTCACTTAAATTAATAGTTAAGTAACTTCCTGGTAGAAAATTAATTTTAAAATAAAACTATATTTTTTTTTGACAGAAAGGTTAGACAATAACCAGCTTGAATGTTAGAGAGATGCATACAGTAGAAGAGTTATTAATTTAATGCCTTCTCTGGGTTGTGAAATTGCTGGAGTAAACATAGACTGCAGTAAGACTAAACATAGATGATGTCATTAATAGCAAGGTTAGTTTATTCTGATTTGAAAATTACATTTTCTACCATATAAATTATAGACTGTCTGATGTCATGGATTTCTGAATCAGATACTGTGAATGATTTTGCACATATGTATGTTTTTATATACAACATATATGTACTTGATATGGTGTCGTAATTTCATACATTTAAAGGAAAACGTACTTGCAATGGGGACAATTGAAGACAGCCCAGATAGTCTAAGATTCCATACACTTGAGCCAAAAGACTTATTTCCAGTTTGTTATTTATAAGGAAAGAGCTGGTGATGGGGCTGGGTCTTTTGAAGTAAAAAACAAAGTCTTCTATTCAGTCTTCACTTTAATAGACTACACATGACAGAGGATTGGCATCCTTGAGGGTTCTGTAATATTGGGTTTGGCATTGTTTGTTTTCCAGTCATGTGAACACTGGTGGGAAATGATATTATCCTAAAAACAAAAAGTAAACTCATTATTTCATGCTGCCCTTCATATGCCAATCAGCGGAGAATTGCTTGGGAAAATAGGATGTCCAGATTGTTATGTACAGAGTGAAATTACCAGATATTCAGAACACACTGTAATAGCATGATGAACAGCAAGAAAACCATTCAGAAAGAAAATTAGGCGGGAGAGAGAGAAGCGTGTGTGTGTGTGTGTGTGTGTGTGTGTGTGTGTGTGTGTGTGTGTATACTCATTTTTGCTCCTAACACAACTATAAAAGGAGTATTAAAATGCGTCTCTGGCTGGTCATCTTAACTATTCTACAGGTAGACATCAAACAGATTATGAAACCCATTAGCTAGTCTGTTCATGTTATCTGTAGCCATCTGAAAATTGACCCCTTTCTGTTACTGGAGAGAGGCAACCATATTTGGATGAGCCATTGCATTTGAAAGCCACTCTTCTTTACCGAGTTTTGCTCCCAGCACCCATCTCCCTGGTCTTTGCCTCTCTCCTCCACTTGTTTTCACATTTGGAAGCCAGTTTATGGATATGCTTTGAAAAGGATGATTATCTTTACCATACTTCTGACACTATACTGAGCTTTCCACAGGACGTTTTTTAATTCCCTTTTCTACTTTCTTGTCTTGTATTATTTAAATGACATAAGTAATAGCGTTTCTATTTCCCATGGGCAATTTTTCCTCCATCTGTCCAGCTGCAGTCAGTGTTCCTGTTTATCCCAAAAGATCACTGAATGTTCTCTTTCATGGCTATCTGCAGTTTATATGCTGGCTGTTAGCTTTCTTGATAGTACCTATGTTCGCCCCGATTGAATCACTGGGGAAAAAGCACGTATCTCTTTGGGTGTGAGATACATATTGCCATCCCATTGTTTTCTTATATACAGCATTAGTCTTACAAAAATATTTTTACTATACTTTATGAAAACAGTATTTTACTGTTTAAATATCTATAAGGGAGAGGGGAAGGGAAAGGAAGTGTCTGTCCTCTGTGCCACTAGCCTCCCCAGTCAGATTATGTCAGTGCTAATTGCTGAGTGGGTACAATGCTGTGAATTGGGGTCAGGAAGACCTGAATTCAAGTCATTTCTTGGATTCTCACTGGCTATATGACCCTGGACAAGGCACTTCACCTCTCTTTGCCTCAGTTTTCTCATCTGTAAAATAAGGATAATTTTTATTACAACAACTTCCCAGGATTATTTTGAGGATTGAATGAGATCTTTGTAAAGCACTTTGCAAACCTTAGAGTGATATGTAAACGCTAGCCATGCTTGAGCACTGAAACAGCTTTGGTCCCTTGGATATTTTTTTCCAGTAGAAATTAAAAGCTGTGTGTGAGTAACAAGGTAATGGTAGTAATCACTTTTCTTTTTTAGAAAAGGTGGATGACTTTTGGTTTATAACATTGCGTAATTGCCAAACATGCCCCTTCTCCTTCCTCACAAGCTGTTCCTTGTAAAAGAAAAAGAAAGACTAAAAAAGGAAAAAGAGATTCAGCAAAGCCAGCCATCACGTCACTAAGTGTCTGACAGCATGGTGTACACAGCATGGTACACCCATGGGCTCCGAGTGGAAATCTCCATCCAGGGAAAGGAGGGAGATGCCTTTTCCCAAAATCAAAGCCTTGGTCACATAATAGGGTTATACACAATTCTCTCTCCTTCTCATTGGCATTATTGTTTCCATGATGGTCCTCACGATGTGTGTTGTTTATGTTATTGTTATTAGTGTGTATATTGTTTCCTGGCGCTGCTCTGGTTCTTCTTCCTTCAGTATGAATCAGTTTATGTGAGTCTTCCCATGATTCTCTGAGTTCTTCATTGTCTTTGTTTCTTTTAAGGCACAGTAACATCTCTTATACTCATATCCTGATTTTATTTAGCTGCTCCCTGAACAACAAGCACATATTTTGTTCTAGTTATTTTCTACCACAAAAAAAAGATGCTGTGGATATTTTTCCTTCTGTCTTTACCCTCTGTGGGATATCTGTCTTGTTGTAGGATCTCTGATTCGAAGAGGGTGGTCATTTGTCACTTTGTGTTTTTTTATTTAGCCTAACTCCAAATTGCTTTCTGTAGTTGTTGGACCCATTTACAACTCTGCAAACAGCCCATAAAACCACAGCTCCTCCAGTTTTTTCTTTTATTTCTTGACTTTTTTTTATGTTTTCCAGTTTGCCAGATATGAGGTGAAACCTCAGCATTTCCTTGATTTACATTTCTATTATTAGTGAGTTGAAGCAGTCTTTCACATGTTAATGTTATGCTATTTAATTTATAAATAAGCTCCTAATATAAGCATTAGTTCAGATAAATTCAAAGCTTCTTTCTGGGTAAGATTTTCTAGAAATAGGAGGGTATTTTGTCATTGTGGCCATGAGCAAGGCCTCTAAGCCCCTCCAAACTTCAGGCAGTTCTCTGTGGTTCATCAGTAAGTTATAGAGAGATACCAGCCTGTAATGGTAGAGGAAATTCCTTAAATAATGATATCACAGATGTTTCACATATACATGGATTTTCTTTTAAAGCACCAATGAAATGAATTTTTAGCTTATCCAAATCAAATTACTTGAATTTATTATATACATATGTATGTATATTTATATACACACACATGTATATATACTATATGTATATATACACATATAGAATAAAGTGTGTGTGTGTGTGTGTGTGTGTGTGTGTGTGTGTGTGTGTGTCTGTGGTGTGTGAGAGAGAGAGAGAGAGAAAAAGGGGCAGCTTGGTATAGTGGCCACAGGGACAAGAAGGCCTGGATTCAAGTTCTCCTAAAACGTACGAACAGTATAATTCTACACAAATCACAATTTCCTACACAACTATGATGACGATGGTGATGGCAGCTGGTGTTTATTCGCACTTTAAGGTTTCCTTATTATAGTGATCCTAGGAGGTCCCTGTTCCCTGATGAGGAAACTAAGACTGAGGTTGAGAACAATTCTAGATCTGTATGGGAAGACAGAATCTTCCCACTCCACAATGCCTGGGAGTCATGTCTATCAGAGTCTCAGAGTTGGAAGGAACCTCGGAGCCCAAATAGCTCAGCCTACGTTGGGTCAGGAATTCTCTGTCCAGCCTATCTGGCAGGAGATTATCCAACCTGTGCTTGAAGTCCTCCAGTTAGGAGGAACCAGGACTTCCTGAAGCCCTTGAGAACAGTTCTGTCAGAAAAGTGTTCTGTCAACCTGAAGAGTGCCTCTGTACAACTTCTGCCTTTGCTCCTAGTCTGGTTTTGGCCACTAACTGGCTGGAGAACATGCAGAGTGGCCAGGATCAGGTCAGTGACCAACCTTAAGACTTCGCCATCCACAGAGCTGCTGAACAAGCTCTGGGTGTTGAATCTGAAGAAGAGAACATTCCAGCTCCCATTCTGCTTGTCTTATCCAAGCTCCCATTTATCTCCTGCTTTTAGGTTTGCAAAGACCTTCACACAGGTCATCTCATTGGATCCTGTCTGCAAATATTGAAAGGCTGTCAGGGAGAAAGGATTGTGCAGATTTTGACTAAATGTAAAGAGAAATGTCCTAACCATTTGAGTTGTTCAGAAGAAGAATGGGCTGCCTTGGGAGGTAGTGGGTCACCCTGACTAGAGGCTTGTTTGGGAAGTGAGATTGATTTTCTGTTCATGTATCCCTATTGAATTTCATCTTAGTGGGTTCACCTTGGTGCTCTAGCTTGTCAAGGTCCTTCTGGTTGCTAGTAGACAAAATTCCTGTTCAGGTATGGGAAGAACTGAATGGCCCCTGGGGTCCTTCCAGCTCTGAGATCTAAAATCAAATCCCTCTTTAACATACATATTCGAAGGTAGTTTTTTGTGTCCACCTTTCCCCACATCAGACTTGTTATAGTCTGTCTCCCGGTGCTCATACAGTCTGGTTTCCAGTCTCCCCTGCGTCATCTGAGTTGTCTTCCTCTCCACACACATACCAGCTTATCAGTCAACATCCTTCCTCCAAAGTAGCTCACAAGACTGAACCCAGCCCCACAGACAGGGCCTGACTGGGGGAGGATGCAGATGCTATCATCACCTTCACTCTGGATACTCTCCTTCTCATGTGACCTCCTCTCATAATAAACTTTTTTGATGCCCATATATCAGACCATGAAGGCTGACGCTCACATTGGAAGAGAAGAGGGAATCTAAAAGGGGCCACAATTTGGCAGGGGGCAGAAGGAAAAGTCACAGCTGGTGACAGAGGGAAGGCAGAGCTACTTCTGCTTTTGTTTTCTCTGCCAAAGAGAATGACCTTGGCCTTAGAAATGACAGAACAAAACTGGCTGATGAGGACTCACTATCCAAGATAAGTAGGGAGATCAGAAGAATGTACTAACCACTGTGATGGCTTTAGGTCTCCTCCAAAGGAACTGTATCCTCCTGTAGAAAGCAATCTGGCTGCTTGTAGAGGCTTGGGGTCCAAGGTCACAGCCAGGGCTCCAACTCATGTCCTCTCACCCCAAGCTAATGCTTTCTCTTTCTCATGTTGCCTCATCACAGAGGTTAAGAGAGGTTTAAGGTCATCCATTGAATGAATCACCCAAGTCCACATGTTGTTGTTTGTCCTTCATTCTTGAAAAGGACCAACGATGTCACAGGGGTGATGTCTTAACTTGCAAGTGAATTGGATTTAAGTGAGGCAGAGCTGTGCAAAGTCATCAGCCTTACTCTTCTTTCCCAGAGTTATCAGTCTGGTGGCATAAAATAGGTCAAGATGACTGGCAATGACCCAGGATACTGTGGGAGACCTTGGCCTTTTGGGTGTGTTTTATTTAAAGACAGCCACAGAGATGCCATTGCATAAAGCTTCAGGTATCTCAGTGACGCCAGATAATGGAAACTCTTCCTTTAGGCCTGATGCTCCATTTGTGAACCCTTAAGTCTGTGAACTTTGCAGAGTGATGCACTGACTGAACTCTTCATCCAAAGCATCTTTTAGAAGTGAATTTCAGATAGGGACATTGTTTTTGTAAATACTGAGGCCAATTATGAACCTTGAGTGGTCTGACACCTTGGAGCCATATCTGTGGCAACCCTCACCATAATTGTAGCCCCAGGAAGTATTTTCTTAATAGCAGAGCTCTAGAGAATAAGGTATTTGTCTCACCTTTGCTGTTCTTTTTTATGTATTAGAATTTTTCATTCTTTAAAGTTGCATGGGACACGTTTATTTTATTGATCTAGCCTCTAAGGCCCATATTTTTTCAAAAGGCTGCTGGTTTACTTTTTCCTTTAATGTGTACTTGTAAATGAATGTTAATTCCAGTGAATAAAAAAAGACATACACCAGTTTTGTGTCCAGCTGTCTTTGAAGAGGCTTGTTGTGCTCTCCATTTGGCCTGAATTGAATAAAAAGCTTTGTGCCGACTTTGCGTAAATTATTCATGCAGAGCATCTTAAGATTTTGCAGAGGATGAATGCCCTGTGTTGAAGAGAAGTAAAATAGTTTCCTTGTCTGAATGATGGTCGTTTCCCCCGAATACTAAAAATCTACTGTGTAATGATTTTTAAAAATTAGATTCAGCAAACATTTATTGTATACTTACTATGTAGAAAGAAGGCATTGTGCTAAACACTGGGGATACGAAAATAAGACATTATTCTCCACCATCTACCCTTTCTCTCATCGGTTTAGGTTCTGCCTCTGTGTCTTTTGTCCATGTCAGTACCCTCACCTGGAGCATTGTTCTCCTCCTTCCTTTAAATGAGGCTCTGATTGTCTCCAGAGTGCCGTTCAAATAGGAATTCTTTATCCTGATGTCCAGGAGCTCTCCACACAGCAGAATCCCAGTTTGCCTTTTTCAGTCAAAGCTTCCATTGCCTCGCAGTGAAACATCGGATAGTGAAAAAGAACTTCCCAGGTCTTCTGGAATCCCAATCCAAATCTCGGACACCCCACAACATCCTTTGAAGTGGTCTTCTAGTATCTGCCCACCCCAAGCTAGAGACCAAGACCCAGGAGGGCAGGCTGATTCCCTTCCTTTCTTGAGAATCTCCTAAGGTGACCTTGGTTCTTTTAGGTGCTATATGACTGCTGGCTCACCGAAGCTGAGGGGTTTTTTAACAGGAGCTACTTTCTAGCCATGTCATCTATATTCTATACTTATATAGTTGATCTTTTTTACTCAACCATAGGATTTCACAGATATTATTGTTCACTTTTACCATATTCTTGTTCCAGTTTATTAGGATCTTTTGGGATCCAGTTCTGCCATCTAATAAATTAGTTATCCCTCCCAGATCTTTGTAATCCGGGAATGTGATAAGCCAGTCATCTCCGAGAGCTGCCATTTATTCAGCACCATAAGTTATGAGTGTCATTAGGATCCAAGTCATTGATGTAAATGCTGAACAGAACAGGCCTCACCCCTCGCACTAGGAGCTGCCATCCAGTTGGCGTTCTATTCATCACTAGTCTTTTAGTTTAATGCAGTTTTTACCAATCACTTCTAAAGGACTCCACTAGGTACTGGGAGTTCAACTATGTAAAACCACACAGCCCCCTGCTCTCTAAGAGCTTATACTCTAGTAGAACTGACTTTTGTACAAGTGAATGCAAGGTAGTTTGTGATGGGGGAAAAGGAGAACTACAAGATGTTCTGGGAATGTTTGAGGAGAAAGAGAGCAGAGCAGAGGAGGCTTCCTGGCACCAGAGTAAACCTGGAAAAAAAGAGAAGCGTTCCAGTAGACAGAGATGGAGAATGGCTTAATTTCTAAAATAGGAGTCTGTGCAACTGTTCACTGAAGAAGGTAACCTAGAAGACACATGGTGTAACATGTGCTGGAACAATGCATGGTCCAATTTGACTGACACAGTAGATTAAGGGGAATAAGACCAGGCAAGTACACTGGCACCACAGTATTGAGGGCCTCAAAGCCCACCCAAGGTTCTCTAGGCTGGATGGGAATCACTGTAAGTTCTGCTTGTTTGTTAAGGCTACATCTCCTTATCTCACTCTGACTAGAAATGCAAGAGCTACCCACTGGCCTAGTCCTACCTAAATTGGCCTGGGCTTGGACTTGTTCCTTTTTTGCCATAAACTAGTTTGTCCCTCTTTAGACCACTTGGTGGTCTCTTACTCCCAGGGACGTACATTATTGCCAAGCTTGTTGCAGACACCTCAGAGCTCATGAGTTCTAGAAGTCTGCCAGCTTCAGCCTCCCCAGAGCGGTGATTATGTGAACTACCATGGCCATACACTGTCAGGTTTGGAGCAGAGGAGTAACATATAAGACCATATTGCTCCCTTGCTTACAATTGGGGCATTTTGATCCTGTCCCTGTAACTATAAAGTTAGTACTCTCCACGTCAAGGATGGCATTTAATGAGGCATTAATAAATATTACTTAACGAAAACATTAATTTGATGCAAACAGAAATAAATGTCAAATGAAATAAAAAGGAAAGCCCACTGACAATGTTATTTTTTAAATGCTATGTCCAGGGAACAGACTCCGTCATTCAGGCAGCAGGCATTATAAAGCACCTCCGGCATACCGGGCATTGTGCTAAGCTCTGAGAATGAAAAGAAAGGACAAAGACAGCCTCTGCCCTAAGAGGCTCACTGTCTAATGGAAGAGACAACAAATGATATATACCGAGTAAATTGGAGATATGATCAGCAGAGAGAAGGGAGATTGGGAAAGGTTTCTTGTAGAAGGTAAGATTTTAGCTGGGAGCCAGGAAATGAGCTGACATGAGGAGGGAGAGAATTCCAGGCATGTTGGGGTCTAGAGATAGAATATCTTGTACAGGGAACAGCAAAAAGGCCAGTGTCACTGAATGGCAGAGTATGTGGGAATGAGTAAGGTATAAGAAGACTGCAGAGGTAGGAGGGGGCCAGGTGAAGAGTTTAGAAGAGCTTTGAATGCCAAATGGATGATTTTGTATTTGATCCTGGAGGTGATGGGAAACCACTGAAGTTTATTAAATGTGTGGAGAGGGGAGGGAGGGATAGCTTGGAGGATGACATGATCAGATTTGTGCTTTTGGAGATTATATTTGACAGCGGAATTGAAGATGAATTTGAATCAGGGAGAACCAAGCATGAGGTGAGAAGAGCCTACACCAAGGTGATACTGGGTTAGAGCAGAGAAGAGACATAGGGGAGAGACATTATGAAGGCATGATGGACCGTAATGGTCAACAGATTGGTTATGATGAGGTAAGAATAAGGAACCAAGGATACTACGGTGCCCTGGGTAGTAGTAGTAGGGGACTTAGAAAGAGAGATGTTCTGGAGGAAAGATAGATAATGAGTTCAGTTTTGGACATGATGAATTTAAGATAAATAGATGTTCAGTTTGATCTAATCCAAGTCATTTGATTTGATCAGCTGATTCAACCTTTCTCATAGACATTTGGAGATGTGAGTCTGGAGAGTAGAGAAGATATTAGGGCTTGACAAGTTGATCTGAGAATCATCAACATGGAGATGATAATTGAGTCTCTAGGAGCTGATGAGATCACAGAATGAAATAGTCTGATGGGAGAAGAGGTTCAGGACAGGTCCTGGGGGGCATCCATGAGGAGTGAGGTGGGAGTTATGGAAACAGTTTTGTCATAATTCCTCAACCAGTGAGGTCTGATGAGAAAAGACTTCATTGTAGTCTAATGAAAGAGAGCCCCAAGAGACTTTCTCCAGTCCCATGTCTCAGATGTGTGGTCTCATTTTTTTAAAATGTTTCCCTTTCTTAAGGTTAATAAATATATTTTTAAAAATCTAGTTCTTGAAATTGCATTGTTTCACGTATGGTAGTCAGAGACACCTTTCCCACTCCCAATTGTTTTAGTAAATGGTTAAGTCCTTGCGAAAATCACTTATGACATCACTGAAGAATACTACAGAAATAGCTTCTCATTTAAGTTCCCCTCCTCAGAATTAACCCACAGGAGGTGGCTCTGAAAGAGTCACCGACATAATGACTGGTGTTTTCCTTTCTCTTTCAATCTAGGCCCTCTGGTCACGGAAGCAAGGCCATGTGGTCGACTCTTGGCAGTCAGCAGCTTGTGGAGCTTTTGCAGGTGCAAGGGAAGGGCTGAAGAGGGGAGAAAAATGTGAATTCATAAGATTAACTGTGCAAAAACATTCTTTAGAATTTCCAATTTGTTTAGAAGAAAACCATTCCAGTGGTTTTTTGAGAGGAGAAGTTTCCTGAGGAAAGGGGGGAAAACTGTTGGAAAGGTGTCTGCTTGAAAGACAGCCAATTTGTTTTCGACTAATTTCTGTGGGTTTTTTGGTTTTGGTTTTGGTTTATGTATGTAAGTGTGTGGATTTTTTTTTTTTTTTACTAAATTGGGGGCTGGGGGAGGAAAGGTCTGTCACTCTGGATCTTGGAGTTATCTAAAAAATAATTTGTTGAGTCTTCTGTAAGGACAGACTTCCAGTGAGCACAGAACTGTGCAGCTGCCACTTACTTGCCCCAAGCCATCCTTCAGGGGCTTTAGTGATGTCTGCAGTGCAGAAGGCCATGATTCACAGTTCAGGTGACAGTTTGACAGTCGTACAGATTAACTGGTGCCAAGAGAGCAGAGTATCGATCGACACCGGAAGGCAAAAACCCTTCTCCAGAGGAGAAATGAGGAGCCAGACATCTGGGCCCTTTGTAGGCCTCATACCACACTGAAGTGATAGCAAGGAATCTGTACTGTGATATTTGCTACTCACTACATCAGGGCATAGATTGGGGGGGCTGGTGGGGTGCAGTTTTAATGAGAATGCAAATGCTTAAAAGATCATAGTATTGTAGTGGGGATTTATTAAGTGATATATTTGGCCATGTTTTAAGTTATGCCATAGAAAGTCAAATTAGAATTAAAGCAGAACTTAAACTGGACTGAAGTTTACTACTCTCTCCCTGCAGGGGAAAAAAAATTATAAACTGCCAGCGTAGTTGGAAAAATCAGTAATCTGTTATGCATGTAGGCTTAGCCTATCCACCCTATTTGTTCTAAAGTGTCTGTTGGTGTGTTGTTAGGAAAGAGAATTACTTGTATTTGTCTCATGGAATTGATAAATAGGGTACCCTAAGGCTTTTGCCTCAAGGTTTGAATCCAATCGAGCTTGGTTATAAGGGATAATTGAGTCCACATGACACTTAGTTGCTGTGCTAGATGAGTTGGTGGTCTTGGTTCGATTCCCAAGGGTCAAGCATCTCTGTCCTCCAGACCACTAACAGAATTCCAGTCTTTACGGGCAGCCTCTTCACAGGCTCCAGGAACAAAATCAAAACTCAAGCATCTTTATCCTTTAGGTTCCTCCAAAGACCAGAGTTGCACTAAGAAGTTCCACCTGTTGGAGGCTTAAACAGGAAGGTCTTTGCAGTCTCTTTAGAGGTTCAAGTCAATAAATATCTACCTCAAACAAGACCTGCATTTAAAAAAATACCTTTTATCTCTATTGCTATATGATTGTTATACCCAGACAGGAATAATTGACTACTAAGGTCCAGACATATTTTATACATATATTTCATATCATTACATTCATTGTCTTACAAAAAAAGAAGCATTTTGCACATTAGAGTCCATATGATGAAGTAAATAGAATGCTGGCCTTAGAGCTTGGGAGACCTAGGTTACAGCCTGCCTCTGACAGATCCTGGTAGTATGACCCTAGGCAAGTCACTTATCCTTTCAGTGTCCTCAGGCAGCCCTCTTAAGATTAAGTCAAAGAGGAGATTTTAACCTGTATTTGTGGTGGGAGTTTTCTCACCCAGAGTTGCCTGAACCAGTGGTACCACAGGTTTGCATATCTATTTCTCCCTACTTTCGTTAGCCTATGTGTAAATTTTAACAAGTTTCCAAATAATATTTTTCTAATTTAACAGTTGAAGGGAACTAGCTCTATGACCTTAGATAAGTCACTCTCTCAGTTTCCACTGCTTCATCAATAAAAGGAAGGTAGATTTGGAAGGTCTTATCTGACTCTGTGACCAACTGGATCATTGGCTCAGGGCCCTGCAAACTCCCTTAAACTCTATGTAGATGTTAGATACTCAAGAGGAAATAACATGAAATGAGTTCCCTTCTTGGCCAGCCCATCTGTTGGGGTAAAAGTTAAACAGTACAATTAGAAGAGAAATCTTCCTCTAGCGAGATACAGAATGATCTCACTTTCATCTGAAAATGTTCCATATTATGAACACAACTGCTAGTCTAGAGGGGTTTGTCATAGCACTGTGAATTACAAAGGCTAGAGAAGTGAACAATGAGTCGCCATCTTTGGAGATCTGACATGTTTATACATTCTGCCTTCAGCCTCTACCCATAAATGGTCATAAAGACAGTGGTGAAACCTGCCTTTGGATCAGAATTCAGACTTTTCCTGTCTGTGTGTGTGCTTCCAAATTTAAATTGACTTAAATCATTGCAGATGAACTGCTCAATACACTTTTTGTTCGCCATGCTTACAATATGAAATGTTTGACCCACAGATCTAAAAATATCTTGAGATTTAGAGACATTGAAAGTGAAGTATTATCTTCTGAGACTGACCTACAAAATAAATAAGATATAATAGGCCTCCTCAATTGAACTTAACATTAAAAACATAAAATTTTAATGTTGTTTTGCTACAGGGATGGAGAACCTGCTGCCTTAAGGCCACATGTGGTCTTCTAGATCCTTAAGTGGCCACATAAGACCTTAAGGCTGCAGGTTCCTTACCCCCCCGTGCTAAACTTATTGCTATAGGCAACACTAGCTTAGATTCCCACCTTACATGAGAGACAGAGTGCTTGGACTTTGAAATTCTAGAAGCAGGTGGAACATCCAGCTTGTTTGAATAAACAAATACCAATTTAAACAGAAGATACTTCAGGCCTGAACACCTGTTGAATATCCATGCAAAGAAGATGAATGAAGACGCCAGTCATTCTTGTATTATTTAGCTATTTTAAACATTCTTTTCTTTGTAAATTTTGAGTTCCAAATTCTCTCTTCATTGTTTAAAATTGGACTTGGTCGTGAGAGGAGGGGGCTGAAAGCAAGGGACGTACTTAAGAAAAGGGTGGGAAGAAGTCGCTCTGGGGTTGGGATTTCAGGATTTCTCATTCTGCTGCTTTAAAACATAGTTATATGGACAGAAAAGCCCAGTTTTGGGGAAGGAGGGACACATGCTGCTTTCTGTAGGGCAGTATTCTTCAAACTTGTTGATCTCAGGATTTCTTTGCACTCTTAAAAGTTACTGAGGACTTCAGAAAGTTTTTATGTTTACATGAGTTACATCTATCAATATTTACTGTGTTTAAAATTAAAATATCTTAGAATTATTATGAAAATAGTTTTAACTTTACAGACCCTCTGAAAGTGTTTGCGGAACTCCTGCCCCACAAACATCCCCACTTTGATACATGTTGGTATGGGGAGCAATCCAGCCTCTGTGCTTGGGGGACATCTCGCGTCTCCAAACTTGGCCTTTCAAGAAGCCTTCTTAACATTTACTGGAATTGGGTTTTAGTCAGAGAATGTAGAAAATGTTTTCTGTATGATATAAAATTCTAATGAGATTTATAGTTTCTACACTGTTATTAAGAATTCCCTCTTTAAAAATGTTAACTTGCAGCCTTTCATTTTAATATAGTGAATTTAATGGATTATAGACCATTGTAACTAACATTTAACCTATAAAACTTCTGCAGAAGTTCTGTTTAGAAGCTTCATCAGGGTTTGGATGTATTCCTTGAGTTCTTGGAGGGTAATGGTTCTACCAAGCCAGAAGGACTTCTGATAGCAGCCCAATGATAGTATCATCTAGTTGAGCATTTAGTGTTCAGTGTTTTTTCAGTTGTGTCCAAGTCTTCATGACCTGTTTTGTTTTCTTGCCAAAGACACTGGAGTGGTTGGCCATTTCCTTCTCCAGCTCATTTGACAGATGAGGAAACTGAGGCAAACAGGGCGAAGTCACTTGCCCAGAGTTGCAGAGCTAGGAAGTGTCTGAGGCTGGATTTGAACTCAAGGAGATGTCTTCTTAACTCCAGACCCTGTACTTTATCCAGTGTACCACCTAGCTACCCTTCCAGTCAAGCATATTGAAAGCTAATGACCAGAGAACATTTCATATTTAACGATGGAAGGATCAGATAGATAGATACATAGTGTAAATATACACACACATACATGTGTGGGCCCCTGCTGCTGCCACTGTGATAGAATGGAGAACTGGAAATGAGAGGATGCAACAAGACAGGCAGTGTTTCTACCATACAAAGCCCTTCACATGAAGTCTTGTCCATAATAATTCTGCACGCCACTGTAGGGAATGAAGGGCACCAAAGATGACGAAGGTTCAGCTGAAGGAGAGGCTGGCGCTCCATCCCTGAAACAAGGTCGAATGAATTCCTTGGATGTCCTGAGGCAGCAAGAAATCTCCTTTTATGATGTGCCCAGTTATCGTGCCTCCCAGAGAGAACATCATGAAGATAAGCAAAGCTCATGTACCGCCATTTGTTGTGGAACATGAGAAAAATGAAAATTCATTCAAGAACTTAACAAAATAACAGAATCACCTGAAAGGAGCTTTGGAGGCCATCTGAGTCCAATCCCCTCATTTTAATAGTGAGGAACCTTGTTGAGAGACTTGCCTAAATCATAAGGTAATGTCCCAGGCCCTTGGACTTCGGTATCAGTGTTCTTTCCTCTGGACCACATGCCTCAGCATCAGATCTTCCAAAGGATATCAATTTGTACCACAATCCTTGGCAATTTCTATGTAAAATTAGGTACAGAAGATGTCAAAAAGTACACCATAAAATATGGTTGAAGATAAAGAAATGGAGATGAGAAGTTTCTAGACTACTTAGAAGCATCACACCTCGATGTTGTGATGAAGGGCAAAGGATATTGTAGCTTCCAGAATAACATTATTAAAAATAAAATTTACAATATTTATACTGCTAATAACAGCCAATATGAATATTACATTTTTGTTTGCAAAGCACTTTACAGGTCTTATTTAATGCTCGAAAATCCTGTGAGATAAATACTCATATTTGCACCAATTTACAGATGAGGAAACTGAGGCTTGGGGAGGAAGTGATTTGCCTAGTGTTCCATAGCTGGTAAATGTCTGAGATGAAATTTTAGCCCATGTCTATAGCTAAGAAATCACCACATCCAGAAGGCCGTCCTAATATCCATATGACATGTTAAAAGTTTTTCAAACATTTCCACACACGTTACCTAGCCTGGTATTTTCACTACTCTAGCTATACCACAGTAGCCTGGGGAGTTGGCCAGGTACCCTCGTCTTACAGAGGAGACAGCAGCGACCCAGAGAGGCCCTGATTTGCTCAAGTCACCTGGTGAAGGAGTCCTGGAGCTGGGGCTTCCTAGCGAACCTGTCTCTGGCTTTGGTCCGGTTCTCTGTCCAGTCCTCTGTCATTGTTTGCATGTAATCAAGATCTCTGAAAGGAACCCAGATAATCACATTATTGTGACTGGGGAAAAAAGGGAAAAAATTTTAAAAATTAAAAAAAAAAATAAAGATTTTAGGTGGGTCGGGACATAGGGGAGGGAAATGTAATCAGTAAACCATATCTCCCTTTCAGGTGGATTTGCAGCTGCGGTCACCACACCTCTAGATGTGGCCAAGACAAGAATTATGTTGGCAAAGGTAGGAGGCGGAAGGTTATAATTTGAATGACACTTGTGCGGACTCTTGACATGAGAACTTTTACAATGACAGTATTAATAATAGTGAACAAGATGAATCTGCTATAGTAGCAATTATCAGTGCCTGATCCTGGCTGGGAGCCGGAGAGCCGGAGGCAGGGCATTGAAGTACCGATGTAAAAGCCAGATGAACTGGCCTTCCTGTAGTCTTCACATACTGTACCCCACTTCTGGCTTCCCATCTTAGCAACTCTTACCCCACAAGAGCCAATTCAAGTAACTACCTTTTTGTTTTAATTTCATCTGTCCTCTCGCTTCCCCATTCCCCCCCCCAATAAATCTCTCAGTACATCCCTTCATTATCCAGCAAAACAGATTCTCACATTGATAAATCCCAAAATGTATGTCTCTTTCTGCATGATGTTTGTCGGCTCTTTTAGGAGGGAGATGATGTGTTTCGTCATGTTTTATCACTGTGTTGATTAAGCATTCTCAAGTCAAAGTTGCTTCAGTTTTCATTTCTCTGATGGTGAATGATTTAGAGCATTTTTCATGTGGTGGTCAATAACTTGGATTTCTTCCTGTGAAAACTTCCTTTTAACATCCTTGGACCATTTATCTCTTAGAGAATGACTTTTGGTCATATATTTGAATCAGTTCCTTATAATCTTAGATATGAGATCTTTATCAGAGAAACTTGCTAATTTTTTTCCCCAGTTACCTGTTTCCCTTCTGTTTTTACTACATTAGATTTGTTTGTACAGTTTTTTTTTCATTTTTAGGTGATCAACCATTTTATCCTGTGTGATTCTCTCTCACTAGTTTTGTCATGAAATGTTTCCCTATATATAGATCCAAAAGGTAATGTCTTCTGGGTTCCTTTGACCTGTTTCTGACGTGACCTTTTCTATCAGTAACTCAGTCCCTGCTTCCAGGAGCCATACAACACCTTTCCTGATTCTCCCCACTGCCCGTGCCCTCCTTACCCAATGGCCTTGTGTTTGTTTGTATTTATTCGATGTATATTTGTTGCCTTCCCCCATTAGCCGGCAAGCTCCTTGAGAATGAGAATTATTTCTTTTCGTGTGGATGTTTGTATGTTCAGTGCCTAGCACCATGTTTGGCACGTAGTAGAAATTCATTAAATGCTTGTCAGTTGACTAACTGGGTTTTCATCGTTGTCTCTTTTGCCTTTTGAAAGAGAAATGCAGACCAACGTGTGCTTTTTAACCAGGCAAAGCCCCCTACATGGGAGGTGCAGTGGTCTGTTGTGTGGCCTGGGAGAAAGCCTATAAGCCCTCTCAGCCCCAGTTGCCTCATCTGTCAAATAAGGAAGCTTTGATCTTATGGCTAGAACTTGTTTAAGAATACTTTGGACCCTTTCTTCTATTGAAAATTGCATTATTTTGAAATTCTTAAATAAAAGTCAGTGTTTAAAGTTAGCAAGTTATTTTTTATGACCTGAGTATGTCAATAATATATATTTCAACCTATTCAATACATTTCTTACTTTCTGAAAAAATTCTTTGTTCCAGACATCTTGAGATTTCCTTAAGATGTTTGCTTACCTATTTAATATTTCCCTATGAAATTATTTTCAATTGTTAGTGTCATTTTGGTAACTTTCTGTGCTAGAGGAGCCAAATTTTGGCAGTGGCGTGTGTGTGTGTGTGTGTGTGTGTGTGTGTGTGTCTGTCTGTATCTGTATTTGTCTATCTTTCTCTCTGTCTGTCTGCGTGCCTGCCTAGTATGGTATCTTCTTGGACCACCAAGCTGTTTGAGGAAGCACTCTCCTTCATCATGTTTGATTTCACTGGTATGAGTTCTGTAGTGAGGAAGGTTTCTAACTCATTGAACTTGGGTGGTTTTTTTTTGTTTGTTTTTTTGAAATACAGGCGGGTTCTAACACTGCCAGTGGAAATGTTCTGTCTGCCCTACTGGAGGTCTGGAAGACACAAGGGATCTCCGGGTAAGGATGTCTGCTGGGAATATGGCTGTTGTAAACACTGAGTGTACATTCTTTCCTCCTACCTACTATAACTTCCCATCTTTCCCTTGACAACATTCTCATCCTTTCCCACATTTGGCCTCCCCTAAATAGGGTTGTGAACCATGATGTGTGTAATACTTGGAGCTGACTGGTTTTCTTTTTCTCCCTCTCCCTCTGTACCTCCATTCTCCTTTCCACTTCTTCCCTTTTTTTCTTCCTCCTCTCTCTTCCCCTCATATTTCCTGCTTTCTATTAAGAGCACAGTCATCTTCCAGGCATTCTGCTTCTCCACTTTAGAATGCTCCTCAACACTCCTCTTTCTTAGCCAGTTGCCAAGTTAGGTTGATTCTACCCTCATAATATCATCTCTCCCTTCATCTTTGCTCACAAGACCATGTATCACCTCTTCCCTAGACTGTCATATAAGCCTCTCCTCTTCACCTGTCTGCCTGTGACCCACACCTGATTGTGTCCCTTGCCTTGGTCTGGTATTGAAGGTCCTCCCCAGTCTAGCTCCAGCCTTTCTTTATTTCACAGAACTTCCTTTTACCCAGTTTGCATTACAGCTCAACCATTCTGTGCATGGCTGTCTGCACACAAGAACTAGCCTTTGTGTTCCTCTCCTGCAGCTCTAGAGCCTCACTCGCTAATGCCTCGGGTCCTCTTTTAATAATCTTTACCTTCCTTCAAGGCACAGCTCAGCTGCCCCTTTCTCTGGGAAAACTTCCCTGATCCCTCCATTTCCTCTGCTTCTTCCTCTTCTTATTACTTGGAATTTGACTCCTCTGTGCATGTTTTAAACCTGCAGTGGGACAAGGGCCCCCCAGGAGCAGGGACTATCTTATTTTTGTCCTTGTGCCCCTGGAACATTGTCTTCTAAATCATAGGGGCTCAACGAATATGAACTGGAGTCAAGTGAAGTGACTTCTAAATTTCTTTGCAGTGTAGAGTTCTACATGCCCATCTCTTAACAATCCTCCTTACGACATCAGCATTCCGCCATTCCCCCATCTTGAAAACTTGAGTGTTCTACCTCTTCCCTAGCCTCTCCCATCCAAGTATTTACCATATTTTGTTGACTCATCTCTGGGACCTATCTCAAATCCCTAACTTTCTCTCAACTCACATTTTGTTTTCCTACCACCTGCCTTCATTTCCTCCAGTTTGGCCTATTAGAACAGACTCTGGCAGCTCTTTGCACTTATGCTCTCCAGTCCCATGGCCAGAATAATCTGCAGTGTGGGTAGAGCTGAGTGTTCCACACCTTGGACTTAAACTCCTCGGTGGTTTTGTAGGAACCTAACTCTTGTACATCTGGTAAGCACTTACTAAGTTCCACGCACTGTGCTAAACCCTAGGAATATGCAGAGGCAAAAGATAACGCCTGCCCTCAAGGAGCTTCTGGTCTAATGGAGAGGATAGCAAGCAACCAATACACATAAAGTGAGCTGTGTGGAGGATAAATGGGAAGTAACTAGAGAAGGAAGGCCCTGGTGTTGAGGGTCTGCGGAAAGGCTTCCTGTGACAGATGGGATTTCAGTTAGGCCATTTAAGGTCCGGGCAGCACCCTTCTTTCCAGTCTTATCTCTTCTGCTCTCTCTAGTGCAGCTTCGTCCTTAGAGTCTCTCTGGATCTTCCACATCAGTAATTCTCCTTCCTCTTTGGACCTCATAGAGCCTCATGCTTTCCCCTTTGTAATGGATTTTTCCTTTTTTATATTATGGTGATTTACCTATTTGTCACAGCCCCTCACTAGACTGGACTTGGATCCAGTGACACTGGCCTCTTCACTCACCCTCCAACAAGGCCCTCCATCCCTCTCTCTGGATGTCTGTCCATCTCCTATGCCTGGAGTGCTCTCCCTCCTCCACTCCCTGGCGTCTCTCTCACTTCTCCTGTTCATATTTCCTGTGCTTCCTGTCTACAGCTCATTTGTATATGTCCATTTGCTTGTTCTTTCCCCTATGAGATGGTGATCTCCTCAAGGGGAGGGACTTTGCAGTGTTAGTCCAATGCCTGCCACATCGAAGTGTTTAATCAACACTTGACTGACTGACTCATAAACTTCTTAAGGGCCAGGACTTTGAGTCTTCCCCGGACCATACAGAACATGCTTAATGAAGGTTTGCTGAATTAAAAATTGGACTGCCCAGCACATTCTCAGACTGTGCGTTTGGGTCATGTCTCTAAAGGTGTTTGGATTATCACCAGTCATAAACAGATGAGTTTCATTGCCCCGTTGGTTTGTGTGACAACACTAGGCATATTGACAGTCAAATTCTAACTCTCTAAGCAGCCTTCCTGCTTATTGCATCCATGTTTTCTGAGAAAACTGAGCTGCCAAGTGCTTCAAGTCAGCCAAGCTGGGCTGATCTCTGAGCCTCAGGGGAGGCAGTGTGGCCATGCCAGCCCCAGCTCCTTGAAGCCCAAGGGAGAGGAGGAGGACCATCCTCCACTGGAAGGTGAACTGAGGAGCACTCGTTTCACTCTCTCGTTTATGACCACAGCAGCTATAAATAGTGATAGGCAGGTAGTGGCAAGTTGAGTATGGAAAGAATAAGCCCTTTCCAACAGAAAAGCCTCAAAAATGGCTCATTTCCATGTTGGCAGTTTGCATATCAACCTTGCAGATCAACAGGACTAATAGTCAGCGAACTTGTCATCTCCTGCCAGTCAGCCTTGGCTCCCTCCTCTCCAGGTGGCTGGCCTTCGGGTCTGGGTCTGGTGAGCAGGAAGTGCTCCCCTCATGTCCAGTGTACAGACTGTCACAGTCAGAGCCAAGAAGAGAGGGGTCCTGACAGCATCCTCTTCTGTTTAGTTTTGCTCCCAGAAATGGAAGCTCTCGGTCTCTTCCTCACCCACCGGATACAAGGACAACAAATGACTTGGCTAGGATCAGCAGCAGGAACAAACCATAAAAATAGGAGAATAGTAAAGTTAAAACAGATGTTAAGGAAGGAAATCATGGTTGGGAAAGAGCACCTTAGAGCCTGCAGTCGTGGGGCAGGGGCACTGGGGAGACCTTCAGCACACAGCTTGGCCCCAGACTTACTGTTAGAACTTGGGCCTCAGTGTCCTTGTCTGTAAAATGGGGGGGGGGACCTCAAGCCTTTTCTGTCATTGTGAACTGATTTGCTAAGCCACGTTTCCAATTATAATTCAGTTAGTCCCAGCCAGATAATGTTTCAGGCTGCTCTGGGAGAGGGATCTTCAAGGTTGCCTCTTGAGAAGTCCTTGGTAACTCCTGTAACCAATCTTCAGTTTTAGAATATATTCATAAAGGGCAGCAGCATGGTACACCCTTCTCTAAAGTGAGAATCCAGCACTCCAGCTGGATAACCATTTCTGCCTGTCCTCAGGAGTAGGCAGAGATTTCCATCCACCTTTCACTGAAAGCCAAGAATGGAAGAAATGATGCTTGGCACACTCATGTAGGGCCTAGTGGAATGAGTCTTGGATTTGGAGTCAGAGAGCCTGCATGAAAACCCCAAGGCTGCTGTCACTAACTGTGGCCCTGGATGTGTGTACGTAGCCCTTCGGGGCCTTGGTTGCCTCATGAGTAAAATTAGAGAGTTGGGGGTCCTTCTAGCTCCAGATGCATGACCCATTATTTCAGTCTGTTAAGGCTTTTACAAACCTCAACATGTCAGGGACATGGGAGCTGGTCATCCTCACCAGTTTGGCTAAAACATCCTCAGACTTCATTTTGTCCTTAGAAGCAACATGTTTGCATTCTTACTGAGAGGTAGTGCAGTGCAGCAGGCTGAGCATCTCTTCCTGTTTCCTGTCAGGATGATCGTAGACTGGTCAGGGAATGTCTCTGAAGCTTGTCTCCGTCTCCTCATCTCTAAGGTGGGGATGATGGTAACGGTGATGGCCGGCTTCACCTGGCTGTGAGAATCAGATGAGATGATGAAATGAAAGCGCTTTGTGGACTTGAAGAAATATTTTCAGGGGCCAAATTGTGAGATCAGTGTTGAGCTGTCTCATAAGCTGTTCTTTGATAACTCGAAAGGGAGGTGCCTCATCACAGTGCACACATATGAACACACGCACATGTGTGAACATACACACATGCAGTGCAGTGTTTCAGCCTTTCACATACCTGGCACTGTCCTAGGCACTATGGGAGGCCCCAGGAGACACAGAAGACAAGCTTCATATACTGGACTAGCTTGTAATCTAATGGAAAAGTGAGGAGTCCAAGTCCAGCGCTGGACCAGACAGATTCTGAACGTTCAGAGGTCAAAGGATTTCCAGACACGAGGACCAACTTCTTGTGCCTCTTCCTCCTGCATCAGCCATGAGATGTTTCGGGGGAGCCAAGAGAGGAAGGAGAGAGTGAGCAGGAGATAGCACCTGTTGAGGTGGGAGGTGCCTCAGAGGGAAGGCCCTATCAGCGTGATGCCTGCCTGCAGATGGATGCAGGGGAAGCCACAGGCCTGCCCCTGGCAGTTCCACAGTGCTGCAACAACACAAGTTTTGGCCTCCTTGGAGAGTTGGGTTGGGACATGCCTTGGACAAATTATCCCAACTTTAAAGCTATAATTATGATAATAGACCCAATTGTCATCTAGCGAAGCCATAAAATGTTTCCATCTGTCAGCCTGCTTGTGGTGCCCCAAGCAGCAGCAAACCCAAATGAGGGCACTTGGAAGTTGGCCCAGAGGAGTGTCAGAGGTTGCCAGCCTCCTCACGGACCCACCCACAGGCCACAGGAGAGGTAGGGGAGAACTGGAGCCTGGCAGTTCCTTTTGGAAACCAGCAGCCTAAGCAGCTCATTTCAGAGCTGGGAACTTTCCATTGGAACCCAGGCAAGTGAGCAACGCCTGCTGCCACAATGCAGCTTCACCTGACATCCTGGGATTGGGCACTGCTGCTCTGCCGCCATTTTCAGGGACAGCTCAGGTGGCATTCCTTCCTCCTTCCTGATAGTATCTGACCCTGGGGATGATCCACTCCTTGAACCTCACCCTTTTTGGCTTGCCACTCTCTTGGTTCTCCTATCATTTAGGCATTTTCAAGAACCATAGAAATCTTCTCCATAGGGTCTTTCTGCTTACCAGGTTCTACCTTCTCCCCTCTTGTTTCTCTACCCATTACCAAGTATTTCTGTTTGCTCCCTGAGGCCTAAAATAATCTGGTGGATCACCCAGAATGATACATATTTTTTTGCAAAGGCACTATATCCCCAAAGAATGTAGTTGGGAATGGGAGGGCAGGTGCTAGGGGGACCCTATGGTGACCTGGCAAAACCTGAAGGTGCTGAGGAAGGGGAACTGGCCCAGAGCCTTCGGGCCATTTTCTTCAAAAGAAGTAAAATGTTCCTGTTTCAATGGTTCTTTAGCAATTGATTCTTAGCAATTCCCTCATACCTCTAGCTTTACACAGGATCCAATGTATACCACCAGACACTGTCTAACAGTTATTTTTAGTGATGATGGTGACTTTGTAGACTCTTCTGGATTCACTGCCTAGCCCATGTGCATCTGTTAATTAGCTAAAGAACAAAGCTGACTTGCAGAACAGGGGTTGGGCCATTCTTCTGGTGGGAGCAGAACACAAACATTTTTAAGTCTGAGTAAGTGATAGGAAAGAACATGAACAGTTTGACTAAAGACCCAGTTCTTAGGTGGGGTTGGAGGTTGGGGACTCAAAATCATCTCACTTTGTCCCCAAGGCAGTGACAAAGCAGTCAGAAAATAAGATGTCAGCATCCCCCATCCTGACTGTACAGGGGCCAGTCTGATCTAGCTGATCTAGCCTTGGTCCTTGGCCTGGAAGTGGCCTCTGAGCTGGCCTTGGGCCTGATGTGGGGATGCTATGGGGAGCTTGGCTGATAGGGCTGATCTGAAAATGGGCTGTAGTAAGGAATTAGCATGGCCAGCCCTCCACGCAGCTAGGCACCTGAGTCAGCAGTTTGTATGAACCATGTTCGTCAGTAACGAACAGCTGGGCTCAGACTCCACCAGGCCCAGCTCATGATGCAGCTGAAGGTAATTCGCAGTGCAGCCCCAACCCTTGGGATGGAGGGGAGGCTTTTGCCTCAAGCTCACTGCTTACAGGGAGTAGGGCTTGGAGGCTAAGGAAGCATGAGCTTGAGAGCGAGTGTAATTGTTGATTACACAGAAATCAAACTTACTCTGTGTCCTTCCTTCCCCCCTCCCCTATTTTTCAGATTATTTGCAGGTGTTTTCCCTCGAATGGCAGCCATCAGCTTGGGAGGTTTCATCTTTCTTGGTGCTTATGACCAAACACGCAGTTTGTTCTTTTAACTTGGCAAAGCAAGCCCATGAAGCATATGCAAAGGCCAACTGATGGACACTTGTTTCAAGTAAGAAGACTACGTATCCATCATGTCTCCACACCCCCCCTACACTTCCCCTCCTTTTGGGAGGGGGAGCAGTGGCTGAACCCTTGTAGCAACCAAATGTTTTATATGGTCTGGAAATCCAGTTTTGATAAAATTACATTCAAAGTGTCCTATCCATGGAGTAGGCTGAAGTGAAGTCATAGACATCTCTTTGCCAAGAAGAGAAGTTAATTGTGTCACCAAAAGCTCTTTGAAGGGGATTCTCAGCCCCATCCTCCACCCCCACTGCTAATGAACAAAATCCTGACTCACAAGATCGTTCATTTGATCTTTCATTTCCTGCCACCTGAGAGTCTCCAGACACAGACTCAGTTGGGAATGCTGAAGCAAGAAAGATCATTTGTTTGGGGTTTGATTCATATTGTGAAAGTTTATAGCTTTGTTTAGAGCCACAGGTGCAGAACAGGCCTTCTTGCTTGGCAATCAGGCCTATGGCTTTAATGACCTGCAGATTTTGCTTATAAACACACAGTTGCTTCCTTCCACTACAAATGGAGCATCAGTCAGCCTTTGGGATACAGCCCAGCTTTGATTTTGGGGGTAGAGGAAAAACTGCTCAACCGGGGTTCAGGGGTTGTTGGATCAGTCTAGGGGTCTGGGCCTGCTCGCCACTTTTCAAATCGTTGAAGACTTTTTAAGAGTAAAGACCAGAATTATGAAATCAGACAAATCTCATGGTACTGTAGAGCAAGGGCATTAGACCAGAGAGGAAAATCTCACCTGGGTCAGTCATGAAAACAAGAGGACTAGGTTCCTAAGTGGGAAAGACTCCTACATTAGATCTGGAACTTCTCATTCCTGTTTGGTGGCTAAATGGTCTCGGAATAAGATTTCATTCCCTCACTTGCTTTCTCTATGGAAAGTCCTCATCACCTGCCCCACTGGCACTCCCCTTGAAGAAAAGTTTGAGTCAACCCAGGAAAATTAATATTTATAAATGAACCTTTATTAAAAGACACTTCAATGCCATTTGTTAGACACGTCAATATTTTACGTTTTTTTCAATGCACAACATTGTACCAAATTTTCTATAAATAAATAACTTTGTACACAAAAGCCATACTTCCTCTTTCACATTGCCTCTCAGAAGCAGCAAATTCACATATTTTGTGGAAGTAACAAGAGACAGTTAACTGTCCCAAAATAAGAAATAAAACATTCTCAATGTGACATGTGCTGACATTTTGCAGCTGTGATCAGGCATTCAAAAGCACAATGCAAAGTGTTATAGCCAGAACACGGATGCCCTGCTTTCACCTACATTTATTCCAGGGTCCTCAATTGTTAGTGGAGTTTTGATGAAATCAATGTGTTACTTGTTGGCACTCACAATATAGGAAGCCACCTGTCTCCAAAGTGCAAAGAAAACCTAGAAGCCAGTAGACAGGTAGCTGGCAAAGTTACGGCCCACACACTGGCCTGGGGTTGGTCCAACTGAGGCCATGTAGACACATGGGGTGCACTCATAGTAAGCAATGGAGTCCTTTGGCTTCGACCCTTAAGGAGAAAAAAATTCCCCTTCCTTCCTGTGTCCCCTCTCTCTCAAATGCTTTTCACCAGGGCCAATATCTTTGCAGTCTTCCATTGTTGTTGGGTCCAACTCTTTGTGACCCCACTGGGGGGGCCTTCTTGCCAGACATACTGGAGTGGTTTGCCGCTTCCTTCTCCAGCTCATTTTACAGATGAGGAAACTAAGGCAAACAGGGTGAAGTGACTTGCCCAGGGTCACACAGCTAGCAAGTGTCTGAGGCTGGATTTGAACTCAGGAAGCTGAGTCATCCTGATTCCAGACCTGGCACTCTATCCACTGCCCTGCCTAGCTGCCCAATCTTATATTAGCAAAACTAAAGTTAAAATAGTGAAAAATCATCCACAGGTACCAACACCAACCAAAGCAGCTTTTATATAAATAAAAATAGATTCATATCAAAATCGTAAGATACTGATCTTTTCCACCACATTTGTTTTCTTTACAGTGAACACCCACTTGCTCAAAGATCTACTTGCCAGAGACAGATCACAGTGAAAGGCAGGGGCGGTTTGCTGGTGGGCTCAGTAATTTAGTGTATTGTAAACTATTGGCCCTAGTGATTGCCTTCTTTATTTTATACCCTGTGCCTTGTTTATCCATCCATGTATAAGGTGGTTTTTCAGATAGGCTAGCGCATTTAGAAACAGACATAAAATGGCTTCTCTCCCCGCACCAGAAGTGCCATTTCTGAACAAAATGAATTCACCCTTGTGCAGTGAATCACAGGGCTGCTACTGTGCACACCCCTCCCCCAGCTCATTTTCTCAAGTGTCTTTCCACATTTGACCCTGATGTGCAATACAAGGTAAGGGAGATTGGTGCTTAACAATCCAATCAATACTTTGAAACAAATGTGGTTTTCATTGATGCAAGTTTCATTCATGCATTAAGGCACCAGGATTATTTTTCCCCAAAAAAATGTTAACAACAACCTGGTATGGAAAACAGTATTGCCCAAACTATAAGATTTCACTCCTTTAACCATCATGCACTAAAGATTAAAATAGCCTCTGTAAAAGATATATTTATATATAATATATAATATATATATGAAAACTCTTATGTACAGTTGTATCAAATGCTTTGTCTTCCTTTTTGTCCATGTGTGTGCTTCAGACGCAAGTCCATTTCCAAGCTCCTGACGCTCCCGACAGAAGTTTTCAATTCTGTACCATTTCAGGGATGCGCGGCTCAGGCCTCTCTTTCCTGTGCAAGACTGATGAGGTGCATGAGCTGAGGTAGCCAAAACCTAGATATTTGGTACAAAAAGTAATGGCACATTTCTCTGTACGTGGAAGCTTCCTCGCAGTGCTGCAGGCTCATGACTGGAGTCACGGGGCTTGGGCAAGTGGCCATTGGGAAAAGAAGGCTTGGTCTGGGCCTCATTGCCAGTAAGTTCTGGGAAGCTAGAGGAGGCATTGGAAGGTCCCGTGAGTGCCACGCCTCTCATCCCCAAAGACAAAGGGTGCAAGACAACAGACTCAGACTCAGAAGATTTTCCTAAATCGTTTAAAGAGCCTCCTACAGAGAAAAAAAAAAAAGATAGCACATCATACGTTGTGTTCCCATCCCAGCTATGAAAGCACCCCCTAACACCTGCAAACCATCATGATTTCCAGAGGATGGAATATGATCAATTCCCTTCTTCAAGAAGACCAGTGGATATGAGAGAAAAAGCAAAATTCCTACCGTCGTGGTCAAGAGATGATGGCTTTTGGACACCAGATACTGGCATTCTGTCATGATTACTGGGGTAGAGAGAGTTCCCACTGCACTCCGGGTGTGAGCCAGCAGGAACACTATTGCCCTGGTGCAGCAGGGGATGTTCCTGTTCACTCTTAGTGGACTCTTGGCTTCCCCGTGGACTTGGCTGTGTGTGGTGCAGAGGATAGGAGTCTTGGTCCTTGGAATAACTGGTGCCTTTATCATTGAAGTCACTGCATACAGCTGGCATGCCATATTCTAAGGGGAAGAGAGAAAAATTTTTTTTAAACATTCTTGTTAAGAAACCATTTGGCACTGCCTTGAAATTTAGCCCATAAATGCGACCTAAAAGGGTGGGGAACAAAGCCACTGGAGTCCACAGAGATAAAGAGAGAGAGTAGCTTGTTTCTAAACCCACCATGGACATCCTGGGCTAGGGAAGGATTCAACTTGTAGTAACTACAAATTTCTTATCCACATTATGGAAGTTTGGGTGCAGAAAGCATGTCAGAAAAAAACCTGAATTTGGACCCTTGTCGCTTACGGCAGAGATGAGGATATAGACCAAATGGAAGATTTTATGAGTAAAGGCAAGTCCTGGATGAGACAACTCCCTCTACTAAATGTAAGAGTCTTGGAGAATTGTTTGGGGTACCAAGAGGTTGAGGGATTTGCCCTGGATCCTAGAGCCAGTAAGTCAGATTCAAGTTTTCTTTTTTTCAAGGCTGGACAGCTATCCCCTACACTACCCTGCTTTTCCTAGAAACTATATTCCAGTCATTCAGGGGCTCTGCTCTAGAATCAGAGATGGCCACAAAAGTAGAAGGCACCACATGTACTACTTTCGAAAAAGAGAGGCAAAGAATTTGCAATTTCATTAATCTAAAGAACTCCCTCCAGCAGTGTCAGTGACTACAGCCCATGTATATTTTAGGGAGTTTAAGACAGGGTTAAGTGATTCGCCCGGCAGTATGTGTATCCAAGGCAGGACAATATAATATAATCAGTACCCATCAAGAGCCTACTGTGCACCAGGCACTGTGGCGAAGCTTGGGAGGTACAAAAAGAAGCAAAGGACAGACCTGCCATCAAGGAAGGAGTTTACAATCTGACCAGAGAAACATTCCACCATCCTGCTATTGCCTCTCACCTGATAACTTACAGCATATAGAGGCCTACATTTTTCATGAAAGAGAAATGGTCACCATAGGGTTTCATCTAATTTATATTTCTCAATTAGAAATACTATCTTCTACCTGTTTTATCTGGACTAAATACTCCATCAGCCACTTTCCATACTTCTTTATTGTGTCCCATACATAGTTTTGGCTGCCTATAAGCAGGTCCATCAACATCTGGATTAAGTCCCGCATCTCTTTGACAAACACCTGCAATACAAGAAGCAGTAGCATCAATGGCATGATCCTTTATAGGCCTCCTCAAAAGCTTCTATTTTAGGAGTTTAATGAGGCATCCAAACAGGTATGATTATGGCAAATGCAGAATAAAAAAAGTAAGATTTCAGAGTGGGCAATTTGAGGGTAAAGTAAACGTGAAAAATTAAGTAAGAAGAGCTTTTGTTACTGTTTTTACTATCAAGCTCAGAAGGTCACAAAAAACAAGTGTTCGAGTTTGGCTGGCTTTGGAAAATGAATGCAAGAGAATGGAAAGGGGAACTCTGGGTATGGAATATTGGACATTAACTAGTTCCCTTTTTTTAATCTTTGTTAAAGTGATGTTTCTCTGTGTGGGGGAAGGCATTTCAAAGCGCAGGAGTGGAGGAGACAAAAAAAGGACATGAATACATCCACATTAAGGACACATCTCGGCGACTAAAACAGTGAGAATGAAGAGCAGCCAGAATCCAATCTGAGTTCTGAATTCAACTGGCTGCATCACTTTGGGAAAAGCACTTTATTCCTGACCCCTCTCTCACAACTTCTCCTAACTCTCCATTCTGCACTTGGAGAAGTCTCATTTTCAGATGCTACCATCCTAAGTACACCCCTACAGGCCAGCGTCTGACTGAAATGCTGGTCTAGAAATTCCACATCATGCCTTGCAAACATAAAAATGGTTTCAGCCAAAGAGGCCTCTTGGCTCTTCCAAGAAAATGCTGTCTCCTACATCTCTGCCTTTCTATATACTATCCTCCATCTCTTAGAGCTCCTAGATAGATACATTCAAGTATAACCTTCTGTAAAATGCCATTCCTAACTCCAACTTAGTATCTCCCACTTCAAAATTCTTATATAGTATGTATAGCCTGCCATGCCTGTTATTGTATTGTATACCTGCCCCCTTGATAGCAGCAATTATCTCACTTTTGATTTGTATCCCCTATGTCTGGTATACAATAGGCAGTTAATAACTGCTTGTTATATCTCACCAAACTAGTGTTATGTGTGGAAGTCCAACTACCAAGCCAATCAGAGAGCCCAGCTAGACACTAATACTAAGAAAATTCCCTTGAGATCAAAGGTGCTGACCAAACTGCCTATGTCTTGGCTCTCTCAAAGTCAAGTTTTAAGGCAGAAGTCATTGCTGATGCTATTTGAAAATTACTGATACAATATGGTATGTCACCTACATATGAGGTCACCTTTCCTGTCAGAGAACTCAGCCCCAGCACCCCTGAAGAAACACACAGCCCAGGAAGACAGGGTGAGAGACAGGAGACCATACCATTATTCTCTATGTGTCCATTGGCCTGATGGCTCCCCTCGGTCCTAACCACTGCTTCTTGTCTGTCTGAGAGCGTCCCCTGAGAAGACAGGTAACTCGGGACATCAGGGGGTACAATGGTTTCATCTGGAAGGAGAACAGAAAATTACAAACTAGAAATCCTAATTACAACCGTAAACAGCTCCTACAGTTTATTCAGGCTTTACTGTCTCAAAAGACAGTAAAGCCTGAATAAACTAAGAGGAAGGGACATAAAAAGGCTAGAGGCCAACCAAACAGAGGACCCAGAGTGTATGTATGTACTAATGTTAAGCACTGGTTCCAAGAGACCACCTGTCCTTGCTCAGTCTTCAAATAATGTTAACAAGCTTAAGTTATCTCATTTCCCAACTCATGGCAGAAGCTACAAGACCATCACAGCAGCACAGGGTGGGAGGTTAAGGCAGCCACTTGGTTGAAAAGGAGCTCTTACTGTAAAAAGTCACATAGTGAAAGAAAATCCAGGTTTTTCAAAAACTGCAGACTTAACCTATTAAGAGGATACAAGACTTGTCTCGGGAGTTTGAAGACGTGGCTTGACTTAAGCTTTGTCACCCACTATCCAGCATTAAACACAGTGCCCAACACGCAGTAGGTGCTTAACAGATATATGTTGATGTTCTGGCCTTGAGTACAAGTCATTCAACCTTTCTAAGGCTCAGATTCTTACTTGTGCAAAAAGGAAATAACACACATACAACCGAAAAACCACACTATGAAAAGCCGTCTCTGGACCCTCTAGCCCTCTGCAGCCAGCCTTATTACAGTGAGTTGGTTCAGCCTGAGGATGACACCAGGAAACATTCTGGACCACCAAGGAAACTGACCTGTGTTGGTTACGCTATATTCCTCACTCTTCTTCCTGGTTTGGTAGATGATGCAGACCCAGACAAGCGAAGTCAGCACGATGCTGCACACCACTGCAATGGTGAAAATGCCTACAGTGGTTCCATCTTTCCTGCAGCCTGGTGTAGGTAAGACGCTCACCTGGCTGTGTGCTCGTTCTGTCCCCAAGGGATTGGACATCTCACACGTGTACCTGTCAGCATCTTCAGGCACCACGCTCTGGATGATCAGCAGCTGGTTTCCAGGAGTGAAGTGGTGGCGGTCAGTGATATTTACAGGCTGCTTACCCTTCAGCCAAGTGATACGGGGTGAGGGGCTGCCACGTGCTTTGCACTGAAGAGCCACAGTTTCTCCAACAGCTGCCACACGGTCTTCTAAGGGAATCACTAAGGATGGAGTTTCTGCAACAGATATTTTACAAATTAGCTAGACCCTGGTCAGCTAAGGCACTTAAAGTCATAACTAATTCATTCACCCTAATTCATGGATATTAACACTTAAAGCACCATAGGGTTAGAGCTGCAGGACATCCCAGAGGCCAATAAATGTAGCCCCCTCATTTTACAGAATAGGAGACATGCACAGTGGCTGATTCATAAAGGTGGTGAGCATCTGAAGGGATGTGAATCCAGGCCCTCTGACTAGTCAGTGCTCTTTACATATGGTACCATCCTATTCTGCCTGTCTCCCCCACACCCCCATACACACACATATGCAAAGCCTTGCCTAAGACTGTGAGGGTGGCATTGGCTGACACAGAGCCAGCTGAATTCTGGGCTGTGCAACTATAAACTCCCATGTCATCGATCTTCACATCAGTGATGAAAAACACAACATCGTCTGGCATGACAAGCATGCGACGCTCCCGGGCAGCTGGGAAATCGGTGCCACCATCCTTCTGCCAGGCGATCTGGGGGTTGGGGTGTCCACTGGCAGCACATTCCAAGCGTGCGGTAGTGCCCGTCCGGATTGCAATGTCATGAGGCATTTTAGTGAAGGAAGGCAACACTGCAAAACAGATGCACATGTTTCAGTCATGCCAAAAATGTTACCAAAGCTTCAGAAAAATCCTTTTAGAACAAAATTTACACCACACTGTTCATGTTTAAAAAAAAAAAAGATCCTATGATGCCTCCTTACTATGTCATCTGCGTTTATCTGCCTAATCTTGAAGATATTCTCACAGTGGAATCACCTAGCTGCTGCCTCACCTTTCCCTGCTATGGACCAAGGTCTGACTGTTCAGCAGCCACTGCTGCCTGGGCTCCCCCTCTATGGAGAGACCACCCTCACAGTGGCATGTTCCCTCTCCACCCTCATTCCTTCAGACATGCCCCCAAACCAGCTTCAGATCACTTCTTGGCTCAGCATCCCTCCAGGACTATTCAATGCTACAGTCCTGGCATAGGGAAGGGGGCAAAGAAACAAACACTTACTGAGTGCTTACTGTATATGCAAGGTACAGGGCGAAGAGCTTTACAGATACTTTCTCATTTATCTGATCCTCATAATAGCCCAAGGGAGTATCTGCTATTACACATCCCCATTGTACAGATGGGGAGAAAGAGGCAGGCTGAGGTCGAATGATTTGAAATTGGAAGATCTCAGACACCCCCCATCTGTGCCACTAATGTGTCAACAGGTGGGTCACAACCTCTTTCACCTCAGTTTCCTCATCTGTAAAATGAGGGTTCAGCTAGATTAGAGGCATCAAACACAGGGGCAGTTTATACTGCAGAGTAACTGCGAAATATTTAACATAAATAAAAATACAAGAAAACATAGATCATCACAGTACATCTTAAAACTGTCTCTACTTCTCTCCCCTTACCAGGTTAATCAGTATATTTAATAAAGTGTGCTCCCTAAAGCCTTTCGCAATACTTCATAAGTGGCCTGACCAGGAAGCCATATCATACCACAAAATCATGGGCTTGCTGTCCCACAACCCACCCACACCTCCCAGGGCAAAGAAATAAAATATTTTTAAATTTATTTCAACTCTCATATAACCATGCTTCGCATACTGAGCATGTAAAGGGTACTTTTGCAACTACAAGACAGCCTTTACCCAAACTAATTAAATTCATCTTCCATTCATCCTTGTGTGTCCAGATCTTTCTGAATCCTATCAACCAAGGTGCCATCTACATCCCCACCACTGTTCTCTGAATGTTCACCCAGGTCACTGATAAAAATGCCCCAAGCCCAGATCCGTGGGGAGGGTGAGTACCCCCCTATGTAAGATCTTCCCAAGTGGAAGCCAAACCATCAGATCCTGACTCCTCATTGGGTCTGACTCTTGAGTTTCATGAATGAAACACCTATTATGTGCCAGGCCCTACAGCCAACCAACTAATGCCATGTCTCTTTCCTCACAAGACTACCATGAGAGGCGTTATCAAATGCCTGAAGTACTGAGCTGGTGTGGCAGATGTTGGTCCTATCTCTGGATCAGGCTTCCAACAAAAAGGGAAGTTATTGCAGAAGACTCTGGAGGTAACCAAGCCCTCCTGTTATATACACGAATGCTTAGCATCTCAAGTATGAGAGAGATGGGAAAAGGAAGATGGAAGATACTTCTGCTTAAGGGGAAAGCCATCTCCAAGAGGGATCAAGGCAAAGCACATTCCTACAAATAATGAAGATTCCCTCACAGAGTCAACTTGTGATACACGAACTTGTCGTTTTTCATCAGAACTAGGTGGCTCCCATGATGGCATGAGTGTTTTCCATGAAGGAATTTTTCAGTGCTCAGTAAGATCACAGGATCACAGATTTAGACCTAGAAGGGACAGCGAGAGGTCGTCTAGTCTCATCCCATTTTACAGATAAGGTCATGGAGAGCCAGACAAGTTGTGTAACCAGTCCTAACACACGTGGTAAGAAGTGTCAAAAACAAGATTTGAACCCAGGTCCTCTGATCCCAAAGCCAACCTTCCTGGGCTGCCACGTGCCTGATCCTCCCCCTTCCCTGAGGCCCCAAGAGGTAGGGTGAGTGTGAAGGCAGAGTCAGAAGTCCCATCTCCTCACCGTTCACTGTGAGCCGGGCCTTGTGAGAATAGGTGGAGCCAAAGTGGTTAGTGATCACACATTGGTACCGGCCCTCATGGTGAAAGGTGACCTGGCGCAGATGCAGGATGGTAGTGTACTCCATGACCTCCCCTCCCTGTGCCCGGACGTGGGCAAAATTCTCAATGTCAGCGTTAGGAAGGACCTCATTGTCTTTCTTCCAGGCAAAAGTCATCGGTGAGCTGCTGCTGCTTGCAGCCGAGCATGTGAAGCGGATATCCTTGCCTGCCACCGCCATGGTTGTCTCTGGCTGAGTGATGATCTGGGGCTTCGGGAAATCATCTGCCAAGAGACAGCATGGTCTGTGGTCACCCAGGGTCACCAGCAATCACCATTTTAAATGAACAAGGATGATAAATGAACCAAATGACATACACCAGGGCAGGCTGCCCAACCCTCCGAGACCCTCCCCAAAACTCCTGACAAGCAGCCATCCATCCAGTTTTTGCTCAAAGAGAAACTGCCCCCCCCACCCTGAATCCTCCCTCCTCTCCTACTTCTGCATAGTTCTAATTATTAAAAAGTTTTATTTCATATCAGGCTTCAGTGTTCCCTTCTGGTCACTTTTACCCATTGCTTCTGGTTTAGCCCCAGAGGGAAGCAGTGAGTGGGGTACAATGGAAAGTGTTCAGGACCGATGTTCCCAAGTCCTGAATTTCCATCTTAGCTTTGTCTCCAATGACCTTTTCAACCTTGAGCAAATTACCTTCCCTCTATAAAACTCAGTATCTTACATTTGTCCAATGAGAGGAAGGGCTCATAATGTCCTTTCCTGGAAATAAATTTAACATTCCATGATGCTACATCTCAATTCCCTCTGAAGTTAGAGATCATGTTTCTTCAGATGATAAAGGACACAGAGTCCAGGCCCTTCACCATCCCACTAGCCCTCCTCTCTTTATTAAAAATGTGGGGCCCATAACAGAACATGTTACACCTGGGGGCATCTTATCAGAACAGTGGGGCCATCACGAACTAATCCTGAACTCTAGAAGACTCAGAATAATCACAGAATATGACAACATTGGGAGGAAGGGGGGGGCCAGGAGGTCTCATCTTTTTCCATTATATTTGAGGAAACTAAACCCTGAGGGACTGTGGGGTCCCTATCCTACATTCTAACTGTAGACGACTCTACACCCTTACATTCTCCCAAGCCCATATTATACAGATGTGGACAAATCCAATGTAATTTGATCAAGGAGAGGAACACCAAGGAAGACTTGATGGAAGAAGAGGCACCTGAAGCCTTAAGAGAAGGTAAGGTGGATGGGAAGGTGAACTGAGACTACAACCCAACTCTTGGATTCCAATCCAGAGCGCCATCCACTGCACCACACTACCTCCTCCACCTAATTTCAGACTAGTCAATGATACTAAGTGAATTCTGTTGAGAAAGTAGTAATAAGCACCACCAATTTTCACCAGTTTGCCTTCTGTAGAGCACAACATCTGTAGAAAAGGACAGCACCTGAGGTGAGTCCCCTCTGGGGGTTGCCATGGTGACCATGGAGACCAGACAAACAAATCTGTGGGTGTGGGTGTGTGGGAGAGTGTCTGTGTCTGTGTCTACGTGTGTGCGTGTCTGCCTGTGTCTATGTGTGTGTGTGTGTTGCCCAGTTCTGTCTATCCTGTCCAGGTAGCATCCTTGAAGCTCTTCCAATGTGCACAATGTAGTAACTAATTACTTGATAAACTTTTATTTGAGGTATTTCCTTTTGTTGAGAAATGATTGGGCAGGAGGGGCAGCCTTTGCTACGTGTCCCCATACTCGTCAAAAATGAGGAAAAACTCATCTCTTTCTGCTAACAATGTTCAAGACTTGACTAAACCACTGTGAGCCAAGCCTTTGTTGGGCTGGAGCATTTGGGTCACAATGATCCGGTATCAAAAACAAAGAGACCCAAACCACACCTGCCTGGGGATGCCCTTTGGGGCACCAATTCAGAGCAGAGGCCCTGTCACAGACCTTTGGAAGGGGTAAGGAAGGAACCTGAGGCAAACCTGAGAGGCCTCTCCCCAAAAAGGACTCTCTCTCTGAGAAACTGGCCCTGGTCAAAGGTGATCATCTGGACCAAGTGTCCCCTCTGGGGGCTGCCCAGGGTTGGCAAATGGAACCATCAGATATATACTGTTTAAAGCAAAAGGAGCAATTAAAAATTCAGCTCCTCTTTTCAATGAACTTTTCTGGCCACAAAGCATCCTATCAGTTTAAAAGCAGATGCATGTGCATGTGTGTGCTTGTGTGTGTGTTCAGCTGTTCAGGATTCTCTACGCTCATCTGCAACCATACTTGGCTAGAACCACCCCAGGACAAAAGGAGAGCAAAAGCTACATTCCAAAAACCAGAACAAACCCGGGAAAAAAAATTTTAAGCTACAAATGCAAATGTCAGTCCACCAAATCTCAAATCTGTAAGACTGTCCCAGGCAATCACAAGGGCTTGAGAATATAGAAATATGATGTTTATGTATTTCTATGTATTTAAAGATGCATTCTCCTGAGACTTCATCTTCCTGTATTTAACCTTTGGCCCAAAGGGGTTAAAGAAGCGTCCCCTAAGACCTTTGGGACCCCACAAAGCAGTTTCCACAGGGGCCAAGTCCTCATCCAAGTGCACTAATAAGTTCCTAAGTGACTTCCCATAACTGCTGGTGAATCACACCCCCTTAAAGACCATGTAATAAGGGCACCATCAATCCTGTATGTGGTTTCAGTGGGAAATAGAGCACATCCAGCAACAAATTTCTAACCATAGCCCGGGGTTTGCTAAAATCCCACAAATCACTCCAGGAATGAATGACAAGTGCTCCCTGGCATCTCAGACCTTAAGCCTGACCTCAGAAGTTGAACAAGCCACCAAGATGGTCTTACCACATACAAAACTCTCCGGTGGCACAGAGAAAATGTTCTGGCCCTTCAGGGACTCTGGGTGGGCACAGGTGGCCACAACCATGGTTTGGAGGCCTCTCCCTGTTAACCACTGTGGCACCCACTTCAGGTGACAGTCACACAAGAAACTATCGCTGCTGATGTGGCTGAAAGAAAAAGAAATGCATCACGGTTAGGTGGCAAACCTGGGGAAGGGATTTTCAATACATATAACCATTTCAGATCCATCTATCAATACCTTGCCCCCAATTCCTTCCAAAAGATCATTAACATGGCAGTGGGGGATTTTCAGAGAATAACAACCTGAACTCTAACCAAAAGACCTCCACCCTGTGGCCCATTTCAGGGGCTTGGCATGGATTCGCTGATCTGCCATTTACTAACTTGATCTCGGACAAGAAACTTTCCCGTCCCTGTGCCTCAGCTGTCTGATAGATAAAATGACAAGGCAAAACTAAGTGATCCCCGGAGGGCCTTCCAGACCTCTATCAGTAATCCTTGGATGACAATTATAAAATGAATAACATATATATGTGACTACATTTTCAAAGGATGCTTGGAACTGCTATGGGTGCTATATGTAAAGTAGAGAAAAGAGGACTTGTAGAAAATTCAAGATGAGAATCAATCTCAAACTCAGCTAACAAAGGAGGAAAGAAGTTCTCTGAGGGTCTATTTCTTTCTCTGTCTCTGTCTCTCTTAGTTTCTAATTCCCTCCAGCGCTTATTTTCTGTTTGGCAAAGACAAATGTTTTAATATTTCAAAATGGAACCCTGGCCAGCGTGCTCCCTCTCCGTTTGGGTATTTCCTTGTATACCCGCCCGCATTATTTTGGAGGTCCATGGGATTCAGCTGGGTTCTTTGTAAATAGCACCCGGCAGTTGCCACTGCACTGGGAGCATGAGAATGCAAAGCCTTGGTTTTGTATGGATCTAATCAAAACAGTGACTGTTTTCTTTCTCCATTTCTCAGCAACCGAGAAGGGGGATTTTTCACCAGAAATCAGAATGGCCATCTGAACAGACATTCCTTCACACAGAGTCACTTGACAAGAAGTCAGATCAAGGGCCCCGGTGAATCGGCTTGCTGCAGGCCCTCAAAAACCCTCCACACTGGCTCACAGGCAGTGGAAAGCTTCCAGTGAGGACAGAGAAGGGCTCTCGGAAGCCCTCCACACTGGCTCATGGGCAGTGGAAAGTTTCCTGTGAGGACAGAGCAGGGCCCTCGGAAGCCCTCCACGCTGGCTCATGGGCAGTGAGAAGCCACCAGTGAGGACAGAGCAGGGCCCTCGGAAGCCCTCCACGCTGGCTCATGGGCAGTGAGGCCACAAGTGAGGACACCAGAGAAAGGTCAGAGTGGGTTCTGAAAGTACAAATAGGCTTTCTGACTACAGCCCAAGTTCACCTTCCTTTTCACCTTCACCTCATTTCAGGAGAAAATAAGTCATAAATAACAGATCCACAGTTAACCCAAGGTCCTCATACTCAGCAATGACGTTTTGTATTCTCACTCTGGCCCCCTTTAAAAAAAAAAAAACAAACCAGCAAGCTACAGTGGGAGATCTACTGTCATACTGGGCAGCAAAGAGCCCAGACACATTCCCCAGACTACAGACTTAAAAAGGGATAAGTCATTTCCATTTGGTTGAGCTCTCTTCCCACTTTACTCCCTTGCTGTCATAGTTTAAATATCTTCACTTAAAAAAAAAAGTTGATTTATTTGATGACTGAGTTCAAAACTTACTTAAAATGTGATCTTAAAAACAAAGGTTAAAAATTGTTTTGACATGTAACTGGGGGAAAAATAAAACTGTTAAAAAAATAATACTGATCCTCAGGCTCATGTAGGCCAGTAGTGTTGGCTTAGAAAACCACCCATTAATTACCATCTGTGTTGTACTGTATTTTTATTTATTTTGTTAAACGTTTTCCAACTACACGTTAATCTGGTTCTAGGGGCACAGGAAAGTCTTGCAGACTTGATACCTCTGATGTAGCCTTAAGAATGGGTCAAGATTTCTTTTTCAAACCCAAGGAGATATTACAAAGGCTAAGCAAAACTCTTCTAGGACTTTGTCCGAGATTGTATTATGACTGGCTAGTACTAAGCATAATGGATCAGAACTTTTAAAAAGTTCTTGGACTGTTTTGAGGGGTCATCTGCCTGGCTTTCCTTGACCAGATGTATACAGCCAGTGGTAGAACTCAGTTCCCCAAGAAGCATCATCATGGATTCAAGCAGAGAGCTGGCAACTGACCAGCCCTACATCCTCCACACTATAAGGGGTTATGTATAGCTTAACTGCCTTTCCCAAGTAGTCAAGAAGGAGATCCCAGGCACAGCGAAAATAAATCATGCCACCATCCTGAAGAGTCTTCAGCTACGCATCTGGGGAGAGAACTATTTTTAATTCTGTGACTTACAGGAATAGACTGCTCAGTCTGGGAAAGTAAATATTAATTATAACAAGAAGGAGTAGGAAAAGAGACAAAATGCAGCTCTTGCCGCCTGTACAATGTTGGCTTGGTTCATCAGTAGGTGACTCCTCTACTTCCCCATGCTGATCCTTCCCCTTCCCTGCCTCTGGAAGAAATGATGATCTGGAAAGAGGCTACTCATGTTGGGGAATAAGGACCCTTGGACAAGAGATGCTCTGATACAACAAGGGGAAATTGGACCCAAAAGGAAGGCACTGGTCGCCAAGATGGAAATGTCCCTTACCTAGGGAGGAAAGGTAAGTTGGCAGAGCCTGTGAGGTGCAGACAGAAAAACCAGTGGGAAGAAGTAGGAAGTTGTTGTCCCAAGAGGCAGCCATGTCCTAACAAGGCTGGCTTCCCAAAGCTAGACCTGTCATTTAAAATGAAAAGGCAGCCCAGCCAACCACTCTCCCAGCTAAGAAGCACTGCCTTGAAATGTCTGCCCTCCAGCTATTCCAATACTGCATTGGCTAGAATCATACATTTTCCTGATTCCAACTTGAAGTGTGTTTCCAATCATCGCTTGTGGAAATTTACCCAGAGGATGACTAAGCGGGCAGCACAACCTGCCTGCCACTAGGAAGAGGGGAGGGGAGGGGAGGAGAGAGGGAAGATCGAGTAGAATTTGTGGCTAAATCTCCACCAGAAGGCTGGTTTCAGGCCAGAGTCAGCACTAAGCTGGGGAAATGCAGGGTCTGATTGGAATCCCAGACAAGAGCCATAGGACTAGGGTCCAGAATCAGGTCAAAACATGACCCATGGTCCCCACTGCTGGAGAAGAGTATGAAGGTGAAAAAGCACCTTCAAACCACAAAAACTTGGGACCACAGAACTAAAGTAGAAGAGGCCCCCAGGTGCTATCTGGTACAATCCCCTTGCATTTTATAAATATGAGAACTGAGGTCCACAGGGATTTGAGAGTCCTCAAGTCCTCTCCAAATCTAGTTCTCTGTTATGCTGACATCTCCCTTTGAGGGAAGGAAGGAAGGGAGGGAGGGAATGAGGGAGGGAGGGACGGAAGGAAGGAGGGAGGGAGGGAGTGAGTTCCAATAACAAGTGAAGGAATCCAGTTCTCTGGTGCATTTGAAAGAACTAATAGGCAAAAGGCTAATTAATTCTCTACTCAGACTACATCAGCAAGGACCAGGTTCACTGCATTCGTTACTAAATAAAATTGGGTTTGCTGTCTAGCATCATGGCATTTGAAAGGTCCTGGATACAAAATTAATTCACTCAAAGACTGGCCACTGACTGAGTCTGTTTTAAACAGCGTGACTCCCACTAATGATACGCTGATGAAATCAAAGAGCTTTCACATTATCCAAAAAAAGGAGAAGAGACAGGAGCAAGTACAAGAGAAGCAGGGTCTGCCCCCAGATGGGATGGCAGCCCCTACCCAGGCCCTGCTTCAGTGACTCTTGTACTTAGAGAAAAACAAAACTAGGTTCTTGGGATCTTCACTGTGTATGGCAGCAAGCTTGTTCAATCCATGAAAACAAATACAAGATGGATTATTTCATTTACTGGATGATTCCAAATGAGACACATTTAAATCCACTACTCGACTGGCAAAAACAGAGATTATTAACGTGGGTGGGTGAGTGAGTGAGTGACAGAGAGACAGAAAGATGGATCCCTTTGGCTGTGTGGTAAAACCTGGGGACCCCTTTGTGGGAGGTTTTTAAAGGCCTAGAATCCAAAGCATGGGAATTCAAAGGAAATCAAGGATCTGAAATTGCTATCTTAACTTTTCTGATTACAGTCTCTGCCCTTCCGCCCAAAGCCCACAAAGGTCCTCCCCCTTACATAAGCACAGGTGCACACACACGTACACGCTCACGCACAGAGGTGCACACACACGTGTACACGCTCACACACAGGTATGCACACACGTGAACACGCTCATGCACAGGTGCATACACGCACACAGCATTCCAAGTCACTTACAGCTCCTTAAGATTCTTCATCTTAGCAAAAGCATCAAACTGGATGGACCTTATTGCATTTTCTCCAAGGTTCCTGAAAAGGACAAGAAAAGAGATGCCACACTGGCCTAAAGAAAGCCCAGTTCTTTCCAGAGTTTTCTTTGCACAGATCAGTATCACCTTCAGCTGAGGGGAGGAGGCCATGACCCGATGGAGGTGCTTATTAAACCCTTGCAGGCTCTGTAAAAATACCATGCAGTCACCCCCAGGTCTTTGGGGAGCTGGCTTACTCAGCATTTGCAAAGGTACTTTGCAAGGTGCCAGGCACTAAATGTGCAGAGACAAAAATGAAAACCAGCCTTCGCCCTCAAGGGCCTTGCATTCTACTGGGAAAGAAAGGCCTCAGTAAATCATTAACTAAAAGTTCCCAGAACAAATCCTGAACAAGACTGGCTACAAAAAGGAAATAGGTGTTCAGAAAGCTCAAGCACTTCAAAAGCAGGGACAAGAAGGACGTCTCAGCTCTGCTCTGTTTTCTTGGAGGCAGAGAGAAGAACTGGTCACACAAAGGGCCCAAGAGAGAACGTTTAGGTTTCTTTTCCGATAAAGCTGTCCATTCTGGTACCGGAAGCTGGGCCAGGGGAGGAGCCTAGCCTCAGGCTAGGAAGGGAGGTGAGGAGGAGAAGATTATGTATTCCAATGCCAATCCGATTAATTGAGAGCACCCTAATTTGCCATATGTTCTCAAACTCCCTTCCTGGCACCCATCGAATAAAGGGCAAAGTTGAAGCTGACTTATAACGAGAAGGAAGCAGCTGGCCTCTCCCAACAGCCTGGCTTCTCAGTTTACAAAGACACTATTAAATTGCTAGCAGACTTCTCAGGCAGCCCTGCTTGGCAGCCCCCTCCACCCAGCAAGGCATGGTGGGTACTCACAGGTGCTCCAGGCCCTCCAGTCCTGAGAAAGCTCTCTTGGCCACGGATTTGATCTTGTTTCCAAACAGAGTCCTGCAGTTTCCAAACAGACAGTACCCAGATGAACAAAAGGAAAACTGCTCTCCAAAAAAATAACCAGCTGGGGGGGTGTGGGTGGAACAGGAAATGGGAACGAGACAAAACCCAGTTAGAGGCAAGATCCCATCCTGGAGCAGAAACCCGACTTGCACCGAGCCCAAGAACCTCCCCCCACACCCATATCAAAATGCAGTTCTTTTCTCTTTCTTAGAATTGACTAGTGACGACCAGCTAAAAAATCACAGCCTTGCCCTGCCCCAAAAGGCTGGCTGCCCTGTGAGGTCATCTCCAATGACCCCTCGAGGACAGTAGAGGAGACAGAAACTCTTCATGTGACCATTCTGGCCCCTTTTCTGCCAGTGGGGAGAGGAAATCACAGCTCTTATTTAGTCACACAAATATGGCTGGTAATGGAGATCCTCAGGGAGAAGACAAAGACTTGGTGCCCACTTTAAGGAAAGAGCAAGGAGAGGGAGTAGCCTAGAGAAGGTAAAGGGGGCAGGGGGCATGGCCTCTCTGGCCCAGAGCAGCAAAGGTCCCTAAGAGTTCCCTGCAAGGGCAGAAGCAGGAGTCATGAGAATTCACCAAGAGGCAAGTGGAGGGAAGGCTGACTGAAGGACAAAGTGACCCTTCTCCAGAGGTCTGCAGGCAAAAGCCCACTTATGCTGAAGGTTTTTTCTTTTTCTGCAAGAATTTTGACTAGGAAGACCCCAAAGCTGTCTGTCTTTTTGTGAAATTCAGTCTAAGCAAAAATGGAATACCAGAAGTGCCTACCAGCCACTGCATATTCAGGGTGCCCCAAGAGTCTTGGTAGAGTTTCAAGTTATAACCTTTGGCCCCAAGGCAGTCCTAGATCATGTGGCTTTCTTGAGAAATAGGGGTGGAGGAAGGAGGAGAGGAGAAATTATCAGAAAAAGATGACTGTCCTTGACTTCTCCATTTAGAAGATGCCTAACAGGCACCATCCAAGTCATAACTTTCAGGCAAGGCTGAGGAATTTTCTCAAGACTAAGGGAGAGGAGAAAGCCTACTTTGCTTCCCCTGACAACTTTGCAGAAAAACAGCAGTAGCACACATGTATATAGTGTCTTATGGTTTCAGAAAAGCACTTCCCCCAAGATTCAAAGTACAAGCATCACGACCATTTTACAGATGGGAAGAGCAAGGCTCAGAGATGAACTAGTTTGCCCATCATCATGAGACCAGCACTTGGAGGAAGCAGGAAGTGAACCCAGCTGACTTCTAATTTAGGATCTAGGCCATGTCCTGACACCGCAGCTGTCCTCTATCATCCTCCCTAAATGCTTCAGAATGCGCTCCCACAGCAAACACAGGTCACCTAATCTCACACCATGATTAAGCCGGGTTTTACTTCTTTCACTTAAATGTTATTTCCAGTGGCCCATTTTACATGGAGGGAAAGCTTTTCTTCCTGGTGGGGAACAACACCATTCCCAATCACTCAAGGAATGGTTATTCTGTTCAAGGCCTGTGTGAGACACACAATAGCTGAAGGAACCTAAACCAGTCACTGAAACCCCACGCAGCATTCCACTGGTAGGGGGTTTACTCACCAGGGGTTCTCTATGCTGAGGTAATTACAGATTCAAGTTCCCCATCTCCCCTCCAAATTATCCAGCTGGCAGATCAGAGTCCTATTTTTTCCACCAGAAAGTATCCAGGGAAGAGAAAGAAATAAGCAGAGCTTAAATAAGGAGCAGTGAGTTCTCCAGTGTGTCCACAATCCCAGTGAAAGGTTGAATGGACAAAAATTGAAACCCTAGACCATGCTGTGGTTTTCTGGACTGTATGGGGTTCAGCTGTCTACACACTCTTCTCCCTTCCATTCATGATGGATAATCAAGGCTTTGGTTGGATCTGAGAGTCTCCTAAGGATTCCCAAACTACCCCAAGATGTCTTGGAGAGAAGTGACTTCACAACTAAGGAAATGGATATTGAAGGGAGCCATTAGGACTTGTAGACTCTGGTGTAATGTCACTAGACATACTGTATGTACTAAAAGCATCTTAGATTCCCCCAGTTATTGATACTCCCACCAGTCAAAATCCCAATCACCAGGTCCCCAAAGCCTTAGCTTTAGCTGCTAAACCAATCTTTGCCAATTATTAGGTCGACATAATTGTGGGCCCTTAGGTTCCCTTCTGGGAAGATAGTCTGCCGCTGGTGTAGCCCGGAGCAGAATAACCTGTTCTCTTCCCCTGTGTGGGCACTGACCAGAGGGCATAAACTGATGGCCTCCTCTGTAGGGAAAGCCTCTAAATCCAGACAGTTCTATAGAGACAAAGCTGAAAACCATTGATTTACCATAGAATTCTAGCCTGGCCGCTGTTTTTCCCCACTGTACCCCTCTTCCTCCTCCCCCCAATATCTTCATACCCCCCACTTGTAATTCAATATTCCTCCCCTTGGTGGCCCCCGGGGCAAGCACTTGTCATTACCCATCAGCAGACATGACTAATTACCCTTTTACTATAAGGGGAGCCCGTGAGCAGTTATTTTGGTGACCAGGCCATTCTCCTTTTCCTCCTCTCATACTGTGCATTTCTGTGGCATGATACAGCCTGTGAGCAAGTGTTCAAAGAGTCTATCATGGGGACACCCAAACGTTACTGTCCTGGCCACGTCTGGCAGGGTCTGTGGGCACCACAGGCAGGAGGAAACAAAGCCCTCCTGTGGCATGAGCTTGTTTCCCTGGCAAGGATGGTCCAAGTGAAAGAATTCTCTAAAATAACCATGTTCAACAGCTACAAAATGAGGGTGAGTTTTTCTTTCCCCCTATGGTGTCTTAGGACAGTTTGTAGTCTTTCCTTTCTAAGAATATTTGAAAAGTGGCCAAGCCTGGAAAGAACCCCAGGTTCTTCAATAAAGGACATTCTGCCCACCCCCAGTTAGCCTCACCTGATGCTCAGGATGTTCAAAGACAAATCTTCTCCTACTGTCATCCTGCGCAGAGTGCGACTGCTTCATTCATCTAAAAGCTCTCCGCAAAAGTGACCCCATTTTCTATCCTAAAATGCTCTGAAGCCTTTCCATGTTCAGTACCATGACTGACATCAGGGCTACTTGGGAAAATAGTCTATTAGTGGTGGTTTTTATGGGGAAGGAAGTTGCGGTGGTGGTAGGATAGCTTAGGGAGGCAGCAGGAGTGCAAAATGAATTAAAAAGAACATGAGACTGTAGTAACACCAGTGGTAACAAGGTGGCAGAAAGGACAGAGGCCTGGACCTGGAAGCAGGAAGGCCTGAGACACTCACTGACCCCAGGCACATTTACCTTGGCGTCCTCATCTGTACAAAGGGGCTAAGAGTACGATCTACCTCCCAGACTCTTGTGAGGATCAGAGCAGAGAATATTTACAAAGTGCTTTGCAAATGTTAAGAGTGTCCACTTTATTGTTCTATTACATATAACTACTACCAATTACTACAGCAATTTAAAGTCATAGTGTCCTTGTGATCCCATTTGGGGCTTTTTTGGCAGAGATGCTAGAATGGTTTGCTATTTCCTTCTGTTCATTTGACAGATGAGGAAACTAAGGCAAACAGGGTTAACTGACATGCCCAGGGTCAACACAGCTAGTAAATGTCTGAGACTGGATTTGGACTTAAGAAAATGAGTCTTCCTGACTTTCTACCTGAAGCTAGAACTGACTCTATCTAAGAGACAGGCTTTCTGGGACATTCCTAACTTTTCCAGAATGTTTTTCATGTGCTCCCTGTCAAGACCAGAAGACATCCTCAACAGGTGCAATCACAAAACCAGATGAGACCATTAAAAGAGAATTTGAGTCTAGCAGGTCTGTAGGGAAGAAACGGGGACTGGAAATGGAGTTATCTGTATTAATGGGGGATTGAAGGGCACAGCAGAAAGTGGGCTGGACTTGGTGTCAGCACAGCTGGGTCTGCAGTACTGCTAGTGGTGTAATCACAGCCAAGCTGCTTCACCTCCAAGCACATTCTTCATCTGCAAAATGGGGACAAATCTTGCACAACCTACGCCTTACAAGGCCCTTGAGAGGAAAAGAAGCCTTAGTGCATTATGAAGATGTGCTATGAACAAATGGTCCAAATGATCTCATCCTACAGGATCCAGATGAGCTACCATTTAGAGCAATTCAACTGTGGGGCAGTTATAGCTCACAAAACCAGTACAGAAATTGCTTGGTTTTCTAAGAGTTCACTGAAATTCAACAAATGAGTGAGTGACTATGGTCTGTTTTAACAAAGGGTAATTAATTCAAAGAAATACAAAAGCTTGAGGGGACCATCTGATAGCACAGTCAACCAAGTCACCCAGCCTTTGAAGGACTAAAGAACCTTAGGGCATAGGTGGTACACTGGGTAGAGTGCTGGGCCCAGAGTCAGGAAGACCTAAGTTCAAATCTAGTCTCAGACACTGAGTGATCCAGGGCAAGTGTCATTTAACCCTGTTTGCCTCAGTTTCTTCATCTGTAAAATGAACTGGACAAGGAAATGGCAAATCACTCCAGTATCTTTGCCAAGAAAACCTCAAAAGGGGTCATAAAACAAACGACTCAAAATGACCCCACAGGGGGTGGGGGAAGAGAGTGCAGTACCACCCACGGCATGGCCATTCTGCATAACACCGCTTTTAGGAAACCTTTCTTTATTTCGAGGCTAAATATGCCTCTTTGCCCTTCCCCTCGTTACTTCTAACTGTTGAAAGAACGCTCAAATTAACCTTCTTTGAGCTTTCAAAATCATGGCTAAATTCACTTGGCTATACCACACAAACTGGTTCGATACTGGTGATTTCACCTTCCAAACATTTTTTTCAGAACTAGAGATAAGGAGCAAAGGCAACTCATCCCCCAATCCTTACTTCCCTTGGTCACCCTCCATCGTCAGGGCAGATCATAATAAATAAATGTACAAATAATCAACAATAAATAGATAATAAATAGCATATCGTCAGAGGAACGTAAGAAAGAGGGCAGGGCAAAAAGACAAGCCAGCTAGCCCACCCAGCCCTGATGAGCTCTAGACGACGAACGGAAATTTACTATCCCTACGCCATCCCCAACTCCCTCACACATAGGTGCAGACGTCCCTAAAAACTGAAGCTGAGCCAAAAGAAATCCTCTGAAGAAATCTGGATGATTTTTTCATGACTAAAAACAGTCACTTACGGCCTAAAGGCCTTGAGACCCTCTTGACAAATTCAGGTGTACAGAATACATAACGGTTCCACCGATAAACTTGGTCCCAGTGTAACAAACACATGGGGGCTCCCACTGAAGGCTACCGGTGAGGCCAGCAGATGCAGGCTCTGAGGGTTCTCCATTTTCTCCCCCACAAAGGAAGATCTATGTCGAGGCCTGCCATTCTCTGGCCAAGCCCCGAACAAAGGCAGATTGCAGGGGAGTGAAGGGAACTTCTCCACAGATGAGGGGATCAACAGGGACTTCAAACGCTGAGATACTCACAGCTTGTTCAGGCTGTCTAGTCCCGTAAATGCCCCACTGGTGTCTTCTATTGTGCCCGAAATCTCGTTATGGTTCAGATCCCTGGGGAGAAGACAAAAGGAGCTCACAATCAATTTCTCAGGCCTGAATCTATCATTCCCAAAGGACAGAAAAGGGACTGGGAAGGGGCTGAAGGAGCATTTCCCCTTTGCAAACTGAAACGTATGTAGGCATGCGGCCAGAGGGTAGCCAGGGCCTGGATGGTCCTGGAGGTCCCCTTCAGCTCTCCAGACTTTTTAGAGTACACCAAGTATAATACAGAGCATCCCAGGAGTCTTAGTGCATAAACATAATGCCACACTAGGAGTTTGGGGACATCTTGTATAGGTGTAGCAGCCACCTTTGCCCTAGAGTAAAATACTAGAAAGGCTCTGCCTGGCTGGGCCTGGCATCCTGCTTAACTTGTTCAGGAAACACACTTTTGAAAACTGACTTTTGTCCTTTTCTAAACTAGAATCCTCTTGACTGCTTCAAAGATGGCTTTCAAAAATTAAAAAAAGGAAGCAGATGACAAATTAAGGAACACTTCTATTTGCATTCAGTGAGCTCTGTGGACCATGCCAGGAAATATGGTGGTGCAGCACACCATGGCGACACTTGGGAGTCAAAGGATCTGGGTTCAAACCCCAGGTCTGCTTCTGGGGTGTCCCTTCTCTGGATCTCGGCTTCCTCATCTCCAATCCAGGGGGTTGAACTGACTTCTGGGGGTCCCTTTCCCAACTCCCAATCTATGGCCTCACGAGCCAAACTCACTCTCTCCTCAACCCTTGTTCCTTCTCCCAATCCTCACCAAGAGAAGCCCCTTTCCCACGGCCCCCCTCTTCATCTTCTTTCATGTCAAGGGTGTCTCCAGGCACTTGGTCCCGGCCCCTTCAAGTGGGGCCAAGACATCTCAATTGTGGCTTTCTCTGGAAGCCCCTAGAAGGGAAGCTTTGGGGCAATCTTTGTCCTGCTGAAAAGAGCCAAGACATCTCGCTGCTGAAAAGGGAGAGCTCCTTTTAGTCCTCAGCACCCCCATTCTCTCCTCCTGAAAAGGAGGCTCTCTCTCCTGAGCAGCCCTGCCTTTGTGCTCTCTCCTCCGGCACCCCCAGCCCAGCTGCCAGTTTCCTATTTTTTCTGGCCTGCTGAGCCTGAATGCAACTGCCTTGCTAATCACCGCCCTGTGTTGCAGGGGGTCCCCAGCCTGACCTCTGTGTAAAGGTTCAGCATTTCAGCAGTTTCACCCTCACCAAAGGCTCCCCCACCAATAGGCTGTAATTAAAGCAGGCTCTGGTTGTTTTCTCACTAGGGGCCCAACCAATATGCCTGAATTGGAAGGGCCTCCCCCACTTGTTTCCTCTTCCCTCTTTACTGGAACTCACTGGGGGCGCCAAGGCCCAAGCAAAGGGGCTGTGAACTCCACCACGCGATTTCTTTGGAGCTCTCCAAATGCTCACATACTGGCAGCTGCCTGGGAGGAACATAACCCTCTAAATGCCAGCAACTGAAAGTCCCCAGAAAAGCCTTGCAGTGACTTCCTCCAAGCCCAACACAATGGAAACGAACAAACCAGCCTCCCCAAGCCCAGGAACCCAGGAAGGAGACGCCATCCCCACTCTCCTTTTGTCTGTCCACTTTTAATGAGGAAGGCCCCATGAATTGGAGGGATGCCCCCACCCCCATCCTGTCCAATTCCCCATACAAGCAGCCATCTAGTTTGGACCATGGTGGTTTCCCACCAATTCAGAGCACAGTGCTCCTCCGGAAAGGTCAGGAAAAGAACACACAAAATAGCCCCAGTATACTTTGGATTGAATGGAAATTCCCCAAGTCTTAGAAACCAAATCACAACAGGGAGAGACCCAGAAGGAAGAAGATAGCAAGAGCCAGGCCCTGAGCCCCGCTTTACTCTGGGCCAACTTATTCATACAGATGATGGAAGATGTCCATGACTGGAATCTAAAAGACACCACTGCTACTGCCCCCGCCGCCACCACCACCAGGAGGAGGCTACTCTACCAGGCCAAGGGGACTCTGGGAATTGTGATCAACTTTCAAGAGTCCCCCTGGGGAAATGCTCAACATTTTGGGCTCTGGACAGGTTACTTTTCAAACATGCCCATGAAGCAAAGGACTTTGACAAAGTATGCACCTGGCCTGGGTTTTGATCATACCTGGCCTATCAATCAAGCAACATTTAGGAGTGCCTACAGCATCCTAGAGACTGTGCTAGGCATTAGGGATGTGAAGAAATAAAGGAAACAATCCCTGGCTTGGGTTTGGATCCAATCTACTACATTCCAGGAACTGAGGAGAGTTGTTGTTGTTGTTGGGGGGGGGGGGGTTCGGGGGGAGACAGGAAGAAATTGTCCCTGCCCTTCTATAGGGAAAACAAAATAAATGCAGAGTAAGTCCATGTGGTTGTGGAGGAGGCACTAGCAGCAGGGAAATCAAGAAAGGCCCCACATAAAAACCCTTGAGCAAACTTTGAAGGAGGCTAGGAAGACGTCTAAGAAGTGAGCACGAACTCCCAAGGACTTGGACACCCCAAAATAAAGGCTTCCTTCTGCTCACTCCCCCTTATCTTTCAGCATCCAACAGAGCACTGGCCTCTTCAGCCAAGGGTGCTCTATTGATACTTAGAGACAACCCAGATGGTAAAAATTACTTACAAGACCCGCAAGTTTTTGAGTCCCTTGAAGGCACCTTCTGCAATGTGGCTGATGGAATTGTGGTTAAGACGCAAGATCTGTAAGGTGCTCAGATCAGCCAGAATCTCCTCATCAAGTCGGGTGAGGTTGTTGAAGGACAATATCCTGAGAAAACAAGATGGCAGGATGGGGTGGGTAAGATAACAAAAGCCCATCAAACAAGTCCTCTTCTCATCTCCAGCCCTCACACAGATCTCTACCCAGGCACTCATGAGGAACGCTGTCTTCAGTATTCTCTCCATATTCAAGACAAACCGGGCCACAAGGAAACCAGTGGGTCAAGCAAGTCTTCCTGAGATTCAGCTGGCATTTCACCAAACCCTCTAAGTTCATGGAAAGCTTAGATTGTATAGGATTTCCCCTAAGTAAATGTAGTGACTTAGGAGACCAGAAAGGGACACTAAGTGTCCAAACCATAACCACAGGCTGCCTACTTTTGCAGGCAGCTCAGCAATGGTGGTTCACCAGCTGTGAGGTCTGAGGTCAAACGCTTTACCGATCCATTCCTGGGCAAACCTGCTCTCTGTTTGGGGTGGAGATTCCTGCCCATCAGCCTGCCCCCTCCTTCACGTCTCCCATGACAGACCAGTAAGATCAGGAGTGCTGACTGCACAAAGGGGAATGTGAAAACTGATTATTATTTATCATCAGTCGGTGGTCCACAGCTGAGTCAAGTCAAAAAGTGTGAAAGACCTGCTGGTTTCAGCCACTATGGTAAGTAAGCCCTGGGGTCACAAAGAAAGGTAGAGAGATAGCCTTTCCCTCGGGGAGCTATCATCCAGCAACTCAGAACCAACAAGCCCCAGACAGGACAGACCACAGATGATCAACAGAGAGATCAAACACAAGGACACAGCGCATGTGACTGGCCTTACATGGCACAGTTTGGAAGCTGACCAGACTCGACTCCCTGAAGCAGCCAGCAGAGGGTGCTAGGTTTACAGCACCAGCCATCACCTGGGGCAAACACCTAGCCCACCTCTGCCAGGCACCTCCCACCCAAGGAAAGAGCCAGGTGTAAAGCAGGTCCATGAGCCCAGGGCAGTGAGCCTTCCTGCTCCCTGAGGCGACCCCACCTGACTGCTGCGATAAGGGAGCTGGGCAAAAGCTCTTCAACGTCCTCATGTGTACAGGGCATCCTCCAGAGGAAGGAGGAATATGCACAGAAAGCACCCTCGGGACGTGTCTGCCTCCTGGTCGTTAGCACTGTCATCACTGCTACTGTAATCCATAATTAGTAACTATAAATAACAATGACTCTCATTACTAGATTAGGTCTCCCCCCATCTGGGCTAGGCTGGCAAGCCTTGACATCGGGACTGGGGGTTGGGAAGGATCCTGAGAGCACAGAGGGACCAGAAATAGTCTGACGCCAAGGAAGGAAAGTGCTCTGCCCAAAGGCACACCACACCTGTATGTGAACGTAGCTGGGAGGTGACCCTAGGTGAGAAGTGACTCAAAGTCAGCCTATCCCATGGCAACACGTATCGTCACCATCCCCGTAACAATGGACATTCCTACGCAGCAGTGCTGTTGAGATGCTGATCACTTATTTTGTTCTAAAGCTGTGTGCATGAGTGCTATGAGTGGTGGGGGGGGTGGCGAGCTCTCTCTCTCTCTGCTGGGAATGTGGGGGGAGGGGGGATCCAGGCAAGATTAACATGTTTGAAGGAGTCACGGAGCCACATTCTTTCACTCCTCGAGAAGTTGTAGCATCAAGTTATACAGACCTGGCAAACGATCAAAATCATGTCCTCACCTACGAAGAAGGAATCCGGCTTGAAGAAAGTCACGTTAAGGCCGGCTGTGAGCATACTTTGATACTGTGCAAAGGGGTCTCCCTGCTATGACTGGCAAAGGCACGCTCACCTGATGCTTTCCCAAAGGGGGAGAAGGGTAAGCTTTAGAGGATCTACCTGCCACCTTTGTCTCAACCATCTGGAAAATACCATGAAGTGCAACTCTCTGGGACCCAGGCCCTCCTCAATGCTCTGTAAGCAAAGCTCAAAGACTGTGCCATTCTCCAGGGGAGAGAGGAGTTATCTTGTAGACACATCTCTGCCTCCCTAACTTTCTCTTGTCCAGCACTAAGAGCATTTGAGATCTGGAGCCCAGAGGCACCCCCAAGGCCACCCTGGCCAAAGTCCCTTGTTTCAAAGATGATGGAACAAAGGCCCCAAGAGGTGGGAGGGCTTGTTTGGGGTTCTGTTACACAGAAGCGACAGGGCCAAGATTCTAAATGCTCTAAGTTTTCAAAAGCACAGTGAGGCAAGCTTTCTAGTAACTTAACTCACACAGCATAGGGGTGTTTTCACAGTCTCTTCTAAGGGCTAAGTGGCAACTCAGCAATACACAGACATACACACATACAGCCATACACATAGAAAGCAATCTGGGACTATTGGAAAGATATAAAAATAAACAGAGTTAACCTAAATATTTCCAGGTGGAATAACCTATTGGGAAGAAAAAATCAGATTTGATGCACATGATGAAGTACAAATAATCTGATCCAGAAATAGGTATAAACATGTTCCCCTTCATCCTGCCTCCCCCACCCCAAGAATTAAAAAGAATCACATCTATGTTTCAGTCAATCACCAAGCTGAATAAATGGGCCTCCTTCCTTGGACGGTGTGTATTACTGATAAGGGAACTGCTGGAGTGTGAAAAAAAAAGTCTCTGATACATTTCTCAGAGAGAGCAGAAAATCCAGCCTTGTCTGAGATGAAGTCTGGGGAGATTTCCAGGGGCCTTAGATGGTCATCAAGGGGAGGTAGTGGCCAGACAATGAACAGGGAGGGTTGGCCAAGATTCTTGGGGGAATCTCTCTCACTGCTCCCTCCTTCACCCCAGGAAGGCCTGTATCCTAAGGGAGTGACACTGGCCATGTAAGATGGTTATACTAAAATGCTGGTTATCATTGCTAACAGAAGACAACAAGGATGCGGAGGGCACGAGACCATGCAGAAATCACAAGCAGAGGCAAGTGCAGCCAAGCAGAAAGGTCCTCCCCCAGAGCACCGCCTCCAAGGTCACCTTCCATCTGCTGTGTCCTGCAAGCAGGGATTCTGGTTTTACCTTCCTTTGAGCTCCCCCCCAGGCTTAAAACACAGTGTCTCGGGACATCCGTTGGCACTTAGTAAAGCTTCTTCCTTGCTACTGTTTTCACATTATCTCCTCCATTAGAAGGTAAATTTTAATTTACAGGGAACATGTTTGCCTTTGAGTCCCTAGTGCCTGGCAAAGACCAAGCGGAATGACTGATTTAACTAAGTGAATCCAAAGGATTCCCATTACAAAAACCCTGATCCTATCTGACACTCCAATAAAACAGAATCTACTTGAAGGCAAGACTGTTTCATGTGTCTTTACACCCCAAGGGCCTCCCTAGCAGTGTCTAGAACACAGCAGGGCTCTCTTAGAATGGTCAAGATCTCCCCTCAGCACCGTCAGTGGACAAGACCTTGGACAAGTTGCTAAGTCTCCAGTTTCCTCATCTGTAAAATGAAGCAGCTGGGCTAAAGGATCTTAATGGTCTGCACAGATAACTTTCTGTGATTCATGCCCCACAAAACGTTACCAAGACTCTTAGGGATGAAAGATTCTGCATCTTGGGCAACTGATGCTGGAAAATTCCGTATTTTATATTCTTCTAGGGAGAAAAGTACTTTAAATGCAGGGAACCCATAAATAGAGTGGAAGTCACCAAAGGGCACTGTTTGTGGAACTTCATTCTGTGTTTGCGATACATGGGATGGTGGTTAGTGATTTTTTCAAAATAATTTCTTTGTTTTCCCCCTTTCCTATTTATTTCTGTATTTTTAGCTTTCAACATTCCCTATGATCAGATTGTTTGTGATTTCTAGTGGGCCCTCGTGTCCACATACAGCCTCCTGCAAGGGCAGGCCTTGTCTGCTCTCCCGCTGGGTGTTACCTGGGGCTACAGGAACAAGGCACCTTAGGAAGGGCTCACACCAATATGCTCTACAGAAATCATCTCCCTTGATAGCTGGTGGCATCCTGTGAGATACGTTAAACAGTTAGGAATACTATTTCCATTTTACACGTCTGCCTGCCTCTGAAACTGGGGAGTAAGGATGTATCTTTTAAGGAAGGGTTTTCATTCTCCACTTAGGGGAGACCCTCCTATCTCCTTCAAAACAGGAGAGCACTGTTGGAGATGGAGGAGATGATCCAATAGGCAACAGGTGTGGAGGAAGAAAAGTGAGCACTCCAGGTAATAATTCAAGTCTACATTCAAGGACCCCACCTTCCCTCATTATATCCTTCCTCCCTGGATTTGCAAACTAAATCAAACTCCCATTACATAGCCTAGAATTCCTTCCTCATTCGATAGCAGCAGAGTGAGTCTGTGGGCCCAGAGAGCTGCTCCTTAAGGCCTATATAAAGTCACATTCTCCCCCAAGATGAGGGGAAGCAGCTCACAAAACCCTCTAGGGCATGGGCTGTATGGCAGGTAACCACCTTTCTGGCACTGAGGCACAGGACTGGGGAAGGCAAGAGCTTTCCTTAGCACAGGGAAAGACACGAAATTTCCTAATATGACTACCAGAGTCCTGAGATCCTCACATAAAAACAGCCAGGATCCAGAAAAGGTCTCCTTCCTCCTTTCCCAGGCGGGAATCCCACCCCCAGTCACCAGAACCTGTATTATCCAAATGCATTCACTAACAGAGCCTTCGGCCCTGTCCCAACAACAGCCAGCGGTGGGCACTCACAGTTCATGTAACTTCTGGCAGAAACGCCAACCGTCTCGGTTGATCCGAGAGATGGAGTTGTTGCTCAGGTGAAGCTGGTGCAGGGCAGTGAGGCCGTAGAGTGAGCCACTGTTCACTTCTGTTAGTCTGTTGTACTCCAGGTGCCTAAAGGGGCAGGACATCCAAGAGCAGAAAGGATCAGAGAAGCAGCCTGCCACATGTCCACTTTTTAAACAGAGAGCTATTTACCCCAGCTCGAGGTTTGGGGGCAATCTGTTCTTTCCTTATCTCCTGCTCAGGCCAAGAGCACCACTAATATTCCAGACTCTCAGGGTTCATCAGAGCAGGAGTCCCTTGAGGGCAGAACCTGTCTTTTGCCCCTTTCTTGGGGCTAGTGCTTGGCACAGTGCCAGCCCATAGTAGGCACTGAATAAATGCTTTAAGTCAAAATAAGTGAGATTTTGTTTCTCATTTAGTGTATCTTCCTACTTAAAAAAAATGAGCTTTCCAATTGTAAACATCTGGTAAAGGACAAAGCTCCTATGATGAAAGTAAGACATCTGCACTGTCTAGAGAGGCGTGATTAACATAGGAGATGAATGATACAAATAAATCTCTCAAAATAAACCCTACATTTCGAATCCACCTGGAGACCAAGGATAACTCTAAAGTCCTAAAACCACATCTGGCTAGAGGGTGTGAGGAACGTCAGGGAAAGGATATGGGAAACTGTTCTTTGGCTCCTCCTTAAAGGTGGCAGAAATATGAGCATGATGTAGAAGGTGGGGGAACTGGGGAGAGGAGCAGGACTACCTTTGCTCCTCAAATATATAAATCCTAAACACTGGTCCACCTACTGAGTTTTTCTCCAAAGTTTAGAAACAACCTGTTGAAAGAAACATCAGGTTTTGTCCAGGGCTCCTTCTACCCAAAGTCACAGAAATTCCCATGAGTCAAGAATGTTGGCCCATAAATTGGAGATCCAAATTAACCAAGATAAAGGGGTCTGCAGGGTCACTGAAGGGCCTTCCCCATCTGGGGTCCCCTCTTATTGACAGGGAACATAATCCTCCCCCTCTACTACTTACAATATTTGCATCTTGGACAGGCCCCAGAAAGCCCCATCCGTCAGCTGGCTAATATTGTTACGTTGCAGCTTCAACACATCCAAATTATCAAGCCCTTGAAATGTCAGCCCTTCGATCAGGCGGATTCGATTCCGGTTCAGCTCCCTGATGGGGAAAAACCAAGAAAATACATGAGGAGGAGACTCCTTGCTGTCCCTGTAGCAGGGTGGGTGGGGGTCATTGGTGAGAGCATGCAAGGAGACATAAAAACTCAGGGAAACTGAAATCCCCCTAGCTCCTAAGGAAAGGAGTATCAATGCATGCCCATGGCCAGGGAGACAGACCTGCCCTCAGACTGGCACAGGAGGGAATGACACTGAAGATGGACCATTAGTGATGAAGGAAGCAATAATGCAGAGATGCTGTCTTCCGATAAGGCCCTGATCAACCATTTCCCCTCGGCCCCTGAATGAGCTCAGCTCTCACATTTCATCTGCTAAATTTCAGAGGCGCCATTCATGACAATGAAGGAAGAGGGGGTTCTGACTGTGGTCAGAAGGTTTTCCTCTAAGGCTGCTCTAATTCAGGAAAATGAACTCTACCCTGGTATTTGCTTTGTTCAAGATTGGAAGCCTGAGTCCAGGAGGAGGGAGAAAAGTGGCCAGACAGGTCACATAGCGATAATCCACCTTGCATCCTGACTTTGCCACACCCCCTCCCCCCCACTGGAAGAGAAGTGACACCAAAGCTCCACCCACAACTTCCCTTTTAAATGAAAAAATTATGTTTAGGGAAGGTTTAAAGGACAGAAACTCATGGCAGACTGGACACAGCCTTGCATGCAAAATCATATACCCAGGCTGTGGACCTGGACCGGGTAATTTCTTAACCTGTATCCTTGGGAGACTTAGGTCTTTCCTATGGGGCACAACTTCCTCATCTGGTAAGTGGGAAAGTTTGGAATAGATGAGCTCTATGATTCCTACCAGCTTTTAGAACCTATACTCCATGAGCTCACTGGCCGAGTTTTTCAAGACAGCCTAATAAACCCTCAACCAAACTAAAAGTAAACATTCCAATTAGTTTTGGTCTTCATATGAAGCGTTAATGAACAAACCTCTGTGAAGTCCAAGTCATCCTTAAATGGGGACTTCTATATGCTAGCCTCAAATATGGCCTACTGAATACGTGGGGGGTGGAGGTGGGAGGGGTGAATATAAGAGAGAGGGGAATGAGTTCTAAGCAACAGACCTGAAATCAAATGAAATAATGCATGAAAAGCCCTCTGAAAACTCTGAAGTGTTTACTCTATAAACAGGCTTCTTGTACTCAGTATATATATACTGCCTCACACAAGGCTGGTCTTCAATAAACCTTATTGTTTTAAAATGTTATTTTCTTTCCACAGCCAAGATTAAATAGTTCAAAATAAAAGAAGCCTCCTGCAATTGTCATAATTCCATCCACTTCAGTCTGGATCATGTTTTTTCTAGGAATGATTTTAGCCAAACTGGGTATAACCAATGATCGAAACCCAGCCATCCTCAGTCTCATGCCTGGAATGCTTCCCCAGACATTGCCACTCATTGTAGCCGTCTACCCTCGTTATGTTTTATGACCCTGTAAAAGGGAACTGTGTGGCCCAGCAGATATTAAAATGAAAGAAGGAGAGACCTGTTCCCACCACCATCCCCACCCCCCAACCTTGCAAAGAAAACACAATGGAAACCAATCTGTCCCAGTCAGAGCCAACTGAGTATTTAAAGTTGTAGGTCTAGGTTTCATGAGAGAAAATGCCCACAAGAATGACCCACTGCACATACAAGTGATCTTTCTCTCGTCAATCTCAGGCCGCCAACACATCCTAGACCAAACTCCTAATTTGTTTTTATTGGGTGTCACCGCAGGCCTGTTAATAAGAGTTTACATGAAGTCTGAGAGATGCCCAGTGAGGGAAGAAGGGCTGCATGGGAGGAGAGGGTCCCTGGGGAAATTTTGTCTCAGTCAAAGTTTGGCTTAACCTTAATTAAAGTGCCCGGTTACTACTCACAGTTGTGTTAGGCGGGGCAATTTGAATGCTTTGGCAGGAAGCTGGGTGATTCTGTTTTTGCTCAGGCGGAGGGTTAGCAGGGACCGGGAGAGACTATCAAAGGCTCCCGGCTCCAGGGTACTGATGCGGTTGCTCCCCAGGTGGCTGTAATAATTCAGAACAGAAAACTGAGCAGTGGGACCAGGTCCCCATCGTGTGACACAGCAGACGCACTCAAAGTAAGGCCCAGAACAAGGAAAGGGGAATCAAGCAGTGCTCTGGCTTTCAAGGCATAACCCATCCTCCCACTACCTTTCCCATCATTTTGCATCTTAATCCCTCCAGTGGCACTAGCCTTCTTGACATTCCCATCTCCTGACTCCAGGCAATTGCACTGGCTCTCCTGCATTCCCAGAATGCTTCCTCCTCACCTCCATCTCCTGACTTCCTTCAAATCCCAGCTAAAATATCACCTCCTAGCCTTTCCCGACCCCTAATTAATGCTAGCACCTTCCCACTGTTGATTATCTCTGATTTATCCAGTAGAGTCATTTCCATGTTGACTCCCTCATTAGACTGGGTGATCCCTGAGAACAAGGCCTGTCTATTGCTTTTCACAGGGCTTGATACACACCAGGGATCAATGGCCTGAGCTGGACTTAATTAGTTATCTGTAGACACGAATGGGGCTCTTTTTGAATTGGGTCATGTTTGTTTACACAGTTTTTCAACTGTTCTCTGTCTCCCAAAGAGAAAGCCCTAGATGTTCTAGCATTAGAACCTTCCAAAACATATGGAGAAATCGGGAAAGGATTTGCCTTGAGTAAAGCTTTGTGTTCATCCCGCTCATTAGACAAATTATGGTCAGAATAACCACAGAAGCCAAAATTCACATACTCCTGCTGGGCTGAGCTCCACTTCAGGCCCCCTAAAAGCACCTACAGACTCCAGTGTTTCAGGAGATGCTATTCCATCCAACATAATGAGGACTAGGGTGGAAGGTTGACTGGAAGAGGTCAACAGAAGGCATGTTCTCCAGAAAACTGGAAACAGGAACTGAATTCTCAACCAGTGGGTTTCATCACAAATCCAATAACTAGGAAGAACAGCCTTCTCCATTTTATAACCTACGTGACAGGTAAGTTCTAGCAGCAATGTGGGGATGGAATTTTTAGAAACAAAACCCTACTTTCCAATGCAATGAGGAAGCACACACCTTCCCTCCCCCAGTTTTTAAGTGGGATTACATCTATAGCTACCAAGTGCATTAAAAAAGATTTGTTTCTAAGCCAGAGGAACAGATACAGGATCTGATGGACTGTAGGAATTTATACTACTCCTGATGGCTTTCTTTATCCTTATCTGTACATAAATGCTGACCTTCTGTACAAAAGGAAGAGGAGAGAGGACAGATGGTGGGGTTATTTGTAGAATGGTTGTGGCGGGAGAAATAACAACTTGCTTCTACATTACAAGAGAGTCCAAAAGATGGCACACAGGCACCCCTTGCAAATTCTGCTGGACTATTTGTTCCCAACACTTCAGTTTAAATAGGGAAGTCTGATAAAACGGTGCTGGCTGCTCTAGACCAGAATAGAAAGGCCTCCTCTATGCCAACACTAGACAGTCTGGACTCTCAATATATAATAGTAACATCACCATCATCCTCATAAAAATAATAATGGTGAGAACAGCCATAAACATCAGCGATAGCACCCATTTAACCTTCAAAATCACCCCTGTGAGGCTCGGGGAAGAGGAGCCACGGCCTCACCCTCTCTGCTTCTGGCCCTCTCTGCATGGCCTTCATCAGCCAGGACAACACTCTGCCCCATCAGACCTACAAGGGCTTGGGGCTAAAAGCCATTCATGTTTACTCCAAGCACAGAAAGAGTACGTCTCACTTGGGCGTCTGTAACCACTACCATTGAGCATCCTGGAAAAGCTATGGAATGAATTCCTGTCCAAACACTTTCACCACAAATGGCTATATGGAGTTGACTCGAATGACCACCAGTCATTAGATATCTTGTGGAGAGCGTCCACTGTCCACATGGAGGAGCACTAGGGCTTCTTCCAAATCCTTTTCTCCCTAATGGCAAGGGACTTTCTACTCCCCAAAATTACCTTGATTTTATTTTGTATAGATCATGCACATATGTTGTCACCTCTTGAGGACAGGGACTGTCTATTGGAACACTGTTGGCACTTGGTATTTTGTAAATGAATAAAATCAGGAAATCTCTTTTTAACCAACAAGCTTTCTCCCTTTTCTTCCACCCAACTTTTGTTGAAAACAAGCTGGGAAATGGACTCATGTCCCCAGAGGGTAGAACCAGGAGCAAAAGATTTATATTTGATGTACAGGAAAACTTCCTTGTGAAGCTGTCCCCAAGTGCTATAGGCTTCCTAAGGAATCCCAGAAGTGACCACAAGTCATGAGCTATCTTGTGGAGAGCAGACATGTTCACGAGTTAGACTGGATGCCTCTCAAACACCTTCTAATCTGCATGTTCTATGACATCTATGACTGGTCAACACATCACATACACAGAACTGTGCTTAATGAATGCTGGCTGAAATTTCCTCTCTTCTCCATTATGTCTCAACGCTGAATTACTTGAGTGGTGAACTGGACAAAAGAAACTCTACTAGCACCACCACCACCACCATCCAACAGATAACACATAAGCTGGACCAAGAGTGGGGAGAACCTTGGACTCCAGGCCGTAAGTTCCCCACCCCTAGGTTGGAAGATCCACTGCTGAATGAAACAGATGAGTGACCAGTAAAACGTGTCAACTGCTTAAGTAACAGACTTTTCTAAAGAACTTTCCCACCAATGCATTTCTACTCACTCTCCTCCACTAACCCTCCCGCCAAGAAGAACTAGTCACCATTTTCCAGAAGGTAGAAGCACTATTCCTGGATCACTTGTTGATGCCCTCATATAGAAGGGGAGTTAAGGTCAATGCTACAAAAGCTCAGGTATGGCAACACGGCCCTCCCCAAACTTCAGTGAAGATGTCCTTTGGTCAGAGGAAACTTACAGTTCCTTTATGTGAAGTCCATGAGGAAAACAAGTGTTTCGTACTTCAGTGACGTTATTGAAACTCAGGTCCAGGGTTTGCAAGGAAATGTAAGGTTTCAGCTGGCTCCCTTCTATGCTGCGGATCTTATTGTGCTGCCTGAGAAACAGAGAGACGAAGTGAATATAAAGTCTGTTTTTCAAAATGAATGCATTATTTTTCTCCATATCACTACTCTGCAAGCAGATCCTTCCTTGGGTCTTTCAGAGACACTGGGAGACACTAATCTGCACAGGAGGATCCCTGTGGGTCACACAGTGACTTAGTTTCCATATGTAAGGTTATTGATGTTTCGGTTTCATTGTATTCTTATTTATTTTATTAACTATTTCCCAGTCACATTTTAAGCTGGTTCAGAAGGTCTCAGATCTGGCCTCAGACATGGGGTGTGACCGTTTACGATCCCACAGATACTAAAGTGGAGAAGCAAAGAACTGAGCCCTTATCAGTTCCAGTTCCAGCACCTTTAACACTGAAATTTATAAAGGATAGTCTATCTGTGGAGGGCTAAAGCACAGTGAGGCTGAGTCAAGGAGGCAGCAGGTTTTGAGGGGCAGGGGGATCAAACAGAGATTGAATACCCATTTGTTTGGTGATAATTTACAAGGAACTTCGAGGCAGATATGGGTGAGAAGAGGCAATATCAGAGAATATTTCTGATACAAATTCTGTGAATTTATTGATTACCTATCATACCTGCTCTGGAGTCAGGAAGACTCACCTCCCTGAGTCCAAATCTGGCCTAAGATACTTACTAGCTGTGTGACCCTAGGCAAGTCTTAAATTTAACCCTCACCTATAAAATGAGCTGAAGGAAATATGGCAAACTACTCCAGTATCCTTGCCAAGAAAACCCCAAATGGGGTTACAAGTGAAAAAAACAAATAAAAAATGACTGAAGGACTTAATTAAACTACCATTGTGGGGAGAATATTTTTTTTAAGTCAATGGCAATGAGACTTACATAAAGCAAACAAATAAAGAATATAGAGATTATAGAGCAAAACATTACTGGCTGTAAGCAAGTATTACAATTACACAGAGATAATATACAGAATTTCAGAAAAGGTAGAGACTAACGCCGGTTAGAATAACTGAGGGACAGGAAGTATAGCCACCTTTAGAGAAGGTGGGATTCCAAACGGGCCTTGGGAAGGGAAGGAAGACTGAGGGGTCTATAGCACTTTTAAGAAAGGACAACAACACAAAGGCAAGAACAAGCTGACAAGCACAAAAGATGATGTGACAATAATGACAAGGGGTAACTAGAAGAGACGTGCTGGGAAATAAATCAGAAAAGGTCAAAGTAAGGTCAGATGATGGAGGGCCTCAGCATGAGATTTACACCTGATGGTACAGGCACTGGAAAATACTCTGACAACTAAAGAATTTAAATGGTTTGCCTGCAAAGCATTACCCAAGAAACTTTCAATGAGAAAACAAAGCATTGGGAGAGGAGCCAAGATGGCAGAGTAGAAAGACACACTTATGCTAGCTCTGAAACCACAGACTATAAAATATCTATAAAGAAGAACTCCTAACAAATTCTGGAATGTGAAAGCCACAGAACAACAGAGTGGAGGAGATTTCTGTTCCAGAAAGACCTGAAAAACTCTCACCAAAGGTCCCTCGTACATGGGACCAGAGTGGAACCCAGCCCTACCTTGGCCGTGTAGCCCCCAGGAGGAGCAGATCTGAGCAGGCTTCAAGGATGGAATCTCTGGTGGCCACGGGGGTCCCTCCACCCGCAGGTGCTGCAGGTCAGTGAGAGAGACTTCTGGGATGGCCGAGAGGGAGCAGGGTGTCTCCATAACTCAGGCCCCCTCAGGAGGTAGCGGTAGAGGCAGCGGTGGCCAGAGGCTCCCGGAGCAGGCAGGAACTCCATTATGGAAGGTCTCTGTATAAACTCCCGGAGGGAACTGAGCCTGGGAGGCGGCCCTGCCCCCATCAGAGAACCTGATTTAATCTTACCCTGAATAGCAGCCAGGCCTGCCACCAAAAGCCCTGAGGCTGGGGAGCAGTATTTGAATCTCAGACCCCAAGCACTAGCTGGGTGGATCTAGGTGGGGATGGACAGGAATCTCAGAAGTCAAGTAACTGGCTGAGAAAATGCCCAGAAAAGGGAAAAAAAAATAAGACCATAGAAAGTTACTTTCTTGGTGACCAGATGTTAGCCCCTTTCCTTTCTGAGGAGGAGGAACAATGCTTACCATCAGGTAAAGATATAGGAGTCAAGGCCTCTGTATCCCAAACATCTGAAATAGATACCCAATGGGCTCACGCCATGGAAGAGCTCAAAAAGGAATTTGAAAATCAAGTTAGACAGGTGGAGGAAAAACT
>CM053772.1:27916329-27964725 GCA_028658325.1 Potorous gilbertii
GAAAAGTTTCAAGAGTTACAAATATTATCTTTCCATGTAGGAAAGTAAGCAGTTCAACTTTAGTAAGTCCCTTATGATTTCTCTTTCCTGTTTACCTTTTTATGCTTCTCTTGATTCTTGTGTTTGAAAGTCAAATTTTATATTCAGCTCTGGTCTTTTCACCAAGAATGCTTGAAAGTCCTCTATTTCATTGAATGACCATTTTTCCCTGATGTATTATACTCAGTTTTGCTGGATAGGTGATTATTGGTTTTCATCCTACTTCCTTTGATTTCTGGAATATCATATTCCAAACCCTTCAGTCCCTTAATGTAGAAGCTGCTAGATCTTGTGTTATCCTGATTGTATTGCCACAATACTGGAGTCCTTTCTTGTAAGACTGAAAGTGTGTATGCATTCTCACATCTCTATACAAATCCTTTGCCTTTGTTCTGCCAGTCCAATAAGCAAAGGAAAGTTTGGTTCTGAAAGAAGACAGTCACATTCACTTTTCTCTTGGTCTGGGGCTGAGCTTTCATCCTCTCCTAGCAGGAAAACCCTGGGAAGTTTTTATAGTGTTAGTGGAGGTTTTGTGAATTAGGAGCAGACTTCCTCGTTCTGCCTTTACTGCATTGATCTCCCTTTGAAGTCAACTGGCCCTCTGCACTGGAAACCTAGAGAGAAACCAGGTTCTGACCTAAGTGAATTGTTAGAAAAATACATTACACATGATTAAGTTACCCAGAGAAAATATACCTTGGCCAGAAGGTATTGCCATCAGAAGTCCCTGACTGAGTCCTATGCCCAGAGAAAGGAAGAAAAGCTTTTATTCCTTCTTTCCCAATCGATGCAAGCAGTTACTACCAAAGAAATAAAGAACCATTGTCCTTGATATATATAAAACATGAATTACCAATTAAAGATACCATTGGCAAATTGTTCTACGATAAAAAACACAGAAATGTTGTTTAAGGCAATTAGAATAATTGTCATGTGTTAATTATAGTTTGATGGATCCTGCACACTGCCAGTAATTACCTTTGGAGGATGAGTTTTTTCTGAACAGAATCCAAATCCATAAAGCCACTGATATAATAAGAAATGTCTTCCTCGTTGGCATACCTCCTGCCTTCTAAGTGTCTCTTAAAGTTTGCAATTAGTTTTAATTAGGTTTCTAGAAGAAATGTTCTTCATAGTTTTTTTTCATTAGCTCATCCTTAAAGAAGCTTGCGACTGTTATTAAAAACAGAAACCATGGTTGGCTGAACCATAATGGTTTTCTCTAGAAAGATTGGAGGTACCATCTCATTTTTGAAGGTAAGTGGAGTCAGGGTAAGATTGAAAACAGAACTATCCAGAGGACAAGTATTATAGCTGGGACTAGAAATAGAAATTTTTCCTCAAGCAAATCGTAACAATAATTTATATTTATGGATGGGGTAGGGGCTCTATGTCTTGGGTTCAACCCTGTTTTTTAAAATGTATGTAGGTATAAATTTCCAAAAAGTTGAGATGCTGCAAAAGCAACACCCCTCCCCAAACACACACACACACACACACACACACACACACACACACACACACAGAGTAAAGCTTAGGGAAGAAATGAAGTTGATGAAATAACCAAAAGAAAGGTGCTACCAACAGAGTCAAGTACTTAGAGGGAAGAGGGAAGTAGGCTGTCCAATTTCTCTCCACCTCTGGCTTGCCTTTGTCCAAGGATGATAAGTAATTTTGGTGAGAATAGTTGAGAGTCCTGGAAGACACAGAGAAGAGAAGCCTTGCTTGACTCCAAGAGTTTCTGCCTATCCTGAAGGTTCTCCTGAAGTCTCTAACTTTTGCTTCAAAGAGTAGCAGGCTAAGATCCAGATCCAGATTGACTTTACTGGATGCTATGAGTCAATCATCATTTGAGAATTTGTATTGTACCTCATATGCTTCTTTGCCCGTTCACAGAAGACATAGTGGTGGGGAGAGAGGCCAATTCAGGAATTCCTACCAAAAGCTACCTTATATTGGTTGTGAGGAGGAATGATTTTTGTCTTTTGATTAAATCTATCAAAAAAAAAGAGTAAAATTCTATACATAATATCCAAATATACTAATTTATTCTCATTGAAGACTAATTATATTATGCAAAAATCACATGACTAAGAATTAGTGAAACAGTACATTTTGTGGGGGACATTTTGGTAGGTGTGAGGGCTCAGAGCTAATCTGATCAGTAAACCCACGCTAATCATACTCTTAGACTGAGGCATCAAAACTGCCTCATAAGAGGCAGAGCTGGGGAATGAAGATGTCAGAAACTTTCTGAGAACCATGTAAAGTTTGGTGCTTCCCTAAAGACTCCCCCCTTCCCTACAATTCAGAAGGATGGGATGGAATGAATAATTGCCACGATGAGTAAGGGGCTTTTCAGAACATGATTTTTTTTTTTTTGGTGAATATGATCAAGTAAGTGACTAGCAATGCCATATGAAAGTTAAACACCTCACTTTCCTCACAATATCACTGAGAAGTAGGTAGTGAAAGGAGCCTTACCCACATTGTGCAGATGAGGAAACTGAGGGTTAGAGGAGTTATCTGTCCAAGGTCCCATAACTTGTAAAGATGTGTGGCAGGATCAGCAGCTGGGTCTTATGACTCTGGATCCATCATTTGATCCACTAAACCACAGCACCTGGATATGATCATTGTCTGGTACCCATTCATCCTGTGAAAATGCTCCTAATAGCTATATGTAATTTGGGAACTAATTCACTGATCCATTGGTAAAATAATTCACATTTCTGTATTCTAGCATTATAAAAGTTTGCCTTTTTACTCTTCTTGGGGATATTTGCATTTTAATATGTGAATGATTGTAATCCAAAGAAATAACTATCTAATGGTGGAAACTGAGGCACCATGGAAGGTCCATGAGGAAGATCTGGTGGGGAAAAGGGGGAGGAGAAGGGAGGAAGAAGGAAGAGAGCATTATATTTTCACATACCTTCAGTTGTACTGAATACATAGCTACTCACTATACCCACATAGAATTTGAGTGTCTTAGGTCATCTAACTCTTCATCCCATGCAATAATTTTCTCTATGGTATCCCTGACAGGTGGCCATCAGGGCTCTGCCTGAACATTTCCAATGATGGGGAGGTAATTACCTTCTTCAGTGGTACCTTCTCCATGAAGGTTCTCCTGATCCCACAAAAGAAAGTAATATTTAAGAACACTGACTGCAGTCAGAGGACCTGGGTTCAAATCCAACCTTTGACACTTAATACCTGTGTAAACTCAAGGATGTCACCTGACTCTTCCCAGGTCTTCATTTCTTCATCTATAGAATGAGGGTGCTAGCTTACCGGGCCCCTAAGGTTCTGTCTATCCCTGAAGTTCTGATCCTCTGAACTCCGAAAGGACATTCTGGCTCTTATATTGAAATTTCTACATGCTGCCAATCATTTTAGTTATTGATTTTGTCTCATTTCTCCTTTTACCTCCCATATTAAATGAGATAATATTTGTACAATGTTTAGCATGGTGTCTGGCACCTATTAGGTGCTATAGAAATGCCATCTCTCATTATTATACCATAAACTCCTTGAGAATACAGAGTATTTCTTAACAATCCTTATGTTAGTCAATAAACATTTATAAAATACCTACTATATGCCACGCCTGGGCTAAGAACTTGGATAGAGCCTACTAAACACCAAGAAAATATTTATGTAATGAATTCAATTAGACAAGCAGTCATTGAGTGCCTCCTGTAAACACGAGGTGTGGTATATTAACAAGATAAATAAAATATTCCCTGCCCTCAAGGACCTTATAATCCTATGATTATAAGTAAAAATGTAGACACTCTCTCCACCATGACCAATCAGCAACAGGTCTATAATTTAGAGGCTTAGAGAGTAGCCTCAGGCCTTGAGAATTACAGGGCTTTCCCCTTGTAAATCAATAATCACCCTTCCCCTACCCCCATTGGCTCAGTGAGTGTCAAGAGGCAAGACTCAATTGACACTTCCAGACTGTAAAACCAGCTGCAGTGCACTGCCCTTCCAGGGGAATAAATTATGCACATTAATACACAATACTCTACTTCAGAAAATAAATATACACATAATACAAAATGGATGATGAAAAGTATAGGAGAAGGGCAAATTATCTTGGGAGATCCAAACAGACAGAATATTCCATCATTCTCCCGTTCATTTCACATCACAAGTGCTGACCTCTGTGATCATCTAATCCGACCCATTCAGAAAAGGAGTCACTGCTCAGACACTTAAGGTGAGATAGAACATTTTCTTCCCTGAGTCAATCCCTTCCATTTAGGAATAAGTATTAGGAATTTCTTCCTGAAATCAAATTTAATTATTTATCTCATTATAGTATTTGCCCATCTGTTCTGGTTCTACCTTCTGGAGCCAAAGAGAATAAGTCAAGCTCCCTTTGACAAGACAATCCTTCAAATATTTGAAAACAGGCATCATTTTATGCACTGCCCTTCCCCTCCCCAAGTCTTCTTTAGGCTAAATCATTCCCAGTTAGACCAATTTATCTCCCATGGGTGGGAGGGACTTGACACCTTTTACTAATATTATCACCCTCTTCTAGACTGGCTCCAAATTTTTCCACTTCCTTCCTAAATTATTGTGCCCAGAACTTAAAAAAAAAAAAAAAGGAAAGGAAAGGGAAAAAAAAAGTCTGGCCAGAGCAGAATACAGCAAAATTATTACTCCTTTCTCTTAGACGCTAGGATTCTCTTAATAGAGCCCCAGACTTCATTAGTTTTCATGGAATCATAGATTCATGAGTCTAGAGTTGTTGGGTTGGGTTTTGTTTTAAAGTATTTCAGAGGCTATTCTATCCTTTATTTTACATATAAGAAATGAGGACCATGAAGTTGAGAGGACTGGTGCATAGATAGACAGACAGACATAATACACACATATGTATATATACATACTTATATGTGTGCATACATATACATACATACATATACATATATACAGATAGATAGACAGACATAATACACACATATGTGTATACATATACATCCTTATATGTGTGTGTACATATACATACGTATATATACATATATACATATGTACACACATCAGAGATAGGATTTGAACTCAAGTTCTCCTTACTCCAGAGGCATTTTTCCCCTTTGTCCCACACTAAAACTTCTTTTTATTCATGTATTTATTCCTGTTCATTCATTTACTGGATAATCATTTATTAGGTGCCTACTATAAGCAGAGTACTCTATCAGGCATTGTGGGGACATGTGTGTATTCATCCTTCGTTGCCAAAGAAGACCATGCCATCAGAGAAATGATGACATGACTTGCACTTGACTTTGTTTTGAGTAAGGGAGAGCTGTGCAGGTCACCAGCCTCACTTCTCCTCCGGAGCCATCTGAATCCAGTGACCAGATATTCATCAAGATGACTGGAGAGGACCCAAGAAGAGGCAATTGGGGTTAAGTGGCTTGCCTAAGGTCACTCAGCTAGTGAGTGTCCAGTGTCTGAGGTGAGATTTGAACTCAGGTCCTCCTGAGTCCTGCACTGGTACTCTATCCACTGCACCACCTAGCTACCCTGTGTGGGGACATAAAGAGAGAATTAAGACACGATCCTTGAGAAGAGTTGAGAAAATAGGGCTCATTCCCTTCTTTTCAGAGATAGGCGACTGTGCATACTGTTAGACTCAGTTGATGAGTTGGTTGATTTTCCTGAACTTAATTTCCTCTATTTTTAAATTCTTTGTTGTAAGAAATGGCTTTCTGTGTAGAGTGGGTGTAGGAAGAATATATTCAGAAATAAACTCTATGTGAAAACAAAAGTTATCTTTATCTTCTTTTTAAAGACATAGTACCCAGCATGGGAGAAGGGGTAACAAGGATAACAAATCAGATTTATATAACATATTAAGGTTTACAAAGCACCTTCTTCACAGTGGCCCTGTCATATAGGTAATACATTTATATCATCTTCCCCTTTACAGATATGGAACCTGAGGTACAAAAATGTTAAATGGTTGGCCGAAGTTGACACAGCCAACAAATGAGAGAACTGGGATTAGAGCCTATATCCTTCCTGATTCCAAGTCGAGAGCTCATTTCACTGCCTCAAAGTAGGAGAAAGTGATGCTGGGCTAAAAGATGATCTTAGTTCAACTTCCTTTATAACACTGTTGCTATTGGAGAAATTGTTCTAGGAATTCTGCCCTTTTCCCTCCATGTCAGTTCATACAAGTCTTCTAAGGTTTCTCCAGAATGGTCCTTTCTTCATTTTTTACAGTGCCATAATATCTCATTACTTCTATATATCATAACTTATTCAACTGTTCCCCTAAGTTTTCAACTATTTGCTATGACTAAAAGAGCTACTAAAATATTTTTTCAAATTTATTTTAGTTTTTCAATTAAGCAGTTTTCTTTTTCATGCTACCCACTTTTAAAAAAAAAGAAAAAACCCTTCCAACAAATATATTCACTCAAGTAAAACATATTGGCCATTGACCAAAATACGTACCTCGTTCTGTCTTGGAGTTCATTATCTCTCTGTCAAGAACTGGGTTTTAGTTCTCTGGAATCATTGCTCAATAGTTTTTTAAGTCCTTTGGAATTGTTTATTTGTACAATGTTGAGATTTCTGTAACAATTTTCTTCTGGTTCTACTTGCCTCCTTCTGCATCAGTTCGTACAAGTATTCCAGGTTGCTTTGAAACTGTCCCTTCTGTCATTTCTAATAGTACAATATATTCCACTAAATTAATAAACCATAAATTATCCAATCATTCTCCAAATGATGAGCACCCCCTTGGTTTCCAGTCCTTTGCCACTAAAAAGAACTGCTATGAATATTTTTTGTACATTTAGGATATTTCTCTTTCTTTTATCTTTTAGGGATGTAGACTCAGTGGTGCTATCACCAGACCAAAGTCCCCTATCTCTGAAAAGGAAGTCCTAGTGCAGCTGAAACTGCATTAAGACTTTTGGGATATGAAGTGTCTATCTAGGGTGCTATCATTAGACCAAATTACTGTCTAGTAATTTCTTGGGCATAGTTCCAGATAATTTTCTAGAATGACTGGTTCAATTTACAGCTTCTCTAGGAGTACACTAGTGTTTAAACTACCTCCTATTAATAAGAATACTAGCTGACATTTATGAGTGCCTTAAAGTTTGCAAAACATTTTACATACATGATCTCTTTATTCCAAGGTCAAGTCAATATTGGAGTTGAAAGAAGGAAGAAATCCCTATGGAAGTTTCATGAAGGAGGTTAGGCTGAAAGACTAGGTAGGATTTGGAAAGATAGGGAGGAGTTTGGAGTGTTAGATGTCTATGGTATTGGAACCTCTTTGCACTCCATTCCTCAGGAGTAAGCCATACAAAGAGTGGAAATGTTTCCTAGCTAATGAGATCCCTGTTTCCATACTTGAGTCAGAAAAAACTTCCAAACCATTAGAGCTGTCCAAAAGTGCAACAAGGCTGCTCTGGGGGAGCGTGAGTTCTTTCTCCCTCCTTTCTTCCCTCAACTGGCCTTCAAGTAAAGGGCAGGAAGGAACACTTGTTAATTATGTTATAGTGGGACTTCTTTGGGGACATGAATTGGACTAGAAGGATGCTAAGGGCCTGGCCAACTCTGAATTCTGTGGTTCTGTGAAACTTTTTTTCCCAAGAGCCCCTGGAGATTGCCTCATGAAGTGTCCTGGAACATGGCTTGGAAACCACAGGTTAGGTGAATGCGCACAGTGTGTGAAATGTGTGAGCTGTGCCAAATCTCTTCCCCTTTTTCCATGGTTAGTCAGTTCTCTTACAAGAGGCAGGTTCTGAAGAATAACAATAGCTGACATTTACCTAGAGCTTTAAGATTTTCCACGTGTTCTTGCAATAACCCTGGGGAGTCATGAATTGGAGCATTTTCACCTCTTTTACAGAAGGGGAAACTGAGATTCAGCTTGTGTGACTTGCCTCTGGTCAGACATAGAGCAAGTAAGTGGAGGAGGTCCAAGATTTGAACCCGGTCTCTAGATTTCAGGTCTAGTATTCTCACCACCACACCATGTTGCCTTTATGTTTTGATTTCATATAGATACAATCTTCTTTCTCCTGCCCTCTTTTCTTCTCCTGCACTTTCCTCTCCTTGCCCCTCTCTGCTCTTCATGCCAGCTAACCAACCTCTCTCAGGCAAGGGGAAATTCTAAACCTTATCTATTGAACCAGGGAGTATCAATATTTCCTCTCCATTCCTTGCAATCCTGTTTTTGCTCACCACCTTAATCTTAATTATCACAGCATGAGTATCTATCTCTCCATCTTCTGTTTGATTAAACACTTTCACATTTTATCTCTTCAGTCTAGGGAAGACAAAACTGAAATGGAGTAGATGATGTGCAGACATTTCTTACTGTGACGGGCGTATGTCTGCCTAAACAACAGCCTGATTGTTGATTTTTTTTCATTCTAATGGTTTACTGCGTTAGTTTATTATATTGTTAACAGAGGTCATAGAATCGACCTCTTCTGATAGTGGATTGATAACGTATATTATTTCATGTAATTGTACAAATGAACACTGAGGTTCTTACCATTCTGCAAGCTATATGGGAAAAAAATGACAAATATATACAGGATGTCCCAAAAGTCCTAGTACAGCAGAAACTGCACTGGGACTTTTGGGATACTAAGTATCTATCTTAAGGTAGTAAAGTTTAAAATGACATTGAAACTTCTGGGACACTTCTACATTGGGTGATTATTTGAGGGGAGAAAATGTGTATTTTTAGCCTATATTTTCCCAACATGCCCATGAACAACTTTCAACAATTATGTCAGGTGTCTAGTGAGTATAGTGGGTGGCTTGAAAAATTTGAACCAAAAAGATCCAGGATCAAATCTTGTCTCTGGTGTTTCCTGGCTCTGTGACCTAAACAGGTCTTTCTCTTTAGCCTTTCTTTCCCTATTTGTAAAGTGGAATAATAATCCCCTGAGGACCTCTCTCAGAGGGTTAAAAGAGAGAATGCTAGAAAGCACTTTGCCAGTGGTCAAGTCTATTTCATCGATGCCCATTTTTATTAGCACAATCCACAGATTCATGGAGAGGAAAGGGTCGCTGCAGAATCCACCCATGCACCAGAACCTTCATTCCTAAAGAATTTTCAAGCCAGCCCTGAAACTCCATGGACTGCACCGAATCAAAGTCATTGGCTAATCGATGTCAAGAGCGTCAAATGATAGGGCTAATTTTTTACACTCCCAATGACAGGTTTGTTTTATTTTATGTTTGCAAGAAGTTCACTCCCATGTTTTATCACGTTGTCTCCTGGCCCTGTTTGCTTCCTTGTAATACAATCCATTGAACTAGCTTCAAAAAGAAATGCAGACAATTGTGAATTTGTCTTTCTTTTTGGGGGGGCAGGGAAGGAGAGAAGAGGGGCAGGGTGTGCAAAGGCATAAAATTTTCTTGAATTGTGTTCCAAAAATCCAAAAGGAAAGCTAGAAATGTTATGGGGGAATGAAGCTTATTGTCTTTCATCTTGAGAGGGAATGTTTTTAAAGAATATGGATGGTATGTGAAAATGACATCAGGTGGCAGAGATGGGTGTTTATATCTATGACATGTGTTATCATCTTAACTGTTATTTTGGAAACAACTATAACTGGCCATAAAATGCTCAGATGCTTCTGATTAGGACCAACTGCCCCACAAAGAAAGAGAGGGTTCAAGTCTTAAGATACTTTAACAAACCACTGCTTCTAGGCAACATATGTTTCGAATGCTACTCAAGTGAGGGTTAATAATGCCAACCACATGGTTTCCTTTATTTTAGAAATTATTTTATTAAGGGCTTACGAAAATATGAAAAAGGAAAAACACCTACGTATGTATATAAAAAGCACACGGAGGACACAGGGCAGATCTTGTCCACATGGCATTGATGAAAACAGCATCTCCATATGTGGAGGGTGTGTGGCAGACACATAGTGAGGTGGTGAGCTGCCTCCATCTCCCCCTTTTGGAAAGTCGGTGCTTATGTGTCAAGGTGCTTATGTGACCTGTGTCAACTTTGAATAACCTGACCTGGAGTTAGGAAACAGTGATGGATTTCAAATCCTATCTCAGGTATTTATGAGGAGTGAGAGCCAGGGCAAGTCTCTCAGTTTCTTCATCTGTCCAATGTGAGGATAACCAGTATCTCACAGCATTCTGTTAAGGACGAACGAGATATCGTGTACGGTGCTTCGCAAACTTTGTAAAAGTGCTGTGTGAATCTGAAGCGTTATGATGGCAATTAGTTGATTAACCACAGAAGAAATTAGGGAAATACTAATGGGGGAAAGGAGTGACTTGGGTGTCTTTTCACTGTATCCTAAAGAGAGAGGTAGCCGGAATCAACTTTGATTACTTTTAGTGAATTACAAGTTCAGATGGAATCCATCATGTCATTCCAAGTCCAAAAGCGGTCACATATCTTATGCTACAGTAAGATACACAGTGCAGCTAGGTGGTACAGTGGATCGAATGCTGGTCCTGGATTCAGAAAGACTTGAATTAAATCTGGTCTCAGACATTCACTAGCTGTGTGAGACCTGGGATAAATCACCGAACCTCTGTCTGCCTCAATTTTCACAACTGTGAAATGGGAATAACAACTGTGCACAAATAGCACCGTGCCTGGTAAGCACCCTTCTTCTTTTTCCATTTCTTTCCCTAGTGTCCACGAGTATGAGCTCTATTCTGCTGTGATCAGGCCACATTTGGAGCAGCTTATAAGGTATAGTGCATAGTACAGTACAGTACCGTACAACAGAATACAGTATAGTATGGTATAGTATAGTATAGTATAGTATAGTATAGTATATAGTGCTCTCTACTTGGAATCAGAAAGACCTGAGTTTGAATCCTGCCTTAGACACCTAATAGCTATATGACCCTAAATAAATCATTTAAACTTTCTGGGCCTCAGTTTTCTCTCTTGTAAAATGAGGTGGGTCAGATTTGATGACCTAAGACCCCTTCCAGATAAATCTAAATCTATAATTCTATGAGTGCTGTGTTCAGTTCTGAGCACCACATTTGAGGAAAGACATGACAAGTTAGAGTGAATACAGGGGAGGGCAATCTTCCAAGAGTATCACGGTTTTGTCTTGGGGAGATTTGTTGTTGTGGTTTGTTGTTGTTTTTATATCAATAAGCACTTAATAATATTCTTAATGATGTTCCAGGTACCATGCTAAGTACCAAGGGAGGAAATACAAAAGTGAGAGAGGGGTTCACATTTTATAGGGAAAACATGTACACATTTAAGAATAAACAAAACAAATACAAGGTTATTTATGGGGTACTAATGGCTTGAGGGGTCATCAGGAAAGACTTAACAATAGGAGGTGCCATTTACATGGGTAGAGTTTTGTCACTCCTTTCACATTTGTCCCCTTTTTCCCACTCACTTGGCCACTACTTCTCAAGGGTTCTAGTAACCTCTGGTAACCTCCTAATCACTCTCCCTGTATCCTAGCTATCCCCCTCTTATCCATCCTCCACATGACCCCAGTGATGTACCTAAAACACAGGTTTACTCAACAAGCTTCACAGACTCCCTATTGCCTTAGGATGAAATATAAACTTCTCTGTTTGGATGTAAAAAAGCCCACTACAGACAATCTTTCCTTCCTTCCTCCCTCCCTTCTCCCCTTCCTTCCTTCACTGACATTTAAATAGTGGTTTGAAATTTGCAAAACCCTTGAAATCTAAAGACTTGTCCTAGACCCTGCCAGGGGATGTACATCTTGAATTACTTTACTAGTAGTGGGGATGAATCTATACTCTTTCCCTATATCTGGTCCTCACTTGTTAACTGGCAAGATGGTACCATGGAATGAGAAAGGCAGGCTGCTGCCTGGAAAGAGAGTGAAGCTAATTATTAGATTAGGGTTACAATATTTACCTTGTTAGTTCTGCAGTTTCAGCAGCTAAGTTAAATAGACCTCTTGGCACTTTGACCATGAAGCTACAGTTTCTTCAGATTGAAAATCCACAGATTTATTGCAAACATGAAAAATGTGTGTGGGGTAGGGGATTCCTTTAATAGATTTTCTCCATGTAAAGAATTTACCCACAGTTCAAGTTTAAAACCAACAAAAACAAGGACAAGTGCCTAGCCTCCATTTTCAATTTAACCATTCAACAGAGAGTTATGAAACAACTGAAACAGTTACTAATGAGGCTTACATTCTATCTGGGGGAGGGACAGTAGGTGGGAGGAGATAGACCATATACCAATATTTGTTGTTATTACTCAGTTGTGTCCAACACTTTGTGACCCTATTTGGGGTTTTCTTGCAAAAATACTGGAGTGGTGGGCCATTTCCTTCTCCAGTTCATTTTACAGATGAGGAAACTGAGGCAAATAGGGTGAAGTGACTTGCCCAGGGTCACACATCTAGTGTCTGAGACAGATTTGAACTCAGGTCTTCCTGACTCCGAGTCTGGCACTCTACACAATGAGCCACTTAGAAGTTGAGACAAAACATATGCAGAACAAATGCAAAGCATTTCCCCTGAGGTTGGATGGAGAAGTAATTAGGAATGGACTAGGATGGAAGTTGACATCTAATCTGACGCTTAAGGAGCTAGGGGATTTTAAGAGGTGGAGGTGAGTGGGAAGAACGAGGCTAACCATGGACAAAAGCATGGAGGCAGAAGATGGAAAGCTGGATGTGGAGACTATCCAGTACAGGCACAACATAAGAGTATAAAAGAAAAATCAAAATGAAAGGGAAACAAAAGGGAAAACAAAAATGTTTTCATTCCCGGTTAATGCCTCATTTGTACAAGGCAGGATTCTGAGGGTTGTGGATTTGGAGTAATGGAACTTGGGTTGAATTCAAATTCTCCTCCTTGATCTCTGGGTCTTCTTGGGCAAGTTGTCTAGATCTCGGCTTCGTCACTGGTAAAATGACGGATGTGGGTGATGGATCATGTCCAGGGATCCTTCCCTCTCTCCTTTTTTATGAAGAAAAGTCTCAGTATCTCAGATGATCTTTGGCTCTTAAACTAGCCAAACTTCCTCTTGTGTTCTCCCTAGTCAATATCTGCAGATTCCTGGAATGAAAATGAACATTTCTTTTTTCAGTGAGGAAAATGTAGAACAGGGGCCAGAACACCTAATGCTGTTTCTTTATTCCCCACCCCCCATGCCCTCATTAGGAAAAAACCTTGGCTCAGCTGCTTCACTCTGCCATGCCAATCTTTATGACAAGACTGTTAGGAGGAGCTAATGAGTACACACCATTTTATTTTTCTTGATCGAAGATCCAGTACAAATACAAAGTAGGGCAATCATCAGAACACAAGTCTTAAGGGGATGGATGTGTAGGTGATTATTAGTCATTGGAAAGGACCAGAAAGCAAACAACTTTTGGGCATCATCCATTTGTGCTAAAGGCCAACCTCTCAATCAATGAATCAATCAGCATTTATTAAGCACCTGCCATGTGCCAGGTAAAGATGGAACTGATTAATTTGAAGATCTGTTTAAGCTGTTTATTCTCTGCCTCCCTCCCCTTTTCAGTTTCCTTCTGTGAGTTGTCTTCCCTTATTACATTTTAAGCTCTGGGAGGGTTGCCAATATCTTTCTTTTTGAATCTGGCTCAGTGCCTGGCACATAGTAGGTCTTTAATAAATGTTTATTGACTATTGACCAAGTGTCCATACATACCAAACATAGATAACAGATTTTCAAAGAATTTAAATGTAATAAAATAGAAGAATATTTTAAAATATAGGGTGTCCCAAAAGTAGATGGCCACTTTCAAACTATAAAAACTATAGCTTGAAAATGCCCTATTATTAAGCTATAGTTTTTATAGCTTAAAGCTGCTCAACAACTTTGGGGATATCCTATATACCAAACACAGTTTAATCAGGGGAAAGAGTATAGAAGAAAGAGCACTGGATCTCAAATCACAAAATCTGAGTTGAAATTCCATAGTATTCCACTTACATCTTGTGTGACCTTTGACAAGGCTCTCCGGGCCTCAGTTTCTCTCTTTACAAAATAAATGAGTTGAATTGACATCTCTTCCAGTTCTATGATTGTAAGATTCTGGAAACATCTCAGAAAGAAATGTGTGATCTAAGCTGATCAATCAATAAGAACTTATTAAGTAATATACTAGACAGTGTGCTATATTCTAACTCTCTAAGAGCATACACATGTGTATATGTGTATGTATGCATAATGCATGTATATGTATCATATTGTAGATTCATAGAAATGTTAATGTATGTTATATACAGAATAAATACAATAGAATGGAATAAGAATAAATAAATACAAAGCAGTAAAATACAAGATGGTTAGGGATGGAGGTCACTAGCTGTTGAGGGAGAGGGGATCAGGAACGGCTTTCTGTACAAAGTGATGCTCGAGTTCCATTTTGAAGGAAGAGAAGGATTCCATGAAGTGGATGGAGGTACATTCTAAACATGAGGGATGGTTAGTTCAAAGTCAGGGAGGTGGGGGATGAAGTGCTGTGTGTAAAATTTGGCTAGATTCCTGAGAAAGAGAAGGAAAGTCATGAACAATGAAGCTAGAAATATAGGTTGGGGCCAGTTTGTGAAGAGCTTTAATCTAAACAATTGTTGTTGACATTCAGTTGAATTGGATTATTCATGACCCCACTTGGTATTTTCTTGGTAAAGATACTGGAGCTGTTTGCCATTTCCTTGTCTAGGTCATTTTACAGATGAGGAAACTGAGGCAAAACAGGGTTAAATGACTTGCCCCAGGTCACACAGCTGGTAAGTGTCTGAGGTCGGATTTAGTCCAGCACTCTAGACGTTGCTGCCCATAATAGCTAAATAGAGAAATTTATATTTGATCCTAGGGGCAATAATGAACCATTAGAGACGATTTAGTAGGGGAGTGATGTGAACAGGGATGTTTGATCTTAAGCAAAATCACTTTGACAGCTGTGTGTGACCAGATTGGGGAGAGTTGAGGCAGGGAGGCCAGTTAGGAGACTTTTGAAATAGTCTAGGCAGAAGTGATGAGCACCTGTCCTTAGGTAGCAGCTGTTTTGAGATTCAAGAGATGTATGGAGGATGAAATAGCAACATGCTAATTTACTGGATAGATGGGATGAAGGGGAATGCTAATGCTATCCTGGGAGAAAGGTTGTACAAAAGAAATGGGGAAATCTGGAAGATGATATGTTGTGGGGGAAGGTATCGATCTCTGTTTTAGACACATTGAGTTGACAATGTCTTTGGAAATACCTAATAGTTGGTGATGTAGGACTGAAGTTCAAGGGTTAGATAGAGCTGGGAGTCATCTGCATAAATAATTGGCCAGTAATGTGCCAAACACCATGGTAAGCAAGAGGGATACATAGAGAGGCAAAAGACAGTTCCTGTACTCAAGAAGTTCAAAGTCTAATAAGAGAGACAACATGTAAACACTGATGTACAGACAAGATATACATATATATGTATATAGAATATATAGAAATATGTGTATAAACATACAACCACCCATACATATATATATGGCAAATTGGAGTGAGCTGACAAAACTAGATTTAAGGAGGATGTGGAAAGGCTTCCTGTAGGAGGCATGATTTTAGCTGGGACTTAAAGGAAGCCAGAGGACAGAGGTGAGGAGGGAACGAATTCTAGGGGTGGGAGATAGCCCCATACAAGGAATTGAGGGATAGAGTGTCTTGTGTGAGGAACAGTAGGGAGGCTGGTGTCTCTAGAAAGCAGAGCCCATGATGAGGAGAAAGCACGTGAGGAGAAAGATATCAGAAGTCTAGAAAGGTAAGAGGGAGCCAAGGTTATGAAGGGCTTTGAAAGTCAGGCACAAGAGTATACATTTGATCCTGGAGGTAACAGGGAGCCATTGAAATTTATTGAATAGGTTAGAGATAATTATTAAGCACAAAGGAGCTAATGAGGTCACCAGGAGAGACTCTATAGAGGGAAGAAGGCACAGGACAGAGTCTTTGTAGGGACATTCTGATCTCGGGAAGACCCTTTGTCAATCATGGAAAACTAGATAAATGGCTATTTATATGTGACCAGTGCTATTATTGTAAATAATAATAAGCAGTGAAGCATGTGTAGTACTTTAAAGCTTACAAAGTACTTCACATATATTATCTCTTTTGATCTTCCCAGTCATGGCCCAAACCTTTGAGCTTAGTACCATATTGTTATTCCTGTTTCACATATGAGGAAATGGAAATCTACACAGCAAAATTTAGATGTGATCCCACAGTTTAGAAGTATCGGATCCTGTACATCCCTGAACCCAAGCCCAATAGCCCCTCATTGTTTCTTCTAGGACATACCAGGCCAAGGTCTCCCATGACATCCAGGACCATCTCCAGTCATCCTGATCCATATCTGGCCACTGCACCCAGATGGCTCTGGAGAAGAAAGTGAAGTTGATGACTTTGCACAGCCCTGCCCGACTTAAATCCAGTTCAGTAGCACATGATGGCATCACCTCCCTGATGTCATGGTTCTCTTTGACAACGAAGAACAAACAACTGCAACAACCCTAGAAATTAATAAATAAACCCCTGTATCAGAAGAAAGGGAACAAGCATTTATTAAGAGCCTACTATGTGCCAAGCTAAACTCCTTACAAATAGTATCTCATTTGATCTAGTACTGTTGTTATCCCTATTTTAAAGTTCTGGAAAACTGAGGTAGACAGAATTTAACTGACTTAGCCAGGATCACATAGTTACTGTCTCCGCTTTTATGTCTAGTTGCCCTATCAGCTTGTTCACTTGTCATTTTGATTCCCTTTTAAAAGAAAAGGTCAATGAGGCAGGAGAATTCTTGGGTCCCTCCTGATGGGGAATTAGATTTCCTTCTATGGGCTGGAAGATGGACCTCAAGTAGAAAAGAACAGGTAGATTCGATTCAAATTAATTCCATTTCCTTCAGAGATTAGGTCCTCATTAATGGAAACAGTGAATCCCCTGAAGTAGCCCAGTTTGTTCTAATTCACACTTCAAATTTCTTCTGGCCAGGCACCAATCACCATACTTTACATAATCATAACTTTGAATAGTGTGAATTTAAATATCTGAGAGCACTTTTGTGGCATTGATCCGGACTTAGCTGTACTTCTGACTAATGATGGTCCAGCTGTAGACTTAACTAAAATAACTTGTAACCAACTAAAGTTGTTAAAAAATTGCTTAGGAGAGGAGAGACTATAGGTAGTCCAGCAATCCAACTGTGTTGATCCAGTGAGGGCTTTTCTCTCGAGTAGCCCATAGAATTCCAGGTTCAGGCACTTAAACCTGGCTTATAGACCCCTAAACCCTATCATTTCCAAGCCTTTGTTTTTTAGGGTGCTGCATTTGAGTTCAATTACAGGTCATTTTCCCCCATGCAGTAACATGACTGTTCTCTCAGTACACACTCAAATCAACTTGAAGGGGGCCGTTACAGGGTGGGCAAACTTCCACAGATGGTATGAGGAGTAGACATGACTTCATTGCTATACCATAGACTAGGGGAGCTGCCAAAGCTTCACTCCTCTCCCCCCACCCCGCAGTGTTATGGGAGAGATCTCAGCTTTTCAATAGCACACTCCTGCTTTACCATAACAAGACCACAGGAGTCACTGAAACTGAAGTATTCAGGCAAGTCCTCAAGTTTGGGTTTCTTCTGGCTAGAGGTTTTCATAGATCTGGGTTCTTTGACTTCTGGGTACCTAGTATTTCTGTTGAAATGCATGGAAAAAAAGATCTGTATTTCTGGTGGTAGAAATCGAATCATTTTAATTCAATCCAACAAGCAGGAGGACCCAGGTTCAAATTCTGACTCTGCTTCCCCTCCCTGTGTCACCTTGGTAAATATGCTTTTTTGTTCTGGGCCTCAGTTTCCTTATTTGCAAAAGAGGAGTCTAGATTAGATGACCTCTGGGATTCTTCCAGCTCTAAATTTATGATTCTATGACATTATGAACAAGTCTATTAAGCATCATGGGCAAGGCACTGATAACGGTCTCTGAGGATAATGACATCAAAGATCATTACCTGTCATCAAGAAACTGACAATCTAATGAAAAAAAGGGCACAGACACATGGGCAAGGTGATTAGCATGAGGCCAGGAAGAAACTGGCAAGGACCAAAGGAGAGAAAAGTTCATAGAATTTTATTCTAGTTAGTCAAAAAGCATTTATTAAGCAACCTACCATGTGACAGGTAAGTGCTGAGGATGTTAAGAGAGACAAGAAACAATCCTGGGTCTGGAGGAGCACACTCTCTAATGAGGGAGACACATGCAAAAACCTACATACAAATAATATATGTGTGTGTGTGTTTGTATCTTTGATATGAATATATCTTCTATTATATATGTATGTATACATATTTATATATAGGTGTGTGTAGATAGATAGATAGACTATAGATAGATAGATAATTGAGAGAAAGAACTGGCATTAAGGGGGTTTTGGGCAGGGGTCAGATTTCTTGTAGAAGGCAAGAATTTAGCTAATTCATGAAGGAAGCCAGGAAACCTCTGAGGTGGAGATGAAGAGGGAGAATTCCAGGCACTGATAGACAGCATTTCTAGAAGAGAATTCCGTTCAAGTGGCCTGAGAAATTCTCAATCAAGAAATTGCAAAGCCACAAACAATTCTGATAAGGCAGAAACGTGAGGGTCAGAGCAGATCGTTGTGGACAGGCAACTCATCAGCCAACTTAGATTGTTAAAGCATAGAACCTGAAAACTACAAAGCAGTGGGCTCAACTTGAATTTCTAATTTTAGAACCAATTATTAATGGGACAGTTTGTGAATAGTTAGAAAAGGAAGCAGTGATCACAAAGGGGCAGCATGTCTTCAACAATCGCATCTCATTTTTGTTCTTTTTTTCATTTCCTTTTCTGATAAAGTTATTAAAAAAGATAGAGGGTCTTGGTGTTAGGAAACTTGCTTAAATTCAGCTGTACATTTACTGTGTGGTCATGGACAATCACATTACTCGACAGCGGCAGCAGGTAACTCTCCAAGACTGTAACATAAATGAGTTGCTGACCTGTATCAGTGGGAGGAATGTTCACGTGAAGCTCCTGACACTGATTAAATTATGGATTCAACCCCCCACTCCAAAGGTAGATATATAGAGACAATACCTCAATTCAGGAAAGCATCTGACAGTCTCTCACGCTAACCTTAAACTCTCTTAAGGTCACTCATGCCTGGACCCTCTCTGGAATTCTCACCTGGAACATCTCCTTTTCTGGTTCCCCTTTATGTACTGTATTTTCCCCTTTAGAATATAAGATCCTTGAGGCTGCTGGTTATGTGTATCCCCAGCACATACCAATATCTGGCATATTGTTATTATTTAGTCATTTCAGTGGTGTTCAACTCTTTGTGACCCCATTCAGAGTTTTCTTGGCAAAGATACTAGAAAGGCTTACTATTTCCTCCTCCAGCTCATTTTACAGTTGAGGAAACTGAGGCAGAGAGGTTAAACTGCCTTTTGCTCAGGGTCACACAGCTAGTAAGTGTCTGAGGACAGATTTGAACTCAGGGAGATCCTGACTTCAGACTGGGCATTTTACCTACTGTACCACCTAGCTGCCCTATCTCTGGAATGTAGAAAGCACTTAAAACTTTTTTCTCCTCTCTCTTTCCTTCTCTTTCTCTCTCTCTTACTTCCTACCTATTTACTTCTCTATTTGCCTGTTTACCTAGCCATCTGTCCTGGTGTATAAATGGAGAGATGTGGGTTAAGCAAGAGTTAGGTGTGCTTCAGAGTAGTTGAATGCCTTGGCCCCAAAGAGAAATCATTAAAGCTTTGATATCAGCTTGGAGGAAGGTCTCTAGCAGAATGTCCCAGGAATCTTTCCTTGGTCTCTTGCTTATCAGTGCCTTAGTGGAAGGCATAGATAGCCTGCTTATCAAATGTTCACATGACACAGAACTGGGCAGGATTGCATGATGGAGGAGAGAATCAGGCCAAAGCAAGATTTCAAAAGGTCAAATCTAATGAAATGAAATGTAATCGAGATAAGTGTAAATTCTTGCATTAGTGAATTAAAAAAAAATAAACTTTAAAAGACAAGATGGTAGAGGTGACTAGGTGGCAGTTCATTTAATAGGTCACAAAACCAATAGGAGCCAATAGTAAAATCCAACAGTCAAGGAGGAAATGTGATCCTTTGAAGAATTCACAGAGGATCAGGTGTCCAGAATGAGGGAGATGTTGGTGCAGCTGAGCTCCCTCTGCTCCTGTCAGACCATGACCAGAATATTGTGCTCAGGTCTGGGTGCTGAATTTTAGGAACACTGATAAGTATCAAATGAGATAATATATGGAAAGCTCTTGGTGGCCATAAGGCTCAAGGGATACATAAATGCCAGCTATTAACTTTTAAAAATAAAACAGAGAGTTCAGAGGGAGAAACCAGGAGAGATATCAGGAGAACCATCGGTTTAGAGCAAGAAGGTGACCTTAAGTATCCTCTAGTCCAACCTCATTTTACAGAGGAGAAAACTGAGGATTAGGGAAGTAAGAGATCACAGATCTATACCCCATTTTACAGATGAAAAAACTGAGGCCCAAGGATATTAAGTGACTTGTTCAAGGTCACCCAGGTATTAAATACCAGAGGTGAGATTTGAAACCTAGTCTTCTTCCATCATTCCCCCTCCCCTCACTGTACCATACTGATGAAAGGTCATGCCACAGGAGGAATTGTTCAAAGAATTAGGGACATTTATCTTGCAGAAGAGAAGAGTTACAGGGGACTTGTTCATATACTCATAGAGTTGTCCTATATGAATAGGACAACTTTATTCATGTTCTCTTTGGTCCCAAAGTATAAGGAGCACTGAGTGGAAGGAGAAAAGGGGGCAGATTTAGGTTTGGCCTAAGGAAAACGTTCTCACTTTTGTAGCTACCAAAAGTTAGGCTAAGTTGAACAGAGGGAGAGGTGGTGGATTCCCCTTTGTCAGAGGCCATCAAGTGAAGGTGGGATGGCCTCTTGTTGGGTATGTGGCAGCAGCACAGATTCCCTGTTCAAGTAGGGAAGGCTTACAGGATGGATAGACTCAGGTCTCTTCTCATTCTAAGATTCTGTAATGTGTTTTGTCTTTGTATCCAGTTATTTACACATTGTCTTTCCCAGCACAAAACTGAGCTCCTCAAGGGCAGAGACTGGCCTTGGTTTGTATGCTCAAATCTTAGCACAATTCCTGGCACATATAGTAGCTGGGCTTAGAGTCAAGAAGACCCCAGTTCAAATCTGGCCTCAGATGTTTGATAGCTTTGAGCTCTTGGGCAAGTCGCATAGCATCTTGTTGGCCTTTTTTTCACACCTACCTCTCTGGGTTTGCTGGTGACTTTGCACAGCCTGGTCTCACTTAAATCCAATTCACTTGCAAATCAAGACATCACCTTCCTGACGTCTTTGGTCCTCTTCTGGAAAGGACAAACAGCGACAATCTATGAGGATCTGAATGGGCATAATGTCCAGCACGTAGTAAGGGCTGTGTAAAAGTCAGCTCTTGTTAACTGTTATTGTCTTACATGCTAATTGACAGACTGCAGCGTTAGTAGTGCTGTAGATACAAGGACAAAAGCAAACAGTCCATGTCCTTATTCCCTTAAATAAAAAGCAATTTCAAGAACCAGTGATGATATCACAGACAGAAATGCTTTTACCTGGGTTACCAAGAACAGGCATGGTGTGTGTGTGTGTATGAGACACACACATATAACATATGTCTATATATACATATACCCACATATATACACGTATATATATATGTATATATATATACATATATGTACACACGAGAGATCAGCCTATGACAGTGCGGAATTCCATGTATTTCCTATGGTCCCTTAAAGCAGACTTGAGGTAAAGCTAGAAAACTAAACACAGAAAGATTGCTTTTTTATTTCCACGGAGCTGAGCTTTTTCTCTCACTAAGATTTAATCGGCAGAAACAAATATTTTTCAACAGACACAACCCGCTTATTTTCCATATTTATATGTAAACAGCAAATTATGACAAGGTGTGCCGTTATCCTGGAAACGTGCATTCTCGGGGATGGATGGGAGACACTAGAGAAAGCCAAATATCTGGAGGCAGAGATGATACATACACATCACGGCGTTAGTGCCTTAACGAAGTATGCGTGTGTTTTAATTTGCTATTGTAGCACATGGTTACTCCATCCCGACCTGTACCAAAGTTAGAAACCTCCTCCAAGAAACTGCGATTTCTTCTTTGACATCTTCTCTGTCACAAGCACGGTTATCTAGTCTTCTCTAGAGTTGGTGGAAGAGAAGTGGATTTTTTTATCCTCCCCGCTTTTTTTTCACTAGGATTCGCAGAAATATTCTACAGTTAAGCCTCAGAAGGGGAAAGGGGGTAAACCACGGTCTAGACTTGGTTTCTGCAGCACACGCTGACGACGCAAATCCAGTCCCCTTGTAAATCACGGTAATATGATTGGGTTTCAAACGCCCAGTAAGTTGGAAACAAAGCCAGCCTCCGCGACCAGCCTCAGTTTATGTGGCGCTTCCCCCCACCCCACCCCCCGCACAAACAAAGAAACAAACTGCACGGGACCCGACGCCCTCCAAGGGGCCATAAACACGTGGCCTCTACACTCCCCGCCCCACAGTGGGCACCTGGAAGGTGCAGAGGGGGCAGACTTATTGCATATTTCGGGAGCTGCTCCTCTGGGAAGGAGGAAGAGGCGAGGGTCCGGGGGCCTCCACAGACGGCATTCAGCCGCGAGACTTTGCATACTTTCTCAACTTTGCAGGTCTCCCAGACCTGGAGGAGGACCCAACAAGGCCCTGGCCCGGGCCCCAGTCCTCCGCCTAATAGCGCCAGGCTGAGCCTGCGATTCTCCTTTAAGAAGCAGGGGGTGGGGATGGGGGAGAGTCCCTCCCCATTCCCCAGCCTTTCACACCTTGGGTGGGAAAAGAGAGTGGGGGCTCCCAGCCCCAGGGCGGGGAAGGGAGGGGGTGGGGCCCGGGAAGGGAGGGGGTGGGGCCCGGGAAGGGAGGGGCGGGATCGGCACCTTGTCCGGGCCAATCGGACGACCCTGAGACGTGGAGGCTCCGGGACCCTCTGCCCCGGGCCAATGGGGAGCGAGTTGGGGGGCGGAGCCGGGACAAGTTGCAATGTATCCAACGTGGGCCCTGCCCGGGCGCGCGGCGGCGGCGGCGTTTGCGGCGGGGGGGCGGGGCTGCGGTGACCTGGGAGAGTTGGGAGAGCGATTGTTTGGGCGCGCGGTGCTCGCGCAGCGGGCTAGAGCTGAGCGGTGCAGGGAGCGGAGCCGTGCCGGGAGCCGAGCGGTGCAGGGAGCCGGGCCGTGCCGGGAGCGGAGCGGGGCAGGGAGCCGGGCCGTGCAGAGAGCCGGGCCGTGCAGGGAGCCGCGCCGTGCCGGGAGCCGAGCGGGGCAGGGAGCCGCGCCGTGCCGGGAGCCGGGCGGTGCCGGGAGCCGGGCCGTGCAGAGAGCCGGGCCGTGCCGGGAGCCGGTCCGTGCAGGGAGCCGGGCCGTGCCGGGAGCCGAGTGGTGAAGGGAGCCGGGCCGTGCCGGGAGCTGGGCCGTGCGCAGCCGTGCACGGAGCGGAGCCGAGCCGACCCGTGCAGGAGCGAGCGAAGCGGGGCAGAGCCGTGCACGGAGCCGAGCCGAGCCGTGAGCCGCGAGCGCTGCCAAGTCCAGCGGTGCCCCGAGCGGAGCTGAGCCGTGCGGAGCCCGGCCCGGGCCGAGCCCAGCGGGGCTTCGGGCGGATCGGAGCGGAGCCGTGCGGAGCGAAGCCGGCCCGGGGCTCAGCCGCTGAGGGAGGTGAGGCGTGCGTGCCTGACGGCCGGGCCGGAGCCGAGGGCTTCGCGCGGAACGAGACGATGCCAGTGCCAGCTGGGCAGCTGCGGGACTGAGCGGCTTGTGCGGGGGCCCGGGCGGCCGTAGGAAGAGGACGAGGCCGGCGCTAGCCCGCCCAGTTGGCAGCGGCTCGTGCTGGGCAGGACCCTGCTCGAATGGGCTCGGACCCCGCTCCTTCCCTGGGGCGGTGGGCTAGTTGAGAGGAAGAAGCCGCCGAGGAAAAGGAGGAGGGGGAGGCGCGGATCCCGCCCCCGCGTCCAGCCTCGCTCGCCAGCTCGGACTCGGGGCACTCCGGCCCGACCGCAGAACTTGCAGCCGGAGGCGATGCTGGGCGCGTAGCGCCGAGGGCCCACCCGCGGCCCCCCGGCCCCTCTCCCGTCCGCCCCAGTCCTGTGCCCGCGCTCCCCCGCCGGTCCCCCGAAGTTCCCAGCGGCCGCCCCCACCCCGCCGGGCCGGACCGGACCGCGCCGAAGCCAAGATGGCGGGGCGCCGTTGGGGAGGCCCCGGGGCCCCGCGGGGGCCGCTCCCCCGCCTGCTGCTGGCCCTGGGCTTGCGGCTGCTGCTGGCCGCGGCTGCCCCGGGGCCCGACGCGCCCTGCGCCTCCAACTGCACTTGCACGGGGGCCCTGCTGGATTGCAGCGGGCTGGGGCTGGCCGCTCTGCCGGAGGAGCTCCCGGTCTGGACCGTGACACTGTAAGTGCCCCCGGACCCCGCGGCGGCCGGAGGGTGGGGCCCACGGGGGTGCGGACCTGGGTGCGTGCGTGGGTGTCCTTTCGCCTGTCTGCAGCTCCTGCAGCGAGTGGGTAATGAATCAGGGCCCCCCTGCTCCCCCCCCACTCTTACGTTGTTTATTAGAGCGGCTCTGCGTCTCTCTCGGGATTAGTGGAGAGTGCCTTGATTTGGGTCTGGGGGCTGCGCGCCCCGGGGACAGCGAACTTCCCCAGCCCGGGACTGCGCCCCCGCCCCAGGGACTCCTTTGGTGATGACGGGGTGATGCCTCTTTAGGACTTTCCTCCCTCCTTCAGTGCCCGGCTGGTTAGTTTCACATGCTGTCCTGGAGAACGGTGACTGCTAACTTAAGTCTGTTGTCCCGCCAAGAAGTTGTCTCTGCTTCTTTTTGGGTGGTGCCCTCACGCCGCGGGGGGCTTATAGATAGACTACTGACTGATTCGTGACCCCTGTTAATGATCTCCCTCCAGGCCGATGGAAACTTAAGAGGGTAGCGTTGTAAAACGGAAAAAAAGAATCCATATGAATGGGAGCAAAGGCTTGCTTTAGCTTTACGAAAAACATCTTCCATCATCTGGGGTTGAATACTGATGCCCTCATCACCAGTACTTGGCATTTCTATAGTTACCTCTATTCTCCGAATGATTCAGCCCTTGAGTAAACTGGTGCTATTAACTTCGTAATGGTTAACTTGGCATCTACCTATTCTTCTCTGAAATGGATTGAAACTTTTTCTTGAATATAAAAAGAGGTGCTAACAGAAATTCCCATCCATCCAACTTTCATTTATTGAGCAGATTCTGGCTTCGGGAAAGAACTCGGTGCCAAGGATTCAGAAACACTCCCCCCCCCCAAAAAAAAACCTGATTTTTTTTTTTTTAGTGGAAAGAGAGTTTTAAAACCTGTAGGCCAACCTGAGAAAAAGTCTTGATGTTTTGTATTTGACTGTTATGATGGGGATTAAAAAGTGTGTTTCTAGAGGTAACCTGAAATGGTGGAACACAGTTAATTCTGGAGAAGTTAGATTCAGTCTGGGGAGTACTCTCCTGGTATGCTCTGTAGTACTTGAATTATTGACCCACTGAATTCTACTGAGGAGATGATTATGTAAATTTTCTTATATGTATGCTTATATGAATATGCACACACACATACACACACAGACACACACGCGCACACACACATATATAAATGGTAGTAAACATTTAAGAGTCTGTAAAAGCCCTATGAGGTATATGGGGCAGATCTTAATCGCATTTCACAGAACAGGAAACTGAGGCACAGTAGTTAATGCTCAACTATTAAGTGTTAGAGTGAGAACTTAAATCCAGGTCCTTCTGGTAGTTTTTTAAAAATAATATGTTTTTAAAGAGCTAGGGAGTTCAGGGAATAGCTGAAACCCTACAAAGGATATACTTAACTAAGTAGGTCTTTCCCAGTCCGGCAGAAATGACTAGTCCAGTGCACTGTATACCACTCCCCTTAGGTTCTTGATTCACTATCTCTTTATGGCATACCAAAGTGACTCTCAAATTGGGTTTGTGTTTAAATAAGATAAAGTAAAATGCACCCTTATTTCTTCCAAATGGATGTCCATGTCTAGGTAGGTCATCTCCATAAGAAATATTGAATATCTTTTGTTGTTTATTTGGGTCTTGCTTTCAACATACAGGTAGTAAGTGGTCAGTTAGTCTTCTGGAGCAGTCATCTATCCATCCATCCAGCAAATGACTTGAATCCTTGGCTGAGTTTGCTCTCTTTGGCCAGATGCTGGCCAGCCCCACAAGCATATATTAGGTGCTGAGGACTCAAGCACCTGCTTTTTTAATAGTGTGTGTGGGGGTGGGGGGTGGGGGAGTGGGTGGAGAATGCCCCCGGCCTGAAGGAAAGGTGAGTTATAGTTTAGGGCGTAGAAGGTTTATGAGCAAGGAAGGGATCACTTATAGCCTAGGAGCTGGAAGGGACAGATTGGGAAACTGAGGTCAGAAGACAAGTGACTTGCCTAAGATGACACAGGTAACAACTAAACCCAGGATCTAAACTCAAGTCCAAATATTGTCCACTACCTGGGGAAAAGGGCATGCCATAGTTGTTAGATTTTTAAAAAATAATTTTTAAAATATGAAACAAAGAGTTTGCAGAATTGGTAGTAATTTACTTAGTTTGACACCTGATGATAGTACAAAATACTTTTGGATCTTGGGTTAGGAGGACATCACTTTTTTTAATATAAATTTATTTATTTAACCTTTTACATTCATTTTCACAAGATTTTGGGTTCCACAATTTTCTCCCCATTTGTCCCCTCCCCCCTCTCCAATACACTAAACATTCTAATTACCCATATCACCAATCTGCCCTCTCTTCTTTCATCCCTCCCTTCCCTTACCCCATCTTCTCTTTTGGAGGACATCACTTTAAAAAAAAAAAGAAAATCATGTGATCACAAAGCTTAATATGGTCATGCCTTCTCCATTTAATTTTGGAATAAACCACAGTTATGAATGCTTGTTAACATTTTTTTTTTTTAAGTCTCAGTTTTCAGTACCTGGTAGTGTGGGGGTAAGGCTAGAGGACTGGCCATGAGTCTCCTCTGTGACACTAACTGGCTGTGACTAGTCTCCCATTAATGCCCCAGGCAGTTCTCTTGGCTATAAATTTCAGAGCTTTCATTCACCTTCCTGTTTCAGGATGAATCCTCACCCTTAGCTAGCTCCAGGCAGTGTGACCGTGTGGAAGTCCAGGAATAAAAGATCCATGTTCGAATTATACCTCTGTGCCTTTTAATTTAATTATGGTCCAGCCTGGAGTAGTGCAAAGTGGATTTGGAGGACCCCTGGGTTCAAAACTGGCTCAGTCTCATACTACCCCTATAACCCTCGGCAACAGTTCAACCTTTCTGGCCTCAGTTTCCTGATCTGTAAAAATACAGGATTAATTAGATGGCCTCTGAACTCCCTTCCAACTCTACACTTTATTTTCCTCCAATTTCAAACCACTGACACCCAGCCCTTATCTGCTAAATTGTAAATGATTACTGCCATACTTGGTGAAGGGAGTTGTCCACACATTGACTATCAATAATAGCTCCTATTTATCTGGCACTTGGTACAAGTCTGTTATCTTTATTTCACACTTGAAAAAATGGAGGCTCAATTAAGATGTATGTTCCCACAGTTACCCACTTAGTAAGGATTTTATTTAAACCTTTAAACCAAAGCCCTCTGGCTCTAAGATTAGGACAGGGCTTTCTGGCCTTAAGTTGTTGTTTTGTTTGTTTGTTTGTTTGTTTTGCAAAAAAAAGTAGATGAGTTTTCTATATGTTGTTTGTCTTAATTAGATTTTAAATTCACAAGTTAATTTTTTTTAAAAAGCCACTTTCTGGAGCTTTTGATGCATAGTCTAATATCAGGCCTCCTCCCACAGTAGGATATATGTATGGAAATGTTCAAAGATAATTTTTCTTTAAATTGAGCATCATTTTAAATCACAGATTGGTTTGTTTAGGACCCGGAATCCCTTGCTTGGTTTAAAAATCTTGCTCATTAGGCTAGCTTATGATATAGCACCCGAAAGGATCAAAATAGTAGAATTGCCTATGATGAATTATTCTGGGCAGCTAATAACAGTTATCTGTAATGTCATAAAGTACCTTCTACGATGGTATGACTTTTACACCCTTGAAAGCATTGTGTCTGAAGAGGCTTGGAGCTGGTTTATAAGCTTGGAATTCCTTTTACAGCCATTCGGGCAAACAGTCCCAGGGCTCTGGGTTAGAAATAGCAGGGGCCTCATGCATCCTTGGCCTTTGGCAAAGACTACATTTCATGTTAGGAGAGAAGATTGCGCCTGAAACTGAAGGATTGGGAGTCAGAGGCAACCCATTCAAGTCTGGACATTCAACCCATGTCCATCTGACTTCGGGCAAGCAATTTGAATCTCTGGGTCTCAGTTTCCAAATTTGTAATTAATTGCAAAGTCTCTCAATGATCTTATTAAGGAAAGTAAAACTTGCCTTACTAATAGAAAAATGAGATATTGAAGTGGGGGGTGGTATGTATGTGAATTGGTATAATGAAAACTATGTAAGTATGTATTTCAGATTTCCTGTGGATTGACTGTGACTTTTGTAATCATGCTGGATTCTTAGGGGTCAGGAAGACCTGTTTAAAATCTGAGCCTCAGTTTCCTCATCGGCCCCATGGAAGGTAGCAGCTATTTTCCTTCTTTGTCTTCCTAGGGTTTAGCAGTGCCTGGCACATAGTAGGAGCTTATTAACAGAGTGAATAAGAGAGCTGACCTAAAGACTTGGGTTCCAGACACTCTGTGACATATTTTGTATCAGCGTGAACAGCTCTTGAGAGGATCCAATGTGATGTATCTACAGGGTTCTGCCATCCTTAAAGAGTTAAATAAATTTCAGCTGTTAGTAGTAATCACTTTGTGGTTTTTCTTATAATTTCTAAAATTATGGATGCTTTTTCTCTTATCCCAGTCTTTTCAGAGGAATCTACCTTTCCTCTCCAGAGGGAACTTAGAATAAAGAGATGAATGAAAAAGCATTTATTATGAGCACTGAGGTCTGGAAAAGAAAAGCAAATAAATAGAAATAACCTACATGCTATATTTCTCTGCATCTTGTGATTTTCATCTGTCTGAAAACTTTCTCACTCGCTTGATTTGAAGTCAGGTCTTTCTGTCTTGGGCTAGTTCTCTAGATATCACTGTATGCTGCCTCTGAGAATAAATAATAATAGCTAATACTCTTAACAGCATAATAGAAGTTTTATAATAGGAACAAGTACCTTGCACATAGGGATTCATGTTTTTTGTTGTCTAGTCATTGTTTCAGCTGTCTCTGACTCTCTGTGACCCCATTCGGGATCTTCTTGACCAAGATACTGGAGTGGTTTGCTATTGCCTTCCCCAGTTCATTTTACAGATGAAGAAACTGAGGCTGAGAGGGTGAAGTGATTTTCCCAGGGTCATCCAGCTAGTAAGTGTCTGAGGCCAGAGGCCAGATTTGAACTCAGGAAGATGAGTCTTCCTGACTCCAGGACCAGCACTCTACCCACTGTGCCACTTAGCTGCCCCTAATAAAGGCTAGTTGATTAAGTTTTAATTAGAGGATACTAAATCTGTGGAATGAAAGGCTTACAAAATATATAAATCTATCAGAACTCATAAGAATTATGTGGAGTGTGGTGAGGTTTATATAATCACTGACTTCCTACCTGCTATAGAAGTTGTCTTGGTATGGTACTTTCCGTGAACCTACATATTTCCCAGACACAGAAAAGTTATCTTGTCTACCTGCGTCTATAGAACATCAAATATGAAAGAACCAGATAGCAACTTGTTGCCCAGGGCATCTGAACTGTATTGTAAAGGATGGGAACTAGATAAGTAGCCATAATAGTGATGCTAAGAACTTGGAGTGAATGAGTGGACATGGTTCATGCATACACACATAAGCATACTGTGCCTTCAAACAGGTTGGCAGAACCCAACAGCCAAATGAATCAGTGACCCTGGGCAGGAAGCCAGTGGCCAGACTTTTTCTCAGAACTTGGGAAGCAGCTGAACCGCTCAGCCTGTTGAATAATTGGACTTAAAACTCTCTTTCTAGCCCTCACTTTGAAGCTGCTTGATAGGAGGACTTCAAAAGCTATTTAATAACTCTTAAGTCTGATTCACATTAGAACATTATCTGTGGTTGTAAGCTTCAGTGCTGAGCTCTGAGTAGCAAAAGCTTTTTACTTAAATATGCCAGGTGCAGATGTGATGAGTTTTCTGAATTGGTGCGGGGGCTGGAGTCCCAAGCAAACCCAACTTTCTGTTTCTGATTAAAAGCAGAGCTTAAGGACATTATTTCTACCTAAGTTCTCTTTGGGGAGATGACATTGGAAGTAAACATTTGTATATTTCATCAACACTGAATGAGTTTCTGCTATAACTGCATTCAAATGCAAGGGAAGCTTTATTGTAAATATCTGTATTTAAAAAGTACTTAAATACCTTTAAGCAACGAGGTGGGTCAGTAGAGTTCCCACCCTCATCTTCCCGAGTTCAAATCTGGTTTCAGACACTAACTGGGTGACCATGGGCAAGTCATTTAACCCTGTTTGCCTCAGTTTCCTCATCTGTAAAATGAGTTGGAGAGGGAAATGGCCAACCACTCTAATATCTCTGCCAAAAAAACCCAAAACAAACCAAAAACCAAATGGGGTTACAAAGAGTCAGACATGACTGAAATGGGTGAATAATACGCTTTCATCTCTAAGAGATGCCAAAGGAGGAAGCCTTAATGAAGTGAGCCCCCAGTTTATTTCTAAACACATGTGTAACAAAAGTGATAGGAGAGGCTGAGACAACAGATGCCTGAACAGCAAATAGATGCCTTCACCACTTTGGCTATGATGTCATAGAATCTTAGATTTGGAGCTTGAAGGCCATCTAATGGTCCATCTTCCTCATTTTATAGATGGGGAAACAGAGGCCCTGAGACATTTGACTGACTTTTCCCAAGTCATGCAGTGACTTAGTGGAACTTGAACCCCAGGTCTTCTTTCTGACTCCAGAGTTAAACTTGTTTTCTACTTTGTGCCTCTCGTGTGGCTGGATTGCTAATTAACGAATGATTGCTAATTAACTCGAGTCCTAGAGAGGATAAATGGTTTATCCAAGAGAAGAGTAAGACAGGAAGATAGTAATAAAGGGCAGAACCAGAATTTAAACCCAGATTGAATGTGGACACCTCTGCTTTTAAAAATCCTAGTTAACAGTGTTTCCATCTCCCACCATAGCTCTTCAGATCACAATTTGGAACAGGTGTGGTTCTGAAATTTCCATTCTGATTAGGAGGCAGAACATCCCTTAGCCTTTCAGATTCACTCAGATTTCCATGAAAGTGTGAATGGAGGAGGTTAAGAAGACATTGTTCCAAACCTTCAGTTGAAGTTTTGCTCTAAACAGTCACTGTCTGAGTTGACTTTCTGTCCAGAATTGGTTGAGGCATCCCTTTGAAATAGTTTCTCACTTCGGCCTGGAAAATATGTTAGGGAAGAAAAATCAATTGTTCAACTCAAACCTACCTTTTTGAATTTAGTTATATGGAGTCCCTGTTCTTGTTCTAAAGGTGAGTGGGAGGGCATTCTTGGGTATGGGGGAAGGCAGAGAGTTGACACACATCCCATCTCTGTTAGGAGACTGCTGGCTCACTTCGCCAATGCTTTTGACCATCACACCTTCATCAAATGCCACCTTCTTCAAGCTGTCTCTCCTCACCCCCTTCCTCCAATTCTTAATTTTGGATTTTTCATATATGAAGATTTTTCTGTATATATGCAGTCTTCTGATAGGATGTCAGCTTCTTGAAGACAAGGTCTGTTTCATTTTTGCCTTTGTACACCCAAGCCCCTAGGACACTTCCTGGCACAAAATAGGTGCTTGAGAAATGATTGCTAATGGAGTGATTGAGAGGAAATGCTCTCAAACCTTTGGGAAACCTCAGGTCCAAGAACCTGAACCTCTTAAGTGGCAGGGGCTGCTTCAGTTTGCTTGTGGATTGAGTCGGTCTCTCTAGGATCACCCTGCTATGGGTAATGGTGCAAGCCACCCATGACATGCATTCTTGGGCCTTCTGTAAGACTGGGAGAAAATGATGAAATGCCCCACGGCTTGGGACACAGTACAAATTGGCTGCCTTTCCTTGGGCAAACAAAATTGCTTCTTTCCCCAATTGTTGCCACCTCCTTTCTACTCCCTATGTGGTTTTGGTTGTTGTTTTCCAGCTTATAGAAAAGCAAACATCCTGGTCTGGCTCCTACGAATCCACAGCAGTCTGGAGACCTGGGAGTCCCAGCAGTGCAACTTTGGGCAGATCCCTTAACTTCCGGGAGCCTCGTCTGTCCAACCAGTGGGCTTGGTGAGCTACATGACCCCTCCCAGTTCTGGGCTCTAGGATTCTGAATTTGGTGCAGCCAGCTCCTGCTGTGCGGAAGGAACAGGGTCTGAAATGTAAATGTGATCATTGCCAATCCACTAAAAGTCTTTGGATCTTAGATGATAAAAATAGCATGGCGTGGTAAACCGGGAAGGTTTGTAAAATCTGTACCTTTTATAGCTCATTGTCTTTGAATGAGTCTCAGCCCAGCTTCTCCAGGTAGGCCCCACAATGCTAATTAACTCTATCTCACAGATAAGAAAACTAATTGAGGCTTAATTAAAGTGGTTAAATGCTAGCCCAGGGGATCACTTAAAGTAGGTAGGTTATAGTGTAAGTGTTTAACAAGTCTTGTGGAGTGAAGGACTAGCTGCTAAGCATGGGAGCAGGATTCCATCTCAGGCCCTGCTGACTTCAAGCCCTGTGCTGTCTCCACTCTGCAGGCAGTTAGGTGAGTGGAATCAGGCAGACTCAAGTTCCAGATCCTGTTTCAGACATTTGCTAGCTGTGTGACCCTGGAAAGGCACCTAACCTCTAGCCTCAGTTTCCTGTGTAAAAATAGGGATGATTGGGTTCTTGTGAGAATCAGTTCTTTGCAAACCTTACACTCCAGTTCCTTGTGTCTTGGCCTCAGTATTCCTCATCTGTAAAATGAAGTGGTCAGACTTAGTCCTCTTCTCGTGCTGGTGCTCATCCTTGTGATGCAGATAAAATAAGATAGTATTTGTAAGGCTCTTTGCAGACCTTAAAGTACTATGCCAAAGCTAGCCATCATTAATATTCTTGTTGTTATAGAGAAGTGAATACTGTATCTGAGGAAATCCAAATACCTTTACTTTTAGAGGCTGTATACAACACAATGCTGAGCAGGACTGAGAATTCCTCCTGATTTCAGTTCTTAGGTCTATGAACTTGCTGGGTTCACTTTTTTCCCCAGTTTGTGTGATCATTAGAAACAAATTTTAAGACCTGTTAACTTGTCCTATTCTCTCCTAGAAATAAACACAAAACACTGGCAACATTAGGAATACTGGGAACTAGGAAGAGTGGAGGGTGAAATGTTGAGATAGGAAGGGTATCAGATTTTTAGGGTGGGATTGTGTGTGTGTGTGTGGGGTGGGGGGGAAGAGAGAGAGAGCTCGAGAGAGTGAACACCAAAAGTCTAGCATGTGACTGGCCTTAGGGATGACCTGAGCAGTAGCTAGTGAGTGACCAGTTGGATGATTATGTGATAGAGACCATTGCAGAGGTTTTTTGTGGGGAGGGGTAGGGCAGCCTTGGTACCCAGCTATTGTATTGGGAAATAATGAGAAGTGACTTTGTAGATGGTATTGAGTAAGATGCTCATTTGTATCTGGGATATATTACTTTTTTTTTCTCTCCATACAGTGTTCTTTATCTGTTAACTTTTTTCTCTCCTGTAACGGAAGGAAGGAAAAGCTCGAATTTACTTTAACCATAGCATGCATTTATGTAGTGAAGTTTTGTTAATTTACAAAGCACTTTATTTGCTGCCCCATGAAGTAAAGAGTGTAAGTTATTTTTCTCATCCATAAAAGATGAAGAAACTTGGACCCAGGAAGGTTAAGCACCTTGGCCAAAGTCGGGCAGCTTTTGAGGGGTGGGATGGGGAAAGGAGAAGGGAACTCACTTCCAAATCTTAGGGCCAGAGATTTAGAATTGGAATCCATTTAGTCCAAAGTTCTCATTTTATTTCAGCAGAGGGAAACTGAGGCCCAGGTTTACAAAGACAGCAGCTGCCCAATCCCATGCTCTTTTCCTGAGGCCTCGCCCTCAGACAACAGGTTGCCTTTCTGGCAAAGTCATTACACTTTGAGATATTCTGTCTTCTTTATCCCTGCCTTTCATGGCCAGATCTCTTTTATGTTTTCCCTCCCATGTCTGCTTTCCTTCTGCTCATTTCATCAGCTGGGCCTTATAGGTAGGGTGGTTTTTCAAGTCTGGCTTGATGTAGTAGGAACCAAAACAGGGCTGGAGTCAACACCTGGGTTCAAATTTGGGTTTGAACGGTTCAATGTGACTCTTCTAGGCAAGTCCTCCTTGATGGTAGGGGGGGGGCACATTTCCTCTGTGATCTTGGAAACATTGCTTCCAGCCCAGGGTTGTATGATTCCATGTTTGGGAAATCCATTTGGGAAATGAATTAAGGTTGAGACTTTTTGTTTGTACTTTGTACATAAATGGGAAAGTCTCTGAGCCCCACTTTCTGTTGGTGTCAGAGTCACCCCCTGCTCTAGGTCCTGCGGGGGGGGGGCAGTACCTCATATCACTGGCATAAATAAGCCCATGGTATTTCACGACAGAGTCCAAGGTAGAGCAAGTGTCTCCAGTATGTCACACACAGTCTTTCTCTGGGGCTTTTCTCCAATAGGCACTTTCAACTTGTTGACAAAGGGAAAGTTTAGCCCTTAGAAGACTGAGGACTTGTTTCTCTTGGGACATTCTGGGCTGGAAATCCAGGCAGGCTTTTTCCGTAAGTGATTTAATATCTAAAGAGAGGGGAAAAAATAACCCCTTACAGAACTTCTCAGTGCCCTTTGTTGGAAGTCTGGCAAAGAGCAGAGAAGTTATGGACTGTTGTAGTAGAGCATAATAATGTGGGCTATCCCTTGTTTGAAGCTTGCAAAGCTCTTTGTAGACTTTTTATCTATGGTTTAATCTTCAACAGTCCTGTGAGGTGTTCTCATTAAAATGGAAACTCTTGGACAAATAGAATTTCTTCTTTCCTTGCCTTTGAATCCCCAGAGCCTAGCACAGTGCCTGGCACATGGTAGACTCTTACTCAGTCCTCTTGGTTGATTGATAATCCGAATTTTACAGGTGAGAAATGGGAGGCTCTGAGAGGTTAACTTCTTGTGATTACAACCCACCAGTTGTAAGGGAGGGCCTTAGAGGAGATTTGAATTCCAGTGTTTGTGATTCCCAAGTCCATCTCTCTCCACTGTCCACTTAGTAAAGTGCTGAGTGAATGAATTCCAACAGTACCAATGATTCGGCAGCATCCCTGTCTTTACCTCTGTTCCCCACCTAAGGCAGGTGAATGAGAGAAGCAGACTTGCTTACTGTTGTCTGTTCCAGAGTTTCATTAATTCTTTTTACGAACTGTGGAAAAAATTTAGGTGATGTTTACTCTTCCTAGTTACAAATTTCAGACATAGGAACATAGCTCTGCATGCAAACACTGGACCACTTAGTAGTAAGGCAGGTCAGATGAGATGATTAACTGTGTACGCTTGTGCAACTTATAATCAGTTGACTTGCTGTAATATGATTGGGGAGGGGGTCTTTTTGACGATCTAATATTCAGGTTGGGGAATCATATGTCTCTGGCTTTCTGGCTTCCCTTTTACCATTGCCTAGATCAATATGGAGAATTTCATTTTTTTTTCTTGATAGATGACCACGGTGGGGAATTCTGCTTCAGGTGATGGGGTAGTGTTCTGCCTCTCTCTGTCCTGTTTTTTAAGCCAGCATAACTGGGGCAAAGCCCACAATACAAAACTGATTGGTACATTACAATAAACGTTTGTCTTCTTATGAGCCAGGATGCAGATGCTAATCAGTGTTCTCTGATAGCTTGTTTTGGCAAGATTGGGAACTCAGAAGATTGAAGGAAACAGTGTGATATCTCTTAATAGTAAATATCTGCTGTTTATCACTCTTTAAAGTGGACTTTTGTGGTATTCTGATCTAATCTTTTACGATCTTTGAATGTTTTTCTAAAGATCTCAAAATGCTGAGGGGAAATGAATGAAGTAAGTGAATTTATATCATGTAAGCAGAATTAGCTGAGCTCAAAGAAGCTTTATCCCTAAGATAAGCTTTTTAAACTCCTCTTTAAAAAGCACCTGTTCTAAAGCATTCAACCCTGAGCATTCGGGAATGATTCCTGGTACACCCTTGAATTCCTAAATAGCCACTTAGGGACTATGTCTGTTTCCTCAGTTTCAACGTAAATTTCACTGGCATCTCTCAACTACTTTTGTGGGAAAAACACAGCACTTAGAATTGGAGCTCCCAGGTTTGAATCTTGACTTTGTCCATGTGCTGCTGGAAGTTGGCCAAGGTTTTATCTTTCTGGGTGGACAGTTCATGGAAAATGATTTAGATGTAGGTTTAGAGCCAGAGGAGCTTCCAGAAGGCCCCAAGTCTACAGGTCACTTTTAGCTCTGTGTCTGTGATATGTGATTGACTTTTTCCAGATCCAGGTAGTTATTATGTTGCATTACCTTTTTGAAAAATAAACCTGTTATCTACCTATCCCAGAATCCTGAATAGATTCTGCCTCTCTTAGTAGAATGGGAGCTCCTTGAGGACAGGGACTGGTTTGCATTTTCTTTTGTACCCCCATCACTGTGCCTTTAATCTTAACAAATGGATGATCTCATACATATTTGAATTGAACTTAGATGACAGATTCCCCCCCCCCGCCCCATTGAAGAAGTGAAGATTTATTGTGCTGGAACACACACCTACTGTATAGTATTCTGCCAAAAAATCCCAGTTCATCTTTTCTTGTTAGAGAAATTGCAGTGAGCATGTTGTTGTTTTTTCCTGACAAAAGAAAAATTTTTCTCAAACAAGAAAAACCTTATATTTTTCTTTCCCCACCTCCCATCTTAGAAAAAAGAAAAGCAAAAAAAAAAAACCGAAACAAAACTTATGTAACAAAGACAGAAGCAAAACAAATTCCTTAATTGGTGATATCTAAAAATGTCTCATTCTATATATCTTGAGTCTCACCTCTCATAGTAAGAAGTTAACAAACTGTTTGTCCTTGGGAGCATGTAATGACAGTAGCCTACTGATTTTAAGCCCCTGAAATTTAGGGATGACAGTTCCATATGAGTGGATCTGAAAGCCTATTTTTTTTTTTAATTTCTAAATGTTTCCTTAGGTAACAATGGCCTCATTTCTAGATGGTTTGGCTTAAGATGGCCAAGCGGATGAGCAATTGCCCTTCCTGGGCATGGTGTTAAGTGTCTGTCCACCTTTTGCCATAGCATCTTAAATGAATGATCTGCTTTTTAAGTGTACATTTTTAATGAAATACTTACTGGTCAGGGGATCTTTGATTAGCTGGGGATTCATTAAGCCCTCCTAACCCAGTGGGAAAAACAACATACTTTTGTTTAAATTCTCTGCCCCAGAAAACTATGAATTTTTACTTGAGTGCTGCTGCGCATTTGAATTCCCCATAAACTTTCCTGACTCTCTGGACAGCTTGTTAGTGGGTTTTTCTGTTGCTTTATTAATTGTTTGAAATCCATTAGCAAATAATAAATGCAATTAGGGTTTTAAAAAATGAAACTTTAAAAATGAAGCTTCAAGAAGTGCTTGGTTAAATAAATCTTAGTTTAAGTAAGTGCTGCTGATCTTTTGTCAGTGGGGGGTTTGAGGGGAATTAAATGTGGTTGACCATCCAACCTGGGGATGCTTGAAATTGAGACATAACTGAGAAAATTGACAAAAGGTACAAACTAGCATTATAGGATTAGAGCTGGCAAGGTTTTTAGGATCCATTGAGTCTAATTCCCTCATTTCACAGATGAGGAAACTGAGGCTCACATAAAGAAAGTGACTCATCCAAGTCCTCTCAATGATAGGGGCAGGATTTGAATTTGAGTCTTCTAATGGCAAATCTAATACCAATCAAATGGGGGATTTTGGAATTGACAGGGCTTTCAATTTGTTAGGGTTTTGAAAATGCTTTTCTTTAAGTGATGAACTGACCTTAGTGTTCTCTTTATTTCTGTCTTTCCTTCTGTCTCTCTGTCTCTGTTTGTCTCTCTTTATTGCTCCATCTTTCTCTCTCTTTCTCTGTTTTTGTCTCTCTTGTCTGTCTCTGTCCATTTGTCTCCCTCTGTCTCTGTATCTCTCTTCTTTTCCATCTCTGTCTCTGCCTATTCGTCTGTCTCCTTCCTTCTGTTTGTCTCTGCTTCTTCATTTGTCTCTCTCCCTCTGTTTTTGCCTCTTTTTAATCCATCTTTCTGTCTCTGCCTCTTCATCTATGTGTCTCTTCATCACTGGCCATCTGTCTCTCTCTGTCTCTGCCTCTCTTTCAAGTTTATCACAGTCTACACATTGCTTTAATTTGGCGTGGCTCTGTTAGAAACAGGGCGGGAATTTGCTTGTCTAAATTCCAGTTACTTCCACTCTGATTTCCTGCTCAATTCTGATGAGTTGCTTTGGAAAGCTGTCTTTTTAACAAGACGCATGAAGGTCCCCTTCCTTGCTATGAGAGGTTTGGATTTTCCCCATTTCTTTGGACTCTCTTGCCATTTTCTTTACCTGGGGTAGGTTGTGCTCCTGGCTTGTGAGGAACCTTCCAGCACAAACTTTTCCCAAAACTTGATGAGCTTGTAAACAACTAAAGGAGGAGAGACTGTTCCTTCCAGGAAATTGGTTTGTTGATGCTGGGCTGCAGTCGACATCAGGTGCCCAGTCTTGAGTTGAACTGGCCAGCGTTTCATTAGGTCTTTGAAGAGTGGACAGAGACAGATGGAGAGGTAGAGACAGAGAGACAATGAAAGTGCTCCCAAAATACTGAGTGAATGTTCTGGGCCAGCCACCTCCCAAATCCTTCTCTCTGATGGTGAGCCCTGCCTTGGTTTCTGCATTCCGTTATCTTTTGAAGTACCCAAAGAAAACGTGTTTTGGGAAATGAATCTTCCCGGGAAAAAGCAGGAGCTTCAGAGGTGTGGGGCTTCTTGCCGGAGTCCAGTTGAGAATGTAGACTCAAATTTGATTTAATTAGCTTGGGCTAAATCCCTGTCGGCCTCAATACCTTTTTCCTTGCCATTTGTAGGATGATAGAGTCTGAAGGGGCCTTGGAGACCGTCCAATACAGAGGGCTTCAAAGTATGGTCCTTGGGACCCTTTCTGAGACATCTGTGACATCCAAACTATTTCCATAATAATACTAAGATGTAATTTGCCAATTAAAACACTTCCCTTTCCAGTTATCTGTGTGAGGTAAATCTTACACAGATACGAGGCAGAAGCAGATAGGAGAATTCAGCTATTTTTAAAGACACACAGTAAAGATATTTGCAAAAAAGATGTAATTTTTTGGTCTAGAAATATATCATTTTTTCCTTACAAATGTGTTATTTATATTAGCCATTCATTAGAGCGTTTATTATTATTTTTAGCTGAATTAGTATTTTTAAAGTTATCAGTTTTAATTTCTAACCCCTATAAACAGAAACTCTTTGGGATTCTCAGTAATTTTTAAGAGCTTAATGTCCAGATACCTAAAAGTGTGAGAACTGCTGATCTAATCCGTGCCTGTCCCCTATTTTTGCCATTATCCCTGAAGGTAGCAATGACTAGCATTTGTATATATATACTACCGTTTATCTATGTATATTATAATATATATGTTATTTATAGATGTATGTTATAACATTTTACATATATACTAACTATATACTATTTATATTTGTATATTATAAATTTTTATATGTGTACTATCATTGATATTATTAAATGAGATAACAGATGTAAAAGTGTTTTGCAAAGCTGGAAGCAATATATGAAATTTAGGCATCATTCTTACATTTTAAAAGAAGTCATGAACTTGACTGTCACCAACAAAAAAACCATTTCCATACACAGCAGTCAATTACAGCACATAGAATGCACTCAGATCCTGCCCAAGACGTTTACTCGATGTGGGACCTGGGTAGAATCACTGAACCATCTTGTGTCTTAGTGTTTTCATCTTCTAAATGGAGAAGATAATGGCACCTTTCTCCCAGGGCTCTTGTGAGGGTCAAATGAGATAACAGTTGCAAAACACACTATCAATCTACCTGTTACATAGTGGCTTCTATAAGACATGGCGCTCTCCCTTGGCTCTTATTATAATGGTAGTACTAGGAAGTTACCACGTAGCTTTCATTTGTGGCCACCATAAAAATTACTGTAACGGCCCTTGTTTCTCTAGTGTGTTATTTACAAACTTAGTGGTGAGTATGTAGACTGAACCAAGATTGAATTGCTTGTTTAAGCTTGGAAAAAGGCCTTGGAGAGCCTGGGCAGTGGCTGCTCTAGAATGGCAACTTGACCCTACTGACACCTTTGAGAACCAGTCCTTCCATGAATACTTCCAGAGAAAATGAAGTGAACAACGGGTAGGAAGATTTACTGCTCACTCTGTCAAGACTGGTCATTCCAGTGAGAGGAGAAACATTTACATGCCAAGGGTTCCTCTGAGGGAGACAAAGACAAAAATGAAAGTTTCTGCCCCAAACCCAAAACTTTTTTCTTTTAACATTGTTCCAGTCATTGTATGTATTTTGTGATTATTGTGTATCAGTTCATAGAAATCTTTCCAATTTTTCTCTGAATCTCAGCCATTTGCCACTTACTTGTATCATGATATTCTTCCATTACATTCGTGTACCACAATTTATTTGGGCAATTTGTTTTCCATTCTTTGTTACCACAGAAAGTGTGCCCTTGAGTAGCTTGGCACAGATATGGATGGGACCTTTCTTTCTATTATTTCTTGGGCATATATGCTTGCCACAGAATAGGATCTTTCCCCCTTTCTGGGGCAAGTTCCCTTGGCAATCAGACGTATGGAGGCAGCTGGGGCACATGGAGTTTTGACATTAGACCTTTGGTTCCAACTTTTTAATGAGTGGAGGTCAAAGAAGGAAAAATAAATTAGAAGTGAGGTCCTTCCTTATCCAATTAAATGTAAAAGTTTACTTTGGGTTCGGCTCGGCATGTGCCAAGTCTCCCATTATTACAGGATTTCCTGTTGGCTGTAAGAGTCCTGGAAAAGCCAAGTCATCCTCATGACTGTGCTTCCGAGGAGGTGCTTATTCAACAGTCATTGGTTGGGTCATGGATGTCTGTAAAAAGAAAACAATGTATGCTTCACTGGAGTTGAAGTAGCATTTGGAGAGAAATCTTGGGGGTCTACTCCCTGCCCACAACTTATAAACTTTTGCAAAATAGGGACATTGGACTTACTTTTCCGAGTTTTGAAGCTGATGTGCAGAGAGGGGGTAATGTTTCAGAACCTTGGGGGTTTGGGAATCATCGCAATTAGGATTTGGTTTAGGATAACCCAGAATTTGGATTTAGCAATTTGTTCTTTACACTACCCCCAGATCAGTTAGGTTTGGAATAAAGGGTTATTTAAGAGACCCAGGCCTTAAATTAATCTTCGAATGCAATTTTTTTTTCAGGGTTTAGAAGAGTGTAACTCAACACAGAGTTAAAAAACACTTCATTTGATGTCAGGGGGCGTTAAAACTTGACCAATACTGTATGCCACCCGTGTGACCTTGGATAAGTCTTTTCACCTCCTCTGGGTTTCGGTTGCTTCATCTGTAAATTGCAGAGTTTGGATTATATGATTTCCGAGGTTTATTCTAGCATTGTCACTGAAACTAGGAACCTCTGAGGTTCTTTCTAACTCTGAGAGATGTGATTCTAAAACTGGGGAAAAAATGACAAATCAGAGTTGAGGAGGTAAAGGATAAAGGTTAGGTCATTAATGATAGCAGAATGAAGAAAGGAATGGATCTGAAATGACAGAATGGGATCTGGGGCGAGCTGCTTCCCCTTCTAGACCTTGAGGAAAGGGAGAGGAATTGAGCTAATTGATCTAGGACTGTGTGGTCATTCTCTGTGTCTCCAACCCTGTACTGTTAGTCATTGATAGTCATTTTAAAATCATTGTTACTTCAGATGACTACTGTTTCAAATCACAAATCCTCCCTTTAAGAATTTTTGTCATACAAAATAAAACAACACTTTGACCCCTTGTGACAAGTGCCTTAGGCTTTTCCAGCCCTATTCTTTATAAATTCTAGTAGTTGAGGGCATTTTGAGGTGGGGAAGGAATATCCTTGTCAGTGTCCTGGGTTATTTCCTAGGTTCCTGTTAGTTCGATTCAATAAACATTTATTAAGTGCCTACTATGTGCCAGGTATTGTTCCACAGACACAAAAAGAGGCAAAAAGTGCCTGCCCTCAGGGTGTTTAATGTCCAACTAAGAGTCTTTCCAGGAACTGGAGGAAGGCACTTTGGTGGAAGAATTCACCTGGTAACCAACTTGGTGACAAGCTGCTTCCAGTTTATGTGTGCTGGTCCTTAGTTGGCAGGCATGTGATCTTGTCCCTGGAAGATTTACATTTAATGGCATGGAATCCAGGGTCAACCCCCATGATGCCAGGACGTATCTGTAGGAGCTTAGGGGAAGAATCAGTTTGATAATGAGCTAAACCCAGAACATTCACCTTGGGGGTCTGTGTGTTGCCCCACATTGTGATGCCTTGTGTTCTGGTCAGATTCCATCTTCATATGCTGGTTTCCTCTCTTGTCCTCCAATTTTGTCCAATATGTGCAGGGAGAGGTGTAATAAAGCACTGAGCCATAGAAACCTTTAATCTGTTCTACCAGAGAGAGAAGACCAGGTGCTTGTGCTTTCCCATACTCCTGGGATTTGGCCTTCTTAGAATTTCTTCTCCCTGTTCTGCCTACAGCCCTGTCCCTTTCTTTAGCCTAGTCAGAAATCTTATCTTTTAAGACCCTAGGTCAGAGGGATCACTTCTGGATCACTGGCTCAGGGTGAGCTTTTCCTAACTTTTAAGGCCCCAGGTCAGAGGGATCCTTTCTGGCTCAGAGTAAGCGCTTCTCTGACTTCCATAGAGCTAGCTAGAAGAGCTCTATCTAGGCCATACTCCCTTACCTGGTTTTTAGTAAGGAAGTCGAGTGGTTTAAGTGCCTTGCTCCAAGGTCAAGTCCAACCCAGATTTGAACTGAAGGGCTCGACTACCACGTGTCCTTTCTACATCACTGTCATCCTGTGACAATGTCACACTCCTTTGGAATTGATCATGTATTGTTCTCTTTACATCGACTGTCGTTTTTCTCTGGTTGATATTTATTCCTTGTCTTATGGTAGAAACACATGAAAAGTATTTCTCCAAGCTCAGGGTCCTCTAATCCTTGATTACCAATTTTCAATTTAGTTGATTTCCTTTGTAATCCTATGTATTTTCCTATAATATTCTGAGAAGTGGTCCACAGGCTTCACCAGATCTGCAAAAGTGGGAGGGGTTTAAGTCACCAAAAGAGTGAAGGAAGAACCCTGAAGTAAATCCTAAGACCTTGGGGATACTTCTTTGTATAACTTCTCCCCATTCCTTCCCCTTCTCCCCTCCAGAAAAAGAGGATGGGGCCTTATAGTAGTAAACACTCAATAAATATTTGTAAGTATGTGGCTACTTTACCAGAAGTCTTTTGGGATCCAGATGTTTCATCAAGGCAACCAGGAAGCAGTGGGACTGGCCTCTTGGAAGGAGCCTGTATCATGGGGGCTGTTCCTTGCTTGCCCTGGACCTTGGACCGAGAGAGCCTCCTGTGTGGGGACTCTGTCCAGCTTTAAATCTATGGTCCTGTGAACCCTGTTGACAGCAGAGTCAGATGATTATGGGGGTTGGATATGGCTAGAATTCAGTAGATTCATCTGTAGCCAGGCCTCTCCTATTGAGGACCTAGATTTGGAGCTGGAAGAGTGATCTCAGAGGTGATTAATTCCCAACACCTTTTGATTTTACTGATGCAGAAACTGAGGCCCAGAAAGGTCCTCAGACTCCAAATTCTACGCTCTTTTCACTACGGTAGGGTCACAGAAATAATGGTCTACTTAGACACGTTGCATGATTTTCCATATGTCATAGTCTGGACTTGAAGCTGAAAAAAAAATGAGCATTTGCAGAAAGATTTGACTTAGAATAAAAATTGCTGGTTGTTCTCTGTCCCGCAGTCCCATAGTCCCATGCCTTCCCTCCCCTATCCCCTCTTCCACTCTCTGTTTAAGTTGAGAACCACTTCAAAGTGTCGGATGTGTCGGTGCCAGACGCCATGCAGTTATTGTTAAAAGAATTTGGAAATCTAATTGAAAACAAACTTTTTTTTTTGTTGAGCAAAGCAGATCAGGTTGAGCTTTTGCTCTGGAGGGAGAATGGGATTCCAAGTTTGTCCTCCACTTGGAGCTGATGTCTACACACTTGTCCTGAGAGATGAATCATTCGTACATTCTCCTACATCTGGTAACTGTTTGCAGAGTTCAGAAATGCAAGCTAAAGAGACAGAACAGGCTTAAAGGGAACCCGGTATTTGCAAGGTTCTTCCCAGACTTGAATTTTTTTAAAAAAAATGAACTGAACCAGAATTGACCAGATTCATTAGGAGATTCCTTCTAGATGCCTCCCTTTATCATAAAGCACAAATCCACAATAACAGAAAATAGGGGAGCCCCATTTAGTTTTTGAGGCTTCCTCCTCTATTTTGAGACAATATTTATCCATGAAAAGGAAATTTCATTTTTAGGTTTTGAATTCATTTAAACTTTCGTTATAAGTCTTTTGTAAGTTGAATTAAGACCCTAGGCAGGTATTGGTAAGCAGAGAAGTCACAGGACTATAAACATAATTATAAAAACACCAACGATATTAAAACATTAAGAATTGACCTTTATTCAGATGATGCTTAAAAGCTTGCCCAGAGCTTTCCATACATCTTCTTACAAGGGTTTACAGAGAAGTACTGTACAGATGTTATTCACATAGAAATCAGAAATGAAGTGAGTTACTTTGAATTCTGCAGCCAGGACCAATTACATATGATTTAGTTTTCCTTGTTAGAGAACATCAGCAAACTTCATGGAAGAGTTATTTTATGCCTGTTGCTCCCTTCCAGCTAATCAAATGTAAAACTCCTTGAGGGCAGGGTCTGAGGTGTTTTTGGACTTTTCTGTCTTATAGTTTCCTGGCTAAAGAAGTAGTTGTCATGGAACTCTTATCTTGAAGTGCGCTTTTTTCCCTAGCAGTTATGTGTCAGAATCCCTCTTGGGTCTGCCTCATTGGTGTGGGGTGCTGGAACTGTAAAAGCATATGGCTTACCATCTGCTGTTTATTGTTTTTGTTAGGTTGTGGTTTGCATTCACATACAGTATTTCTTTGGTTTCTGCAGCAACTGAGAATATTATATGCTTGGGGATCAAAAAAATGTAAACTATTTATAAATGGTAAAGTATTCTTGGGGTTGGGAAGTGTTGTTTTTCTCAAATGTGTGTATATTTGGCGGCTTTATGATAATCTCCCTGATGTAGCTTTGCAAATCATGGCACTGTTGAGATGGACCAGTCATGTGATGACCTTGTGTAATAAGGAGAGCAAACAGCCTTGGTCATCAAACACTGGGGGTTAACTTTGCCCTGCTTGGTGTGTGGGTTGTAAATTAAAGAATATTTATTTGGCAGGTTAGTCCCCTGGCAACATTCATTCTTGCCCAGTCTTCAGAGAGAGGATATCATCACAATTCTTAAGGGGATGGCTCTATGGAGTTTCTCTTATCACTTTTAAAAACAGGGGGCTGACAAATCAATGCTTTGAAACTCAGTGGAGGAAGGGTGTGTGTGTGTGTGTGTGTGTGGCGGGGGGGGGGCATTATATGGTTTTAGTAATTTGTTTATCTCTTAGGAATGGCTCTTGGTCTTACATTTTCACTTCCCTGTATATCTTGAATGAATGGAAAAAGCATTTATTCATTGCTTATTGTATACCTTTAATTGAATACTTATCAGTTTCTTTTCTTAGTTATATTGGTTTTTGTTCATTCCATGTGGAATTTTGGAGTCACTGAAAAAAAAACAACCCAAAACTTGAGGTCATCTAATTCAATCCCTTAACTTAATGGAAAAATGAGAGTTAAGAGAGTTGAAGACTGGTGGAGCTGGGATTAGGGACTATGTTGTTAAATGCTCTTTTCTTCCATGATCTTCTGATTTCTACATTTGTATATGATCAAGTTTTGTAAAATAGACTCTTACTTGGAATCTTCTAGGTGACCTAGTTATACTGAAGTAACAAATCCTTCTGTTAGGCAAATACTTTCTCTCCCTCTCCTGTATCTCTTTTCAGTCTAGATTTTTTTTGTCTTATGGAGTTTATAGCATGGCACAGTGGAGAGAACGTCGGATTTGGATTCGGAAGACTTTGGGTTTTAATCCTAGCTCCGCTCTTTGCTGCTTGAATGACTGTCAGCTGCCTTCTTTGGGCTTCGGTTTACTCTTTTGTAAAAGGATTTGATTTACTTGAGTCCAGCTCTAAAATCAGGATCTCATGATAGCAAGACTAATATTTTTTACTCCTGGGCCCCACTGAGATTCGAATGAGATTTGGCCCCATGACCCAAATTCTCCTTTGACTCAGATCTAGCTTCTTCCTTCACACTTAGCTCTTATTTGTGGGGATGTAGGGAAAATCCTTATTTTAGGGCGCTCTTGTGTGAACTTTCTTTACCATGTCATTTCTTTTTTCATTCATGTCTTACTCTCCATGACCCCATTTGAGGTTTTCTTGGTAAAGGTACTGGAGTGGTTTGCCATTTCCTTCTCTAGCTCATTATACAGATGAGGAAACTGACGTAAACAGGGTTAAGTGATTTGCTCAGGGTCAGAAAGCTAATAAGTGTCTGAAGCCAGGTTTGAACCCAGGAACATGAGTCTTCTTGATTCCAGGCCCAGCGGGGTGTCCTTGGTGTTACTTGTCTGCCCACATAGGTCTTTTTATACCTACATGTGAGTGGAGTTTCCTTTATGGAGACAGTCTATATTAGTATCCTGCACCCCCCACTATTCTTCCCCATCGGACATTTGAGGTAGCCCCATGGTCAAACTCTTCGTGTTGGACTGCCTTTGGCTGTCCTTGGCATGAGGTATTAGAGAGGGCTCCATTCCTCCAAGTTGCATTTGGCAGACGAGTCTTCTTTGCCCTCCCCAGCTGTTGACACAGGCTCTCAGCCTCTGCTTATGTCCGAAGGAGGGAGGCTCAGCTTTAAGTTTGTCTAGACACCTTTCCCCTCTGAGGTTAAGATGCTAAGTCATTGCCTGATGGGGGTTTCTGGTTGGCTGGTACTCTTAATTGTTTTTCTTTACACCTCAGCAGAATAACTTTCTTCATCCCCTTCTGTCAGCTTATAAAAGGACATATTTTGTCCTAAGACAGTTCCCCACAAACTCCCCATCACATCCCCTTCCACAGATGTAGTGGAAGAGAAGGGCTAGGGATAAGGAGTAGATTCGAAACTTTATCAGTGTAGGGAATTCCCAGGGGAGCAATCCCCTCTGGGTGGGTTGCGGATTGGCACCTCTGCAAATTTCTGGTCTTTCACAGTTGGCTAGAATTAAGTGACTTGTCCAGAGTCACACCAACCAATTCTTCATCGGCTCCAAGGCCATCACTCCTACACACTTTGCCAAACTGCCCTATATGTGGAGTTTTGTTGATAAAGCTCTTTAAATCCTAAACCCCAGCTTAACCTGCCACGTACATTTCCTCGTGGAATGTCTCTCCATCTCTCCCTCTATTGTGTGTCAGAGTCCTAAAATTCTTGAATATATCTCTAGACCTTCCTCAGCCTACTGAGGTGTGTAGTAACCCTACTTATACGTCTTCCTTTTTAAGTTTCATGAAGACAGTGTGTTTTCCCTAAGGCTCACAGAGCTACTTTCTTGGATTTGGGGGGGGATTAAGCATTTAATAATTTAAGGCCCTTCTAGCACTGAATGTTGTGGAACTGAGACAATTTAAGCCAGGGGTGGGGTGGTTTGTGTGACTGTCTGTGTTCAGCCGTTTTGTGGTCTCCGCCAGCATTGTTCACTCAATGGCATGCTCATAAAATTTCTTGGCCATTGGTGGAAAACTTTTTAATTTGGGTGTGGGAAAACTGCAACAGGTCTATATGTTCACTGTTAGCCCTGGGTTTCCCATTATTTGTAG
>CM053772.1:27965225-27987118 GCA_028658325.1 Potorous gilbertii
ACTCGCTAGCATTAATTCCGTCCTTCTTGGGCCGGAGGACCTATGATTGAGTTATTCAGTCTGAGAGAAGCCATCTGTGCTAACCATAAGGTGGGCTTCTCAACCTAATGTGGTCTTAGAAGACTTTGAAACAGGATAGCCTTGAAGGACCCTACAAAGGCCTTCTTTGGTCACGATCGTCCCCTCCTCCCAAATGCTTTGTTTATTTCTCTGTTTACTCTTAGAATGAAAACTTGAGAGCAGGCATTGCCCCTCACACTGTTTGACTCATACCTAGCCATAAGTGATTGTTTTATTTTTTTTGAAATGCTTTTTTGGGGGGTTGCGTAGGCAGGGGCTAGGCAGTTAGAATATGCTTTTTTTGGTTGGGGGCGGAGGCCAAGAGCCAGACCTAGGATTTTGTCCAGGAGGGAACGGAAAGACAGTTTTGATGTGGAATTTGATCCCCCTCAGATTCAGGCTTTGTTTCTTGCTACTTCTAACCTCTGGCAAGTCCTTTTCTTTGAGCCTCAGTTTCCTCACTTGTAAAATGAGAGGACTGGATTAGATGGACCTCTAAATCTATGGTGCACTTGGGGAATTGGACTCCCTCCATCAGTGCAGATCAGCACCTGGGGCTACCTTTTTAGAGCATTGCCTGGTCCGGTTCAGCTGGCTTGTACTTGTCCAAGGCAAATCTTGATCCCAGATGTCCCTGACTGTCCTCTGGGCCATACTGCCTTGAGAACATTGCTGAGGAAAGGCAGAAGCTGAGGGGAGAAGAAAATGGGCAGTCAAGGATGGGAGGGAATATGGAACAACACCAGGGAGCTTGTTTTCGCCCCAAAGCTTCCCCATGTATTTTTAATACGTAATTTCATTTTGAATCTTTTTGAAAGGAAAGAAACTGTGATAATTTTTCAGCAGTGTCCCATGGTACATATGAATTTAAGGAAATGTCTTAAATGTAGTTGTAGGGGCTCTCATAGGTCTGTCTGTCTTTATCTTAGTATGGAAGCAGAGAGAGGAAAAAAAACCTGGTCCCTTTTTTGGTTGTCTCCCCCTCCCCCCTTGAAACTACAAAGGCTAAAAAGGTCCCACCCCCCACAGGTGGTCAGCACTGGGGACATTCCATGTGACCCAGCCCGGGGCCCACCCACCTCCTTCCCTGCTATTTTTAGTAATCCAGGCTGGAAGACAGTGAGTGAGGGATCATTTTCAAGATGGGAGTGATTATTCCTGTAAGGCTAGGTGGGATTCCCGGCTCTCTGGCAGCAAGTTCGATGGACGGACCAGGGTTAGGAGTCATACATCATCCTCTGGATGTGCTCTGGGGGCCTGATGACCTAGTTTTTAGGACGATGAAATAGAGAGTGTGTTCTTTTTATTATAAAATACATGTTAAAAAAAGCTGTTCTTGGGACTCATATTTTCTTTTGTGCATTGTAACTGGAGTGGTGTTTGAAGAGAGAGCTTGGCAGTGAGAGACTTGGAACATTTTGCATGTTTTACAAGCAAAACCTCCTTTATCCAGCCCAATTGATTGCCCTTTCCCTTTTTCACAAAGAGGCAAATGGCAAGAAAACAACACCCAATGTTTATTTCTCTCAAAGAGTGAATCTTGGAGTGGAGGCCACAGTGAGCCAAGGCCCTTTACCTCAAGAAGGCTGTTGGTGAGGTGAGGTCTGTTCACAGTCCTGACACCAACAGGATCCAGGAAAGACAGCATCGAGCCCAAATGGGCCCAGGCACTTATGTTAGCCAAGTATTTGAACAATCTCAGGTGAATTTGAGAAGGGGAGTTTTGTTTTAACTTCTCAGGTAATGAACATCTCTCCCATATTGACACAGTTAATTCTGTGGGACCCTGAATGAGTCATCTGACTTTTCTGTTTGTATTTTTTTAAATTAAATTTTATATTTCCTATGAATAAAAATCTGTTTTCTTTCCCCTCCGATGATGAAAAATAAAGAAAAACCAAATACTTTAAACAATTAATATGTAGTCAAGTAAAATAGATTCTCAAGTCACATCAATCCCTCCCTTCTTGTCCCTCTTTCATTCCTCTCCTCCCTTTCTCCCTTCATCTCTCTTTCTCTCTTTCTTTCTCTTTCTCCCTCTTTCTATCTCTTCTTCCTTCCTTCCTTCCTTCCCTCTTTCTCTCTCTCTTTCTTTCTTTCTCCCTCTCTCTTTTCTCTTTTCCTGTCTTTCTCTCTCTTTCTCCTTCCTTCCTTTTTTCTTTCCTTCCGTCCTACCTTCCTTCTCCTCTCATTTCCCTCCTTTCCTTTCCTTCCTCCCTCCTTCTTATGCTTCATTTGTCACCCAACCTTTTCTGAGCCTCAGTTTTAGCATCAGAAAATGGGAATAAAATCAGTATTTCCTTGATAGGGCTGCCTCTAGTAAGAAACAGGAAGGACTTTGTAAGTTTTTCAGGGGCCTTTATCAACATGAGCTCCAGTTTCTTGATTCTTCTGGATAATAGGGTCTCTGAGCACTTCCCAAGGGCCTTTCCCAGAAAAGCTTCATCGATGTTATTTATGCCCATTTCTCCATGTCAGCCTGTGTAGATCTTTCACCTGCAGCTGTGGCCCCCTCCTTTTTTATCCCAGGGTACTGGGCTTCCTTTTACCAAAGGGCCTGGGGAGACCCCACAATCAGGAAGATCCACCAGCCTACCTGACAGAGTTCTTTTGTAGCTAATCTCCCTAATTAACCAGCTCCTCTTCTGTATTTCCCTTTTTGTAATCAGGGAAGGATTTCAGAGGAAACTTGGTTTTCTTGTATCTTTGGAACCTTGTTTGCACCTGTACACTTGTCTTCCCCCTTGGTGGTAGTGATTGGGAGCATGGCGGTGGGTGTATTGTGTCCCCCCCCTTTTTGGTGGGGGGGCAATGATGTTTTAAAACTGGGTGGAGTCCTCTTGCAGCAGACTTGAATTACTATTGAGGAGAGCTCTCTACTAGGCTTGGGAGTTTTCATTTGTTCATTTCACATTTTTATCTGTTCTGGGCTTGAAATGCAGGTCCAGTATTAGCCCAATATCCTGACTTCATCTTACATCTTTTAGGGGAGCAGCCTGGGGAGTGTCCCAGGCCTGCCTTCTCCTTGCCTCCTTCCTTGGCCCGTGGGTCTGGCTGGGATTTATTCGCGTTAGCTCAGCTGACCAGGGAGACCCTGGATCCTGGCCTCAGGAGCTGGCAGCTTCTGTGGTCTAGTTTCTGTTACTGGGACCAGTGGGATGACTTTCCTTTCCCTTTCCTCTTCCTCTCAGGTCAATTGCTTCCCAAAACTCCCTTGTTCCAGTGTCGTTGGCCTACCAGATTGTTACTGCCCTCCCCTGCACAGCCTCGCCTCCTCCAGAGCCTTCTCTGATAGCCTAAGAACTCTGGCCTCTGACCCCCGGTTCTCCACTTTCCTCTAATGAATTGGAAAGATTCCATTTTTAAAGCAAATGAATTGGCACTTAATGACAAGACTTAGTTAGCAAGGAGCAGGTAATGCCCAAGTTTCGGAGAAAAGAGCCCACCCGTTTTGCATGGAACTCAGGATGGAAAAAAGGAGGGAGCATACTGGCTCTTAATTTGGGGGAGCAGTTAGAGTACTTAATGGGCTAATTTAATTCAGCACTTAAACAAGGCCTAGTTTTCATTCTTCCAGATACTTCAGACGTCAGGCTGCTAGAACAAGCGCTGCTGAGGCCCATCTCTTAATGGGCTTGACTTGGGGAGGATAGAAAATAATTGGGGGCGTGTGTGTGTGTGTGTGTGTGTGTGTGTGTGTGTGTGTGTTTAAAAGGACAGGATTACTCTAGCCCACTCAGTCTAGTGTGTGGGATGTAGCTATACAGGCAGCTTGCCTAGTCTGAAGAAGCTAAAAATGTGATTTTTGGTGAGAGATACCCTTTCCCCCCTCTTTAAAAAAGGCATAAGCGTGTCAGGGATAGCTTTACATGTGTTGATTCTCTTTCATGATGTCAGAAATGCATTGCTCCTTGGGAAAGAGAGATCTGGCAATTTTGTCTTTTAGTCAAGGCCCCTCATCCAAACCAAGTCAATAATCCAGTAAGAATTCATTAAGTGCCTACTGTGTGTCAGGCACCATAAATAACTCAAGGAATCATAGAAGTGGAATGCAGATCGTTTCAATGCTTCATTTTACAGATGAGGAAACTGAGGCCAGAGAAGTGGAAATGACTTAACCCAAATCGTATGACTGGAGTTAGGATTAAAACACAGATTCTTTGAGGTTCTTTCCATGACACCCATGATGCTACCTCCTTGTGTTTTTCGGGAGAAATAGAGAACTCTGGCTCAAAACACCTGGGTTCAAATCCCAGTGCTGTTCCTCAGGAGCTACTGAGTCTTGAGCAAGTCACTAATCTGTGGGAGCTGTTGTTTTCTTCTCTAAAATGAAAACTTTGGATTAGGAGGTGTCTGAAATCTTCTGCAGTTTTAAGTCTATGGAAATTGGACGCATTTATTAAAATTTAAATTATTTGTTAACATCTAAATTAGGCAAAGGAATGAAATTTAGGTCTATGAAAATCAGACACTCATTAAAATTATCAGAATTATTAAAATTTCCTATAATTAGGTAAAGGAATAAAATTTAGATCTGTAAAAACTGGACAATTTATTAAAATTATCAAAATTACTAAAGTTACCTAAGTTAGATAAAGGGATAACATTTTAGATCTATTGAAACTGGACACATTAATTAATTAATTAACTAAATGATGAAAATAACCTTAAATTAGGTAGATGAGTAAAATTTCAATCCATAAAAACTGGACACACTTATTAAAATTAGGTAAAGGAATAAAACTTTTTCCATGAAGTTTTTCCTAGGATACACCATTCCAGGTTGAGCCGTAACCATTGGCTGAATTAGTTAACTGGGTGCCATGGACTCTCTCATGCCCTGGCCTATGATTTCTTCAGTGAGTAAAACTAGAATGAAAAACCCCCTCTCCTCAAGGAACGTTAGGGCCCTGAATGGTCTGGAGAGGACTTTGGTCTCACAGATGTTTCGGTTTGGGTCTCCTCTTTAAAACCCTTATTGCTGGAAAGATTTTAGCTCATCCTGGAAGCTGGTGCCACATGGTTGCTGGCGGTTGTATCGAGAAGGGCTTTCTCTTGAGAATATGTACTTTTTTAGGTTGCATATGTAACTGATTTTTTCATCTCTTTGCAGGCACCTGAATAACAATGATCTGACGGTCATCCCTTCCCTGGGCACTGCCTCCTCCCGAATCTTGTCTCTCTATCTGTGAGTGAACGTGTACTGTGGGCTTTGGATTTGGGGGAGGGAGACACTGAGGTGATGTTGACTGTTTTACATAATTGTGAAATAATTTGATATTTTTTAGCTAATGTACAAATCCACTCACCTTGTTAGTAGCCTGATGAGATTGAAATGTTTCAGCTTGAGAATCTTTAGGGAGGAGGCTCCTTAAAAGAATGTACAAAGATGAGTAGATCTGCAGAGGACTTTCTGGACAGCCACAGCCTCATGGAATGTCACCCTCAGAATAACAGATCTTCCGCTGGAAGAGGCCATGGTGCTTGGGTGGTCATCTACCTAGCCATATTACAGATGGGGAAGCTAGGGAGATGAAGTCACCTCGTCCCGCTGCAGATGAAGGCGCAGACAGATCCAAGAGCTCCCTAGCTCGTGTCTTCTGACTTCCATGGTGTCTTTCCACGATGCAGAGAGTCCTCATTAGCTGGACAGACCTTCAGTTTCACTTTGCCAATGGAATAGACAACATCCTCAGAGCTAAAGAATGGTAGTGTTGGAATTAGAAACCAGACCTCCAGATGGTTCTAACCTACCGCTTTTTCTGCCCTAAACTTAGGTCCTGGCACACATTAGGTACTTTATAAATGTTTAGAATTATTATGAAATGATAGATTTCTGTGATTGCCACCCGGCATGAGTGAGCTAGAAGCCTAACTCAGTGGATTCTGGCATTTAAGCTGTATTCAGGATTTTCGTGTTTCATTGAGAGTATAATTTTATTTAGAAGCCTCTTTCCTGGGCCTCTCTAAAGTTTTCCCAGATTATTCATTCTAGAGCATGTAAGTTTCTTGAGGGAAAAACGTATTTCATTTTTGGTTTTGTATCTTAAGTACTCAGCACAGTGCTGGCACATAGTAGGTGCTTAATAAATATTTAGTCAGTGATAGCGTCAGTAATATAGACAGCTTGGTAGGTTCTGGGCATAGAGGTACAAGTGAACTTGGTCCCTGTCTTTAAGGAATCTTACAGGAGAAACAGCATGCCAATGATGTGTGTGTTCATCCTTCATTGCTGAAGAAGACATCATTGCCATCAGAGAAATGATGACATTACTTGCATTTGACTTTGTTTTGAGTGAGGGAGGGCTGTGCAGGTCACCAGCCTCACTTCTCCTCCAGAGCCAGATGAATTCAGTGACCAAATATTCATCAGGATGACTGGAGATGACCCAGGATGAGGCAATTGGGGTTAAGTGACTTGCCCAAGGTCACACAGCTAATGAGTGTCAAGTACCTAAGGTGACATTTGAACTCAAGTCCTCCTGAGTCCTGCACTGGTGCTCTATCCACTGCACCACCTAGCTGCCCCATTGTGAAATGTAGAAGTACCCAAAGTACATACAATTAATTTGGGGAGGGTTTGGAGCACTCTTGAGCTTTCTGGCAGTGCTTTAAAAATATAGTCTATATTGTCTCTATTGGGACAGGCAGGCAAAAATCCCTTCAGTCAGTTAAAGGGCTGTTGTTGGCTTTCCAGGGGCCTGCTGAACTTCCCCTTTGGTTGAGGAAGGCATGAAGTTTGGGAAAAGGAGCTAGGTTCCAGCATGCAGCAGAGGGCTTTTATTTTTGTAGAAGGTTTGTCAGAGAGCCCGTGAAGTAGATGGACTGACTTAAATTCACAGTGGGTGGAAAGGCTCAGAGATGCAGCCAGAGTCTCGAGTTCTTCGTGGAATTCACTCACCTGCCTTCAGGAGGTTAAAAAAAATGCTCTGCAAATAAAACACAGTATGGAAAATTCCATATTCTGTTTAAATTAAAAAAGAAAAAAAGAGCAAACCGTGTTGTTTCTCTTCCCTTCCCCCCAGTGAGGCTCCTGGCTGATTGAAACCTTAAATGAGGACCCAAGGCTAAGCACCAGGTGCTACCCTTGAGCCCTCCCAGGGTCTGATTCCTCACCATTCTCATGAACATGGTGGCTTGTTTGAAAAAGTTCCTCCCAGAGATTTATTCACCCAAGCCAGTCTTGAGTGCAGAAGCCTCTTAGACCTGTTTGATGACCAGTCGGAGGAGTGAATTCCTACCTGCCATCCCCTCCTCCCCTCCTTTCCATCTTGCTTTTTTTCTGTAAGATAATGTGCTGAGCTTTATAACCCGTTTGTTCACCTGTGTGTATCTTTCTGTGAAATCGCGGTTCGGCGGGCAGTGTGGAGGGACTTGGCAGAAGCAGGCTATTAATAAAATGGTTGGTGGAGCTTGCAGCAGATTTGGGCTGGCAGTGGGCCCTGTGTTCAGAAGGTGCTGTGTTCTTGCCAACTCGGCCTTGCATCAGCTTAACCCTTTTTAAGGTCTGTGTCTTGGTGAGTAGGGGGAGATAGCAGGAAGCTGGTTTCTACCTCCCCCATCTTCTCTAGGGTCTGAAATGGGCTCCTGTATTGGTGGCAATGTAGATAGGGCACTGGACTCGGAGTGAAGAAGATGGCAGGTTTAAACCTTGCCTTGGGTGGTTGTGGCCCCCTAGGATGACCCTGGGCAGATCACCTAGCCTCAGTTTCCTCATCTGTGAAATGAGAATAACAACAGACCTGTCTCATGGGGTGGTTGGGGAGCTAATGCCTCAGCAGGTCTTTGTAAAGCTTGTGTCCACAGCCTCGTCTTGGTGGAGGGATTGCTGCCATGAAGCCCCAAGACCGGTCTTTGAGTCCTGACTGTGCTGCTTACCAGCTGGGTAATCTGGGGGGAGTCAGAGCTTCTTGGACTTGGTGTGAATCAGACCAGGTGGGCTCCAAAGGCCCTTTCATCCAAATCTGCGTTTCTATCAATCACATCCCCTGTCTGGGAGGGGATGGACTCAACCTGGCTGGATGGTGGAATTGCCCTTGATGACAGCCTGTGATTGTCTTCTCATGACTCTAGAATGAGGAAGCAGGTGGTTTCAGACTCTGACAAGGTGAATTAAAAGAGCTGGGACAGCCACAGTTTCTTCCGACTTTCAAGTTATCATTTCCATTGGAGTGTAAGGTTCTTGAGGGTAGGATCTGTGTGTCGTCCTTGTGATTATTCCCTCAGCTTCTAGCCAAGGGCCTGGCACAGAATAGGTGCTGCATAGATAATTGAATAAATAAATAAATGCCTTTTGTAAGCGAGCGAAATTGAATTCTGGTAATACCTAGGGGAGGCAGGGAAGGAAAAAAAACCCAGCTGCCAGCCAGGGACCATTTAGTTCTGAAAAGAAAACCAGGACTTAGTTCTTGGGATAACTGCACTCCATCGTCTTGGCTGGTGATGCATGTGCCTTTTTATGGGGCCTTCTTAAGTGGCTTTCTGTGCTCACTCTGATGCTTCCTGGAAGATTGAGAATAGAACCCCACATGGGGGGGAGAGGAGAGATCACCATGGGCCCCCTTACCTCATTTAGGCTACCTGGTGTTTAATCAGTGTTATTGATTGATTAATGTAGTGACTGAACATCTCCCTGGCATTTCTTTTCCTATCCTCCTGCCCCTCTGGTCCCATTCTCCTGGTCTCCTTTCCTTCACATTTTTCCCTGGAGAGGGAAAGGTGACCGTTCTCTGTTACTTGGGCTTGGAGGCGATCCCCAGTGGGGCTTATACAGCTTGGCTGACTAAAAATACATTTCTTCTATGACTCTCACCCAGCGCAGGGCAGTGTGGGACAGGTTGGCTTTCTTCCTGCGCTTCCATTAGGCAGTGTTAAAATATGTAAAGTTAGGGAGGAAAAAAGGGAAAAGAAAAGAAAAGAAAGCTCCAACCTGAACTGCCTTTGCTTTGAATTTGGCTTGGAAAAGGCAGGTGAGTGTTGGCAGCGACAGCTCTGTCTTGGGTATGGACCTAGTTTATGTCTTATTTGATAAACCATTATTTTGAAATGATCGGGGGGAGTGAGAAGAGAACAGTCTTCAAGATCTTTGACTTCCTTTTCTGTTTGGGACGTGCTGTCAGGGCAGTGAGGGAGCTGAGCTCAGCCCCCAGAAAGAACCATTCAGGAAGCCTTTACCTTTTTTGTATTCTGGACTCCTTTTGTGGTCTGAAATCTATGAACTCTTCAGAATAGTGTTTTTCAGTGCGTAAAATAAAATACGTAGGATTAAAAAAGCAACCAATTGTGCTGAAACAATGAAACAAAAAGATATTTAAGAAGTACATGGATCTATTGTATATAATAAGTCCAAGACCTTTTGGGTACTGGTGACCAAAAGGCTGATCACCCTTGAGGTCATTCCTGTAATGATCCTCCCAGCTGAGCTACTCTGGTCCTCAGCTGGCCCACACTTGAATCCCTTTCAGCATGGTGGGGCTGCTTAAAATCATTTATTCCTTGCTTCCCTAGGAGATAATTATCTTTGAGGAAGAACGGTGGCCTGAGGCCTAATCACACTCCTTATGTTAGTCGAACAATCTAGTTCACCAAATATTTATGGACAGCTTTCTGGTATAAGGCACTGTGGGGAATAGTTAGATTAGAAAATGATGACTTAATACCCTGGAAGCTCAGAGTACTGTGTAAAAGTCACCTCCATTCTCCACTGAGCTGCCAGTGGAAATCCTCAGGTATGTTAATATACATTTTAGAGATGGAAAAACTGAGGGCTAGTTAGAAGATTTCAACCTTGCCTGACCTAACAGGGGTGTAAGAGGGGAAAAGGGAAATGACCTGTCCCAGCCTTGGGATGAAATATCCCAGTCGTCCTTCCCAACTGGCAAGCAGCAGATATAGTTCATTTGAGTGGTGGAAAAAGTTACAGGGAATAAAAAGATGCTTCCTTTCATTGAGAAGAGGCAAGCAGAGGTGTCACGATGGAGGGAATGTGTGGGACCCTGGGGTCACAGTCTCATCTGTGATCTTATTTGGGTGGCCGTGGCTCTGTTGCTGAACCTTGATATTTTGGACTTCCCAGGCTGGGGTTTGAATTGGATTTAGGAATGGTCATTTTTCCCCAGCTCCTGTAGTCTTCACTGGTGACAACTCCTTTTTCTCCTTCCCTTCCTCCCTCTCAGCTTGGGGGGGGGGGCGGTGATCTCATAGTGACCCCGTCTCTCAGTACCTGGCGCTCATACCAGAACGAGCAAACTCACCCCAAAGCGAGGAAGGCTGAATGGAAACCTGAAGTGCTTCCTCTGAAAATCCGGAGAGTCAGCAAAGCAGAGGCATCCCCCTTGGCCAAGTTGGCACTTTGGGGATGTCTGTCTTTGACCTGTCCAAGAGATGGCTTCTGCCACGATGGTGCCGTGGCCAAGGGGAGGACTTCCCTCTCTGTGCGTATCCTGACGTCCTTCATTTTTCCCAGCTGAGCTGACTCTTGTCATTTCGTCCATATGTTTATTGCCGCTCATCAGAATGAATGATGTAATGGCAAGATTTCACTCTGGAATGTCTGCTTTGTTCTCACCAAGAGATCCTTTCCTCTGACAAACCAGACAGCTCCCCACTGGGCTTTCAACATTGCTGGGGATTTTCTCCCAGACTTGTATCCTGTTCAGAGAAGATGAGTATCCAGGGACTCTCACTGCCGAACCCTGAGTTTGTTGGCTCTGATGGTCAGTGAAGCTGAAAGGACCATGGAGGGCTGACTCGTCTGGTGGGATCCTAGCCCAGAGGGGCTGGGGTGGGGGTTTAGGGGGAGGGACAGGGTCCTTCTTTCTACAGGATGAGAAATACTGAACTAGAAGAGACTTCACATACCACTGTGTCTGTCCTTTCCATTTTATGAAGGAGAAAGGGCAGAATTTGAACTCACACCCCACTGTACAGTTCTTATCCATTTTTACTCTCTTGCTTAGAAAAAGCAGTCTATGGGAAACATACCACAAAATAATGTACAATGGACCTGGAATTGAGGGACATGGGTTCTGGGCCTGTCTCTGCTACTTTGACGACCATGGGCAAGTCTCTCTTTTCTCATCTGCAAAATAGGGGTAGGCGGGGGTGGATTCAGCCTAGAGATAGTCTCTAAGGCATCCTCCATCTATAGATCTTGAAGAGTTAGCTTGGTGCTAACTTTGTCTTATGGTCACTTACGATCACTTTGCCTTCTTCTTGTAGACTTTTATGCATAAAGTTGTAAGAGTTTGAATCTTGGGAGAGTGCGCATGTGTATATACATACACAGGATCTGTGATGGGGCAGCTAGGTGGTGCAGCAGATAGAATGCTGGACATGGAGTCTGGAGGACTTAAGTTCAAATCTGGTCTCAGACATGTACTAGCTGTGTGACTGTGGGCAAGTCACTTAAGTGCTGTTTGCCTCAGTTTCCTCATCAGTAAAATGAAGTGGTGAAGGAAATGGCAAACCACTCCAGTATCTCTACCAAGAAAACCCCAAATGGGGTCATGAAGAGTCAGACACTGCTGGAAAATAGCTGCATAACAACAAAATCTGTCATGTCCATTCATCACACATGTTTAGTATGGAAATTACGTGTTTTAATCTCCAGGTGCCTTCATCACCAAACCAACTGATTCTTCTTTTGGTGTATGGTTGTGACCCCCTTGAGGGGGAAGGAGAATTTGGTTAACTTATAATATTAAAAGGCAGGGTCTAAAATTTATCTGAAAAGAACTGCAGACCTAGCTGCTCCTAATTCTGTGCTTTTCCATCAAGGAAACTGGATGGTGGTTCTTACAGGCCTTATTTCAATTAAGCTACTTGTCAAGAGAGCACATTAATTTGAAAGTACTGTCAATGGCATATACATGGTCTTTGACAGCAAGCTTAAGGCTTTTAATAGGATTCTTGCCCTCCCCCATATGCTTCCCCCAACTTTGTGGTTACAGGTCCATATGTGGGAGGCTGGTAGCCCCAAATTATGTGTCTAGCAAAAAAAAAAGAATTAAAAATGAGTCTTTTCAGTGGAGGGATAAACCAGCTGGTAGTTTTAGAATTGAATTTTGTACGTGAAATTCAGTGGCTGTAATTTTGTTTTCACTCTGGCTTTTTCCCTGGAGTGTGTTTGCATAGAGTTGGGGGCAGGGTTGGTTTCTGTGGAAATCCAAACTTTGAATTTCCTGAGTCGTGGGTGTTTAAAAAAAAAGCTCAGCTGTAATATTGACCTCAGCAGTCTTTGTTTTTAATTTCCTCTGCTTAAAGCAAGTGCCTTCATTAGTCTGTTAGGCCAGATGCACTAAACATCATTGTTTTATAGCCTCCTGTTCTGATGGGATAACACATTCTGTTCATTCCTTGTTGTTGGTGTACTGACTTTTCCACTTAGATCTTTTAAGGTGCTTTCCTTAAGCAAGGGGTATACCTTTAAAAACAAACCACCCCCCTCCCCAAGAAAAGGAAAAGGAAGTGATTTATTACCCTTTTTTTTCTGAGTCGTAGACTGTCATGAATTACCGGTAATCATTCATATTAGGGATACAGATTTCTCTCTGAAAGTATTTTCTTTCTAGAAATTGTGTGGGAATAATGAAACTCCTTTTGTTGGGTTGCTGATACTAAGTGCCTGTGTGACTGTGGTCAAATCACTGAAGCCCTCAGTTCCCCAGGAGGCTGAGTCTGTAAGTTGTCAAGAAAGTACTCGTTTGGACTGGACCAGGGAATTGACGCTGTAAGCCTCTGTACACAGGTAAAATTGTAGGTTTGGGGGAAAAGGGAAAAACCGTTCTGTTGATCTCATTACATGTGTGTGTGTGTACACCTACATATCTCTCTCAAAACTCTGTCAGAGCAAAGACACCAACGATGTGACATTTGATGATGATTTAAGGTTTCCAGATGGCTTTGCATCTCCCATGTTTTCACAGCATTCATTGGCCATCCCCAGGGCCTGGAATCTTCTCTCTCCACATCTCCGTTTAGCTTTCCTGGCTTCAAGTTTCCTCTAAAGTCCTATCCTCGACAAGAAGCCTTTCCCAATCCTACTTAAAATTTAGTGCTTTCCTTTTGAGACTACCTCCCCTCCATTTTATCCTGTGTATATTTTATTTCTACGCAGTGCTTTGCATGTTGTCTCCGTCTTGAGTTCCTTGAGAGCATGGAGACTGTCTGCTGCTTTTCTTTGTATCCCAGGTGTCCAGCATATAGTAGTAGGTGCTTTGCAGAACCAAATTAAAAAAAAAATTATCCTGGGAAGTATCCTCATTTTATAGATGAAGAAACTGAGGCATAGGGAGATTAGCTAATAAATCCTTGAAATAGTAAAAAAAAGCATTTATTAAAGTACCCACTGCATGCCTGGGGATACAAAGAAAGGTATAAGACAGTCCCTGTTCTTAAGAAACTCAATATATAATGTGGAGATAGCATGTAGACTGTACAAATAAAATATACAGAATACATTCGAGATAATCAGCCAAGATTATGTCTTCCTGTCTCTTAGCAAGGCAACACTGCTTTTTCTCAAGGCTTATCTCCTTCTGTTAATGTAATCACTTGTTGGTTTTACTAAAATCAGAAAAGGGAAATAGGTAACCCTTGTGTTTTGAAAATCCCTTTTGCAACTCTACAAAACAAACACAGAAAGAAAAAAACCAAACAATCCAAAACAGGATAGAGTTCTCAGTGACTGTTCTCTCTTGTACTCCACCTGGCCTATGATCCTTCTCTGAGTGTGTTAAGTCTGAGAAGTTGGGGGGAGGAGCAGGGATGGGATTGTAGGAGCATGGAGTGGAAAATAGGATTAACTGGTTCCTATAAAAGACCCCCACAGTGCTTCTAAGCTGTATTTGTTCATGAAGTAAAATCAATAGCACCACTTACCTGTTAAACTGTGCAGAAAACTCTTTACTTTCCCCTTTCCCCAAGAATAGATTTAGTTATCTGTCTCGTCTACAAAGAGGTCAATTCACATTAGTCTCTAATTAAAGGAAGCCCTAATTTTTTTCTCTTTGAGGCAAGGGGGGAACATAGGAGGTGAATGATGATGTACCCCAGACAGGTGTACTGGGGGTACCTGAAGATCAGCAGAGACCAGAGAGAGATAATGGCTTGTGGAAATGCTGGACTTTAGCAACTCTTAAGGAAGAATAAAATTTAATCTGAATTGAAATTTCAGTGACTTGAGTCTCGACACTTGAGTGGCCAAGAGTCAGTGAAATTAGACTGTAATGGAATGGTTTGTCCCCTTCCTGCCTTTATCTTTGGTGATCAGAGGGGTAGGAGAGAGCAGCATTCTTGAAATAAAGGTTCTTGTCCAGACTCTTGACACATATTGTGTTTCTGATGGATTGACCCTTTACCAGCTTACTAAAAACTCATTGCTATGGTGGTGGAATAATACAAAGTTTTGTAAGTGTTGATAGCCCAGCCACTTACAGAATTATAGGAGTATGTAGAAAAATTTATCTGGAAATACCTTTGAAGTTACATACATTGCATGAGAAGGGATGGTTTTCATCTGAGAAGCAATGCTTCATTCCAATCTGATCTTTTCTTGTGTAATTCTTAATAACTAGGAGATAATTAACCATTAGATTCATCTTGTCCTCCATTGAGAAACAGCATGGTTGTGTAGATGAATTCAAGGTCTGCCTCTGACACATAGCGTACTTCTGTTTCACCAGGGACACTGAGGGGTTAAAGGCTGTAAAGCAAATTTCTGACCAGACTGAGTTTCCATATTGAGAGTTATCCTATATTGTTGAAATCACAAGGTTTCCTTCTCTTCCTTCCAGAATAAATTAAAAAAAAAAAAGATTTAAAGCACTGCTGTAAATGTTTCACAAATTGTTTGCTGTTTCTACGGTCTGTGGTTATTAAATTTCAAAATGAACATCAAGTTAGTTATATCTTTAGGCACTGTGGAATAAATTAGCATTAGCTATCAAATTGACAAGCTTCTTTTTGAGGCCTCAGACAAATTGGTCTGGCATTTGTTCCCCCCTCCCTTTAAAAAAAATTTCTTAAATTTCATGCTAGCAAAGAACTAGAAACAAAGTAGATGGCCGTTGTTTGGGAAATAACCAAATAGAAGAGTGTTATGTTCAGTGAGAAGTGTTGTCTGTTACTAGCACAGAGAAGCATGGGAGACATGAACAGATGCAAGGGTGAAATGAGCGGAACCAGGAAAACAGTATCTACTGTGATGGCAGTAATGTAAATGGAAAGAATGTAAAAGGACAAGGAAAGTGAATACTTTCTAAATATAATGATAAAGCTTTTCCCTGAAAAAGAGATTCGAAACACACCCACCACAAACACTACCTTCAAAGGAGCAGGTTTGAAACACTGTATGTCCTGCTGAACTTGGTTAATTTGATGGAACCATTCCTCCTCCTCCCTCTCCCCCCACCCCCTTTCATTTTTCATCACCAGGGATGCTTTGCTAGATTGTGTAGTGGAAGGGAAAGTGAAAGGATTGTAAAAACAAAATATGTCCATAAAAAAAACAACCTACGCTTAGAGACCACTGTGAACCATAAATTTCATGTATTTGGTATAGAGGAAATTAAATTGTTTGCATCAGAAAGCTCTGAAACTATAGTGGGCTTGCCATTTTTTAAAAAGTTGATTTTATTTTTTGATTGATTATGTTTTTCTTGCAAAATTTTCTCCTTGAAGTAAAAGGACGATAAATGTTCACACTTAACACATTTGGCCATAAATTGGCAGCCCTTGGATCTTAGATTTGGAGGCTTAAGGCTTACTGCTGTTGTAAATTTGTTTGCTTAATTCACTGTTATCTATCAATGGCAGTGTTGTTTCCACAAGAGCCACCACCAGCCATCATCAGGGAAATTTCCCATAGAATGCCATTCTAGTGCTTCTGGTGTTATCTGCAGAGAACCGGCTATTAATTGGGAGTGATTACCATTTTAAACAGGCAGAGGAACTAACTCAACGCTCCATGTTTTAGCGTGGATTATGTTACTAGTTTCATTTTTCAGAAAACTCTTTGCCCTTAAACTGAAACACGAATGCCCCCTTTGTTGTGGAAGTTAGAAATACGGCAGGTTGTTGGGAGAGCGGGAAATTCGCAGACCTGCCATCGAGGAAACAAATACCTACCTACATTGCCAAAACAGAATTTTATGTTGTCCAGTCTTTTTAGTTGTGTCTGACTCCTCATGATGCCATTTGGGGTTCTCTTGGCAGAGATACTGGAATGGTTTGCCATTTCCTTCTTTGGCTCAATTTATAGATGAGGAAACTGAGGCAAATAGGGTGAAATTGACTTGTCCAGGATCACATAGCTAGTAAGTGCCTGAGGTCAAGATTTGAATTTAGGAAGCTAAATCTTCTTGACTCCGGACCCAATGCTCTATCCACTGCAGCACCACCTAGCTGAAATCCCATAGTTGATGCCATTGCTCTTAACCTGATTGTCCTATAGTAGAAGCATCTTTAGCTCTCTCCAGTTGTTTTCTTGCCTGTTAGTAGTGATGGGCGGAGGGAATTGAAATCTAAACCAGTTTATTTCCTGGCCTCATTAACAGGTCCTCTAGTGGTGAGATGAAGTGAGAACTAAGGGCTTGCATGAAGTGTTGATTGTAGATTTTGCTTAGCTGTAATTTCCTGTTGACGTGTTGGTTCACCAGGTGGTGTAGCGGGATTGAATTTGGAGCTGATTTCAAAGCCTGGATCTCTCTCTGCCCTCCCTGTGTTGCCTGAGGCAACTCATCTCTGGGCCTCAGTTTTTGTTATCTGTAAAATAAGGGGTTTGGACTAGAGACTGACCAGTCCCTTCCAGACCTTCATCTCTGATCCTAAGAATCTGGGAATCTATGAGAAGATGAGCTCACGCGTGACAGATGCTGAGGTGGACGGTCACAAATGGACTATGGGCATGACTTCAGTAACTAAAACATTCTTCCAAGTTTTCTTTCTGCTTGTTGTGGGAAAACTCATTAAGGTCAAATGCCAGGGGCACATCTGGGACGGCAGAAGGTTCTGCTGTCGGGGATCTGACTTTATTCAGATTGTGGTCTCATCAGATGCATATGTATGCACAGATGAGTCACACAAGGCGATAGCCAGGAAGACAAGCTTTTCAACATCCCATTTAGGAAGGAAAAACCACTTACTTTCTCTGGAACTCTTCATGATTTTTGCAATGCATGCAGTATTTCTGAACCCCTTTGAGCAATACAGCCAGAGTCTTCCTTCTGCCAAGTTACACAGCGTAATGACTTGTCATTTTCTTTCCCTTTTTGGGGGGGGATGGGGTGGGGAAAGAGGGGGTGGGGAGAGAGGAAAAGGAACACATCTGCAAGTTGTTTACTGAGAAAGTGAAGAGAACACCAGCTGTATGAGGGATGAAATGGAGGAAGAGGGAGACCCAGTGGAGTATACTCTACTGTCATTAGGGTTCCTTGCCTTCTCCCTTTTCTTTTCTCATTTCCATTGGGAATTCGGGATCTGCACACCTCGGGGCCTTTCATTCTTGTTGGGGCTTTTTTCTGATGAACGCTCAAGGTTTTTAAATCCAGTTCTAGACCCAAAGGAGAGAGAACAGTACCCAAGCCTTGGCATCCAGTTAGATGGCCATTCCAGGGAGGCTCATTCCTTGCACACAGATCTTTAGGGCAGACTCTCCAGTGTACTAGGGGTGAAAGCATTTGGCTCACTCTGGCTATTTCCTTCAAAAGGCTGCTGTGGAAAAGGAGTGATGTACAGGAGAACACCTTTGGTCAGCATTGGTTAACCCCTTCTGGAGTCACAGCTCCCTGTAGATTGCTGTGGGAGATGATGCTTATGACCTATTTTATGTTTCATTTCAAGGTTAATAGAGTACTTTTCCTCCCCCAGACCTTGTCAGGTAGTGATTAAAATAGGTATTATTAACATAGGCATTATTCTTCTGTATTCCCATATGTAGTTGTGCCCATATAAGGTAGATATATTCCTATATTCTTTATTAATATAATATAGATATTATCCATGTGTACATATCTATATCACATATATATTCCTATATTTTTTGTCAATATAATATAGGTATTTTTGCTATAGAAAAACCTATATAATATATATTCCTTTATTCTACATTAATATAGCTATTATTTCTATATATAATACAGATATGTATTCTGTATTAGTACTCTTTAGTCATTTTTTTCAGTTCTTTCCCACTTTTCATGATGCCATGATCTTGACAGATCCTGGATTGAGTTGCCATTTCCTTCCCCAGCTCTTTTTACAGATGAGGAAACTGAGGCAAATAGAGTTGAATAGACTTGCTCAGGGTCTCATAGCTAGTACGTGTCTTAGGCCAAAGCAAGCTTAGGAAGATGAATCTTCCTGACTTCAGGCCTAGTGCTCTATCCACTGAGCTACCTAGCTGCCCTCTATGTTAATATAATATAGGTCATTCATATAATATATAATATAGTATTATATCCTTATAAACAATATATAATAATATAGAATATCATAAAATATTAATACATAATATATTGATGTAATATAGGTGTTATTTCTGTACATATATATATGTATACACCCATACTATATAGGTATATATTCTCATAGTCAATGTTAATATAATGTAGGTATTCTTATATGTGATTTCTAAATATAATTTTGCCTACATAATTCAGACATATTTGAATATAGGTATTATTCCTATATATTTATATATATATATATATATATATATATATATATATATAATTATACTTATACTTATAAAATATAAGTATGTATTCCTATAGTCTCTAATAGACTCTAGGTATTATCCCTATATTCTGCAGAGTCTCGAAGAAGCACATCGACCTGTCCTCCAGAGCATAGAGTTATATCATCACAGAGAGGATCATTTACTAGAGGTGGTGACTGTCCAGTTGGGCCTTAAAGGACAGGTACAAAGATTATGAAGATGGACAGTGGAGGGCCATCCCAAGTTCCAGGTGATCGGATGCCTGCCTGCAGGGGTGGGAGGTGATCATGATGAGTCCATTTTAGTTGATGAAGAAAGGACTTGGGATGCAGACTAAGAACTTGTGCAGTTTTGCTTGTAGCAGTCTGGAGCTATGTGGTTGGGGGTGATGTGACCATGTTGATGCCTGAGGAGGTGGTAGCAAGACAGGTAGACTTGAATGGGATGTAGCTGCAGGTCCAGATGGGTGGCCCTGAGGGTTAGTGTTGGACTGGAAAGAGAGAAGAGGATAGATGTAAAAGATATCATGGAAATAGTCTCACAGATGTGGACTTAACAGGAGAGGTGATAAAGAAGGTTTTGAAACTGACATTTCAAACATGAGAAAGCAAGGTGACTAGCTGTATAGTATTCGTCTCCACAGAGAAGTATAGTCAGAAGGAGTCAGTGTCAGAAAAACAAGGAGAGGCTTACTTTGGGACCTAGTAGGTTTGAAGTTGTTAGCAGGATGTTTGGGAGATATCTCCGAGGCAGCTGGACACGAGGGTCTCTGGAGCTTTGGGGAGTTGGCATCACTTCCACGTAGGAGGATAAGCATGTGGGGAGAAGAGGCACCAGTTATCTCCTTACAGGACAATGATCAGCAAGGGAAGGAGACAGAGAAGGAGTTTTTAGTGGGGCAAATGAAAAACAATTAGTCAAGCAAGCATTTGTGAAGTGCTTTCTAGCTGCTGGGCATAGAGCGACACAGGTGTCCCCACTCTCAAGGAGAATGGGGCCTGTCAGAAGCCAGGGGTGGAGGAGAGTGTCCCAAGAATGAAGGCACCAGACATTTGAGAGGGGGCACGGGACAATCTAGTGCTGGAAGGGAACATCGAAGTCATATCCCATTCTCTCTGTCTGTAGAGAAGGGGGAACCAGGGTCTAGACAGGTAGATACCTTGCCTCAAGTCACCAGGCAGCAGAGCCAGGATTATATGCTCAGACTTACAAACTCCAAAAGCTGTGTTTTGAAGAGTGTTGTCTTCAGAAAATTGAAGTTAAGAAGCACACATAGAACTCTTCTCAGGAAGCCATGTGGTACTGGGGAGAAATCACGGACTTGGGTTCAGATTTCCCCTTTGATGCTTACAGATATGACTTGGTAAATCACTTACTTGAGAAGGGGGTAAGACTTGAGAGGGGGTTCTCTCCAGCTGTATGTAGATCGGAGGACCTTTGGACTTGAGGCCTCTTATTAATGAATCCTTTATCTCACAGGGTTTTCTTGAACCTCACTGATGAGCATGGTTTTGTAATCTAGAAAAAGCTGAGCTGAAATACTGTCTGCCATTTGTAAACACATAACCATTTCAAAGGATGAGAAATGAGTGGTATTGTTAGGGGAGAACACATACACATACGCACATGGACACACATATTTCAACAGAAGGAATGAGCTGTTTTCCCCCAAGGAGAAAAAAGTCCAAAGAGAATAAGGAATGATCTTGGGATGTGGATCGCTGCGTTGCCATGGAAGCTTCATGGTAAATACTCTGCTAGTGGCATCACTTACACTTTACAAAATCAGTAGTCAATCAGTGAACATTGATGAAGAGCCTACTACGTGCCAAGCATAGTGCTAAGGGGCAGGGGATGCAAAAAGAGGCAAAAAAAGTTCATACCTTCAGAGAGCTTATAGTCTTAACAGACAGAACAGAACTCCTGAATTGTCCGTAGTGACAGGTCTTTGGTTTGTTGCTTGGCTGAGTTTTATTGGGGGACTTGGTATTCTTTATGAAAGAAACTCTACAGTGTCTTATGTAAATAGCTGAAAAAAAAAAAGTAAAATGACCTTTATCCTGCCTACCATAAATCAGTCAGGGGTTCCTTGGCTAGAGAAATGGACTCCCTGGGTCAGTTGTTGAGGGCACAGGGAGAAACAGAACTTCATCGTTGGGTCTCCATAGTCCAACTCATATCTGCCAACAGATGTCAGAGGTTGGACACCCACCTTCCAGGAGAAATCTTGTCTGACTCCCTCCCACAGCAGCTGAGATGAAGGTGCCAGTTTGGGCTTTCCAGTAGATCTCTGAGGGTGGAGGCAGGGAGTGCTTTCTGACTTTGGAGGAGAAACTTGAGTACATGCGCCTGCTGAACAGCAGGAGAAGGGCCCTCTTGCAGCAGCACATGGACGTTTTTCTTTTTTGTGGTTGCTAGTTTGGACCAAAAAATGCCTGTTCTGGAAGCGCCTGGGTGCATGTGCTAGGAAGCCGTTCATCATTCAGGGATCTGCGTAGCAGGAACAGCCCCAGACAGCCAATGGCTGCGTCTTTCCTGCTCTCAATTCCTTTTGTAGCCAGTGCTGAAATGTTAGCCTTTTGTCTGGGGGGAGGAAAAGCGCACACAGTGGTCATTTCGAGGGTTGGATGTTTTCTCTCCTCTTGCCCAGCACCATTCTCATATTTTTTTTTTTTGCTTAAAACTTTTCATTTTAATCTTTCAGAATTTAACTGTTCCCAGATTACATGTTAAGGTGTTGACTTCTTTCTTTCATTCTCATCCTTTAATCATAACTAATAATAAAAATTGATTCTCATCTCTTCCCCTTTTTCTCCTTTTTAATGTAGCTGTAGACAATAAAACTTTAATTGGTCAAGAAAAGTAGAGATCCTGGATAACCTGCCAACTGTGAGTGATGGGAGGTAATGAGGTCTCTCACTGAGGCCCTTGTGGAAGCTCAATGATTGGACATCTGATTGGACCTGAGCATAAAGAGGTCCCATCCTGCTGGCTAGCTGGGGGTAAATACATAAAGGTTAAGGGCAGATAGTTCTCCCCTTTTCCATCGGTGCCAAACTTTGTGAGTTAGGGTGATCTTTGCCAGCCCGTGTCATCAGAGCAAATGACACGCTTT
>CM053772.1:27987218-28004814 GCA_028658325.1 Potorous gilbertii
TTTTTTTTAAAAGAAAAAGAGATTTTATTGCAAGTCTTCTGTTATTTATGTAATCTGGATATCCCCTGTATCCTTCCTTGGATACATTCCAAGTTGGAAGTTATTCTTTGTAAGGAAAGATTTCAAAAAAAGGAAAAAAATCAAAACTTATCAGTGTATTGAAAGAACCTGCCAATATATACAGGTTTCTATACGTAAGGCCCTCCCCCGCCCCCACCTTTGCAAAGAAGATTGATGTCATCTTATGCCTCTCTTTGGAAGCCACACTTTTTTTAAAATGATTTTTACAATGTTCATTTTTGGTCGTTTTGCTCTTTCCGGTTACATTGAGAGTAAATAATTAAGTTCAATAAACATTAAGTACCTATTATGTGCTGGGCACAGTGCTAAGTGCTGGGGGGTACGAATAAGAAAAAAGAAAGGCAGTCCTTGGCCTCTAGGAGCTCATGGTCCAGTCGGGGACACAACACCCATAATGAAGTTGGAAAGGTGGGGTGGGCATCAGGGTGGTGTGGGGGGCACTCATGTTCCCTGAGCATAGGTACAGATGGAAAGTGTCCTGGGCCAGCCCTCTGGAGAGGAAGGCTTTGGCAGCAGTTGGTGTTCCTCCAGTCAGGGAAGAATGGAGGCTGCGAGGCAGTTGGGAAGGTGTTGAGCATCCACAGAAAGCATCCACAGAAGACCTGAGCTTGATGATGGGGAATTCAGGTTCCCATCTCACGTGGGAAGGGCATAAGATTTGGTAAAGTTCAAGCTAAAAGAAAAACCACACTTTAGACTAGTTGTAGGTTCGTAACTATAAGGGCTATCTATCTTAAACCTGAGATAGTCTGCAAGGCTCTTGTTTTACAGGCTTTACTGAAGCCAAAGAGGTAAGATGACTTGCATAAAGAAGCCACTACCTAAGGCAGCATTTGAACCCAGGACCTTTATCCCATAATGCAACCTTCTCTACAGTGTTCTATGTCATACCTGTCTTCATAGAGCATCTTACATCTAAGCTCCTTGGAAAAGTTGATGACTTCTTGAAAGTGATGCCATAGATGGATGACAAGGGTGTGTGTATGGGTAATTTTAGAATCTGGGGGTAAGGAAGAGAATCTTTCTCTAGACTTGAGAGGTTTGTAAAGACTTCTTTACAGGATCTTCTGGATGGTCTTTGGTCTCCATCATGATACTTGGTGGTGACCCAAGGGAATCTTGGTCTCTTCAAAAAGGCAGAATAGTCTTGTGAGAACCCCCAGAAAAGTCCTGTGCCTAGCTGCCCCCTTTCTTGGCATCTTGGCTGAAAATGATGACAAACCTTTTCAGCATTCTGACCTCCCATTTCCTCAGCTGTGTGACTGGTATTAATAAGACTTAGTGGATATTGGACAAATGTTCCATTACAAGGAGCAATTTAATTGTTCTCTCTGTCCCTGTCTCTTTTTCTCTCTCTCTTTCTCTGTCTCACTTCTGTCTCTGTCTCTCTCTGTCTCTCTCTTTGTCTTTCTCTCTCTCTGTCTCTTTCTCTCAAAAGTTACATAATTGGTTCAGACGCAAGTGAAGCAACATGCCAAGTCCACAGTGTGTTATAAGCAGCAAGGTATTTGTGGGATGAGCCTTGGGTTTGGAGGTAGTTGTCCTGGATTTGAATCTTGATTTGATTCCTATTGAGGACTGAGATGACTGAGCAGCTGAGTTCATATTAATCATACCAGCAGTAATTAACATTTTTAGAGTGCTTGAAGGCTTGCGAAATACTTTGTTTGACGTTAATCTTCACAGCAGCCTTGGAGGCAGATATTATTGTTTTCCCATTTTATAGTTAAGGAAACTGAGGCTAGGAGAGGTTAAAAGTCACGTAGCTAGGAAGTGTCAGAGGCTGGATTTGAATTCAGGTCACACGCACTATCTAGTGTGTCACAGAAGAGACTTATCAGTAAAGCGTGGTAAGAACTGTTTATAAAACATTCATCCTAAGCCTAAAGGCTCACTCTTCTGCCACATACAAGGTTCCCAAGGAAAGGAGGCTCAAACCTTAACTATGAGTTTTGTGGGGCACATGTGTAGAGAAGACCCAGGAGGCAAAGGCGGGGTGGAGAGGGAAGAGTCTCAATCTCAGAGTTTCTTACAAGGGGGCTGTTTTCTGACAACATCATTGTAGTACTAAAAGTGACCTCATTGTAGCTCCAGAGCTGGGGGGGGGGTCTTAGAGGCCATTTATTCCAAACCCTTCATTTTACAGATGAGGAAACTGAGGCCCAGAGACAAGGGACTCATCCAAGGTCACTGTGCTTTGAGGTAGTGAGTGTGCTATCCCCTGAGGCCTTCAGAAGGAGAATGAATATCCTGTGGAATGAAAGAAGAAAAAAAAATCAAATTAATTGTTGAGAGCTGACAGATTCTGGGGCATCTGAGGAACGCTAGATGGGAAGGAAGGCTGTATATATATTTTTTTTAATTTGGAGCTCATCTCTGAGATTCTAGCCAAATTTTGAAACAGTTTTTCTGTCTCTGTTTTTCTCTCTGTTTCTGTCTCCCTCTCTTTCTCTCTCTGTCCTTCTGTCTTTCTTTGTCTCTGTCTCTCTTTTCCTGAAATCCTGTACTGCTCTTTACAGATAATTTAAATATTATTAAATATTGCTTAATGTTCTACTGGGGCCTAGAAGGTCAGACAGGTAGTTAGGAAGGAGAATCTAGGTACTTTTTGGTTTCTGTAATTCTTGGGCAGAATTCTGGGGATATTTCTGCACCAAGAAGTCCCCTCTCCTGACTTTCCAGCTCCCACTTGGGCAGGAGAGCTTGTGGTAAGTGAAAGAAAGGTCGGGACAATCACTTAGTCTGATGTCCCTGAGTGCCCTCCCCCTCTGAGGGTTCAGGACTGCTAGGAATTGCCTTCTGGGCAGGGAAGGCCTCCTTTATTTTATATGGGACACTTGGCATCAGAAGAAGCAGGAGATTCACTTTCTCACACTTATTTTGAGATTTAGAGGGCAAAGCACAATGTTATTTTAAAAAAGAAATAAAGGTCTGGTCTGCAGAGACAGAGGGAGAAGGAGAATGAATATCCTGTGGAATGAAAGAAGAAAAAAAAATCAAATTAATTGTTGGGAGCTGACAGATTCTGGGGCGTCTGAGGAACGCTCATGCGCTCATGTTGTAGAAACATGATGTCGTCAGATTACGGCTTATGCCATAGAGATGGGTCCTCCTGGAAAGAAAAACCAGCAGAGGAGCCTAGGTGCAAAACTGGAATGATCCCTCCCTCCTCTTGGTCTCAAGACTGAGGAGGAAGTAATGAAAGAGAACTAGCCTCAGAGGCTGATTTGAGCCTGAGTTTCTGCCCTGTTAGCTATGAGAGCCAGAAGCAGGGAATGAGTTTTTTGGCCCAGGTGAGAGGTAAAGCTTCCAGGAACAAGGAGGAAGGGAGGTATAGAGTGTTGTGGTACCACATACCACCAAGAGTACTGCCTTCGGTTTGGGGCACCATAAACCAGGAAGGTTATGGATAAACTGCAGTGCATAAAGCATAATGATACGGGGCTGATGGAGAGGATGAAACTGGGATGATTGAATTGATGTGATGTCAGAATCAACTGAAGGAAGGAACTGGGGGCATTCTTGCATGGAGAAGATGAGGCCCCCCCCAGGGGACATCCAGGTGGTCTTTGAATGTTTGAAGGGCTGACATCTGGAAGAGGGTCATTAGATGAGTTCTGCTAGATGCTGGGTGTCAGAACCAGAAACAGCACTGGGTGGAAGTTACTAAGAGGCAAATTTGAGATGGATGTTGGGAGCAAAAAACAAAAAAGAAGCAAAACTTTTCCAACAATTTATAGAAAAGGAAGAGTGGGTTTCCTTGGGAATCTTTTAAGTAGAGGCCAGAAGAAGGAAAATGCTTGTTCAGATATGGGTGGACTCAGGCAGCTATGAGTATTGTACTTTCCAACCTGAAAATTCTGTGATTTGGTGAAGCCTTTCTCCTTAAGATTATTTTCTTAAAAATAATATTTTATTTTTTCTAATTACATATAAAAACAGTTTTGACATTTGTTACTAGCTGTGGAACCTTGGGTAAATCACTTAGCCCTGGTTGCCTCAGTTTCCTGGAGTTAGAGAAGAAAATGGCAAACCATTCCAGTATCTTTGCCAAGAAAACCCTGGATGGGTCGTGAAGAGTCAGACATCACTGAAAAGTGACTCAACAACAAAAATACAAGTGTGGGAGGCAGTTGTCATTTTTACCCCCATTTTACAAATGAGAAAACTGAGGCAGACAGTGGTTAAATGACTTGCCTAGGGTAACACAGGTACTAAACGTCTGAGGTCAAATTTGAACTCCGGTCTTCCTGACTCCAGGAGCAATGTCTCTTCATTGTACCACCTCGCTGCCTCAAGCAGGTGTATTTAAACAGTTTTTATTCCTTTGAGAAGACAGGTTAATTAGACTTTTTTGCTCTTTTGTTTGAGAGAGCGAGCGCGTGCGTGTGCGTGTGCGTGTGCGTGTGCGTGTGTGTGTGTGTGTGTGTGTTGAAGGGGGGGGGATTCCAAGGGGAATGTCCTCATTTGCCAAAGATCTACCAAAAATCTTTGCAAGTGCAGTGCTCTCCCCCTCACCCCACAGTGTCAGCTACCTTAGCACTAGGACTTTTTTTCATGGGCATTCTTTGTATCCACATTGTATCAAATAGTTGACTGGCTCAGCAGTGTTTAGTAAATGGTGCTGGTTCTGTTCAGTTTCAGGCTCGGGCATCTTTTTTGCCAGTGTTGGAATTTGTTCCCAGGCGTCCCTTATCCCTGGGCTCCAGGGGGTGGTCACTTCTCAGGGGGCTCCAAGGACGTGAGCAGCTTCTTTCCTATTAATAGCAAGAGTTAGGTACCAATTCCCTGCCAAGCTGCAAAGGCAGCCTCAGTGTTCTTGGGATGTCATGGATTCTTTAGAAAGCCATCCGTCCCACCCCCCCCACCCCCATTTTCTCTTGACTTTCATAATGCGCTCCCATCTGGATGCTTGAACTCTAGGGAGAACTCATTGCCAAGATGGAGTAGCCGATGGATAAGGAGGAGGGCCCCACCATGCCATTTAGGGGAGTAATATTTCTGTTTGTCAGTGACTATCCACCGAATAATTGGGAAAGTGTGGCTACTTCCACCTGTGGCAGATGGGCTTACTAGAACCAGGCTTCCATGTTTCCGGGTCCATTTGTGATGACACACACACGCGTGCACGCACACACACGCACACATGTCAAGGGAATGTAATTAGAGGGCAGCCCTCTGGGTTTACATGATAGTAATTGGTGGCTGACAGTGGTTGGAGCTGATGATGCAACCCACCTGGATGGTGAAATCTGTTGACACCTAGGCACAAATACTGTGTGTTGTAGGTACAATCAATTGGAAGGCAGACCTTGTGATGCATTGTGTCTGTGTGAGGGACATGGAGGAGGGAGGCCCTTGCTGACTTACGAAGGTATGATGGAGAGCAGGGTATAAAGTGCCATTCCCACTTATTCCCTGTCAGAATGATCCCTAGCAGTTAGGTGCCATAGCTTAGACAGCAGCATCAGACTTTGGAATTAGGAAGACCTGGGTTCAGATCCAGCCTTGGATACTTGAGTGTTTGACCCTAGACAAGCCACTTGGCTTATCAGCTTCCATTTCACAGAGACAAAAGTAGCACCTACCTTATAGGGGGGTTGTGAGGGTCAGTGTTTGGGAGTGCTTTGCAAACATTAAAGCAATATGTAAATGTTATCAATGATGATGATAATACTGGCTGTGTGATCCTGGGTGAGTGACTTAATCTCTGCCTCAGTGTCATCATCTGTAAATGGTGTTTATTACCCCGTATACCTTAAGGCTGTTGTAAGGACCAAATGAGATCAAATAAGTAAATCTTTGTCATCTTTATAGCATTATATAAATGCTAGGCATCGTTATTAACAATAATTAACATTTTTGTTAATACTAATTAATATCATAACTAATTCTCATTGACTTCTGATTCAAGCTTGCCGTACCCCCTTATTTCAGTTCTGTGGTCATTTTACTTTCTTTCATGAAGGACTCTCTAGATTCCCTTGGAAAAGAGACTCTTCACGCTTGCCGGTCCTCTCCTCTTGCCTCAGTGTGCCATTGTTTATTTAGCTCTCCCCTCGCTGCTGGACAGTTAGGTGGTTTCCAGCTTTGCAACTCTTCATTCTGCTCCTGGGAACATCTTTGAACTGGTGGCTGATTTTTGTTTTGCTTTGAATAATACTTGGGAATGTATTGTCAACAATGGAATTATTGGGTCAGAGGGAGATGCTGGTTTGACGGTAATCCTTGCTGACATTTGCACCACGCTTTCAGATTTCCAAAGCTTCTTCCATATTATCTAACGTTAGCCTCCCAGAATGCCTGTGAGGCAAGCACGACAGATATTTTCCATCGTTATCATTTTATATATGAAGACACTGAGGCCAAGAGAGGTCCAGTAATCATACACATTGTATCTTAGCAGGAGCAAAATATGAGAATGAGAATATATTTCCTGACCCTAAGTTTTGTTAAGTTCTTTGTACCTCAGTTTCCTCATCTGGACAATGGGGATAATGACAGCACCTACCTCACAAGGTGGTTGTAAAGTGCTTTGCAAACCTTAAAACAGCATTCTGGAACATCCTCGTTATTATTGTGGTGGTGTTAGTTTGGCAATTTATGAAGCTGGTATTTTCTCCTTGGTACCCACATGCAGGTGAGGATCCCTTCTCTCCCATCCCATCTAAGGACAGGTAGGACCAGTGTAGTGAAAGGTTGTGGCTGAGTGAGAAAGCAGGTCGCCAAGAATTGATGAGGTCCTTACTTAGCAGGCCCAGGCCTTGTGTTTTCAGCCTTGGTGTTAAGCTCTGCCCTCAGGGACCTTACTTTCTACTGGGGTAAAGAACAGGATAGAGGCCTGGCTGATAGAAGGCAGCGTGAGAGGAGAGGGCATTAAGGGAAGGAAAGGCTGATGGTGAAGTTGGGATTTGTGCATCTGGAGGGAAGTCTGGATAACTAGATGGTGGAGAGGAAAGGAGGAGTGAGCCCCAGTGTCGCTGGATCCTAAGAGTGGAAGGGAGGTAAGTCCATTCCCACTGCAAACATGTATTGGGCCCGAGTTATGAAGAACTTTTAAGTGACAGAGGGGGCTTCAGAGAAGGTGACAGAGAGCCCTGATGGTTAGAAGCTAACCACTCATTGTCAGATGCCTCGGAAAACCTCCCGTGGGTGAGCAGTCCACTCGCACCATCTGCACTATCTCTGGCCGCAGCTGCCTTGTCCTGTCATCTTGTCTCTCATTATTTCCTTGACCAGACCTTGTTCTATGTGCTCAGCCCCTGGTGTGGTGTGGTGTGCATGCATGCGTGCGTGTGTGTGTGTGTGCACGTGTGTGTGTGTAGAGGGGGTGATGGGAAGGGGGGAGAGGGAGCAGAATGTCTCAGTGTTGGGTGCAAACCAGGTGTAAACCAAAAAACTTCCTCCTGCTAGCTAGGTTGATTTAAACTGGGCCTGCGGCAACCCCTTTGAGTCCCATGTTCTGCGTCTCTGTTAATCAAAAAACATGGTGTAGAAAATCCCCTTTCTGCCTTACTGAGGTAAGCAGACATCTTGAGTAGAATCGCTTATTGGCCGAATGGGGATCATGTCTTCCCTTGCTGTTAGGGTCACCCTTTGGGACATACCTTGGTACCGAGCCCAGCACATCTTTTTACCCTCTAATTTTATTTTTTTGACTAAATCCTTGATATCGCTGTGCTTCCTAAGATAGAATGTCAGCTCCTGGATTCAGGGATCATTGTTACTTATTATTGTTGGTCCTGTATCCCTCAATGCTTAGCCTGTTGCCTGCTTGGCATGAAGCAGGTGCCTAGTAAGTCCTTCTTCACTGGTGACTGTAAAGCCAGTCTGTTTGGGTTCCTTCTTTGCTCTTTGCCTCCCACTGCCCCTGTGACCTGGGAGAAGGCCATCAGTTTCCCTGGGTCTCATGGTACTCGTCTGCCAAAGGAGTGGGTGGTGTTAGGTAAGTTCCCATGCAGCTCTAAATGTCAGGAGCCCCACGCACATGGAGAGCTGGGAGAGCTGCTTGGTAGATTGCCCTTTTTGTCCTGACCCTGGCTCACTACGCCCCTGGCTCCCAAGGCCTCTCTATCTCACCGCTGCTCGGCTCTTGTTTTCTGACTGATCCCCACCTGAATAAACATGACCAGAACGTCATGGACAGCCAGCCTGAGAATCTGCCAAAATTCCCCAGGGAACTGGTGATTCACCAGCAGGGAAAAGAGAGAACAGCAGACAGACAGACCTTCTAGTTCAGATAATGCATTTCCTGCCCAAGGAATGACCAGACCATTTCTTTCTTAAAAGATACTGTTTCCTTTAAGCAGATGATCCCTACCCCACCCCATCCCCAGTCTCCTTGTTAAGGAGAATACAAGGCTTGCTTTGAGGTGATAGTGCTTTCACTCAGGGATGAAAGTTCTGTTGACCAGCCAGACCTAGAAAAGCTCTTGGAAACTGGCTTCTTTGCCACTTCTCTCACTTCTCACTCAAGCTTTCTTTCCTTGTCCTTGGACAATTGGTACACTCCATTTCTTGCACAGTGGATTCCCTTAAGACAACCAAAATACCTCTCCCCACCCTCATTGGGTCCCCATTTCTAGTCACACCATCAAGTTTGGCCTTTCAGTTGGGTTCAGAGAGTAGCTCTTTGTACCTTGGCTAGCTCAGTTGGCTGCATTGGTGTCCTAAGAAGGCCAACACTGTGGACTTGAGCCCAGGAAGGGCCAGTGACCCTTTGTCATCTTGAGGACTTGGTGAAAGAAGATGGGTGAAATGAGGGAAAAATACCCTACCCTTTCTTATTAGGAAAAGAACACAGGGATAATGTGTCCAGGGAGAACAGAACTAGATTTTAAAATTTAAGTCATTTTTTGACTTAAAAAAAAATCAATTTTCCCTCTCACCTCTCCTATCTTATTAGGGGAGGGAATAAGCATCTATTTAGGGCTGACTATATTCCTGGCATTGTGCTAAACACTTTACAAACATCTCCTTGGATGCTCATAGTGACCTGCCAGGAAGGTGCTCTTATCATCCCCCTTTTAGAGTTGAGGACGCTTGAGGCCAGCAGAATTGAAGTGACTTTAATAAGTGTCTGAGGTTGGATTTGAACTCAGGTCTTGCTGCCTCTAGGGTCACCTAGCTGCCTCATGGGGGAAATAGAAAAACAAAAGGCCCTGTCATTAACATGTATAGTTAAGCAAAAATAAATGCCTTCGTTGGCCATACTTCAAAAGAGTGTGTCTTCATCTGTACCCTTAGCCTGTCATCTCCCTAAAGACTTAGACAGTCAGCTTCTTAGTTTGGTCAGAGCTCTTCACCTTTATGGTGTTGTTACTGTCTTAATTTTTCTTCTGACTCTGCTTTACTTGACTGTGCATCAGTTCATACAAGTCTTCCCAGGTTTCTCCTTTTATCATTTCTTACACTCCAGTAATATTAAGTCATTACACTCAAACACCACATAAGTTTATCCAGCTGTTCCCACAGGGATGGATGCAGCTCTAGTTTCAGTCCTGACTTTCCCAATACAAGAGCATTTGTATTTATTATGTGCCTTTTAAGACTAAGAAGAAGTCTTGGTCTTCACGGAGGCTATAGTCTAGCCAAGAGACAGACAACATGTGCGTATATGGGGAGCGGTGCACACGTGTGTGTATATTAATGTATTAAAAATATATTTATGCAAGGCGTTCCGACAGTCTCAGCGCAGTGGTAAGCTTTAATAACCAAGGCTTTTGGAATACCCTGTATAAAATGGCAGCTTTGGGAGAGAGTCTTAGGAGCTTGAGGACCAGGAAAGAGGCGTAAAAGATGGTTCTTGAGCTGAGCTCAGAAGGAGACTCGTTGGCCCCGAACTCTTGGTCTTCAGTGATTTGGGCAGAGATGAAAGTAGCGGGGACGTCTGTCTTGATGACATAGCAGGATTTGCTTTGCAGTATTGATTGAGCTGTTGGAGGAAGGAGAGGACCTGTAATAAATTATAACTACAATAGTAACAGATTTATATAGGCAATCATTTTATGAAAACCTTAATGCCTATTTAATAAAATAACAATGATGAAGATAAATAGTATCTCCACAACAACCTGGTGGTGAGGGTGATTTTTATCCCCATTTTACAGATGAGGAAACTGAGGCAAACAGTTGCAGTGATTTGCCTGGGGGGTCACACAGATAGTAAATGTCTGATGCTGGATTTGAACTCGGGCCTTCCTGAGCTAGTTAGCACAGTGAGCTACACAGAGAAAGGTGCATTTCTGTGCTGTTTTACAGATGTACAGACTGAGATGATCCCAGAAGTGAGTGAAAGCCAGGAGTAGCCCCTGATGCCTTTTGGATCCTACCCGGGCTGGGGGGGCAGCCCTGTTCAGGTGGGGCTGCTAAACTCTGATTTTAGGGGAGCGACTGTTTTCTCTCTGATCTACTTTGGGCCCTGGTGGCCTTTGTTTCGTTTTGTCTTTAAAAACAAATCCGTCATCAAGTGAGTCCTTTCTCCCTGGCCTTTTTCTGTGACACCAGATCTTGTCCATTCCTGAAGGGCCCCCTGCTTGGGGAGGGGGAGGGGGAGCATTTTTAACTCTCGGTTTCAAATGCCTCCATCTGTCTTACTGTCTAATTTAACATCGCTTCAGAAAATGTAGCCAAGTGGGAGAGCCTCTCCTGCGTGCTCTCCCTGCCTTTGAAGCCAGATTTTATTTTTGTTGCCTGGAACAGGTGCTGGTTTAATAGAATTTTGCTGTGTGAAGTCCTCTGCCCCCCCCACCCCCTCCAATGGCTAACACTGTAAGTTGACACCATGGATGAAGGAGAGCCGTGTGACACTCCCCCCTCCCCAATCTTTCCTCACCAACACCCCAACTGCAGGACCCACCAGGCGATAGCATTTGGCAGTAAGGGGAGGCAGAAATGTTTCTATGACTCCTGCCAGCAAGGAGTATACCCTGCCTTGCCTCCTATTCCCTTGGGTCCTCTTCTGAAGTCCCGTTCCATGGTCTTGGTGGGCTTTCAGAGGTGACCCAGGGGTTTTAATGGCAACCACCATGAGCACATCACAGCCCTGCCCATCTTGATGGTTTGGAGCAAGCTAAGAAAGGCTGTGATTGAACGTTGGCCTGCCACCAACTTGTGTGGTTGTCGTCTGAGAACAAGGCCCAGGAGTTCTGAGGTGTGGGGAACCCGAGGCCTGGCCGCCCGCTAATGGGGCCTTTTCTATCTTTAGTCATTAGAGCTCATGAGGGCTGTCTGCTGGTGGTCAGGACGGGGTGGAGAGACTGGGGGAGTGCCCACAGCTTGGAAATCATGGGCCTGTAGAGGGATGGAGAAGCAGGCCTGGTCTAACAACACATTATATAGTTCATCTTTTTGTGAAAACTCTTACAGCTTATTTAATAATAATAGCGCGCCTCTTCCCACCCAGAAGTGTAACGGAAATAGGATTCAGAGCTACAGAAGTTGAGTCCATCTCCCAAAGAGTCGGTCGGTAAGCCTTTTTAAACACCTGTATGCCAGTCAACGTGCTTAGCGCTAGGGATCCAGCGACATAATGACAGGCACTTGGGGTCGGCAAAGAACTTTACTTATGGGCTTTCACAGGATGCTCACAATCCCTCTGAAGTGGGTGCTACTACTACACCCGTTTTACAGAAAGAAAATTTGCTAAGCCAAAAGCTTAGCACAAGAGAAGTTAAGTGAATGTCTAAGGCAGAATTTGAATTCTGGTCTTCCTGCCTAGGTGCCTAGTGACATTTCCCTAAAAGGGCCTCCCTTCTCTGGGGGAGGCCGATGAGGTCCTTTTTGTTGGGGAGGGCAGTAAGTGCTAGGGCTATCAGAAAAAGTGAAGTAAGAACTGGGTGATTCCAGCTATGGGGCATAGATGCCTCTGGATGCTCAGATTCAGTGAGTTGCCCAAAGTCAGAACAGGTTGTAAGTGACTGAACCAGAATTCAAACCTGGGTCCTCTGGAAATCAGCAGTCTTTACCCTCACACCATCCAGCTTCCGTAAGTTTGTAAGAACTTAGCTTCATTTGCCTCATTTGCTTTGATTTTGAGTCTTAGACAAAGCTATACAAATTCATCACTGGGAATGAGTGGGAAGCTGGTTGGGACAGGCCAAACCCCTTGGGAGTTTTTTAGGGATGAGTCAAGAAATCCAGATTTGGGCAAACTTGGCAGAAAGTTGGTGTGTCCTGTGTGTGGCCCTCTGTTTGCATTCTGTTAGATGTTCCCCAAAAAGAGGTTGGGGCACATTTTGAAGCCTTTGGGACCTATATCAGGTCAGCAAGGTTTGGTAGATAGATGACTGGCATTGAATCATAGCACTCTGTGCTGTACGAATTTTCCTAAGTCTCTTAAATTCTAAGCCCTGTAGGGTGATTCTTTTAAGAATATGCATTAAGCAGTGGTTATGACATTGGGGGAGTCACAGATTTACTACTGTGATGTGAACATGCCCCAAATACCCCAAGGAAAAGGGGAAAGGGCATGTTCTTCTCTAACAATTGTAGACATTTGTTTTACTTTGATTGAGTTTCTAAGACCCCAAAAGTTGTGCTCTGTAGACTTTGGTAGAGTCTTTGAAAAGCATGAAACAAATACTAGAAAAATGTCCCCAGTCATCAGTTCATTGACCTGCCAAGCGATCGGACCTTGTGGATTTTGGGGGAATCCTTCAAAGGTCACCTAGTTAAAATGCATTATTGACCAAAAAATCGTTTCAACAACATCCAACAATATTGACCATTTAAAAATAATACCTCATTTTCTACACCAGTAGAAATTAACTTTTCCTGGTTGGGAAACCCTTATTAAAAATGTTAGAAGAGTTTGCATATGGGGAGATTCCAAGGGGTTAGGCAGGTGCAAGGCTTGAAGGGTTCTATCTGATGGCAAGGGTTAATCAGAGTCTGTGTTGTCTAAATGAAAACCCCTCTAAGGAAGGAATGAAACAGAGGATGTAATCAAGCTGGCTAGGGTTTGGAATAAATTGTATTTATATCCCATGCTGTGTATAGGAGAAGTCACTTGGCAAGGTTTTGTTTTGAAGTTCAGTTCTCTGAGATGGCGCAGCTCTGAAAGTGAGCAGCTTTGACAGTCTCCAGCTGGAACCAGTTGGCTTTAGTGGTGGGCCCTAAGAGTTATGATTGGAATCTGATGGGAGCTGGGTCTGATTCTTTGTTTTTGGGGGATGGAGGGGGAGGGGACTGTACCAGGGGCTTCCTGATGCCACAAAAATGGCTGGTGAATGATACAAAATTTGCCAAAATGATCTCCTTTGGATGGAACCAACAGAATTGCCAGTATACTGGTTTGCCCTCTTCAGTGTCAGGCTGACTATCGGGGTGTGTAGTTCAGTGGAAAGAATGGTGAATTTGGAGCTGGAGGTCCTGGGATCTCTGCTGTTTACTACATTGGCCAAGTCACTTAATGTCACTGGGTCTCGTGTTTCCTCACCTGTAAAATGAGGGAGTTAGACTATGTAACTTCTAAGGTCCCTTTCAGCTATACATCTCATCTTCTCCCTTGGTGCAAATCAGGTCCATGATAGATTGCAGTTTCTTCCAAAAGGTAGAAAGTTAGGAAAAGGCAAGAAAAATGGAGCAACAGGAGATAAAATTGGAAAAGGTAGGGTGGTGCCATGATCTTGAATTTTTATTTTGTTACTCAGTTGGGATCGAAGCTTTTTTAGTAGAAGAATATCATGATGAGATCTGTGAATGATAAGGAAAATTACATGGCGTATTGGTTAAAAGTGATAACCTGGAACGAAGTAGAGAGTCCATTTATCCTGTGGGAGTGATCAGTGAGGGGATTGATTTGAGGGAGACTGAGGTGATGGAATTGACAAACTTAATTGTGTGAGAGAGCCAAGGGTCCAGAGGTAACTAGCACATACAGCTCAAATGATCGCCCTAGTGACCTGGAAGATGAGCACACCCCCAGCAGATGTGGATGTTAAGGGAAAGACAGGAATATGGGGAAAAGGGACTGAAGAAGATATGGGTTTGGAAGGCTGATGGGACAGACATCTGGGTGGATTATCTAGTCAGCAGTTAGAAAAGAAGTGACTTGAGTTCACTTGCATATAGTTGAAAATTGGACATTGTGGAAATGGGAGAGAGGGCTACAGGGAGTGCTTTTCAGAGAGACACACCCATATTTAAGGGAGAGAAGGCAGGTCAGTCAGTTGGCCACCTCTTATGGCACCAGAGAGGGAATCAAGGCAAAAAAGAAAACAATCCATACCACCAATGAGCTTTCATTCTGATGGGGGAGACAGCAGTTACAACTGTAAGTAGATGCAGGATAGGATGACATCAGAGGAAGGATGACTTGATTGGATTTGGGAATGAAGAGGAGGTTTCTAAAAGCTCAGGAGGTGAGGAAGGAAAACCATGGGAATGGCAGCATCTCCTGAAATGGGAAGTAGTTATTGAGTATCAAATGCTATTTTAAAAAAGGTAAAAGAAAAAGGCAATGGCTTTGGGCCATTGGACTGAAAACACTTGGTACCAATTTTAGAAGTGAAAAGCTGAGAGATTTAGAAGAAAATCAGGTGCAGAACCCAATGGTCTGAGCTAATTAATTAGTATATAGTAGCTAAGGCATCTAACTTGGAAAAGGACTTGGGACATATCACCAGAACTATGAAAGAATACTTGAAAATGTGAATTTTTAAAAACACTGTCATCTTAAACATTGCCCTCAGTAAGGAATTAACTGCTCTCTTTGGGCAGTGCCTTCACTGGGTCATGAGAATGCTGTCTCCATAGCATAATATGGACTCAAACTGGATCACCGTAAGTTGAAGTGTGTAGTTATTTTCCTGGAAGGGTGAGAGAAGATGAACTGATAATGGCAAGGCTCTGCGGAAGGTGGTCCTTCTTTGTTTTGTTTTTGGATGAGGTAGACTGAAGCATGCCTGTGTACTGAGCTGAAGGGGCTAGGACCAACACAATTGGGAGATCAAGTGGGGCCTGTCTCTTCCTCAAAGCCTGGAGCTGGGGTAAAGGTTGTATGCTTTTGGGGGGTAGCATTGCAGATTTATAGGTAGAAACAACCTTTGTCTATTCAGTCCAAGGGTCTTTAACCTTTTTTGTGTCCTGGACTCTTCTGGAAGTCTTGTAAAATATATGGATCTCCTCAGAATATTTTTAAGTGCATAAAATAAAAGACAGAATTAGAATGGAAACAGACTGTGCAGAAATAAAGCTATCACAGCTCTTCTTAAAGAAAATTTCATGGATCCTAGCGATCTAGTCCAACCTCCTCATTTTACAGATGCAGAAACTGAGGCTCAGAGAGGTGGTCACTTTCCCAAGATTTGTAACAGTGGTAAATGACAGAGGCCGAGTCCTCAGGCCTGCTGCCCTTACCTATGATGTATGTAGACAAGAATAATAAATGATTTGAATGATTCTGGTGGAGAATACGAGATGCCTTCCCCAAGTATCATCTTGTACACAGTGTGAGGAAGTTTTCTTTTGCTCCCATATTCTCCCCTTTACCCATCCTTCTCTCATCCCCACTCCTGCGATGAGCAGGCACAGTAGCTTCAGAGCATCACCTTGAGAATCTTAAAGAAGGCTTACAAATGACCCTCTTTCCCTGACTCCTGAAATGAAACCTAAACAAGACTGCTTCCATTTTAGAGGGTAGGAACCTGCAGTCGAGAAGAGTTACACTGTGCCTGTGATTAGGCAGCTCATTGGTGGTAGTCAGATTTCTAACCTAGACCTCTTCCTCCTTTTTTCCCATCAATCAATAAATCAATAAGTCAACTTTTAGTGTCTACCATGTGTCAGGCACCATGCTAACTCTACAATACAGTTTTCACACATGCACACACCCAAAGGAGCTTCTTGTAAAGAACTGGAAATGCTTTTCTGACTCAAGGGAAAAGTAGTTGGCTTCTTTTGGGCCAGAGGACGTATTTTAAAAGGGAAAGGGAGAAGATGGAGGAAATAGGACCTTTCTCCACATGATTCATGTTCCCCAGGCACGTGGAACGGAACCTTTTCCTCTGTGGGTTTTGTGCTCTGGGCCCTGGGAGACTTATGAAGAAACAAGGGGTGAGAAAGAGAAGACCCAGAACTTCTGGGAAAGAAATAACTTGTTTATACCCGTTGCATCTGATTTGTTCAAGTGTTTGTTTAAAAGAAATGCCACTTTGTAAGAGGCGGCTTAGGTTCCTTGTTCTGCGTGCAAGAATGCTTTGATTGGCCAGGGACTCTGACACTGTTTACTCAGAAACTCCCCATTGAGCAGCTTGGACCCCCTGGACAGAGTCGCTTTCATTAGTCAGCAGGTTCTCAAGTGTCCAGAATTGGCTCCTGAGAGCGATGGGGGTCCTGGAGCCTTGGCCTGCAGAACCAGGGAGCCCGACCACTCCCCGGCCTCCTGGAGCATCTGGTTTTCTTCTCCCCAGCCAGGGCTCGCTGGTTACGAACCTTATGGGCTTGCCAGAAAAAGGGATTAAAGAAGCAAACAAATATTTTGTGGGAAAAAAAGCTCTTAGGGGGCAAACACTTCTGGGGCCTTGGAAGTGGAATGAAACAAGTGAAAACAACGTGAGGCCATTTTGACCTTTTTTAATGGGGAAAAAGAGTCACCTGGTTAGACATTGGTCCCAAATCCTCCTCTTGGCTTTTGTCATAGGTGAGAAATTCAGTTCAATTAAATGTGTTAAGCACCTGCAAGACTCCGGGAATACTGAGTCAAGACAACAGCCCTTACCTTCATGTGCCTTTTATGTTGTCATTTTCATCAATAAACTTAGATCCCTGTCTGTGTGAGCGGTAGAACTTCATACAGAAGTTTAAGATATGTAATGACTGCCCTCAGAAAGCTTATAAAGACACTCAGAAAAATGGCATCCAAGTCAGAAAATTTAAAACTATAAATGCACGTAAAATATGGCAGTTTTATGGTTCACATAGCATTCACATAAAATATGGCCCAGCACATAGTTGTTGCTTTATAAATGCTTAGGAACTGGTGAGCTAATTCCATGAGTTGTGTCGTAAGCAGGAAGGGTTAAATTGTTGATTCTGTCCATAATTTCCTAGGTCTAGGACTGTATTCCATCATGTTAACCATGGCTGTTGTCTCATCCTAATTGGGGTTTTAGTCTATGATATCGCCTTCTACCTCAGTCCATCCTGCATGCTGATGTACTTCCATAAAGATAGCTACTGGGCACCATGCTGGTTTTGGAGTCATGAGAAATCCTGAGTTCTAATCCTACCTCAGATACTTTGGAGTTTTGTGATCCTGGGCAAGTCACTTAATTTTTTAGCATGACGTTCCTTGTCTTTGTGTGTCCCCAATGCCTGGCGTATAGTTTGCTGCTTAATAAACAAATGCTCATTAGGATTGTTTCTTAAGTCTATGAGTCCGTAACTACTTCATAGATGGTCTGCCCAGCTTACAAGAGATACTCCTTTTTATCTTTTAACATTTCCTGGGTACCAGCACAACACCCAAGCTATTTGTTACTCATTTTTGAATTCCTTGTTTTCTTTCTTTTTT
>CM053772.1:28005314-28054516 GCA_028658325.1 Potorous gilbertii
TTAGAGCAGCTTTTGTTTTCCCATGGTGGCCAAGAATTGGACATTGAGGGAATGCCTATCAGTTGAGGAAGGGCAGCTACATGGTGCAATGAATAGAGCACCAGTGCAGGAATCAGGAGGACCTGAGTTCAAATCTCACCTCAGATACTTGACACTCACTTGGGCAAGTCACTCAACCCCAATTGCCTCATCCTGGGTCATCTCCAGTCATCCTGATAAATGTCTGGTCACTGAATTCAGATGGCTCTGGAGGAGAAGTGAGATTGGTGACCTGCACAACCCTCCTTCACTCAAAACAAAGTCAAGTGCAAGTCATGTCATTATTCCTCTGATGGCATGGTATTCTTCAGTAATGAAGGTTGAACACACACATCAGTTGGGGAATGGCTGAACAAGTTGTGTATATGAATACAGTGGAATACTATTTTGTTTTAAGAAATGATGAACAAACAGATTTCAGAAAAACCGGGAAAGATTTACATGAACTAATGCTGAGTGAAGTGAGCAGAACTAGGAGGATAGTGTATACAGTAACAGTCACTGTGTTTGATGATCAGCTTTGATAGACTTAGTTCTTCTCAGCAGTACAGTGATCTAAGACAATTCCAAAAGACTCTTTATGGAAAATGGAAAAACAGAAAGAACTGTGGAGTCTGAATGCAGAGTGAAGCATAGGACTTTCTCTCTTTTTGTTGTTTTTTCTTTCTTGTGGTTCCCCCATGTCTTCTGATTCTTTTTTTTACAACATGACTAGTGTGGAAACATATTTAATATGATTATACGTGTATAGCCTATATCAGATTGCTTGCTTGCTGTCTTGGGGAGTGGCGATGGGAGTTAGGGAGGTCTGGCCACTGGATTCAAATGACTCTGGAGGAGAAGTGAGGCTGTTGACCTGCACAGCCCTCCCTCACTCAACACTAAGTCAAGTGCAAGTCATGTCATCATTTCTCTGATGGCATGGTCTTCTTCAGCAAGGAAGGACGAACACATACATACTGTTTTTTATTATTTTATCTAAGAATAAAAATATTCAATTCAGTCACAATTTATGGGAAGAACAGTGTAATCATTCATTAAGAGTTTTCTATAGAATAGGAAACAGACTAAACAAATGGATAATAAGGACAAACCCTGATCAATAATAAGCTCTGCATTCTCACCAAAGCTGGAGCCTATTGAATGTTCTACTAGGTTGGTTCCATTCTGAGTAGCTGTATCAGGAATCCTGAATCCAAATGCTTCAATATTTTTAAGGCATTTCTGCCTTAACTGGACAATCTGATGTAAATGTACCTTTTGAGGACAGAGGATATAACAAAGAAGGAGAAACTGAGCACAAATCCAGGCATTGGAAGGGAATGCCCAAGGTGGGCAAGCCTGTTTCCTTGCCATGTATGATGTGATTGGGCAACTAGGTGACTCAATAGATAGATTGCTAGACTTGGAGTCAAATCTTCCTGAGTTCAAATCTGATTTCAGTCACTTACTAGCTGTGTGACCCTGGGCAAGTCACTTAACCCTGTTTGCCTCACTTTCCTCATCTGCAGAAATGAGCTGGAGAGGAAAATGGCAAACCACTCCAGTATCTTTGCCAAGAAAACTTCAGAGGGGTCACAAAGAGTTGGACATGACTGAAATGACTAAATCACAACGATGTCATCACAACTTAATGGCCTATCACCAAGTCTTATGTATATTTTCATGTAAATTTCAAACTCTGGATTTAGAATTTTAATTTGCCTTCTTTCAAAAATTCTCCAGAGGTCCTGACAAATATACTGGAGCTTCCTAAATAAATCCTGAGAGTACATTGGCCAACAAATCTTCCCCGTTATTTTTCTCCTTCTATTTTTTTATACTCTGATACTTTGGACATCTGCAGGGTGATCACTTCCTTTTCAGCAGGCCCACTAAGACCATGGATCATAGATATAGAGCAGAAAGAGCCTTGGAAAGGAGAAGGCCAAGTCACTGCATGGATTATTTTAGCCATTTCTGAACTGAACATTGCAGGTGATTGTCACCATTATTGATTTAGTCAATAACATAATATTGACACTTGTACAATATATTGAGATATACATGATTCTCACTTGCTCTTTCCAACCCCATGGGGGCATATGCTATGGGTATTATATTCCTATATTACACATGAGGAAATTGAGTCTCAGAGAATTTAAATTACTTTCTTGGGGTCACATAGTTGGCAAGAGAAACAGCACGATTGAGAAAAAGAGTTAGTATGGTTGTAGTGAATAGTGACACTGGATTCGGAGCCAGGGAAACTTGAGCTGGCATCTCATCTTGTTGTTTCGTTGGTTAGTTGGGTTTGACTCTTTTTGACTTCCATTTAGGGTTTTCTTGGCAAAGATACTGGAATGGTTTACCATTTCCTTTTCCAGTTCATTTTACATATGAGAAAACTGAGGCAGACAGGGCTAAGTGACTTGCCCGGGATCACACCGCTCTGAAGTATCTGAGGTCAGATTTGAACCCAGGTCTTCCTAATTGCAGGCCTAGTGCTCTATCTCCTGTACTATTTAATATCTATATGACACTTCTCCAATCATTTAAACTCTCTGGTCCTTGATGCCAGTTTCCTCATAGGTAAAATGAAGAGAACTTCATGAACTCTAAAGTCCCTTCCAGTTCTAGATCTATTATCCTAAAAGGGTCTGAGGTAGGATTCAAACCTAGATCTTCCTCACTCCAATGTTAGCCCTTTAAACAAAGATGACAGAAAATGAGAGGCAGTGTGGAAAGTGCTGGATATGACATCAGAGAACCTACATTTGAATCCTGTGTGACCTTTCCTCAGTTTCTTGATTTCTCTGGTCTCTGCTTCCTCAGCTATAAAATGAAAGTGTTAGAAAGGTCCTCTAAATCTATGATCCTAAGGTCTATTATTGTTTTTATGAACGTGGCACTATTGATTCTCAAGTCATGTAACTGGAAAAAAAAATTAACCATAAAACAAACAAAAAATGGTACAACTGTCTTAAAATAGAACAGTGTTTCATGAGTTTATTTTTAAAAACATATTTCTACATTAGTCATGTTGTAAAAGAAGAAACAGAACAAAAGGGAAAAGCTACACACAAAAAACACAACAACAAAAAATAGGTGAAAATAGTATACTTCTATCTGCATTCAGACTTCTAGTTCTTTCTCTGGATGTGGATAGCATTCTCCATCATAAGTCTTATGGAACTGACGTGGATCATTGCTGAAAAGAGCTAAGTCAGTCATAGTTGATCATCACACAATGTTGCTATTACTATATACAATGTTCTCCTGGTTCTGCTCACTTCACTCAGCATCAGTTCATGTAAGTTTTTCCAGGTTTTTCTGAAGTCTGCCTGCTCATCATTTCTTATAGCACAATAGTATTCTATTACTTTCATATATTACAACTTGTTCAGCCATTCCTCTATTGATAGACATTCTCTCAATGTCCAATTCTTTGTCACCACAAAAAGAACTGCTCTAAATATTTTTGTACATGTGGATCCTTTTTTATGAACTCTTTGGGACACAGACCTAGGAGTGGTGCTACTGAATCAAAGGGTATGCACAGTTTGATTACCCTTTGGGCATGGTTCCAAGTTGTTCTCCAGAATGGCAGTGGATCCAGAAAGAGCATTAGATTGGAGTTCAGGAGAGATGGGTTCTGGTCCTCCCCACCAATTTTTCTCTAAATATTTGAGTGACCTTGGAAATTGACAAAAAAAAATCCCAGCTTCCTATCTATACCAGATCCATAAGCATTCCCCCACAGGGTGAACATCCAGTCTACACAGAACAGTATCAAGGAAAAAAAATGTACCACCATATTGGAATACACTGAGCCCCAGCGCTGTCTCTGGCATTTAGGTCCCATACATTCTTAAACTTTGTGTGTTGAATATCACCAGAAACTGACCATGCTGACATCAGGACTGATTGCAATGTTTACCTCACCTGAATACTTTTTTTTTTCACTATCTGCTCCTACAGTATCTCCAAGAGATATTGGTATTTGTGGACTTTAGTATTGCCAAAGCCCTCGTTTGAGCCTCACAGTGGCCAGTGGGTTAGGTCAGTACTTGGGGATAATAGATGCAGAAACTGAGGTTTGGCAAGGTCACTGTAGAGCAAAGGTGAGTTTTTCTATGACTGGGTCATTGCACTACAGGGTAATGGAGGAGTGGAAATCAATTGAAGATCGCACAAAAATAATTTTGCTATTTTTTTTGAGGATAAAAAAACCCATCATTTCATCTGATGAAATTAAGAATGAACAATTTGATTGCATAAAATTAAGAACAAACAATTCAGTTCCATAAGTGCAACAAATAATATTTAAAAAAACATAACAGTACTCATACTAAATGGAAATGTCATGAGTGTAAAAGTGAAGGGATAGTAAGGAAGGGAGAAGGGAATTGTGGGTGGGTGGTTAGCTGCTGGGGAAGGTCTCTAGCAGAAGGAGATGCTTGAACTGAGTCTTAAGGGAAGCCGAAGATTCTTAGAGGTCACATGAGGAGAAAGAGCATTCATGGCTTGGAGCTGGGGGGAGGGAGGGAAATGAGGACAGACTCAAAATGCAATCAACTATTAACGGCTGCACTTTGAAATGGAGATTACTTGTTTACTTTCTGTTCTCATCTCTCCATTCACTCTAATTCTCAAACAAAGCGCACCTGATCAGGTAACAAACAAAGCCTTGGGAGAACAAATTGCTATTGGCATTGACCAGAGAAAAGAAGGGATGCAAAGGGGGATGAATTCTTTAGGACTACGCTTTGTTCCCAAGATGGGAGGTTCCCCAGACTTGCTGACAAGATTGTGCCAATACACATATTCGTCTTTTACTGAGTTTGGGTGAATATCAAATATCTATATCTTTATATCTCTATATTTCATATATCTATATACAGATATATAAAATGAGAACTATTAGTTGTCTTTCATAGGAAATTGCTACTGCTGACCCTTAGTTTGTTTAATCTATAAAATGGGGATGGGCACCTTCCTCTTCCGAGTGTGATGAGATAACATATACGCTAACTGTATTAACAACTTACACCTTGCTTTTAAGGTATACAAAGTTACTTACTTTGATAAAACTTATTTGATCCTCACTACAACACTGCCAAGTAGATGTTATTACCCACATTGTACAGATGAGGTCAAGTGACTTGCCCAGGGTCACACAGTAAGAGTTTGAGGTCACTTATCAACCCATATCTTCCTGACTCCAAGTCTGGCTTTCTATCCACCATGCCACCTACCTGCCTAGAATAGAAAGAAATGAAATATCCTGGAGGGCATACTGTCATTTTTCTTTTTCAATCCCTGGCACTTAGTACAGTGTTCACCTATGTGCTTAAAACACAGTTGTTAAGTTGAAGAGTGAGGCAAAGGAAATATTCCCATTTTCTATTGTACTAGATTTATAGTTTAGGGACCCCTAAGCACCTCCCCCACTCCCAAGTTGGGAGAGTATTGGGAGCTGGAAAACTGAAGGGTCCCCAGCAATCAGGGACCTGGGCTTGGAAGTGGGGGGCACAAAGCAATTAACTAGGATATTTGGTGCAAGAGAACTCGTGTACCCTTTAATGATTATAGTAGTAAGTTTTAAAGAAAGTTTCTATATCAAATGAGATAACATTTGTAAAGGTCTTAGTATAATGTCTAGCCTATAACACATGGTACCATATGAATGCTGCTATTATGATTTTAAAAATATTATTTTATTAATATTTTGTGTTTTGCATCTCCCTTATGTCTGAATGTATTTGTCTCCCTTCCCTATCTTGGTGAGCCATTCCTTGTAACAAAGAATAAAAAAGAAAGAACCAAAAAAAAAATTTCGTTTTGCAAAACTAACCAACACATCTACCTAGAGGGAGTATATATGACAGTCCACATTTCTCCTACTTAGTTCTTTCCCCTCCTCTGTAAAGAGGGAAGAGCATTTTCTCAACTCTTAGTGGCCAAATAGGTTTGTTTTTTGTTCTTAAAAATGTTTTTCAAAGCAAATAACTGTATGGTAATACCATTTTTAAAGGACTTGGTGATCTGAATGAAATGTGAACTCCTTGAGGTTAAACATCATTACAATTTTTTTCCTTCATATGCTTATTGATTGATTGTATCTGTAGCACCTAACATAATGTCTGAGACCCTTCATAAATGCTGTTGAATGGAAGTCTTTTTCTTCTCCGATGTCCTGCAAATGCTTGGATTAGTTGGATCCAATGTTCGGATGCAAAATTGATATACTGGATTCTAAAAATCAGAAATAGTGCAACACAATTTGCTTTTAAGCAAATGCTGATCTTTGGAAAAAAGTGAAAAACTATAATGGAAGCTTTTTAGTTAAAGAGTCACAACTGAATTTGGAGTCAGAAGACTTGGATAAGATTCATTCCTTCCTCTGTCTCTGTGACTGCAAGCAAGCAGTTGAATTTCTCTGGGTCTCAATTTCCTCAGTTGTAAAATCAAAGCTGGAGGGTTACATAGTCCCCAAAGTTTCTTCCAGTTCTAAATCTCTTACCTTTGGTGTTTGAATTCTTATCAAAACCATGAAAGAAATACAACCCTTAATGAATTTTGTTATGTTGTGATCAGAGGCTTATGTGCCAGTGTTAAGCAAGCTAATCATAGTATATCAAGTCAAGAGGCATTTATTAAGCCCCTGCTGTGTACCAGGCTATGTGCAAAGTACTGGAGATAAAAAGAAGAATTAAAAGAAACCAGTCCTTATTCCTAAGGAGTTCACTATCTAATATGAGAGATAGCATGCAAACAACTATGTACAAACAAGATATATTCTGGCTAGATTGAAGATATCTCAGAGATAAAACACTGAGGTTAGGAAGGTCTTAAGAAAGGGTTCCTGTAGACTTGAAGGAAGTTGAGGAAACTGGGAAGCAAAGATGAGTTGGGAATTGCAGGCATGGAGGGCAGGGAAAATGCTCACAAGGTGGGGGTAAGGAGAGGTCAAGGAAGGGAGAGAAGAGAGGGAAGGAGAGAGAAAGAGAGAAATGTGGCTGGAGCATCAAAGAGGCCAGTTTCAGTTGATTGAAGAGTACATGTTGGGGAATTAAGGTGTAAAAAGACTGGAAAGAGAGGAACCAAGTTAAGAACTTTCAAAGACAGGGAATTTTCAATTCTGAATTTAATTAGGAGCCATGAGAGTTTATTGGGGGTGACATGGTCAGATCCATTGTGCTTTAGGAAAATCTATTTGACAGTTGAGTAGAAAATAAAGTTGATGCAGGAGAGATCAACCAGCAAAAGGCTATTGCCATAGTACAGGTGTGAGACGATAGGTCCTATATCAGGGTGGTTGTTGTGTCAGAGGAGAAAAGGGGGGAGCTATGTGACAGCTGTTACAAAGGTAGAGATGATGGAGCTATGTGACAGCTGTTACAAAGGTAGAGATGATGGAGGGGTGGTGGTGAGGGAAAGTGAAAAGTGAAGGGATGATACCTAAATTGTGAGCCAGGTGACTGGGAGAATGATGGTACCCATAGGGGATTCCATTTCAGTTATGTTAGGTTTAAGATATCAACGAGACATTTAATTGAAGATACTTACTAGGCAGTTGGTGATGTGAGACTGGAGGTCAAGTGGGAGGTTGGTGCTGGATAAATAAATCTGAGAATCAGCAACAGCTGGTGGCCCAAATAGATAGAATACTGGATCTGAGTTCAAATTTGGCTTCAGTCTCTTACTAACTGTGTGACCCTGAATGAATTATTTAACCACTCTGTGCCTTTTTCTGAATTGTAAAACGGAGATAAAATAATAGCACCTATCTTCAAGGACCATTGCAAAGATCAAATAAGATAATGTTTGTAAAATATTTTACAGCCTTAAATCACTACACAGATGCTAGTTATTTTTGCTTTATCACCATTGTTATTGTCAGCGTAGAAATGATAATTGAAACCATGAAAGATGATGAGATGGTGATGAGAAATAGGGTAGAGGAAGAGGAGAAGGGATCCCAGACACACATGGGGACACACGCATGGTCATCAGGTATGACCTGGATTAAGAGACAAAAGGAACAGTCAAAACAGTAGGGCATCACCACAGGTATTTTAATAATAACAATTGCATCCACAGAGCATTTTAAGATTTGTAAAGCCCTTCACAAGTGTTCTCTAATTTCATTTGTATAACCGCTCTGTGAAGTAGATGCTGTCATAATCCCCATTTTACAGATGAAGTCATGAGCTTGAGAGATGCTAAGTTACTTCTCATGGTTGCATAGCTCAGTATTTGAGGCACGATTTTTTTTCTGCTTTTGAGCCTTTATTCTGATATTGTTATTTTAAGGTAATCTATGGACAATTCATCCTATGAAAGCTATGGGAGGAGAACTTAGTGATTGCTTCCAACTTTAAAATGTAACAAGTTAATTTTGCAATGTATTTCGTGACTGAACAGAATGGCCATTGAGATGCTTAAAAGTTTTTCTTTTCCCCAATTATCAGGCATTTATTTTTTTCTCCTTTCCCCCACCCCAATGGAAAAAGGAAAAGAAAAACAAAACACTTGTACTAAAAAAACAGAATCAAACAAAACAAATTCCCATATTGACTTTGCCAAAAAATAAATGACTCTTTTAATAGTTAGTGTCTTGCCTCCCTAGCAGGAGGTGAACAGACCCCTTCTTCATCCAATCACTGAAGTCAAGGGTGGTAATTATGTTAAGAATTCTTAATTTTCTCAAAATTATTCGCTTTCTGTTGTTATCATGGTATAAAACTGTCCTTCTGGTTGTTCTCACTTCACTCTCCATGGGACCGTACAAGTTTTCCAAGGTATCTTAAAAAAAACTTCTTTCTTCATTTCTTACAGAACAATACTATTCCACTACATTCATATACTGTCATCTATTCAGGCAACGCCCCCCCCCCCCCGCCCCAAGTTGAGAGGCACCCCCTTGGTATCCAGATTTTTTTTTCCCACAACATAAAGAGCTGCTATAAATACTTTCCTATGTAAAGGATGCTTTCCTTTTTTCTGGATCTCTTTGGCATATGGACCTAGTAGTATTTGTTCACAAGGTAGTAAGTTTGAGGGCATGGTAACTGATTGTTTTCCAGAATGACTGCACCATTTACTTGCTTTGTAGGTATATTTATCATTTTCTACTTTTCTTTTTGTTGCCAATTTTGCTAATCTGAGTGGTGGGTGAGGGGTAAAATCCTGAGGCAGTATTTGAACTCAGATCTTCTTTGCTCTGATTTTAGCACATTTTTCAAAGGTTCTTTGAAAACAATAAGGCACTTAATCAACCATCAACAAATGTTTATTAAGTTGATATTTATTAAGAGTCTGGTATTGGATTAAAGAATTTACTTGAGATGGGAGGAGAGAGAGGGAAAAAAACAGATGATTTAAATACATACAGAATGTGTACAGAGTAAATATGGGAAAATGTCCTGTTAATTTTCCTATCCCATAGGCTTTCCCCATTCAGAGGTCCATGATCTTGTCAGCTTGAAAACTGAATTCCTGATAAATCTTTGGAGGTGACAGGTCAGGTTGTCCCTGTCCCAGGAAGTGGGGAATCTGAGAGTAATTGAGGGTCTTGAGATCCAGCTTTGTCAAGGTGTTAAATGCCTTTGAGAAGGGGTGGGGGGGGAAGGGGAGGAGCAACCTTGACTTTCTGTTTATCTGTTTGCACCTGGTCTGTGCTAATTGTTGGTTATCTAAATGGTTTTTTGTCCTAAAGGGCAGAGGAGGATAAATTCCTCCACACACAAATGAGATTGATGAATTGTGCCTGCACTTCTCAGATTACAAAGTGCTCCTACAAGACTGCTTTGCCCTGAAAAGAAAGAAAAAAAGGCCCAGGTGAGATGATAGCAGCTCCAATCTGTTCTCTTTTGCCTTTAGAAGGCACTACTTAGAATAAGAAGCAATTACCTGATTGGCTGAAATGGGAATGAAGGCTAACTCTTTGCTAAGGAGTGGGTTGGCCATCAAAGCCAAGATGCTCTGCTTGGTGTACAGAGCCCAGCATCAACCAGCTCTCTCCTACCTTTTCAGTTTTCATACACTTCACTCCCCATCACGTGCTCTTCGTCCAGGACGCTGACCTTCTGACTGTTTCATGAACAAGACCCTCCATCACTCAGCTCTGGAAATTTTCTCTGGCTATTCCCCAAGCTGGGAATTCTTTTCCTTCTTTGCTTCATGTACATAGCTTCCTTCAAGTTCCATCTAAAATCCCACCTTCTACTGGAAATCTTTTCCAGCCCCTCTTGATTCTAGTACTTTCTCTGGTAATTATTGCCTTTTTATCCTGTATATAGCTTGTTTGTACATATCTGTTTGCATGCTATCTCTCCCATTAGATTCTAAGTAGGGATTATTCTTTTCCTCTTCTTTATATCCCCAGAATTTAGCACAGTTTCTGGTACATAGTAGGTGCCTAAGTCATGATTAACAACTGTGGTTCTGAAAAAATATGGGTTGGAAACATGACGTATTTATAAGCTGAGATGAGTATCTAGGTACATAGAAGTCTGGAATACTCAAGTTCAAATCCAGCCTCAGACTCTTACTAGCTGTGTGACCTTGTGCAAGTCACTTAATCTTTGTTTATTTCAGTTACCAAAGGGGGTGATAGTAACACCTACCTCCCAGAGTTGTCCTGAGAATCGCATGAGACAATATTTGTAAGATGCTTAGCATAGTGCTTTATAAATGCTGGCTATTATGACTGTGGCCCTTTGAATACACACACTGATATTTAAGATGCCTTTCCCTATAATCTAAATAATACTCTGGACAAAAAGATAAAATATTATAAAACCCTGGGAACTATAAACAATTCTTTGCTTTTTGTTTTGCTTCAGATATATGTTGTCATTGGTGTGGAGGAACTACCAGTGTAGAAACTCCCCATCTGTGCAGATGTTCACCTTGGTGTCCTACAGTCTCTGTACCTATGGCAACAGAGAGGTAATTGACATTCATGGTCACACAGCCAACATAAATTAGAGGCAGCACCTGAATCCTGATCTTCATTCCAAGACCAGCCTTCCATCTAATGTCCTACATATCAATCTTAGATTCTTATATTCAGATGAAAAAATGAACTTGAGCAAATAATTATATATCATTTATTGTTTTCTTTACATCTTTTCTGCCTGCAAGTGTTGTCGTAAGTTTTTGTAGTTGCAGTCACTACATTTTTTTCTTCTGCTTCTGCATTCCTTTTCCAACTTCTAGGTGGTCTTTTCAAATTTCTTTGTGTTCTTCATATTTATAATTTGTAATGGTGCAATAATATCCCATCGCATGAATATAACCCTTATCACCTGACTACTGTATTATTCTAATAGCAGACTTGGTGATCTCCTTGACTCAAGTCTATTTTCAATCGAGTCTATCCTCTAATCAGCTGTCAAATGGTTCTTAAGGCATGCAAGTCTGACCGTGTCAATCCTCTTCATTCAACTCCAGCTCTTTATTATTTCCAGGATCAAATATGAAACCCTTTCCACCTGGTCCTTTCCTACTATTCTCGTTACTTCCCTCCTTCCCAGTTCAGTGACAGTGGCTTCTTTTCTGAACCTAGCACAAGACACTGAATCTTCCATTTCAGGGTATCTTCACCAATTGTCTACTCATGCCTGGAATTTTCTCCCTCCTAATCTTTACCTACTGGCTTCCTTGAAGCCTCAGCTAACATCCTACCTTTTGCAAAAAACCTTTCACATCCTCTTTAATCTTAGTGCCCTTCCTCTGAGATTATCTCTGATTTATCTTCTATATATCTTGTTTATCCATAGTTGTTTGCATGATGTCTCACCCATTAGAATTTGAGCTCCTTGAGAACAGAGATTGAATTTGTCTTGTTTTCTATTTCCAGGACCTAGCGCAATGCCTATTCCGTTGTAGGTAGGAGGGGTAGGCTGGAGGCATCTGGATCCCCAATTGATACCTTTTCAATGTGAGTATCTAAACCTCAGAAATCCCCAAAGGCTGCAAAATGGGACTTGATTTATCATTTTGTTGATTGTCTAGACTTAAGAGGAGGAGAAAATGTTAATTCAGACTGAACTCAGATAAGAGTACTCCATTTTGAGGGACCTGGTTGTTAAACATTACCAGCATATTGATAGCAGGCTCTTAATAAATGTTTACTGACTTTACTTGTCTTGATTACTTAACTGTCTCCCAATGAATATCATTGTAAAAAAACATCTACTACAGATTTGGGAATATTTTTCAAGTTAGTTATTTATGTACATTATGCTCCCTAGCTACCTATCCCCTTTTTTATTGTCCCATGAGGATTAGCTGCTTTTAGAACACCAAATTTTTCAATTCTTAGTCTTTGGCTCTGCTATATACTATCTGTTTCAGTGAGTGACAGATTCAACCACTGAAAGTTCATGACATCTTCTGGTAGATAGTGAGTAAAAATATTGAAGTCCCAGTTCTATCATTTATTAGTCTTTGACTGGTTATTTAATTTAATGGAGACAGTGCTTGGCCTATCAGAAAACCTTAGATACTTCCTAGTTGTGTAAACCTGGACAACTCACTTAACTTCTTATTGCTTCAGGTTCCTCAACTGTAAAATAGGGTTATGGTAGCACCTCCATACCAAGACTTAAACAACCTAATTTCAGAGGAAGAAATTGAAGAACTCATAAATTAACTTCCAAAGGAAAAAAAAAACACTCCAGAACCAGATGAATTCATAAATAAATTTATCAAACATTCAAAGAACAATTAATTCTAATATTTCATAAATTGTAAAAATAGACAAAAAATTCTTACTAAATTCTTTCATGACACAGATATGTTCTTAATACATGAACTAGGGAAAGTCAAAATAAAGAAAGAAAACTCTAGGCTAATATCTTCAATGAACATTGATATAAAATTTTAAAATGAAACATTAGCAAAGAGACTAAAAATAGTCTATCTCAAAGATTTTATACTATGACATGGGTGGAGTTCTACCAGAAATGAAAGGTTGGCTTAATATTAGGAAAACTATAAATTTAATTAACCATATTAACAAGGTCTATAAAATCATATTATTATACTGATATATGCAGAAAAGATTTTTGCTTCCCCTCCATTGTTTTGGTGGGCTTTTTTCTGTTGTTTTTTAAAATAATATTTCCTCAATTATATGTAAAGCATTTTTTAAATATTCATTTTTTAAAAATTTAAGTTTCCTATTTCTCTTTACCCTTCCCTTTCCTTCCCTCCTCCTTCCCTGAGATGGTAAGCAGTTTGATACAGTTTATACATGTGCAATCATGCAAAACATATTTCCATATTAGTCATGTTGTGAAAGAAAACACCAACCAAGAAAAAAAATAAAAAAGAAAGTTAAAAACCGCACCCTTTGATCTGCATTCAGAATCTATCATTCTGAAGGTGGATAACATTTTTTATCATGAGCCCTTTGGAATTGTCTTAGATCATTGTATAGCTGGGAATGACTAAGTCATTCACAGTTGATTATTGTTACAATGTTGCTATTACTGTGTACAGTGTTCTCTTGACTCTGCTCACTTCACTTTGCATCAGTTCAGGTAAGTTTTTCCAGGTTTCAGAAAAATTTTTTTGACAAAATATAACACTCATTTCAGTTAAAAACTTTAGAAAGCTTAGAAATAAATGGCTCTTTCCTTTAAAATAATAAATGGCATCTGTCTAAATGTATTTGTCAGATTTTTATGTCCTAAGACATAGTCACTTTTTGTAAAGGTGTGATGCACAGCTGTAAAACCTGTCCACACCTTTCTATTTCTACTCAATAATTTCCATTATTTATAGTAGAAATAAAGTAGAATTCTTTGTAGCACAATCAAAGATGAACTAAGGATATTCATTTTCATCACTTTTTAGTACTAGAAATACTGGCTGTAGCAATAAGACAAGAAAAAGTAATTGATGAAATAACTATAAGTAAAAAAGAAACAAAATGATCAATTTCTGCTGATGATATGATACTGTACTTAAAGAATACTAACCAGGGAATCAATTAAAAGTTCATTGAAACAATGAATAACTTTAATGAACTTTTTTATATCTTGACAGATATAAAATAAATCCATGCAAATCATTAGCATTTCTATAAAATACTAATAAAACCCAGAGGTAGAGAAATTCCATTTTAAAAAACAAAGAATGTGTAAAATCCTTGGGGGTCTACCTACCAAGATATACACAAAAAATATATAGATGCAACTATAAGCCATTGCTTACAGAAATGACAGCAGACTTTAATAATTGGGAAGATATTAATTACTTATGGTAGGATGAACCAATATAGAGAAAAATAACAGTATGATCTAAATTACTTGTTTATTCAATGCTAACCCAAAGTACCAAAAGATGATAAAATTAGAAAAAACAATAATAACATTCATATGGAAGTTAAAGCCTTAAGAATTTCAAGGGAAAATGAAAAAGTAAAAGACAGAATGAAGGTGTCTACCAGTGCCAGATCTCTAACTGTACTACAAAGCAGTAATTCCCCCCAAAATTTGGCACTGATTAAAAATAAAAAAGATAGATAAACCACTGGAAGAGATTAGGTATACAACACATAGAAGCAAATGTATCTTGTATTCAATAAATCCAAAGACCCCAGTTACTGGAATAACGACTCACTATTTGACAAAAACTGCTGGGAAAATTGGACAGCAGTATGGAAAAAAATCAGATTTATAATGTCACCTCACACCTTTTACCAATATAAACTCCAAAAGTATATGTGGTCTAGAAATAAAAGGTCACATCATAAACAAATTAGAGAAACATGGAAAAAATGACCTATCAGATCTATGGGTAGAAGAAACATTTATGACAAAACAATGGATATAGAAGATTACAGAAAAAAATGAGTAATTTTGATTACATTAAATTAAAAGGTTTTTTTGTTTTGTTTTGTTTTTTTTTACAAATAAAACAAATGTAGCCAAGATCAGAAGGAAAGCAGAAAATCTGGGGGAAAATTTTATTTGTAAACAGTTTTTCAGATAAAGGTCTCATATATCATATCTCAAAGATATAAACTTTGTCAAATCAATAAAATATGTCATTCCCCAGTTGATAAACGATGAAAAGATATCAACAGGCATAATGATGGAGAAATCAAAATAAGTTAAAGTCATATAAAATGTTCTTGATCAACACTGAATATACACATATACGAATATTTATGTACATAATATATACACGATATATGTATGTGTGTATGTGTATATACATATATACACATATACATATAACTTATATGTTCTAAAATGTTTAAAACAGCTCTCTTTCTGATGGCAAAGAACTGGAAACTGTGGGGATATCCATCAGTTGGGGAACCTCACTGAACAAGTAGTAGCATATGATTGTAATGGAATACTACTGAGCTATAAGAAATGGTGAGCTTAATGATCTCAGAAAAATAAGGATAGATCTGCATGAAAAAATAAAGAGTGAAATGGATAGAACCAAGAGACCATTATGTACAGTAACAGCAATATTGTTTTAAAAACAACTTTGAGTGACCAAGCTATTTGACTATTATAAATACCCAAATTAACTATAAAGGACATAGGAAGAAAACACTATCTGTAACCAGAGAAAGAATGGATGAATAGAAATATGTATAGAATAATTTTACATACATACACACATACATACACACAGATGCGCGCACACACACATATATACACACCAACTTGTGTCTAATGATAGCCATCTCTATGGCAGGGAGGGGGGAAGAAAAAGAGAAGTTACATGAACTTTATTATATATATCTATATAGTTGTACATAATAGAGTTGCAGTTTCATGGGCAATCATCTTTTAAAAAAAAATTCTGCCATTATTGAAATGCTTGTTTTATTTCATAAATTAAAAACAAAATAAAAAGGCAATGATTTTAATTATATAACTTAAAAGTTTTTGCACCAACAAATCCAGTACAGCTAAGATTAACAGAAAAACAGTTTTTGTAGCAAGTTTCATCGATAAAGGTCTCATTTCCAAGATATATAAGAAATTGATTAAAATTTGTAAGAAAAAGAACCATTCCCCAACTGATAAATAATCTAAGGCTATGAATAGGCAGTTCTCAAGGGAAGAAGCCTAGGCAATCTATAGTTATATGAAAAAATGCTTTATTATTAATTAGAGAAATGCAAATTAAAGGAACTCTGAGATGCTACCTCAACCCCATAAAATTAGCAACAATGACAAAAAACAGGAAAATGATAAATATTGATGGGGTTATGGGAAAATAGTTTGATGAACAATTGGTGGAAATCTCAAATACCATTCTGGAAAGCAATTTGGAATTAAGCAGTTACTAAACAGTGCATGCCCTTTGATGCATCTATACCACTGCTTAAGTCTATTTATAAGAGAGATCAAACAAATAAGAAAGGGTCCTCTATGTACAAAATATTTGTAGCTGCTCTTTTTTTGCGGAGTCAAAAAACAAAAGTAGAAACTAAGGAAAACCAAGTTAGGAAAGGCCGAAAAAGTTTTGGTGTAATGACTGTGATGGAATTTATTGTGCTGTAATAAATAAATAAAGGTGATTTCAAAGAGACTTGGTAAGACTTACATGACCTGAGACAGAATGAATTGAACTGAATCAGGAGAACAATTTATACCACTGATATGATAAAAATGAACAATTTTGAACACTTAGGAACTGGTGAAATAGTAGAACCAGGAGAATAATTTATATAATAATGTCAATGCTCTAAGGACAAATAAATTTGAAAGCTGTAACCATTATGATCGTTAAAATGACCACTCGATTCCAGAGAACGGATGAGAAAGCTTGCTGTATCCATGACAGAGAAGTGATGGATTTAGGATGTATGACACACATGTATCATATATGTCCCTAATGTATCATTTAGGGAAAACCATACACATACACACAGAGACACAGACACAGACATACGCACACAGATACATGTTTGCATACAGCCAATGAGGGGTTTTATTTTGTACTTGACTATATATATTTGTTATAAGGAATTTATTTTTCTTTTCACTTTTTTTTCCCAGTAAGGATTAGGGTGAGAAGGAGGGAAAATAAATTTCATTTAATTAAACTCAATTAAAATAGTGATGTGAGGAGTGCTTCAAATGTAGAATGTTGCATGTACTTTCAGATGAAGTTCCTGTATGTTAATTTTGCTTAACTGTTTTACTTTTTTTCCAAGATACCTCTCGTGAAGTAGTGGTAACCTGGAAATGTTTATAATGTAAAAATAAAACGCATCAATAAAACTTTTAAAAATAAACTTAATAACTACTAACAGAAACAATCAGTGAAATCTTAAATAGCATATTTAGCACTTAACAAGGCTAGAACCAAATAAATGAAAAGAAAATCTCAGTTATTTGTAGTTCTATAGGTGACAACCTGTATATAATTTAGTAGATATTTTAGGTAGGAGTTCTTAACCCGATGTGTCATGGACTACATTGGCAGTATGTTGAAGCTATAGAACCCTCTCAGAACACTATTATTATTGCATGAAAAATCCCCCACAAAATAAGAAAAGAAATCAATTACATTCAAATATACTTATAAAAAATATATTTTTTAAAAGTTCTCAGAGTCATAGGTTAAGAACCCTCATCTTAGGGTATTATCAGAGGTTCTGAAAATTGGTCTTTTGTTACATAGATAACAAGGATGGAAGCTGACACTCTCTTAATTCCATGTCCAATGTTTATTTGCTCTTGACAAATGACAAATAGGCAAAAAATGCTTCTGAAACGTCTCTTCTTCCAAGTCTGCCTATAATTCTTCTTTCTCGATTTTCTTTCTTCACTGAGAAACATAATAGTAGTTGATGTGCATATGGTTTGGGTCCTGCTGATCTCACTTTACATTAGTTCATAGGAATCTCTGTGTATTTCCTTGTAAGCTTTATATTTTTCTCTTAAAAAAACTGTGCCATCATATTCTGTTACATGAATAGATTGTAATTTATTTATTCTCCAGTGTTGAATATGTTGGTTCTTTTTGTTTTCTATTAAAACATAGTAGCCATAAATATTTCTATGTGGAAAAGAACTTTTTATTCTTTCTAAAAATCACATTTTACAATAAGATCTAGGCAGGGAAATAACCGGATTCTAAGGTGTGAGCAGCTTTGTGACTTTTACTGTGTATTTCCACATCGCTGTCTGAAATGTTTATGAGAAAGGTAGAAGATTGTGAAACATATCACCTCACAAACCAGTGAAGGACAAGGGAAAGGGAAACAAGTTTGCTGAAAGCTTGGCAGGAAACCCAGCTCTGCCAGATAATCCCTAAAGAATTATGCACCCATGTATTGAGAGTATGCCTCATGCAAACAGGTGAAGTTTCACAAATGATTTCCGACAGCAGACTGCCTTTTTACAGTTGAATAATTTGCTGCAAGGTGTGGAGAAAACAAGATGCCACTTGTATTTATCAGTAAAAAAGCATTGGACTTGGTAAAGTAAAACATAATTAAAATCATGTTATTCCTTGATAGAAGAATCCACAGAAGACCTCTATTGACCTCTGTGGATTTCACAGAAATCCACATGATCTTCTCATGTAAAGCAGGAGAGGTATTTGTTTTCCAAAGATATTTACTGTTACGAAGGATGTCCAGATGGAAGAGGGATTCTCTGTAGATGGTTGTCTTCGAGGTGCTTTTGGTGAAGAGCATTGAGATGATTCTAATAAATCTAAGAAAACTAGAGAGGCTGCTTGTAACATCCATAGTTGTTCAAATAACCATAAAACAACATAATGATAATTAACGTTTATATGGCATTTTAATATTTACAAAGCACTTTATGTATATTAACTCACCTCATCGTCATAACAACTGTCTGAGGTATGTGCCATTTTTACATTATACAGCTGAGGAAATCGAGACATGCATATACTACCAGTTTTCTCTAAGGAACTAAAATTGTGATTGGTTCCACAGGATTATAGATAACGGTGGGTACAAGTAGCTTGTAGCATTTTGCTAACTTGCACTTAAGAAGTTTTATGACAGATATCACTCAGGAAATTGATGATCAGAAAAGTTCAGCCATGAAGCCCTAATGAGGGATAACAGATGGAAAAATTGAGTGCTGGGTTGATATTCCCAGGACATTAAATGTGCAGAGGCAGGCTGCTTTGAATGGATCTTCCACAGAACACTTATGGAGGCAGAGAGGTGGCTTAGGGGAGAGAGCACTGGGCTTGGATTCAGGGAGATCTGAGTTCAGATCTGACCTTAGACACTAGTCTTTTGACCTTGGCAGGTCACCCAGCCTCTGTCTACCTCAGTTTCCTCCCTTGTAAAATTGAGTTAGTAATAACACCTACCTTCCAGAGTTGTTATGAGGATCAAGGGAGAAAACATTTGTAAAGTGCTTAGGATAGTCCCTGGAACATAGTAGGTAGATAAGTCACTTATCTAACCTCTCAGTGTCCTAGACAATTGTCTACAATTTAATGTTGCTTCAGTGGAGAAAATTTCCTCATTGGGAATTCTCTATGACAAAAAAATTACAGGTCTGACCTCTTCCCCTTCAAAAGCATGGAGTACATATGAGCATGAATCATCTATCTTCCTCCCTTCTTGCCTCTGCAGATTCAGGTATGGGGGCTGAGTACCTTTGGGGCTAGGCTAGGAGTGAGTTTTCTCCTGTCTTAAATTATCATGTATGTGATTATCAGTTTAGATGTTAATGTCCCCCAAGGAGAATGTAAGTTCTCTGAACATAGGGACTGGATTTTATTTTGGCTTTGCCTCCCCAATGGCCAGCTCAGCATCTTAATACATGCCCAGTGGATTAGAGTCAGATGTGTATGAGCACATCTCTAGTCTTCAAGGTCTAGCATTATTAGACAAAACTGTTTAAACTCAACTTTGCTTGTCTATTAGTAGCCTCAGTTATTCAGATAACGGTTAAACCTGTGCTTCACTTGGTCTTCCACAGCTGTCACTTCAGAAATCCCTAGAACTTTTTTGGGTCATGGTGGTACCTTCTTGGAAACATTCATGAAACATTAATAAATTGAAAGTTCCACTCTGAAGAAATCTCTATCTATTGTTTTGCTTAATCAGTCCCTCTCCCATACAAACCAGTCTAGTATAAAAGATGTAGTAAATGAAATGATTGGCAGTTATTTTTTTTAATGGCTCACCTCTAATACTTTCCAAATGGCTGCTGGGCCCTTTTGAAGGGACACTCCACAGTATCCAGGTGACTAATGCCTTCCAAATGAAGGTTTCATGGACAGAGCATAGTTAGTGTAAAGGAATATGTTGGAAAAGTCACTTTTACCCCATTAATCACAACCGTGAGGGCTGCTCAACCTGCACCTGCAGAGACTCAGCTTGGGAAACAGTCTGCTAAGCCATGTGGGCTGCTCTGACCAAGTGCATGTAATCCTTCCCATGACCTCATTCATTCCTGGGGCCCACAGGCTAGCATTCCCTGCCACCCAGGAAAGTCTGGTGGAGGCACCAATTCACCTTTTCAAGGATGAAAAAGGCTCACAGAAAGCCAATGTGGCTGGATGGGTCCATCTGAGCAATGTTGCTAATTAGGAGACAGGAGACACTTTCCTTCCATGGAGCTGAATGGAGTCTCCCTCTGAGGTTTTGAGGGCATGCTTGTTTCTTCCTTGGGAAGAGGCCCCAGGTAACTCACATCTGGTGTGTTGGCAAGTTCTCCCCAGGGAACCAGTCATCAACTAGCTTTTGAGGGCTGGAACTTCTCTAGCAAACCCAGGCTAGCATCTGATTTCCCCATTGGCTGCTTCTGACTTTCAGGGACAAATAAACAGGTTGGGGTGATGGAGAAGAGTGGAAAGGTAATGACTTCAGGGTCCTGCTCAGCTCTTCCTTCCTCTGGGAAATCTCCATTTTCTCTGGCTCACAGAGATCTCTCTCTTCTCTGAATTCCTATATTTTCTGAATTCTACACTTAATTTTTCTCTGAATACTATCCACGTATGACTCTTTTCCCCGATCTAAAAGGCAAGGAGAATGAAGGTAGAGGTTAAGAGACTGTACTGATCATAATTCACCAAGTTGCCAGTTACTTGGTGATCATTAAATGGCTAGTATTGGTTGGCCAAAAGCTAAAATCTATATAAATTAGACTGTGAGGTGATGCTATTACTAATACTACTCAAAGTATTTATTGAGCACTGACTACGAGCCAGGCTCTGTGCTATGAAGAAAAAAAATAGTGAAAAGGTTCTGCCCTCAAAGGACTTACTTTCTATAAGGGGATACAACAGCTATCCAGATAAGTAAATACGAAATGTCTGTGGAACAAACACAAAGTAGTTTGAGCTGGAGAGAACATTAACCCTTGAGGGATCAATGTGGTAGCACCTGACCTCGGCTGTGAAGGAGGCTTATTACTGTTTTCTTCACTGTTGTTCGACCTCTATTGACCCCTGTCCAGTCAGTGGATACTTGCTTTGGCCTTGTTCTTAGCCTCACCCTAGGATCCATTCTCCCTGTACATTCATTCACTCTGGGTGAGGATTCTCACTCTATCATCCTTCTTCCTGCGTTTGCTCTGCCCTGTACTCTAGTACCATTCCGCCTCTACTTGACAGTTTCCCAAGGCTCCATTTTCTCTCGAGGTGCTGAGCTACTTCACTCACCAGACCATCCCAAGCTCCCTTACAAATGTACTCAGGCCAGCCAGGGTGGATTTATGCAGTGTTTCAGGGACCGTGGTGTGATGCGAGGTCTTCTGTCCTTTTAGGACAGTGGCCCACTACTGGTAGCCTTTGGGATGCCCAGATAGTCCTTAGTCCCAGTGAGAAACCTTCAGAGGTGATCTACTCCAAGGACGAAGTGACCTCTTTCCCAGTGCCTTGAGTTTGGTGGCCTTTTCAGTTGTAGACTAGCAAGTTCTTCCAGCTGGCCCGAAAACATTTTCTCCACACATTCTCTTTATTAGGGGGCTTGAGTTTAGCTGTTATATTTGGCAGACTTTCCTCTGAGCATTTGGTAACGATTCCTGTAAAGCAAAACCCAGAACTGAAAAGCCAACTTGCAAAAACCATCTACTTTGGGGGCTGTGGGAGTGGGGTAGAAGCAGGACAAACCAACCTCAGACCCCCTTCCTCCTCCTGCACCTGCACCTAAGCTTTCCCCAGAGGCCAGGGCCCAGGGTCCAGGTACAGTGATGGAGGCAAGCATCCTGTAAAGGTCATGAGCGGCACGGACGAGAAGGCTTCTGGATTTAGTCAATCTTCTCTTTTTGCTGTCCCCAGTGAACTCCACCTCTATGAGTTGTACAGGGGAGGACCTTGAAATTGAGTGCAATCATTCACAAAACAGTTACCTACTGGGTGCCTGTGTGCCTGCCTATCCTTAGGATTGCGGGGGAGAGATTCGAGATGAATAAGGTAAGCTTAAGACTCAGGTTCCTAGCCACTATCATCAACAACTTTCCCAAGGATCAAGGTCAGCAGTTGCCACTAACCACATCTTCGAGTCTGACCAGAACAGCTATCCTAGGGCAAAAACTGGGTCAGAGAGAAAGATGTTAATGATTTTTTTTAGGTATTCAAGCCCAGTTTCTTTGCAGTAAAATTCATCCAAAGACCTGAGTCACAGGTTGTTTTCAGGGGCAAATTAGAGGGGAAAGCTGAAGCAATTATTTGAATCATTCAGGCAGCAAAAAACCAAACCTTCTGAGGGAAAGTGAGGTTTGGGAGAAATCTAACAAAGGCAGGGTGACTGGAGTTTGGCATCAGGGCACTAATATTCAGAGTTTATAAAGACTTCAGATGGTGATTTAGAAGATTGTGCAATTTAGAAAGATGTTACATTTTTTATTATGACATCAATTTCACTCCGAGGTGAAGGGAAAATATCCCAAGCTTAGTACCTACTTAGCAAGAATCATTAAAACAGGAAGCCTTGGAGTGTCTGCTCCGAAGGGTGGGGAACCTGGAGCTAATCCAACTACCACTGCTGGGAAAGAGGGAGTTTGAATAGGGGCTGGTCCAGTGAAATTCTTTCTTAGGGTCTGGAGAAGAGGCTAGTGTCTGGCCAGGAACAAATAGAGGAAGGGAAAATTGAAAGGAAGGTTGGGGGTAGGATTTAGAACAACTTGTTCAGGAAAGGGGAAGAAGTTCCATTTTGTGCTGGCTTTGACTAGGTGTCCCCATTTCATCTGGCAGGGACTGCAGATTCAATGACATCTGTATCTATATTACACGTACATATATAACATGCATACATATTCACATATTCCTCTATAAAACCTGGTACATTCACCTTATTTAACAAAGTATAAAGCATTCTGCTCCTGTAGTTTCTTACCTTAGGGCCAAGAAGTTCTCTACAATACTGAACTTTGCAATTAATTTCAGCCCATTTTGCAGATGAGGGAACTGAGACCCAAAGACGTAAAGGGACTTATTTAAAGTCACATAAGCAGCAAGTGGTCAAGTTTGGATTTGAACCCAGCTTCCTTGAATCCAAATCAATTGATAAGGATTTATTAATATATAATTATATATATAGGATATATATATATATATATATATATATATATATATACATAATAATATAATTATTTATTATATTTAGGTGCCAGATACTGTGTTAGACTCGGGGGCTACAAATACAAAGGTGAGAAAGTCCCTACCTTCATGGAGTTTATATTCTACTAGGATGACAGGATATTCAAATAGATCAGTAAATACAGGATATATACAAAATAAATATAGTCTGTCTTCAAGTCTTTCAGGGATAACTTTCATAGAAAATGGTGCAAAAATGACTAGACATGTATAGCCTATTTCAAATTGCTTGCCTTCTCAATGGGAGGGTGGGAGAAAGGGAGAGACAGAGAGAATTTGGAACTTAAAATTAATAAAAAAGAATGTTAAAATTGTTTTTAAATATAATTGAGAAAAATAAAATATTAAATAAAAAAGGAAAATGGCACAAAAGCAAAAACATGTGAATGCTGATACATTGAACCTATGGAAAATAGGGGGTTACATTCTCATGACCACCAAAAACTGTAATCTTTCACTAGACATTGCTGAAAATACTTTCATTCCTACAATTCTTTATAACGAAACATTAATTTTCATAATACATACTTTCTCTAACGTGGTAACCATGAAATTACCTATAAAATGTGATACACAAACCAAAATTAGTAACATGAAAAACATTTTTCACACTAGTAATTCCCTAGAATTCAATGACTTTTTGTGCTAACATCTTAATAAAAACACACACACACACACATTGATTTCAGACAATATTCACTTTTCATAACACATGAAATCTACACTGCCATAAATACTGTACAACAAATAAAATTCTAAAAACCCAAACATTTTTAAAGCTGAATCTTACCTACCACTGTGTCAGGTGGTGGTATGAGGACATTGTACTATGCTATATAGCACGTAAGTGTTATACCGCTATAAACCTCTCTATCTTGGCTGCCCTCTGAAAACCAAGGGAGGTTGACTTTCGTTGCTGCTGTCAGAAGACACTAAAGCTGGTGAGGTCCTGACATCACCTCTGACACTGGCCTTCATGACTGATGAACGGTATTGGAACTCGTGAAGAATGCACCAACTTGAAATAATCCATCAATGACATCTGCATCGTTTGAGATCCTTAAGCATATTGGAATATGGAAACATAGCACAGGGGAGTTGACGTATACCCTTGAGGCTGTGATAGATGATGGGATGACAGCTTTGATATTTATAGCCAGCTAGTCATTTATGTCCAGCTACTCTTCAGGCTTGGAAACGACGAGTGACCCAGTCTTGAGAGCTTGTTCATCGTCGTCATCTTTGTCATCGTCTACACTGTCCCGAGGATTTTCCTGAGCCATTGCACCTGACTCCTCATTCATCAGTCAGAGACATCTTCCTCTCCCATACTGAGTATTTCAACTCCAATGGTGTGCCCTAGACATGTGAATGCTGCTGCCTCATTTTTTCATCAGCACCATTAAAGCTTTAAAAATCCTGGATACAAACAGGCCATGCTTTTTTCCAGCAATTGTTCAAGAAAGCCTGTGAAACATTTCTCCAGGCTATGCCTTGAAGCACAGTGACAGATTTCCAGAAATCCATCATGGTGGTTTCTAGGTTTGCTTTGAAGTAGTTACAAGCATGGTGGTAGGTTTCTCTGGCAAAATGGGAATTGAAGGCTCTTATGATGCCCTGATCCATAGGCTGGATCAAAGATGTAGGGTCAGGTGGCATGAAAACAACTTCTACATTTTCATGGGCATTTTTCAGGTGCTCATGTATATGAACTGGCACGTGGTCAGGCATTAAAAGAACCTTGAATGCATTGTTCTTTCCCTGCAGATATCATCCTGCCTCCGGAATAAAGCAGTGGTTGATCCAGTCCCACAAAATCTCTTCAGTCATCGGTGTTCTCCTATGTTAATGCCAATGCACTGGCACTCTGGCCTTGTTTTTTCAAAACCCTGGGATTTTGGGCTCAGCAGACAATCGGTGGCTTACATGTAAAGTTGGAGCATAGCAGTAGGGTTGAAGGATCCTTAAAAGCCTTGAACCCATGAGCTTTGACAATGGCTTTTGTTATGTATGTGTGTGTGTGCGCGCGCGCACACGCTTTCCTACCTACTTCATAAACAGGCTAGTCTCATCCTGATTAAACATTTGTTCTTGTAGATAACCTTTTTTTCTTAGAGTTTTCAACACGTTGTGAAACTTGGCGGTAGCCACAGCATCTGCAGAACCAGCTTTGTCAGAAAATTTCACAATTCATAAACCATACCATAACTTAAAACAATAAGCTCATCTTTGGCTAGCTACAAAAGGCTTCTCATTTTCTTAACCCTTCATTGCATGCTTATAAATTTGTTGGACCTTCAAGAGGATGGTTGCCAGATTGACTACACGTTTTTGTTTGTCTACCATCTTACTCACAAACTTAGTTGCTTTTCCATTTTCTCCACTCCCTCATTGCATCCTAAGAGGTTACTTTCATATTTTCTGGATCAGATTCACCAAAGGTTTTACAAATACTTTCCTCCTTTTTTTGAGGATAGAACAAATCATAGATTTGTTAACACCAAACTTTTGGCCAACGGGGCTATAGAATTCTGGCAAGAAGTTGATCTAACACCTTTATTTTCTCATTAAGCCACATCGCTGACTTTGTACACTTGAGTTTAGAGCCCAAAGGACTTGCACTGTCCTTTGGGGGCATAATTATAAGAACTGAGTTTCAAAGGCAAACTATGAAAATATGCAACAAATGCATGGGAAGCCCTTTATAATGCATGGGAAGAGCGAACAAAACCAGGGAAGTGTCTAGTGAGATACCAGTTGCTCCACAAACTTGCAAGCACAGCACTTATTTTTTTCTATTGTGCTCAGCTGTGACTGTGCAGGATTTCCCAACAAAAGTGAAAATGAGGTTACTAATAAAATCACATGAATGCTTGAAGTCTCATAGTTAAACACACAAGTATTGAAGATCAACTGCCCACGATTACTTGTGGACCTTACCACTGGGGGCCTAAGGTAATATCTCTAGAAGGAAGTAGCGCTTGAGTTGATCTTTGAAGATACCTGGGGATTCCAAGAGGAAGAGGTGAAGAGGAGAAGCAGTCTAGGCATTGGGGAACAGCCTGGGCAAAAGCAGAGAGGTGGGAGATGGAATAGCATGCATTGTGAAGTTGTATGGATTCAACTTGTAGGAAACATAGACTGGAGTCAGATTTTAAAGGGCTTTAAATACCAAACATTAAGAGTTTGTTTTTAACAATGGAGGCAGTAGGACGCAGCTGAAGGATTTTGAGCTAATCAGACCTATGCTTTAGGAATTTGGCAGTTCTATGGAAACTGGACTGGAGAGGAGTGAGGCTTCAGGTAAAGCCACCAATTAGAATGTTATCGCAATAATCCAACCAAGGGCTGACAAAGAACCACACTTGAATGGTTGTGGTCTAAGTGGAAAGAAGGGGAAAGATGTGGGAGATAGTGAGTTCAAATCAATGAGACTTGGCAACTGCTTAGAGAATGGGAGGGAAGAGAGGGAGTGGGAGAAGGAGAGAGGGAGAGAAAGACAGGGAAGGAGGGAGAGAGAGAGAGGAGTTGAGGGTACCTCTACAGTCCTGGACCCTGGGACCTAGAAGAGTGATGGTACACTAGAAAGAAATAAAGAATTTGGGAGGAGAAGTGGATTTAGGGGGAAATACTCTCTGTTTTGCTTTGGATATGTTGAATTAGAGATGCTGATGGGACATCCAGGTGGAGACATCCAGCAAGTGGTTAGAGGAGGGGGTGGAGCTCAGGAGAGAGATAAGGGCTGACTGGGTAGATTTGGGAGTCATCTGCAAAGAGCAAGGATTCTTAATTATTGTGTCCTGGACTCCTTGGGCTATCTAGAGAAACCTTTGGTGAAGCTTCCCCAGAAGCAAGTTTCTAAATGGATAAAATAAAATACATAAGATTGCAAGGAAAACCATTAAGGACCTATACTGTGATAGACTCTGGGGCTACAAATACAAAGATGAGGTAAGCTTACCATAAAGCTTAAATTCTACTTTGATGATACAATATGTGAATAGATAAGTAAATATAAGACATATAAAAATAAACACACAGTTATTGGAGGAAGAGGGTGGTGAGATGTTTCTACCTCTATATACATATATGCACAGTACAAATATACGATATTATATTATACATGTGTATGTGCTTATATATGATATAGATAAATATAGGTATACATGTATATATACCCATATAAAGTGTACATGGAATATGTGTATGACGTATTTATGTGTAGATTTATAGTAGGCACATGTATACACAATATAATATGTACTAAGTGTATAGATATGTATGCATGTGTATTTGTAGATATGTGATATACATTGCATATATGTATATGTGTATACGTACCATCTGTATATGTGCATGTGTAAATATGCATATTGTATATGTATATGTGTGTATATAGATACATACGTATAAATTATTGGACCCTAGATTCATAGGCTTTAGCACAGATAGTTGAATGCATGGGAATGGATGAGACCATTAAGAGAGAGAGAAATTGTGCAAGAGAGAAGGTTCCCAGAAGTACCCCGGGGTTACAGCCTCATTGAAAGGGGTGGGACATAGACGGGAAAACTGCCAAGGAGAATGTCAATTGGCCAGAAAGGTAGGAAGAGAACAATAACTAAGTGCTTTTTCCCAAATTAAGGGAGGAGAAGAGTATTCAGAAAGATAGGATCCTCTTGCAGTGGTCCCATGGTCCCTTTGGCCATCACCTTTTCTCTCTTTACATGTTGAAGATGCAACTTCCAAACTGCAACAAAGTATTTGCCCTTGGGAGGAAATTCCTGCACAGACGCAGGAGCTACACGCTTGATAACAATCACTAACCAATGGACCACCAGTTTTTTTTTGTTTCTTTTGTTTTCTCCAGTTTTACTAGAAGTGAAGGGATGACAAATGTCCATGGAGTTCTCTGTGTAGCACACAATGGTATGCCAGGGAAACAAAGAGGCAGATCTGATAACATGCCAGGTAATAAAATCAGTTAAATAAAATCAAACTTTTACAGGGTGACTAATATGCCATTTCCCCAGGGGAATCAGTCAAGCATTCAGCTGCTCAGAGTTTTCAGCTGTATCCTGGGAACTGGTCAAGGAGATTTGGTTAAATTTTTCTTCTTTACAAAAAGAATCGTGACATTTTTACTGGGGATGGAGGGAAAAGTCATTGTCTGGGGGGAGGTAGCATGGTGGGAATAATGGTGGACTCAAAGGACCTGAGTTTGTAAAATGAAGATGTTGGACCTTTAGTGGTTTGCAAACCAAGGTTTGTGCTAAAATTCTTTGAAGGTGGTTTTAGCAGCGGATAGGGTTCAAATCTGACCTTAGACACTTTCTAGCTGTGTTACCCTGGGCAAATCCCTTAAAATTATCTGCCTCAGTTTCCTTATCTGTAAAATGAACTGGAAAAGGAAATGACAAACCACTCCAATATCTTTGCCAAGAAAACTCCAAAGGTGGTCATGAAGAGTCAGACACAACTGAAATGTCAGAATGGTAACAATGAACATAATAAGTTAGCCTAGGGGTTCACAATGCATTTTTTCAATTGTTGTTGAAAGCGGAACAGAAAGCATTGGGAATCATACTAGATGGTTTCTGAGTTCTACTCTAGCTCCATTCATGCACATGGAATTGAAGATTTGTTGATAGCTGCCTTCCTGCTCAGTCTCTAGCCTCTAGCCTCTGGCCTTTGGATCTCTAGCTCTGATTTATTTCTACATAAGGAAACTTTGGAAATAGTTAATTTAAATTTTATTCATGAATTTAATCTGACACGCATTTATTAAGCACCTGCTATGTATAAAATACCATCCTAGGCAAAGATAAAATAGAAAAAATGGTTTCTGCCCTCAGGAAGGTTATATTCTATCAGAGGGATAAAAAAGCATGCAAACAGGGAGGTCATATATGAGTATTTGAGAAGGGATTGAGTATATACACCAAAGGGAAAATCATCCTGGAGGAGGAAATGAGGATGTCTTCCTGGAATCTCAAATGCAGCTTGTCTAAAATAGAACTCAGTTTTTTTCCCACAAACTCACCCATCTTCCTAACCTCCGTGCCGAGAGCAACACCATCTTCCCTCCCAGGCATCCAGAGCTATAACCTTAGAGTCATCCTCAATTCCTCTCTCACTTAGCCTACATATTCCATTGGTTGTCAATTCTTGTCATTTCTTTCTCCATATATCTTGAAGATATCTCAGTGTTTCTGTTTGCCCAGGCAACACCCTAGTTCAAGTCCTTGTCACCTTATGCGTAGATTACTGTGATATTCTCCTCGTTGGATTCTCTGCTTTAAGACTCTCCCCATATAAATCCATTTTCCACACAGTGGCTAAAGCACAGGTCTGACCATAGGAGACCCCTCTCTAATAAACTCTGATGGCTTCCTATTACTTCTAAGATCAAATGAAATTCGTTGGTTTGGCATTGCAACATTTTACAACCTGACCCCTTTCTATGTTCTATCTTTTAACACATCACCCTCCTCCCCACACTCTATGGTCCACACTATTGATTTCCTTCTGTTCCTCACATCTAATGCTGTATCTCTCATTTCTCATTGCACTGGCTGTATCCCCATGCCTGTAATGCTTTCCATCCTAGTGGTGGTCCCTTTAAGACTCAGATCTAGCACCTATTTCTGAAGGAGGTCTTTCCCAGTACCACAGCCATTAGTCTTTTCTTCTTCCAAGGCTCCTTTCTATGTACTCTGTATATACCAGTTTTGGGACATTAAGATGTAATCTCTCTGAAGGCAGAATGGCTTTTTTCTTTGTATCCCTCAAGTTATGCCTGGGACATCATAAGTACCTAATCAATGTTTGAAGACTGCTCCTTCAATTGACTGAGGAGGGAGTGCACTCCAGACATGACATTGGTGTCATTTTCAATTTTGATGGAGACCAATGACATCACAAGGTGATGTCTTGATTCATCCATGAACTGTATTTATGTGAGGCAGAATTGTGCACTCATCAGCCTGATTCTGTCTTCCAGAGTCATCAGAATTCATTGGCAAGGATGACTGGCAATGATTCGGGATGCAGTGGATGACTTTGGTATGTTTGATGTCTGACCAAGCTCTAAGCACTCCACAGTGCCTACTTTAGCTGCCTTCATAGTTGTTGGAACAAATTGTTCTCATCTACTCATTCTGCCGGGAGAAGTATTCACAAGCTTGGAGTAGACATCCCCCTAACTCGCTGATGGCTTGTTGGTTACCCTCTACCTGGTTTAGCCCATCAGCAGAGATGGTTTTACCAGGATGTGGCTGCTGCACATACTATAGTTTCTTGGTGGCATTGATGAGAGTTGGGTGATGGTTGGACACAAAAGGTGGATGAGCAATCCTGAAAAGGGATCAGCATGTCTTCACATTAGAGGTGGTCATCCTCCTGAATACCCCACACATCCCAAGCATGAGGAACAGCCAGTACAAAGACACAGAAGTGGGAGAGAGAATAATGACATGACATGCCCCTGAGATCAGGAGACAGCAATCGGTCAAGGTGGCTGGAAAGTAGAATATGTGGATGGAAATCATGTGGTGTAAGTCTGGAAAGGAAGGCTGCAGCCAGCCCTTGAAGTGTTTTTAAAGTCAAGTTGAGAAGGTAGCATTTTATCCCGGAAGCAGCAGTGATCTCTAGAAGTTTATGATCATAGGATGAAATGAAAAGTCCTGCCCTTTAAGACAGTGTCTGCTGCTGGGTGGAAGGTAAAGTGGAGAGGAAGGAGATTAGAGGCAGAGACACCATTCAGGTTGTAACAGTTCAGGCCAGAGATAACAAGGGCCTGAACTCAACAAGTAAGTGAGGAAAAGGGAGCAGAAATAAGAGATGTTCCATCTTTGGTTACATTACATTTTCATGTACTTAAGAATTTGATAAATTCATCCTACAAAGTGACCTAGGGCTTAACAGCAGCTCTGTCATAAACCACTGATCTAAGTGATTAATCTTAGATGGGAGCATCGGAAGCTTAAAAAACTAGTGTTTCAATAGTCTAAGTAGTTGGTAATAACTGGTTGACTTCCAGATTTCGTCCCCTGCTGTTGGTTTTGGCTCAAGACATGTTCATAATACTGTACTAACTTGAAGCAGGGACTTGTTTGCACTCAGTGTTGGGGGGTCATAAATATACTGGTGCCAAGCTCTGGACACATTTACACAATCCCAGCAAGCTCATAGCTTCCCTTGCCTGGAGAGACTCAGCTCATTAAGTTGACTGTCAAGGTTACCGTGATGGTTCCTGGAGTCCACGGATAAGCAGAATCCTGGCAGCGTTGTAATATTTATGCCACTGGACAGCCTTGACACCACTCCAGATGCATTTAGAGGGTTCCCTGAGGCTAAGCTGGCTGGGAGACCTCACATTCTTAGGAACACATTCAAATTCGGGCTTTCTATGTCCGTATTTTCCTACTCTCTACCTTCCTGGGTGGGATTATCACCTATATGTGTGTCTATGCAAAAGAATCAAAGAATCTGGCTCATTTCCAGCATCTTTAAATGGAGCCAAACTATGCCAAACCACTGGAATATGCTAAAACTTAGTACCAATTAATAAATAAAGCATCTGTGGTTTAGGGCTAATCACACTTTAACTACTCAAGTCAGATACGTAATACTTCCTGCTTGCAAACAGCAGTCAGAGCTTTTGACTGGAGCATCTAGGGGAATCCCTCAACTCAATTAGTTGGGTCCCCAGGTAATCGTACCATAAATACAATGTTTCGCTCTCCCATACATATACTATGAAGGGGCTGTATTCACTGAAAACCATAGCCTATGAACCCCCATTGATTTTTTTTTTTAGTTAGCCAGTAGATGTAATTAATTCTAAGCTGTATAGTAAGAAAAGTATTGATAAAATATCCTCCCCATAAACCTCTGGGGCACAATTTTCAATACAAACACATACCATAGAGGGGAATGAGGTACATACTGGGAACAAATGAAGGGAGGCATATATCTAGGGACCATGTGTGACCAGGCACTTACATAAAGGGTCAACTTATCCTTCCAACACTGTAGGCTTGTGGATGTCATTTCTCTACTCTTGGGGTCTCTGATCTGTTAGCTTTGCTTGGTACATTGACTTTGCTAGTCTCTACTGGACAAGTAGACTTTGCTAAATTTCTATCCGAATTGCTTCCTGTTGTTTTTGCACAGTCACAGCTTAATGGTTGACTGCTGGTCTTGTGGTCACTGCCAGGTGTGGCCCCACTGGGCATGAGGCTGGATTGCCACTTTTCTACTTGTCGTAGAAAGCATTCTTTTTCAGATTCTGCTTGGGCTACCAGGCTTCTGAGGTCCTTTCCAACTCTGACATAGTGTAATTCTGTGGTACAGTATGAACTGATTTATCTCAGTGAGTCTGTCTGAATAGTAAATGTACGTGGCTCTTTCTTAGTAGTTGCTCAATTTTATCAAAAAATGACACTAAGCAGGATCCTCTGAAATGCCAAAATGAAAAAGCTGGACACCGGCCTTACTAGTCTAGGAGAAAAAGACCGCAGAGGAAAATGACCTGTTTTTGAAAAACAAAGAAACATTCATCCATCTTCTGGACCATTACCACTTGTCAGTTAAATGGGCAGTGAATAGGACACTGGACCCAAAGTCAGGAAGACCTGAGTTCAAATTCATCCTAGACGCTTACTAGCTCTTTGAACCTAGGCAAGTCATTTAACCTGTTTCAGGCTCAATTTTCTCACTTGTAAAATGGAAATAACAATAGTACCTATTTTATGGGGTTGGTATGAGGACCAAATAAGACAATATTTGTAAATTTGCCTAGAGAGATGGCACATAGTAGGTGCTTGTTTATTCTTTCCTCCCTTCCTCTTTGCTTTGCTTTATCCCATAATGGCAGGAAGGTCTCTTTTCTCCAGCCATCATCTATCTTGCAAACAAATATTGCTGGTCCAAAGGGCATTAAGAGAGATCAATGTGAATCCATGTCCAGTACTGATAAGAGATTTCAGAGTGTCTGTCTTACTGCCATGTACGTGGACAGAGGGAGGCAGTATGGAGGGGTGGATAAAGGAGACAAGGTCTGGAAGATACAGGTTCTAATCTCACTTCAGGTGATCCTGGGCGACTGACTTAGCCTATCTCAAACTTGGTTTCCTCATCCATAAAACAGGGATGACAATAGTTATCCTGTATCATAGGCTGCTGTGACGACTGAGTCAGATAATACATGTAAATACATGCCTCAGTATTTATAAAACAAGAGAAAAAACTGAGGAGTTCTGGCACGCTTTCCATGTGGGGAGCACGTTAAGGATGCTTTAGAAATGCTGGTCAAGGAATATCAGAGCTTTTTCACTACATAGAAAGATGATTATATTGTTATAGATCCAATTACATGAAGGCTCAATTTCTAGGCAAGTACACTGATTTCTTTCTCTCCTCAATCTAACTGGGTCTGGAATTAAAGGACCCAGATTCAAATCCTTTCAAACACTTAATACCTTTGTGGTCTTGGGCAAATCACTTAACTTCCTTGGACCTCAATTTCCTGATATGTAAAATGAGGGGCTTTACTAGATGACATCCAAGGTCACTTCCAGCCCCAGATATATGGTATGATGATGATCTTTTGACCTTGACTTTCATGGATAGGCATGAGTGTGGATGTTCCATGTCTCTCAGTTTTTCCTCGTCTCTGGAGGGAGAATATTGGAAAAGATTCTCTTTGAGGTCTCTTCTAGCTCAAAATATATGATCTTATTTGTTTGGGGTGCCTTATGTCCCATACATTGAAAAGATGTGATGGTTATTAGTAGTGAAGGTTAGAGCTACATGAGTACTATGTCTGAAGAGTTGGAGAGGTCCAGTCAATCAACTAATTAATTCAGTATAGGGAGAAAAACCAATCTTCTTCAGCATTTGGTGGCTCAACATCCAACCTCCTTTCCATAGGAAAAAGCATCAGATTCATGCTGATTCTTTTTTTTTCTTTTTTTTTTCAAGCTGATTCTTTATAACTTTTCCAATTTACCTTTAGGGTACACACACACACACTGAAAGCAGAAAAAATGGCCCTATATTCTTGAACTGTCTCCCTTTTATTTACCTGTTGTAGAATGTAAGCCAATGGACCAGGGGCTCTTTTTGCCTCTGTATCTTCAGTGCTTAATAAATCCTTGCTGACTGGCTGACTCCAAGTATCCCAAAGCCATTAACTTAACTCTGAGTTGGTTAGGTAGCAACGTGTGGATTCAACAGAGACAATTGGGGGCCGTTACATTTTTTTTTTTAAATTTCAAATGTTCTTTTAGGTTTTAGGCAGGATGAGCGGAGAGAGTCCTGGCATTTCAAGAAGAGGGTTACTTGAGTTTAAAGGACTGACTGCCATTCTGTTCATGGTCTTCATCAAAGCTCTTTTATATGTTTTGGTAAATGTGCTTATAAGAAGAAATTTCAATAAGAAAAACAAGATGAGAAGTGACTCTAAATCTGGAAACATTTGAAAGAGTGTTATTTTTAATAGGCTCTCACTTATGAAAACACTAATTAAAAACCTACCATGTATATTTTTGTGAGGGGCCATTGTTCTTTATTGCTTTGGGAAAAAAAAACCCTCAACCTTCACTTAACCTTGAGAGTAGGAGAAAAGTGGGAACCCCCAAATTGAAGCATATTGGAGAGGAAATCTAATGGAAGTAAATCTGCAATGACCGATATTGGATCTTCAGATCCTAGGGAAGAATTAAAGGCTAATTCTAATGAAAAAAAAATCTGTTAGTTTAACTAATTCAAAAAAGGCTGGAAGCAGAAAAGCTTCAGGAATAGATTAATTTTCTTCTGCTTAGATACTTTAAAATGATCTAGCAAGACAGAATTATAAATACTTCTGCTATGAGTAACATGAAATTAGCAGCAGATTTGTACAAACTCACAACAGCACGCTTGGCTCCCAGGGGAATTCTCTGGAAAGACAAGAGTGTTGTATGTATGTGAGTTTATTGTTCAGTGGCAAAGCCTCTTCCAAACCTAGTTTGGTCAAAGGATATCCTATCAAAAGTCTAAAACAAAAACAAAAAAACCGCCCTTTCTTACCATGTACTTACTTCAACACAAATCTTTCCATTCCCATTCCAAGTAATCCAAAAGAAAAAAATTAGTTCAAAATATCTACTTTGAGAATAAGGTTGATCACATCTAGAACTTAAAAGAGAGTAATTAATCTCAGGTTGGTTCTTAATACATTCCTTATTGGTGGTTCTCCAAATGGACTCTTTGTTTACTAAGAGGAAGAGAAGGGGAACATTCTTTTTAATAAATTCTTGTAAAGATAGATTACTAGGTTACCAGTTGATCTGTTGGAAAAATGGTTGGGAGAATGGTGTACTATGGAAAGCAAAGCAAAGGGAAAATTAAGAGATGTAAATTAAAATAAATAGGAGGTACTATTCTTACCTATCATACTGGAAGAAATAATGAAAATCAATGAAACTCAGTACTAAAGGGAAGGCACATTCATTGGCCAAAGAACTGCAAACTTTAAGAATATTTTCTGAGAGTATTCTGGAAGAATGTAGTCATAGCTACACAAATATCCTTTCTGACTGGATTATTCTGTTGTCCTAAGAGTACCCTGAAAGTGTCATTAAAAACAAATGATCAAACGAACAAGAGGTTCATAGATGTCTTATTTGTTAATTGCAAAAAACTATATCCCCCAGGAATCAGGAACTAAAATACAGTTATGAGGGGCAAAAATGGTGATTAATAAATGTTTGTTGAATGAATACCAGATGAGGAACATAAATAAATCATGAAATCATAAAAAGTTTTGTAAAATGCAGAACCAAAGCACAGAATCAATTCTATGTAACTATGTAAGAAGAAAACAAATGAGAACGAATGGACAAAGCATAACAATCAAAACTTAGAGGGAGTGAAATAGAAATTGTTGTAACATTTTATGGGAGGTCATTTGTTTAATTGTAAATCATCAAAATATGTTTAATTGATTGAATTGATATTGAATATTTTTTCCAATAATTTTTTATAAGAACGAATGGGGGAAGCTTTTCATAGAAAGGTAAAAAGGAGATCATGGGGATGAAATGTTGCATATATCATCAAGTATTCGTTGGGTTGGTTGGTTTTGCTCAAATGTTTTTCTTGGTTAAAAGTTGGGTTTATGCCTATGTATGTGAGCATATCAAAGTGGCTGTGAGATAAAAACAAAAAGCCTCAATAAAACTTTTTTTTTTTTTAAAGAAAGAACAAGGCTGGGAGACAAAGAATTTTTGATTTCTCCAGGCACAAGTCTTCAGAGCCTAATGAATGCAGAGTTCATTTGGAGCTATTTAGACAGTCTACAGGTAGGTGGTGCAGTGGATAGAGCACCAGTGCAGGAGTCAAGAGGCCCTGAGTTCAAATCTCACCTCAGATACTTGACACTCACTAGCTGTGTGACCTTGGACAATTCACTTAACCCCAACTGCCTCATCCTGAGCCATCTCCAGTCATCCTGATGAACATCTGGTCACTGGATTCAGGTGGCTCTGGAGAAGAAGTGAAGCTTGTGACCTGTGCAGCCCTCCCTCACTCAAAACAAAGTCAAGTGCAAGTCATGTCACTATTCTCTGATGGCATGGTCTTCTTCAGCAACGAAGGACAAACACACAGACACACACACACACACACACACATACACTCAGTCTACGAGGAAGGAAAAGTCCCACCCCCTGCCTTCCCCTTCGCCAATGACATAGAATCTTATAATGACAGAAAATGAACAAGATCTTGGAGATCATTTAGTCCAGTTCTCTCATTTCTTAGGTGAGAAAATCTTCTCCTCCTCCTCTTCCTCCTCCTCTTCCTTCTTCTCTTTATCCTCCTTCTCCTCCTTTTTTTCTGTTACTAAAAGCTTAAAACTGAACTCAAGCTGTTGAGATACCCTGTTTTCTTCTTGAATAATTAGGGGAGAAGGGAATAGACCTTTCTCTAATGGCTTCAGGGTACTTTGCTAATTCCATTACAAATGTTATCTCATTTGATTGTCACAAAGATCCTGGAAAGTAGGTGCTACTTTTATCCCTATTTTACAGTTGAGGAAACTGAGGCAAAGAACAGATAAATGACTTTCCTGGAGTTCCCCTCACACCAGTAAGGTTCTGCGGCTGGATTTGAACTCAGGCCTCCCGGACTCCAGACCCAGCTTTCTCTCCCTTGTGCCGTCTAGCAGCCAGATTTCTTCCGCTCCCCACAACAAGGTGAGGGAGGCAAACACTGATGATGAAATTAAGCTTGGGAAGTTGAAGTGACTTGGTCGGCAGAGACGCTAGCATTGAAGTCTTAGACGATTCCAGGCCCAAACCTGAGTCTGCTGAGAGTATTCAAGCAACATCCAATGATGCCTTTCCTGTTCTGACCCTCCTGCTTTCAGAATTTATTGCTGGGTTTCCCCTGCTCACTCTAAGGTTGCATATTAATATAGGACACACCAAGGAAAAACATCAAAAGATAAGTGCCTTGCTCCAGGGCTTTCCAAATAACTTCAACTTAGAATTAAATGCTCTGGCTGAAAACATTTGTGGTTTGGGAAGCAATCAATATTGGAGCCTTTAATAACGGCATTTCTTCTTTGCCTTCCTTGGTGACTTCAACAGAAGTCAGGGATGCTGTGCTCAGAGTAAGTCCTGCAAGGAAGATTCTGAAAGCCCACAAATGGCGATCATGGCATCTGAGGTGGATGGCATCCTGAGACAGAGGGTTAGGATTTCAAGTCAGGAAGGCCTGAGTTCAGATCCTGCCTCAGATGCTTACTAACTGGGAGACGTTTTTGGGACTTGGTTTTTTTCATCTGTAAAGTCGAGACAGCAATAGAACCTCCCTGATGGGTTTATTGAAAGGATGAACTGAGACGATGTATGTAAGATGCTTTGCAAACTTTAAAGCACTATAGAAATGCTAACTATAACAATACTGATTACTAAATATTAAATTAAGTATCACAGATGGAACAGGAATGGTTCTTAAAAGTTGTTTGGTTCAACCCCTTCATTTTACAAAGGTGGAAACTGAGACTGAGAGGTTAAGTAAGCTATCTAAAGTAACACAGGTCATGAGTGGAAGTCAGAATTCAAACTCAGGTTTTCTCATGCCGAATCTAGCATTCTTTCTACTGGACCACTGAGGCAGCAGACAGAGGACCTAGCCTGGAGTCAAGAAGACCGGAGATCAAATCTAGCCTCAGATACTAGTTCTGTGCCCCCCTTCATTTCTCTTTGCCTCAGTTTCCTCAACTGTAAATGGAGATAATAGCATCTATCTCCCAGGGTTGTTGTGAGCATCAACTAACATTATATTTGTAAAGCATTCAGCACAGTACTTGGCTTCTAGTAGGTGATTAATAATTGTTCATTCCTTTCCCTATCTTTCTCTGTACTCCACAGGACTTTTTCAAAGGCTTTTGGCCTGTGTCATCCAAGTACTAAGTGGGCAAGTCAGTTTCTCTATGCAGGTCTCATATGCCTTCTCTTCAAAGTAAAGGTGTTGACTTAGATGGTTTCTGGGGGTCTTCCCCTATTCCACATCCTCTGGTCATCTTTCTTCTTTCTTTTTTTAAAATTTATTTAATTTTAGATTACAACATTCAGTTCCACAAGCTTTTGAGTTTCAAATTTTCTCCCTCTCCCCAAGGCAGAGGCAATTCAATATAGGCTCGACATACGTTCACCCTAAACATATTTTCACAATAGTCTGAATGATCTTCTTCAGCTGTTTCCAGGGCTCTGAGCTGTAGAGCAAGCTTCCATTTTGGGTTTCATGGAATAGCAGGGGATTCAGATAAAAATCAGCTTTTAAAAATCAGAAGCCTTCTTGCCTCTCTACCTTTGGACACCTGCGTGTGGGAATGCTGTGTGACTCACTGACAGCTGTCAACCTCCATGCCTCACGATGATGGAGCCTTTTTTTCCCTCTTGCCTGGGGGGCACTCTCATGTTTCTGGGATTGAATGCCTTTGGTGCCCTTTCCCTGGGAGTGGCTTCACCCAGCTGTTTGGGGAAGAAGGTTTGTACTCTTTCAGCCTGAAGCCAGGATACAGTAATAACTATAATTGTTCAAGGTTACTATTAATAAGAACCAGTGATTAACATGTAAACTAATTAATTCATCTCTCAAAAGAGGCTGAGGAGGTACTTGTAGAGGAATTAAGGCATTTGCCCAAAGCTAAAAGTAGAACCAAGCCAAGGAGCCAGCAGTAGCCAACTGAAGGAGAAGACTGGCAGATACCGATGCCCTGTCACCCTCTCTGACATCCCGTAGTGACCACATCCTCACCATTAGACAGACAGCTTCGGACTGGTGACCTCCCAAGGCTCCCCATTCTTCTTTGGGATTGCTTAAATTGTTGGAGAGTTTATTTTTTATTTTACTGATCTCAAGCCTAACTTTACTTTCTTTCTACGGTCCCCCAAACTCTGAAAATCAGAGAACCACAGGACTGTAGCATTTGGAAGAGTCTAGGTCAAGTCTTAAATAAACTATGATTCCTTTCTTTGGACATCCAGGCTCTTCTTAAAGGCTCATTTTCAGGATGAGCAACTTCTTTGTGCCTGGAATCTACCTCCATGCAATTTCTGTTCTCATTTTGCCCTTCAGCATCAAGGAGAAAAATGCCTAATTTCTTTTCCATGAAACTTTGAATATTTGCTATCACTGATATTCCTAAAGGACAGGTCTGACCACTCTACTGCTCAAGAAGCTTTAGGGAGTCCCGAAGGCTCTTAGGATAAATAAAATACAAACTCTTTTCTTTGGCATTTTAAATTGTGATTTCCATCTTTTCTTCAAAAAATTCCAAATTTCTCTTTTATTGTGGATTGAACAGTCGTTAGCTCTTTCCGCATTTCTCCTCTTCCTCTTTGGAGTTTCAGTCCACAACTGAACGGAGTCTCCCCATCCTTTCCCCTCTACTCTCTTCTAAGCCCTCTGCAATCTACTTTCCCACTTTATTATTTAACTGAAACTACTCTCTTTAATGTTATCAGTGATCTCTTGTAGCCAAATTTAGTGGCCTTTTATCAAGCTTTTATCTTGTTGAAAATTTTTAGACTGTTGACTACTTTCTCCTTCTGGGCATACTCTCTCCTTTCTATTTTTTCTTTACATAGATGTCTCCTGGTTCTCCTTCTACCTCTCTGGTCACTCTTAATCTTCTTTACTGGTTTTTCATCTATGTAGCACCAACTAATTGTGAGTATCTCTCAAGTTTCTGTCCTGGGTCTCTTTTTCTTTATTATTCTGTATTGCCCCTTCTAGTGATCCTATCAGATTCTACGGTATTATCATACAGGAATGGTGGACTCTCAGCTGGGATTGAGTGCCTCTAACAAAAGCTAGGAAGTGTGTCTTTGCTTGGTGACTAGCTGATTTGATTAAGTAAGTTTTAAATTGAAAATAGAAAGGAAAGGAGAACAGGGCTATAGTTTTTAAACCAGATACTATTAAGAGCATCAGGTATGATCAAGGAAGGATGGTAGTAGTAGATAGGCTTAGTAATTCTCAGGAGACAATAAAGGGGGAAAGGAGCAGAAAGAGCTCAGATGTGTAAACATTAATGGTCATAGGATTGATGAAGCAGACCTTTTAGGCCACTTCTAACCTCTACTCTCACTTGGGGTCAGTTTCTTCTCTCTCTCTGTCTCTGTCTCTCTATCTCTGTCTGTTTCTCTTTCTCTCTCTTTCTGTTCTAGGAATAACCGTGAAATATTTGTACTTATGGTACTATACCTAATGATCCCCAGTGATATTCTCTCCACTATTAATCAACCAATAGCCTTCATTAGCTTTTAGGAAAGGGACTTAATGAGAAGGTAGAATAAGAATAGTTGATACAAAAATGTTCCCTCCAAACCAGGGGTATATTCTCCCTTGGTACACACCAAGTCCCTGGAGAGGGAGGGCTCAAACTTAAAGTAATAATGGTAAGTGAGTCACATATGAATAGAACATATGTGTTCAAGGAGTACCACCTAATTCTTGGTACTGGAAGTTCTTTTCTTGATCAGTGGAATTCTCATAAAGTTCCTCTTAGGTGTAACTCTCTGCAAGGAGTGGGAATGGAGATTGTCTGTTGTTGTGCCAAGTTACTCCTGGATTGGGCCAGGCCAATTCTTCCCTGGGCCAGGCCACTCTACTTTCCCCAACTTCTGCTCAGATGCAGGGAAGGGGAAGGTGACAGCTATCACCCAGCTGCTGCATCGGCTCCTTGGCTACTTTCTTTTTCTTTCTTTCTTTCTTTCTTTCTTTCTTTCCTTCCTTCCTTCCTTCCTTCCTTCTTTCCTCCCTCCCTCCCTTCCTTCTTTATCTTTCTTCTTTCTTTCCTTCCTTTCTTTTCTTCTTTCTCACTCTGTCTTTATTTTCTTAAAAAAAAAAAAGGGTTACACAATACCAGCCCCTCAGTCAATGCAGGGATACAAATAGACTTCCAAAGTTCTGCCAGTTAGATTGGAACCAGGCAGGCAAAATCCCACTAGGGAGGGCATATAGGAATATTTTTCCTCTCTTACAGTGGTGATAAAGAACGTGAGCTAGAAGTATTGATTCAGAAGCTACTGGCTTCTAGAGCTCTGCTCAGGGACCTGGGGTCACATTTCCATCAAACCTTCTGCAAGTATTTATTGAGTACTCATTGTCAACTCAGTACTGGCTCAGGCGTAGACACACTGTGAAATATAAGACAAGGTAGTCTCTGATTTAAGATGCTTGATATCTTACATGTCAGTCCAAACATATGAAAAGTGAATAATGTAAGAATGGTGCTGGATCTAGAATTTTAGCATCTGGGTTCAAATCCTCTTTATTACTTCCTAATCATGTGACCTTGGGTAAATCATTTCACCTTATTTGTAAAAAAAAAAATATGACTCCTACCTTTAATGCTCTCAATTTGTGATCCTATGACATGAGCAATAATAAAAAATGTATTGAAAGGCCCTCCAGGATTCGTTCCCAAGGAGTAGTTTACACAGTAATTATTCTGGGCATGGAAGTGGGCAGAGATCACCTCTGGCTGGGCTAGTCAGAAGAAGTGAAAGGGAGGGAGGATTGCAGAGGAAGTGAGATTTACTCTGATTTCTTTTTCTCCATATCTATGGCTAGCTATCTAATTTGGGGCAACTAAGTGGTACAGTAGATAAAGTATCAGCTCTGGAGTCAGGAAGACCTGAATTTAAATCCAGCCTCAGATACTTACTAGCAGGGTCACCCTGGGCAAGTCACTTAACTCTGTTTGTTTCACTTTTCTCATCTATCAAATGAGCTGGAGAAGGAAACAGCAAACTACTGCAGTATTTTTTGCTGAGAAAGTCCCAAATGGGGTCATGATACAACTGAGTAACAGTAACAGTTCTCATTCTTACATCATCCCTCTCGCCTGTCTCCAAGCTGATGTCACTTTCCTCCCCTTCACCCCCAGTTTCCTGAAGCATATGGTCCAGGTCTAAAGGTTCCTGTCTTCCAATTCCATCTCAACATATCTTCTACCTTACTTCAACCCAAACTAACCTGTTCTGCCTCTTCTTCCTTTATAATCATTCCAAGCAATGTGATAAACCAAATTCCATGAAGTTAATTGACTTTCATCATCTGCTCAACTATACTGAAAGGTACTTAGGACCTAACCAGGTGGAGAGTTCTGGAAAGGCACACCAAGGTTGCGGAGAGGCAAAAGTGTAGAGTCCAGAAAGTACAAGACGTGTTAGGGGCAGGTTGGTTTGAGTATGAGGGTCATAAAAGGCAGAATGTGAACTAGAGCTGAAGACCTGGGTTCAAATAGATCCTTTGATGCCAACTGGCTGGGGGATGGGCCACAGATGTCTAACTCGGGTTCATGACACTCCCATGTATGGCCTGAACCAGATTAAAATGCAATTGGGAAATATTTAGCAAAGTAAATATAAATGCAGTAAAATATAGATATCATATTTTGGAGTCTAATGTATGATTTAATGGCCTCTTTGCCTATTGTAGTATGATACTCCTGGGCTTGGCAATTCTCCATGTTGACAAAGTGCTGACCTTGCTACATTAGTAGGAATTACCTTCTCTGGGAGGTCCCTATACCTGTGAAACCACAGGGTGGGTTCATATCCCTGTGGGGTTCATGGAATGTTTTGATGGGGAGTAAAGCTGCAAGGCTGGATTGAGGACAGATTGTGGAGGTCCTTTGAAAGCTGTGAGAAAAGCCAGCCTCAGGCCTTAGGACTTTGTAATCTCAGCCAGCTTGGCGTGGGACTTTTGGTCTGGATTTTTCACGTGTTGTGGTTTAGCAGCAGGCTGAGATATTCCATGAGTTGGAGCCATTGGAAAAGCAGCTACTGGCATTTGTGCCTTCATGAGTTCTCAGAGGACCCTGTTCTCCTCAGAGAAGGTTGGCAGTCAACAGACATTCAGAGAATGTGCGTGGAGGAGTTCATGGGGAATAGGAGACTATTCTCGGAACTGCATGGATAAATCTAGTCATGCTTGGTCAGGAAAGGGCAGTTTTGGGTAACAATGGTGGTGGGTGGGGGTACAGGCATTCTTTCTACTGAGGAAGGTTTGATTGGGCCTTGTGGATCTCATGACAAGTACATCTCATCTAGAAGGAAAGCCCTGGCTAGAGAGATGAAATACTAAAGCCAGATGGGCAAACTAGTACAGCAGAGATATGACAAAAGGTGAGTCTGGGTCCTGTAATAGAAAGACCTGAGTTTGAATTCTGTTTCTGACATTTACTGCTTACCTCATTTTGGGCACATCACTTAACCTTGTTTTAAAGTTTCCCTGTCTTTAGAATGAGTGGGGTTTGGTAAGATAGAATCTGAAGTCCTTACTTTCCAAATATAAGTTTTTCGTAAATAATTTTTTGCTGTCTTTGTAACCCCAGAACTTATCCCAGAGCCTGATACATAGTAGTCTTAACAAATGCTTGTGTTTCAGCTCTAATAATGGTAGATCAGAGGCAGAAATGAGAGCAAAAGCATCTTCCTCATGTGAGATCTTCACCAGTTTTTGAAATGGGATTCTAGATTTGTGGATTCTGAGTCAGGAAGACCTAAGTTCAAAGTCACTTACTCTTTTTTTTTGTGCCTATGTTTCCTCATCTATAAAATGATTGGGATTGGAGTGGGTGGCTTCCATGATTCCTTTCAGCTCTAAATCTATTACTTTCTAAACAAAGACTAGATGACCAATCATATATTCTGTCAAAGACATCCTTGTTCAGGCACCAACACAACTGGATGGCCTCTAACTTCACTTGTGACTCTAAGAACCTTGACTCTGTCAATTGTACAATAAATAAGAATTAATGATGTTAATAAAATCCAAGGCAAACTCTAGACCAGAGGGATTGGAAGGGGAAGTCAACATGGAATCTAGTATACTAATATCCCAGTATTGCAATGGATCTGTGATCTCCTCAAAGGAGGTATTCCCTCCAATAACATTGATTGTAATCTATATATTCCTTCCCATCTTATGAAGTTCTTGTCTATGTGTTCACCTAAGTTGGCACTTAATATGTTGTAGTATTTTTTTCTGGAGTTCTTCTGGACATCATGTGGCCATAGATGGAACATGTGGGTTATGTTTTGTTTTTTAGCCCAGACATAAAATGATTGTCTTCCTACAATGCTTAGAGATTTAGTCTTTCTCTTGGACACAACAGAAAACCACCATTTTCTGAGCAAAGAGATAACATGCTCAAAGAAAATTTACTTGGCAACCATATTAGATGTATTGGTGAGGGAGAAAACAACTACATGAAGGAAAAGAAAATGTAAAATAGAATATAATTAAAGTCTAGCTTGAGCTTTATAATATCAATCAAAGAAGTAGAAGATCAATGAAGAATTACCTGACCAAAGAAGGATTCCTGAAAGAGGTGGAACCTGAAGTGGGCCTTATGGGGTAGGATTTGGAGATGCAGAGGGAAGGAGGACAGGTGTTCGTAATATCATAGGATCCCTAATTTAAGCTAGAAGTGGCCATCAACACCAACTTCTCCATTTAGCAGATGGGGAACTAAGGTATACAGTAGGTACAGAATAGGTAAAATCATAGGTAGTAAGTGATGGAACTGGAATTTGAACCTGGGTCCTCTGACTCCCTTATTCATTGTACTTTATACAGTACAAATTTGCCTCTATTTTTGCATTTCATTGTATAGGTGCTAAGAAATTAAAGCTAGAAGAGATCTCAGAGACATAGGGAGGTTGGTACCAGCACTGTCTAGTGAGGAAATCATTGAATTCAAAGGAAGCTAGGAGTATGAGTGCCCTATTTTTTCTGCCTTTTGTTTCCTAAGATGCTGAACCTTCACACCAGTTATTTCAGCAGTTCTCAAAAGTGTGGTTTGTGAGGGTCCTTAGCATGATCCAGAGACTGCTCTAATATTAATAGTTATAATATGACCATGTCTATATTTTGGTTTCTGGTAGAAATTAATAATTTACTCATGATATTTAATAAAAGCCAGGCATTACTTCAATGATATTTAATCCAAAGCAGCACTCTCATCTAATTAATTCTAGTGACATTGTTTTTGTGGGTGTGAGAGGGAAAAAGATGAAGGAGTTGGTCCATGGGGTCTTTTCAGTCAAATGGTCCATGATGTAAAGACATTTGTGAACGATTGAGCTTGGGGAATGATCTTTCCTTTGGATCATTGGAAAGAAACATTGGAGTGATATGTTCTGATGGGTGAGTGGTGGTGCAGAGGGGGTATAGTTAAGCAAGATGGTAGCAGGAGTGGCCACTCAGACTGTGATATATGTGTCTATTCAGTAAGGTAATAAGATGATAAACAAAAAAGTTTCTTCTTTCCAATGTGCTTCCTTACAGCTCCTGGTTAATGAAAGTCCATATTTTCCTTCATGAAATTCTCATGAATTTTAGTATACCCTTTGGTATAGCTCTCTGCTAGGTTCAGTGGGTCCAGGTACTTGTAGAGTACCAAAGTGGATTTTTTTTTAATTAGAGTGTGTCTCAGCCCCCATTTCTGCTTTAAGGATATTGCTACTTACTTTCCCACTTCCTTCCTACCTCTAACTCTTCCCCCTTTTCCCCCTCCCATTGCTGGTAACTCCTCTGATGATTCTTTTGGATCTTCTAAATACACACAGTCAGCACAGACAGAAGGAAGTCAGAAACTCACTACCACCAAGGGCAATTCCATCTCAGGAACTCTTCATTGGATTTAACCATTGCTTGACTGTTCTAAAGCAATTCCTATGCTCAAGGTGCTTACAGTTTTATGGAGAAGTTTGAAACTTTTGTGTTTATATAATCAAAATGGGGATGAAAACCTCCACCATTACACAAATATGGCCTTTTTCTCCACTATTATTTGAAACAGTCTTAGAAATCCATGTGATAATAAGACATTAGAAAGAAATTAAAAGTATAAACATGTGCAAAGAGGAGACAAAATTATCCCTCTTTGCTACCATGATGTTTTACTTAGAAAACCCCAGAGAATCAGCAAGAAAACAAACTGAGACAATTCATAGCTTTAATAAAATAGTAGGATACAAAACAAATATACAAAAATCCACACTATTTCTTTAAAGCAATAACAAAATCCAGGAAGATATAATAGAGTGGGAAAATATACCCTTCATTGGTGCAAATAAAGAACATCAGTGTCCCACCCCATTAAGTTATTTTTCTTGTCTCATCTAAGTTTTTCTTTGAAAACAACAAGTTCTAGTAGCACCTCACTTCCTCTTTGAGAGCTCTGGCAATCTGCCCACATTTGTAATTACATAAAAAAAATCTAACCAGTGAAGTCAATAGCTGTTAATTCTGAAGTTTCAGCTCCCAGGTTCTGGGACTAAAACCACATGTTGGCAACATGGTCTTCCTGTTATGCCGTGAGATTAGGAGTCAGTCACTGAATCAACAATTCTTTCCTTTTATAATAAAGCTGTATTTTAAAATTTTCACTCTTGACGTTAACTGCAGTCATGCATGAGACAAGAGAATGAGGGTGATGTTCCGTAAGAGCACACATTCAAAATCATTTAAGACTACTTGGAAGTATGGCATGCAATTAATAACTAGAACAAACATTTCCTTAGACCCAGTGATTAAAAGTTTTTAAAATTGGACTCCTTCTGCTGTCAGAGTCAATGGAAAAATCTTGAGTTTGTTTAGATAACTGGCCTTGTCTACATGCCTGTCCCTGTTCACACAGCTCAAAAGGAAAGTGGAAAACTGGCAGTTCTACAGTTAATATGATTAATGTATTCAATCTAAGAGATGCAGGCTGGAAGACTGGATAGAGAGCTGGTCTTGAAATCAGAAAGACCTGGGTTCAGCTCCTGCCTCAGTCACATATTTGCTGATTTGAATGACTGGATGAATCATTTAAACTCAGGCCTAAAATAACTCTGGAAGACTTAGGTTACAGGTAAGCTGCTGATTTACCTCTGTGGATAGAATCTCTACTCTAGTAGTTCCCCATGATAATAAAATCATAGATCTAGAGAAGAAAAAAATCAGTCAAATGAGAGAATTCATTCCTTTTTACCCTTTTCTCCTCCAACCACAAACGTTGCCTAAATTAGCCAGGTTGGCCATCTCTATTGGTCGTGTTAGCCAGATAGCTCAACTCAACAATTATTTATTAAGTTCTTGCTATGTGGGGCAGCTAGGTGGTACAATGGATGGGGTGCTGGGCCTGAAGTCAGAAAGACTCATCTTCCTAAGTTCAAATCCAGGGGCGCCACCTATGCCCTTTACTGCCTCTCAACCTCATCTTCCTCTTCTAAATAAATGAGGGCATTGACCTTGAAGGTCCTTTCTAGCTCTATGATTATTTTATTATCCTTTTCAGTTAAGATGTTGTTATTTAAAACAATAAGAGCAACTACATGACATTCATCCCTTCTTACCTCCAACTCACAGAATTCTTCTTTCCCTTCCAGATTAAGCTAAAACATTACATGAAGTCTTTCTTGATTCTCTCAACTGCTTGTGTCTTCACTTCTTAATATGGTGCCTGGCATAATTTAGGTGCTTAATGATTGCTTGTTGACTTATTGGTTTCACATCCATGATACAATGAATGGCAGAGCAAAAAGGACCTCATGAACCATACGTATACTTGCACAAGACTTCTCCCCACAGAAGCCCAGACGTGGGGTCACACAGTATGAAGACTTTAAAGGAGAGGAAACCTATTTCTTTCCCAAGCAGTTCATCTACTTTAGCTGGCTCTAACCAGCATTGTACTGGTAGATGTATGTTTAACAACTGGCTCTCAAAAAAGAGATAGACATACCTTTGAGTTTATTTGCATTATTTCCATTTTCTTCATTACTTTCTTAATCTAGTCAATCAAAAATTAAAAAGTTAAGCCCTGATCTGTAGCATTTATCCATTTCCAAGGTGTAAAGGCTCCCACTAAAAGTTAACATTTAGATCTCAAGTTGGCTCTAGCATACACTTGGCTTTAACTGTATTCTACTAACACCTATAAAATGACATGGAATATAAATGATTTCTACAGTGGAAAAGGGAAGCAAATCATTTGACTTTGGTCATTCTGAAATGACTCTGAT
>CM053772.1:28055016-28069063 GCA_028658325.1 Potorous gilbertii
ATCTGTAGCATTTATCCATTTCCAAGGTGTAAAGGCTCCCACTAAAAGTTAACATTTAGATCTCAAGTTGGCTCTAGCATACACTTGGCTTTAACTGTATTCTACTAACACCTATAAAATGACATGGAATATAAATGATTTCTACAGTGGAAAAGGGAAGCAAATCATTTGACTTTGGTCATTCTGAAATGACTCTGATATATTTTTGAGAACAGCCTAGCATGGGTTTGCAGCCTCAAGAGCCTTTTGTAGTCAAATGGCTTGTGGACGGTACTACTATGGTGGAATCCACTTCTAGCAAGGCAGAAAAGAGGTTAGTTTACCACAGTCGAAGTCAGTTATTCCCTCTTTTGGTTAACATGTGGCAAAGTAAGAAGCCTGTGGTCAATATGTGGCCTTGAAAATCATACACATCCTCTGTGTGGAAAACCACAACATGAAATGAAGGTCAGTGCTACTCATCATTGTCCTTGCACTGGTGTTGGCCAGGGAGAAGGGCAAAATGGCAGCTTCTGAACTTTGCCAAAATAGAAACCCTCTGAGGAAGTCGGTTAAAACCATCAAGCTCTCACAGACTAATCACTGAAGATCTCTAAGTATATGTTGAAAAGGGATCCAGCTACCTATCATCCTTTCCCCTCTCTCAAAATTGAGACTGGACAGAGAAAGGTGGTAGAATTTGGGGTTCTTTCCAAAGCCAGTTCTCTCAGAGTTCACCACCCAAATGTAAGCATCTGGTTTTGTGGGATACAGATCTGTAAGATGTGAGTTTTCTATCAATTGTCTCCTAATTGGAATGGTTGTTATTTTTAAAGTATCAGTTGCCTTCGTCACTTGGGCTGTCAACTTTAGTTGATGGCCTTAGAAAAAAGTCCATATACTTGTGAGCAGGTCAGGGTGTTTTCACAAGAAGGAAGGTCCAATGGATTGTTGCCATCAGATGTCCCTGTGAGGAGACAGTAGTTGAGATATCTTTTTTTTTCTGAATACATTTCTGCTTTTTCCTTTTGGTTTTCTTCCATCTGGTTTCTGTCTTACCTTTAAATAGCTGTTTTTTCATCTTTAAAAAGCACTTACCTCTTTCTTCCTTAACATGTTATGCTTTGAGTTTTGAAATGTTTTTTATGTAGAATGAAGAAGAATTTTGGGGGAGGAGGTCGTGAGAAAAAAAATAAATATGTTGCCTACAGAATGTTAGCTGCTTCTGTTATTTGGCTTTAGGAAGGCATGAATTCCTTCTGCAGAATTCCTGAAAAATTACAATGACTGTGTTTGGTCCTCAGTCTGGAATGCCATAGTGTTCATTTACTGTCCCAGCAATATTCTATGCACAGAAGGTTTATGATTGTGATTTAGAATCACAGATTTTGGGCTAGAAGGAACCTCAGAAGTCTTTTGGTTCAACCCCTTGATTGTGCAGTTGGAAAATCCAAAGTCTAGTGAGCAGAAATAATTTGCCCTGGATGACACCAGTGAATTACCAGGACAAATCATATTGTGCACTTTCCTCACCCCTCTACTAACTTTTACTCAACACACACACACATACACACATACACACACACACACATCCCAACATTTTTACATAGGTGAAGTACATTGAAAATAAGTATCTAATGCAACCTAAAATGTAGGTGGGTAGTAGGGAGAGAAATCTCACCTGTTTTCTCTGGGTGGCTCGTGATTTGGAGGAAAGAGAGTAAAAGCACTAATGTGTCACATTGATTTTGGCTTTAGGGCTTGTGAGGGGTTTTCTATGCTTTGTCTCACTGGATTCTCATAAAGACTGTGGGAGGTAGGTGGTATTCTTATCTCTGCCTTACAGAGGAGAAATGGACAGTGGGAGAGATTGTGACTTGTTCAGGGTCACAACTGTTAGTAAGTGACTTGAACCTAGTGCATCCTGATGCCAACTCCAGTGTCCTATAGACTCATAGATTTAGATTTAGAAGGGATTGGACAGGTAATCTAGGCATATTCCTCATTTTACAGATGAGCAGACCAAAGCCTGGAGAGGTCAAGTTGTCATTCAAGTCTAACCTTCAGTCTTGCTAAGTCCAGGCCTAGTGCTGTAACCATTATAACATCTTGCTGCTCAGTCTTGGGCATATCACTTGACAGAAAAGCTGGAACTTGAATTTAGGTCTTTGGGCTTGAATCGGGTCAGGAAGGACATAACTGAAACATACCTCTTAGAGCCTCAGTTTCTTCTTCTATCATTATGGGCATCAAAAATACTGGCATTACTTTCCACATAGGGTTGCTTTAAGATTCAGAGGAGGGTAGTGCATGTTAACGGCCTCGCAAATGATACAGCTCTGCCTGAACTGCACTTTTTATCATTATCATCCGTTATTCTCTTTGCCTGTTTAAATTCAGCCTTAGGCAAAATGGCGAAACCCAATAGGAAAGTGAAAAGGCTTTGTCCGGTTCTACAAGATGCCAAAACAACTGTGTGAAAAATGAAAGATTCTGTCACCTGGTTGTTTCCCAATATCCAGGTGTTGGATGTTATGTAGACCAAACGTTGGAATGATTGATGGAATTTTCCCCTTCATTTTTCACTCTTCACATAGACATAACCTGATTCCCTTGGCTTCTAAGAATCACCCAACTGTTGTATTTCCCCCACCCACTCCAACTGCTCTGGATAATTCTGGGAGTGACACTCGAGCAATATTTTTCCACCTTTCATCCTTCAGACACTGTTTCAGTCTCATTGGATTGTCAGATACCTTCATGGTTTAAAAAATTCAAAGACCACACATCCATGGCCAAGAAAGATCCCCTCCAGTTTATGCTAGAAAAGATGTCATAGTTTCCACCGAGGAGGAAATGGAGTTGATTTTAAAACACAATGTAAAGAGTTTATTCAGGAAAATTCAGACTTATTAAATAGTAGGCTAAGGAACTGAGATGATACCATATTTATATTCATGTATACACACATATCACTACAAAGAATGAAAATAATTCTATAGCAAATAATGAATTTTTTCCTAAAAGTTGGGGGATCCACAGTTTACAACAAATTGGCCTGGGATTTGGGGGAGTTCCAAGTCCATAGAATCTTTCTTATTTTTTAAGGAACTTCAGAGGCTAATGGATCCAATTCCTGTAATTTATAGAAGGAACTGAGGGCCAGGGAAGTTCTGGAACTTGTCCATGGTCACACAGATATGAACCCATGCCCTGTAACTCCAAAATAGTTCTCTTAAGGTCTCCTGTTATGTAATAATAAGTAAGAAAGAGCATAATTTAGATACATATTTGTCAAAAAGAGCTTTGCACAGTCTAAAGGCTGGAGAGGTCAAGTCACGAGTTCACATCTGGCCTCAGATACTTACTAGTTATGTGACCCTAGGCAAGTCACTAACCCTGTTTGCCTCCGTTTCTTCATCTGTAAAATGAGCTGAAGAAGGAAATGGCAAATTCAGTGTCTTTGCCAAGAACACCCCAAAATGGGGTCACAAAAAGTTGGACATGACTGAAATGACTGGACGACAACAACACATTGACCTTTACTTCTGCGAAGTGTCAAGGATAGGCAAGTCCTCCTATCTCTTCTCTGGGGCCAGGTTTGGTCGTTATAGTTTTGCAGCATTCAGTTTTGAATATTTTCATACTGATGTTTCTTTTCCTTTATATTGTGGTTGTGTTGGTTGATTTCCTAGTTTTGCCAATTGCTTCCTTTTAGAGGTGAGGAAACTTGGTCATAGGTAGAAAGAATGTTTTTACTCATAGTTATAAATAGCAGGGATTGGTTTCAGATTTGGGCCCATCCCAAGATCTTGGGGCATTATTGATCAGTTAACTGCATGACTATAAGGTAGGAGTTGGAAAACAGCCCTAACAAAAGCAACAAATATTCTTTCAAGCATCGTTAGCTATTATTTTCAGTCACATTTTCAAGACTGAGTGCTATCGATATGTAGGAATGTAGAATGCCTGTATGCCATCTTTGAGGGGTTGATATTATGCAAAAAAGGTAACTTCAAGAAAATGCTATTTCAGCTAATCAAAATGGACAAGCATGCTAACTTCTAAATTCTCATAGCTAGGTGGTGTGGTAGCTGGGTCTTTCTGGATGAATCTTTAGGTATTTATTAGCTATGTGACCATGAACAAATTACTTAAGCATCTCCAAGCCAAAATGGGGAAGCAGCATCAATCAATCAATCAACATTTATTAAGTGCCTACTGTGTGCCCGGCACTGGCATAAATGCTGAGAATACAAAAAGAAACAAAAGACAGTTTGTGCCCTGGAGGAGCTTAGAACACAATGCAGGAGCTAATGTGCAAACAAGTATATTCAAAGCAAACTATAGACAGAATAAATAGGGAATAAATAGCAGAGGAAAGGCACTAGAAGAAAGAAGGGTGAGGGAAGGCTTCCTATAGGAAATAGATTTTAATTGGAACTCAAAGGAAGTCAGAGAGGTCAGAGAGGAGGATTGTATTGGCTAGAAAGTCAGCCTAGGAATCAGGCTGAGCTGGGTTCAAGGCCTGGTTCTGATCTATATTGGCTATGTGCTGCATTGGACAGTCCATTGGGCCCATAGTCAAGACCTGAGTTCAAATCTGGCCTCAGACAGTTGTGTGATTCTGGGTAAATCATTTAACTTCTGTTTCCTCAGTTTCCTCATCTGTAAAATAGGGATAATAGTAGCACTTGACTCCCAGGCTTATGATGAGGACTAAATGAAATAAATAAATGTATAGTGCTTTATATGGCGCATAGTAGGTGCTGTCTAATCATTAGCTATATGTGACTATAGACAGGTCACTTGTTTTCTTAGAGCTCAGGGCATCCCTCTAAGACTACACTCCACAGAATAATTGTCAATCTGTAACTACAACACAAAACCTACAGCACCCATCTCATAGGGCTGTCTCAGAGCTCTAGTGAGATAATTTATGGAAGTGTTTAGCAACCTTCAAAGAGTGTTCCAAAAGAATGGAAGTGATCAGAGTGAAAAAAAGAAAAAAGAAAATGATTCCATGCTTTCCAGAGTTCTTCTGCTATTGTAACTTTTGTGCTGAACTAACTCAGATCCGGGGCTTTACTGACTCTCCAGTTTCCTAATGTCTGGTTTTTTCATTTAGTTTTTAGCCTTGAATAGACTTTCTGATTTTTAATAACATGGGGGTACTCAGAAACCCAGAATAGAAACTCCAGGTTCCTTTCTAGCGAATCACTTCTTTCCTGTATGTATTTTCATATTTAATTTTGAGACACAGGGAGGTTGGGGAATAAAAATGATCTGAGATTGTAGACATGACGGATAGACTGTATCTCATGCAGACATGATGCCAAACATCTGGATTGAAAGGGAAAATGTCCAGGTGTTTGGTGTCATAGAGGCCTGGGGGAAGAAACTTTTTGCTTATTGAGAGTTATTGACCTAAGGTGGGGGGAGGGATAGTGGAATTAATTAAGGCCATAAAAGTAAAATACAAGTTCATTTAGGTAGAATTTTTTTTTTTAAAGAAAATAATGTAAAACATTCCTCATTAAGTTGTGAAAATGTGACACAAACCTATTAAATAAAATGAAAAGTGAAATTCACATCTACAGGATGAAGAAGTAAGAGAGAAAAAGAAGGGATGAATTGTCTGGGAGGGAGAACAAGGCTGAGGAGGGACCACAATCAGTTAGACTCCCAGAGGGGTGAAGTCACAAGGGTCTATGGAAAGAAGTCTGACTCTGACTTTCCCAGATGCTGGTGGAGGGTCACTGGTCAAAGAAAAAAAGAGAACATTTATTAAGCACCTACTATGTGCTAGGGACCATGATAAGCACTTTACAGATATTATTTGCAGTTATGGTCCATATCTTACTGTTGAGGAAACTGAGGCAAACAGGGTGAAGTGACTTGCCCAGTAAGTGTCTGAGGCCATATTTGTATTGAGTCTTCCCCACTCCAGGCCTGGCATACCACCTGCCTTACAGATACTTACAGCAAGTATCTAAGGTTAAAATTGAACTCACATCTTCTTGAGTCTAGACCCAGCACTCTACCTACCACATCACCTAGCTGCCTCTGTAAGATGGTGTCAGTAGGAAATATCCAGATTATTGATGGTTCAACCAGTTCCCTCCTTATTCTATTTTCTTGGATTCAGTCATTTAGTCATGGCTACTCCCTACATGCCTGGAATGCCAATCTGATGCCCTCTAATTTCAACCATGTCTCTTTCCCTCCCCTGGTTATGACTGACACCATGATACTTCCATAGAAAGATAGAGATAGGAAAGAGAGGGGAATATAGAAAAAGTAAAGATCAAGCCTATCTATTGGTGTTGCCTTTTTATTTTCATTTTTTTAAGGGGGAAAGCCTGGATAGACATTTGTCAGGGATGTTGAAAAAGAATTCTTCCAACTCAGAAATTCTGTGGTTCCTTTTCTCCCCTCCCTTTAAAAAGTGGACAAACATGGCTAGACTTCATTAGAGGAATTAAACCTTTTTCACCTGAGGTTTAGAAGCCCAACTGCTCTTGAGAAATTCTCTTTTTTGTTTTTTAAAAAAATATTCATTTATTTTTAGTTTACAACATTCAGTTCCACAAGCTTTTGAGTTTTAAATTTTCTCCCTCTCCCTCCCCTTCTCCCTTCCCCAGGATGGCATGCAATCTGATACAGGCTTTACATATACATTCATATTAAACATATTCTCACATTAGTCATGTTATAAAGTAGAATTATAACCAATGGAATGAACCATGAGAAAGAAGAAACTAAAGAAAACAAAATAAAGAGCAAATAGCATGCTTTGATCTGCATTCAGACTGTAATTCTTTGTCTGGATGTGGGAAATCTTCTTTTCTTTAGAGAGAAATATTAACTTCCTGCTTCAGAAGGTGAGATTTGTTGTTGTTGAGTTGATTAGCTGTGTATGACTCTTCATAACCCCCTGTATGTGTTTTCTTGGCAAAGATAACAGTTTGCCATTTCCTTCTCCTAGGGATTAAGGCAATAAGTATCCATAGTCACAAAGCTAGTGAGTATCTGAGCTCAGATTTGAACTCTTGTCCACCTGACTCAGCACTCTAGCCACTGAGCCACCTAGGTGCCTAAGAAAGTGAGATACCTTCTAATTAATTTTACAGGTAAAAAAATTTTTGCTTTTCTGGAATAATACCATGTACTATTTGGATGACTTTGGGCAAGCTATTTACCATCTCTGGCCTCTGTTCCTAATCTGTAAAATGAGGGGGCTGCACTAAATGACCTTCAAGTTCCTGCGTAGCTTCAAATCTATGATCCTATTAGGATATTTTCACCAAAGACTGAAGTTGTGTTTTCGTGGCTTGTAGACATAGATTGAGTTTTTTTTTTTAAACCTGTCTCATGAGTTTGGAGAAAATGAAGCTGAGGACTGGCTCTGGCCCTTTTGCCCTGAGGTTCTCCACCCTAATGGGCAGTGCTGAATTCTCCTTTTTCCATGAGAATGGTGTGCTATCAGGCAGACACATCCAAGAGAATTCAGTCACTAAGGATGAACTGACGGCTTGGATCAGTCAACATGGTCATGTGTATTAGATATGGGTCAGTTTCAGTTAAGTGAGGTAATTAACCAGACAGGGTAGAAATTGAGGCATAAAAGTCCTGGATGTTATTCAATTAGTCACCTCTGCTCTCCACTTCACTAAGGGGACAGGCATTGCCAGAGTAAATTTACCATGACATTTGAAAAATGATTAGGTATTTTTCTTCTCATGGTAGGATGAAGAAGCATATCTGTGTAAAACATTACTGAAGAGGAAAACATGAAGCATGTAATGAGTCCTGTATAACATGGCATGAAAGCAAAAAAAAGTGACTTTGCTTCTTGTAGGGGTCAGCACCATATTTCAAATACTTTCATTGGGTATTGTCACAATCCACTCATGAAGATGGACACCCCAGTCACTGGCTTCTCATATGCCTGTATTGTTGGACGTGCAGTCTTCAACACTGACCTCCGAAATTCTACCTCCATAGAAAAAACAAGCTGCAAATTGCATCCAGCTAAAAGGAGAGCCTCCAGAAAAGACTGCCCAGATGTTACATAAAGTGGGACTTATTGTCAAGGTCTGTTGAAAATCAGTAAAGTTCATGAGAGCTCAGGGCACTGATTGTAACCAGATACTGACCAAAGCATCCCTATTGTCTGAGCAGTGGAAAAAGAATTGCAGCTTTGTGGGACTTGGCTCAAGAGCCGAGAGGTTTATGGTGCAGATGTTCTAAATGAGAGATGGATCAGTGGGTCTTCTACCATGGCTGAGAGAGACACCTGGGGTCCTTGGGCAGATTAGAATCAGATCCAACTAGGACTATTGACTAATTGGCTGAAGATTATTATGCACATATCTTGGGGGCTATCTTCAGTTTTCCTGATCTATGTCTTGCCACCGGACCCAGATGACTCTGGAGGAGAAAGTGGAGTTGGTGACCTTGCACAGCCCTCCCTCACTTAAATCCAATTCACTTGCAAGTCATGACATCTTCCTGATGTCATGGTTTTCTTCAAGAACGAAGGGTAAACAATGCACAACAACATTTCTTCTAAATGTTATTCATTCCACAGTGAGATAAATGCTTCATACATCTGTAATGCATAAAGCATGAAATTCACATTTTAGCATTCAGGGAATAGCAAATTAAATTTGAAGAAGCCATGCCCAGATCTGGGTGTTAGTCCTTTAAAGGGTTGGTTGTCTAGTTCTTCTCTGGAGACAGTATCTGCATAGATTCACAGCATCTGCATAGACTCAAAGGATACTGGAGGTGGAAAGGTCCTTTCAGATGCTATAGTACGACCCATTCATTGAGCAGATAAAGTAACTAAAGCCCAGGGAGGAGACAAATTAGAAGTTATTGGTGGAGTCCTAATTCCACCATTTCTTTGAATATGTAGTAACTGCAGTTCATTTGATGGGTAGAGATAGTCAATAGAAGTCATTTACTAAGGCTTCCATGATTCAAGATCAAAGACGGCATTGTGTGGCTACTTACTATAGGGTGGCATTGTGCCAAGAAAATGGCATTGGCCAGGAGACACTGGGGTTTGAATCTCACCCGTGTCACTTCTTGTCTAGTGGTCATCCTGAGCAGATCAGGATTTGCTCCAGGCTTGCTTATAAACTTATTAGATGTTCATTCACTAGCACTACCCTCTTCCTTATAGCTATGCTACTACTTTTCTGATCCCTTCATTTTAAGGACTCAAACATTAACTTACAACCAATATGCTCAGAGGGCCATGAAAACACAAGAAAGTCAAATAAAAAGGAAAAATGGAAGGAGCACCTGAGAGTATTCCCTATGTTGAGGACCATTCAGTATCCTCTCAGGCAAGGGGTCCAGTGATGATTTCCAAGACTGATGCACTCTGGTCTTAAAAATCTCTCTAAGATTTGACACTGTCCTTGAGTGAGCCTAGAGCAAGCTGTTTCAGTTTTCCCAGCCTTGTATCTTCTGCCTACCAGTGTCTCAATAGCTTTGCCATCATAAGTTCTTCCACACCTCTACCTAATGTTCTTCTTGCTGTGACCTTGCTGTTTAGTCATTTTTCAGTCATGTTGACTCTCAGTGACTCTATTTGAGATTTTTTTGGCAAAGATACTGGAGTGGTTAGCAGACAGCGGTCAAGTGACTTGCTCAGAGTCATATAGCTACTATGTGTAAGGCTGGATTTAAATTTAGATCTTCCTGGTTTGGGATCTAGTACTCTACCTAGAGGTCCTTGAGCAAGAATTGCATAATCTTGTGTGGGGGTGTGTCCAAAATTGTTCACCATTTTGGGGGTGGAGATTGAGCTACATGGCCTTTGAATCAGCCTAAAATTCCATGACTCTGGGTCCATTTTCTATCAAAGGGAACTTGCCATTTCTTGGTTCTGAGTGGGCCTCCAAATGGTGGCTCATCTTTGAGTTTCCCTTCTTGTGGTTGAACAACAAGAGGGGGCAATTAAAGAAACTGGTCTGGGCTTAAAAACAAAGACCAGATTCCAACCTGCTAATACTTCTCTTTGCCCAGGAACCAAAGAGAATGAGGATAGGTTTGAAAATATCTTTGAATGCTTGGCCAGAAAGGAGCAACCAGGCAGCACCAGCTGTGTTTTTCAGCCCTGGCCAATCTCAGGCACTGACGGTTTACAATTTGAAGTCTTGTCACTTGGGATGCCAACTGTCCTCTCCTCCCAAACTGTCCAGTTGTCCTTTGTGGGGGCCTTAAAGTGGTTTCCAAGCTGTTCAAACTCCCCCAAATGACAATGCTTCCTTAGAGCCTGACTGAGGAATGGAATTCCCTGTTTATATCTGAAGATTCCTGCCCCCTCTTCAAACCCTCCAACCCCCATATGCAGAGATACTGCTGAAACTGGAACTAGATTAAAAGGAACGCTGACTTTTAAAGCAAGTTCCGAAAAGAGAAGGATGCAAAGCTGCTCTGAAACCCGCCAGCCCCTTGGCCCCTAGCACCCAGTCTGTGATTCATTTGCTCCAATCCATCACCGATTCATCATACTCATCCACCAGGATCTTCAAAGCGAACACTACATCTGCTTCCACCATTTACCAATGGGGAATAAAAGGGAAGGGTGGAAAGTAAGGAAAACATATCATCAGGTTCCCCGAGCTCTTCAATGGGTGTGAAAAAAAGGATGAAGGAAAGCTTATCTGATGAAACCCAGAGCTTCCTAGAATGTGCGACCCTGAACAAAGCAGGAGCAGCCCACGGTGTGCTGGAAAGGGAGCAGGGTGTCCAATCTGTGATCAAATTTGAGACGTAGAATATGGCAGATCTCAAAGATACACAGCAGGAAAAGGAAGAAACATTGATACAGCCACCGTCTCTCTGTCCCTTTGGCTGCTTTATGACAATGTGTTCTGTGTCACCATCCCTGTTTTTTGACTGGGAACTGTCTCTGTTTCTCTGTCTCTTTCTATCTGTCTCTTCTCTGTCTCTTTCTATTTCTCTTTCTTCATCTCTCTTTCTCCCCCTCTTTTCTGTTTCTGTTTCTTCTCTCTTTCTCTCTGTCTCCCTTTTCTTTGTCTCTTCTTTTTATCTCCCTTCTCTTTCTTTGTATCTCTGTCTCCCCTTCTCTCTGTTTTTTTTCTCTCTTTCTCTCTCTGCCTCTCTTTTCTCTGTTTTTCTCTTCTCTCTCTGTGTATCTCTGTCTCCTCTTTCTCTTCTCTCCCGGTCTCTTTTGTCTCTGTCTTTCCTCTTTCTCTGTATCTCCTCTCTTTCTCTCTGTCTCTGTGTGTGTGTCTCCCCCTCTCCTTTCTCTCTTTCCTCTCTCTCTGTCTCTCCTCCCTCTTCTCTCTGCGTCTCTTCTCTCTCTTTCTCTCCTCTCTCTCTTTCTCTCTAGGTCTTTGAGTGTTTCTCTCTCTCCTTACTCTCGACTCTTTATCTATCTTTCTCTCCTCTCTCTGTCTCTCTTTTTATCATCATTTCATTGACCGAGAGACTGAGTAGCCATGTACTTCATGCCTCTGGTCAAGGTATAAGGATAGACACTTGCCACTTTGGCACACCATGTTAAGGGACATGACCTTATGTCAACTTATTCTGTGGGCATGAGAGAGTCACAATCTAGAGTCTGAAGGAGTGTTTTAGGCCATTTTGAGTGCAGCTACCTCATTTGAATGATGAGGAAACTGAGGAAGGGAGGTTAAGTGACTTGCCCATGGTCACACAGTTCGTAACTGTCTCAGGCAGGATTCCAACTTAGTTCTTCTGGACACCAAGTACAGCACTCTATCTGCTTTGCCGCATGACTGGCTTTATCTAGTGATGAATAAAATTGAATCTTGAAAACTGAGAATAGAAACCTCAAGGGTGTACTTAATGAACCATTTAAAAATTAGGGTTTATTTTTCCAAGTCATGGAATCAAAGAATACCAGAAAAAGAAGGGGTGTTGGAGACCAGGTAGCCTAATTCATAAGAACAGTTCCCTCTACAATAAGGCAGACAAATGATCATCCAGCCTTGATGAAATGAAGGCAAATGCTGACAGCAGATCCATTTTGCCATTTATACCAAAGACAATATTAATCTACCAGCAAGATGAGTATACTAGGTTTAGTTTATTTGTTTTTAACCTTGGCCACTGGGCTTTGGAACAACCTTCCTCTGTCCGAGTCAAAGTAGCTTCTTTTGCTGTTGGAGACTTCTTGCCTGACCGAGGATTCCAAGAGCCCATGAGAATGGTAGCCTTGAATTTCCCATGACATGACACATGCTATGTCTTGTCCAGACAGATGTGAAACTTCTAATTGATTCTGATAAGGATCCAGTAAATTAGACAAGGGAATGAAGTATGTGGTCTCCTCTATGGATGAGGAAGCTCATGCCTGGGAAAATGAAATGGTCCAGTGGGTGGAATGGAAAGAACATTGGACCTGGAGTCGGGAGGCAGCCAAGTTCAAACCCTGCCTCTGGAAACAATTAAGTATGTGACCATGGGCACATTGATTAACTTGTGTAAGCTTCATTTTCTTCCCTTATAAAAGGAATAGTTTAATTTTTTTTGTACATTTAGAGCTGGATGGGACATTAAATCTATCATGTCCAATCACTTCATTTTACAGAAGAAGAAACTGAGGCCTCATAGGTTAGGTGACTTGCCCAGGGTTATACAGCAGCAAGTGTCTGAATCAGGATTTGAACCCAGCACTTCCTAACACCAGTAAGCACTATACCAAGGGGAGCAAATGAGGTGACTTATGCAAAGAGCTATTTTGCATGTCATTTGTTATAAGTATTGTTTTTCAGGGTTACACAGCTGTAACAGGAGTTCAGATTTCTTCCTCATAACTGGGAAAGCACAAGTCCTTCCTTATCCACCATTTTGTCCTTTGCAGTCCCCTTTATTGCTTGGGTACCCAGAGATCTACATGCAATAGTCCCATGTTTTTCCTAGCTTGCAGAAAGATCTGATCCTTTTCCTCTATCCCTCTTCTGGACAGGCGGAGGTGGGGAGGGCTTTGCCTTTATTTCCCATGTGCAGGGAAGAGTTTCATAACCAGGAGATCAACAAGTATTCCTATGCCATGCTGAGGCAGTCCAGTGGTAAAGGAGACCTCACTTGGCTCTGTCAGTTATTCTCAACAGACTTGCAAAGATGGCTTTGGTATTATGCCTTCATCACATTTGATATTTTATGTACTTGGCAGTTGATATATACTTCCTATGGCATGTGTGTGTGTGCGTGCGTGTGTGTGCGTGTGTGTGTGTGTGTGTGTGTGTGTATGTTTGTCCGTTGCCGAAGAAGACCATGTCATCAAAGAAATGATGACATGCTTGGACTCGACTTTGTTTTGAGTGAGGGAGGGCTGTGCAGGCCACCAGCCTCACTTCTCCTCCAGAGCCATCTGAATCCAGGGACCAAATATTCATCAGGATGACTAGAGATGACCCAGGATGAGGCAATTGGGGTTAAATGACTTGCCCAAGGTCACACAGCTAGTGAGTGTCAAGTGTCTGAGGTGAGAACTTCCTATGGCAAGTCTTTCCTGATTCTTAGTGTTTCCTCCATTCTCCTTAAGTTATCATGTACATGTTCATCTGAGTTAGTCATGCAACAAACATTTTTAAAGTGCTTACTATGTGCCAGGTATCTAAGTAGTCAAGATACAAAGAAAGGCAAAAAGTTCCTGTCCTTGAGGAGCTCACAATTTTACTGGGGAGACAACCTGCACACAGTATGTACACAGAAGTTATATACATATAGTAATTGACAAGGAAAGGCAGTAGCAGTGGGAATGGGGTGGGGGGACTGGCAAAAACTTCTTGTAGATGGTGGGAGGGATTGATCTGGCATCCTATCCTCCCAGTAGCATGAATGTTCCTGGAGATCAAAGTACATTTTTCATCTTAGATGAGTTTTCCCCACTGCCCAGCTCAGTGCCTGGCATACATTAGATACTTAATAAAATCTCATAATTGCTAGCCCTGAGAGAAGCATGCAGAGCAGTACAGTTCACTATATTCAGGCCCCTACCCACAAACATCAGGATGAGCAGAGCAGAGTTCTTCAGAGACTCCAAATCTGGCAA
>CM053772.1:28069163-28079442 GCA_028658325.1 Potorous gilbertii
TTTCACACTAGTATTACTGCCCCAGATGTCCTGAGCACCATTTCTTTGGCAGGCTTGTAAGAATATAGGAACTTGCAGGGGAAAACTAGACAGCCTACATTGAGGAGAGTAGGCCAGGGAATGCCAGCTGAGCTTAATGTGAGGCAATGAAAAAAAATCTCAGATCCCACAAAAATTTCACTAGCTGGAAGAATTGGCTGCCGTCCTGTGTATGTTCGGCAAATGCCACTCTGCCCCCTCTCCTAGCTGTGCTGCCTCCTCCTTTAAAGTGGCAAATATTTGGCATCTGAAAGGAATTCGATTCAATTTAACAAACACTTATTAGTTGTCTACTGTGTGTAGAGCAAGGTGGAATAGTGGACAGAGAACTGGCCTTAGAACCATCAAGACCTGGTTTCGAGTCTCATTTCTGATACATACTGGTTTTAATTGTGGGCATATCATTTAACTTCTCTTTGTCCTAGGCAGTTCTGTAGGACTGTAGGTTGCAGAGAAGGCGCCAACTTTCTCCTTCTGCCAACTTATTGCAGTTTCAACGCTGGGCAAATGGTGACCCTTCTAAGATTACTGAGGTGAGAACATCCTATGGCAAGTCTTTCCTGATTCTTAGTGTTTCCTCCATTCTCCTTAAGTTATCATGTACATGTTCATCTGGGTTAGTCATGCAACAAACATTTACTCTGTATTGGTCTTGTGTGTTCTAATTTGTATAAAGAGTAGCCCTAAAGTTAGTGCAGTTTTCAGCTAATTAAGATGCCAGGGCCAACCAACTTGTGAGTTATTTCTTCTATTAGGATATAATCTCCTTGAGAGCAGGGATTTTTTCTTTTTGCTTTTCCTTGTATCCTCAGTGATTAGTACAGTACTTGGAAGATAGTAAATACTTATAAAGTGCTAATTCTCATTTTGGGTCTTGAAGGAGTCAACCTCTCTGGGTCTCAGTTTATTCATCTGAAAAATGGAGTAATTGGGTTTAGCCTGGGTGGAAATCAAGGCAAATGAGTCCTTTATGTTTTGTCTTCCCCATTAGAATGTGAACTCCTTGAAAGCAGGGACTCTTTTGCTTGCTTGTATTTGTATCCCTAGTACTTGATATGGTTCCTAGAACATAGCAAGTACTGAACAAATGCTCTATTGTTTAGTCCATCTGTCCATCCACCCACCCACCCATCCATCCACCCATCCATCCATCCACCCATCCATCCACCCATCCATCCATCCACCCATCCATCCATCCATCCATCCATCCATCCATCCATCCACGTTTCCTTCTCTCTGTCTCTGTCTTTCTCCCTATAAAGATGTTAAAACTTAGGTTTCCTTCCAAATTTAAATCTATGACCTTGTGGATCTTTTAATTTCATTGTTGTGAGTACTCTTTACATAGAGGGAAATCACTCTTCTCCAAAGCTAGAGAAGAAAACAAAGCCCGTATTGATCTTCTTTAGGTGACAAAGGGCTTAGACTTTGTAAATACAGATGATACTAGACTCTCATCAGTGGGACCTGCAAGTCATTCTTCCAGTAGCTGGGTAGGTCAGCCCTGGTCCATCAGGACTTTCTCATACAGTCACTTTCCTTTATGACCATGGGTGAGACAAGTAGCTGAGCATGAAGGTACAGTCTGTGACCTCAGCACAGAGCAAAACAACTGGTTCACATGGGGAAAGAATGATGGAATCCTAGACTGTGGAAACCAGCAACTTAGAGTCCATTGAGGCTAACTCTAACCTCTGACCTCAGGCTCAGTAGCACAAACTGACAGAGTTCATTGGCCCTAAGACATTTTCCTTCAATTGACTAGTGAAACAGAGGCAAGTATCCAGTATTGTTGAAGAAAGTCATAGAGGGCCACAGTAAAGCCTCAGCTCTTCGCGTCTAGGGGAGCCAGTGTTGTGGTCCGGGGTTATGAGGGTTGCAGGATTCACACAATGTGGAACTGAGGTGATTAATAGACTTGGGGTCTTTTGGCTAAATGAATCTTAAGATTGTAGGGTCTCAGATTTAGAGCTGAAAGGAAAATAAGAGGTCGTCAAGTCAAACCCCTTTATTTTATAGAAGAGGAAACTAAGGCTGGGGCGGGGCAGTGACTTGCCTGGGTTACACAGCTAGGAAGTGTTTAAGGTGGGTTTGGAACCCAGGTCTTCCTTGTTCCAGGTGAAGCATGCTCTTCACTGTTCAGTGGCTAGTTGGCCTTAGGATCACTTCCCAATAAAGGTCACTTGCTTTATGGGGAAAAAAAGAGGATCACGGGTTAGATTTGGAGCTGATAGGGACATCAGAGGGTCCTTTGGTCCAAATCTTTCATTTCAATAAATGAGGACATGAAAGCCCAAGGGTGCCTTGCCCAAGGATACATAGAAACCCCTCCTCTTGCATAGGGTAGGCACTGAATACCTGCCTATTCAGTGGAATTTTGGGAGATGGCACAATTCAGGGGAAAATGTTCTAGACTTGGAGTCAGAGGACCTGGATTTTAAACCTAATTCTCCCTTCTATATCCAGTGTGACCTTGGGAATTTCACTGTATTTCCTTGAATCTCTATTTCCTTATCTATAAATGAAGGGTTATGGATGAGATGCCCTCTGAAGTCCCTCTTAGCTCTATAGTTCTGTGAGTTGACTGGAGGACAACTCAGCTGTTTATATGTGCCAGGGTGGAAACATGTGGGGAGATTCTTGACAGTGTTCAAGCTTGTTCTCCTTCTTTCTCAGCAGTCCTGTTCTTTGTAAGATCAGAGGATCCTAGATGCTAGATCCAAGTTGGATACAGTGACTTGCCAAAGCTCATACCAGATATAAAGGGGAGAATTAGGTTCAAAATTCAGGTTCTCTGACTCCAAGTCTAAAACTCTTCTCCCTGAATGGTGCTATCTCTCTAAAACCCACTGAGTAGGCAGGTATTCAGTGCCTACCCTACGCAGTTCAAGTTGGATTCAGTCAAAGGGCCACACCTGAGGACCTAGAGGTTCCCATGTGACCTCAAGGCTGCAGGTTTCCTACCCCATTCTAGCCTAACCCATTCATTTAAAGAAGCCTGACTTGCCCAAGGTCACCCAGGTTATAAGTGTCAGGGTCAGGATTTGAACTCCTGTCTTCTGACTTGAGTTATTGTTCTTTGCATTGTGTTACACTGTTCCCTTGTTTTGGAAAACCCATTGCTTGTCTTAACTGAATTAACATTTTGTGGCTAGCACAAACCCATGAAAATGATGTGTCCGTTGAGGTGTGTCTACTCTATCAGCGCTGTTTCATCAGGACAACATAGCTAACATGATGTGCAGAAGGAGCCACAGTGTGGTAACCAAAACCCTCTTCTACTGTCACCTTTACAGGGCCATAGAAGACATTGGTGTTGAGTTATTCTACTTTTTCTTTCTTTCGGTGTCTTCTAAAAAAGACGAAGAAAGAAAATCCCAAACCGAATCCTTAACTCTTTTTGGATACTCAGTGAAAGTTTCTCCATGGTCATAGAGAGTTAAAGGAGAAGACAAATTTACCCTTGACAAATTAAAACAGGAAATGAGGATTGGCGGGGATTCTTCCTTTCTTTGTAGGAAAGGTGGGGAGCTCCGTCCAAGGCCTAAGTAAACAGCTTAAGCAGACAAAAGGCCAGGTGTTTTCTTTTTCTGAGTACTGGAAATTCAGAAACAACTTACGTCAGGCTTTTTTGAGAGGCCCAGGCACTGGAGCATAAAGATCTTTCTCATGGAATCTCCTTCGAGCCAATTGCCACCCTGATTCCACTGCCCCATGGAACCAGGCCAAACTAGGTGGCCTATCCAAGGAGGCTGTGGCAGCTGGATTGGAAGGGAAGTTCCTGGAGCCAAGAGGATTTGTTTTCCAAGAGGTCTGCCATAAAAAAAAGTAGAATCCTAGCCAATGCCATCTTCCCTCTCCACTGCTCCAGTGTTCCAGGGTTCTGAGCCTATAGACGGGCTTGGACCGTGCCAGTTTACATGAGGACTCAGAAAGCATGTAGGCTTCTTCTGTAAAGGAGAACGACATCCTCGAGTAGTGGGTAGGATTTGTCTTCTGCCCCACCCCTCTCCTTATGGTGGACAGGTTCATGGACTACCATGTGGAAAAGAATCTAAGGGAGGGAGGTTTTCAGTGGGCACAATATGCAGAAAATAGCTCAGATGCAAGAAGATAAGCATGATAAAGTTAAGAAAACACACGGATCTCTAGAATGTTATGAATTTTCATATGCATTTGGAAAGAAATTGCACAAATTTTAGATATAGGGGCCTGAGAAACAGGTAAAACATAATCCATTCTAGAATTGATGACTTTAATGAAGGACAGTTAGAGAATGGGACAATGCTGGCAGCATTTGCATTTGGCTTTGGAAGGTATTATGTGGCTTCCTTGATTATGTTAAGTACAACAGAACTTTATTAAGCACCTTCTGTATGTAGAGGACAGTGCCAGGTGCTGGTGATCTAGCCCAGGGCTTCTTAAACTTATTCTCCTCATGACACTTGAAGCGCCTTTTAAACTGTGGGTCAGATCCCATGGGGTCACAGCTCAGTTTAAGGAGCACTGACTAGTCAAATCTACGGTGGGTGGCACTAAAAAAAATTATCATGATAATTCACTTTCTATAGCAATTTAAAATTGGGGGCAAATAATTTGATTCTTAAAGTTAAAGAAACTGAGGTTCAGTGATGTTAGCTGACTTGCTCCCAATCACTTAGCTATTAAGTATCAGAACTGAATTATAAGCCCAGGTCCTCTGAACCCAATTATGAATTATGAACCCAAGTTCAGCCTTCTATCTATGATGACATGCTGCTTTTGCCCTTGTTCCAAAACATTTATTTTAGAAAATCCATATGTGGATGATTAACAATTTGCTGTAATTTTCTTTGCTTTTTCCGGCTTATTATTTTAGAATGAGGAAAAATCCTTGCATATATAATGAATATCCTACTTAATTCTGTAGTCATAATGCTACTTGATTTTGATGTGAAGTTAATATTTGGCTTTAATCCATATCCAGAACATTCTCTGCCAACAGACCAGGCAGAAAAAAAATAGCAAAGCATTTAATTAGGATAGATTATCAAAGCAGATAATGAAAAAATCAAGCCATGGGAGTCAGATTCCTCCTAAACAAATGAAGCCAATTTCCAAAAGTCTCCTGGGCTGATGGGGAAAGGGACAGTTTAACTGCCCAGGAAACTGATACTCCAAGATGGGAAAGGGTCATACTGTAACTAGCTGGAGTCCTTCGCTAGCCTGAGTTCTCCCACTACTGTCTTCTGCCCTCAGGAGAGGAGGTCTTCAGTTTCATTTCTCACAGTTCCTTTTGCAATGCCCCAGAGTTCTCTTGCTGTGACTGACCCTTCCATGTTGGCATCTATCATCTGTTGAGGTTCCACCCTCTCCCACTCTTCTCACCTCGGCTGCTGTACTATTTGATGCTCCTCCACTGACTTGTTAACTGCCACTCACTGAAACCATACCTGCTTTTGCTTCACCTCTTTCTGCAGAATTTTATCTTTCAGAGTGAAACCAATCCTGGGTCAACATATCTTGGCACCAAAGGGCACGTTTTCAGCTCTTTTATTAGTGAAGTCAATTTCACACAACTCACATGTAGTATTGTCACGTCACTGTCGAGGACCTACTTGCCTCCTTCATGGAAAGATCCCCAGCCTCTACATCTCTCTGAGTTAGGTGAAGGAATTCCCTTCCTTTCTAGCAGCAGGCTATATGCTGCACACATGGTCTAGACTTTTAAAGGACTCTTGCCGAGATTTGAGATAAACCAATACACTCCCTTTGATTTGCCTTTCCAATGGTTTGCTGAATTGATCTTCCAGCAGGTTTGCTGTCATGCAAATTGTTTTGTAACTTCTGATGAGTCTCCAGGAAGCACTCAGTGAGCTGGAGAATGAGGGGCAGAGCTGGTTAACTAAGCCCTGAATTACCAGGACAGAAGTCTCTGCCCCTCTAACTATCCAACTAACTACTTCTTTTTCGCTGTTCTCCAGATTGGATCCCGAAAACTGTGATGAGAATGAGGCTCTTCCTTCAATGAGGCATATTATGCTACCCCAACCTTCAGTGTAGAAATGTCCATACTCTTTAACCAAGAGATTCCATTGCCAGGCATATACACCGACGAGGGAGCTGACAAAGAGAAAGACTTAACATTCGCAAAAATGATAGCACTTTTTGTGGTAGCAAAGGGAAACAAAGTAGACGCCTATTGATCGGTGGGTGAACAGCTAAACAAATTGTGGTACATAAAAGTAAAGAAATATTACTGTGCTGTAAGAAATGATAACCACAGTGAAGAAACAGACATATGGAAAGACAGCATGAACTATGAAGTAAACAGTACACACAATGACCGCAACGATGTAAAAATAAGCAATAACCACAAAACAATCAAGAATGAATGTTGTAAAATTATAAAGTACAAGGTTCACCTAAAAGAAGAAATATGAGAGGACACTTTCCTCCATTCCCTTATGGAAATGTGTGGGTGTATGTGTGTGTTTGTGGGGGAGTGTGGTGGGGGGGAGGATAGAATGGAGAGTGGATAGATCTATGAAGGTGGAATATTTCATACGTTAAATTTTTGTGATGTATGGATTGGTTTTCCTGAATCTCCACCCCTTCTCCCTCCTTCCCTTCCTCTTCTCCCCTTTCTCTTTCCCTCCCTCTCTCCCTCCATCCCATCCTCCTCTTTCCCTCCATCCCTTTCCCCCACTCCCCTCCCCTCTTTTCTCTCCTCCTCTTCCTCCTTTTCTTTCTTTCTCCCTCCCCTCTCTCTCCCTCAAATTCTTTATTATAAGGGATGGCTTTTTGGAGGGAAGAGAAAGGACACAGGAGAATTTAGGCAATGTTAAAACAAAAGTTATCAATAAAACACATTAGAAATACTATAGTGTAGCTTAAGAAAGTTAAAAACATCAAGAGTTCTCAAAATATATTTCTCAGAATGTGGCCAGCAGTGAGATTTGTTAATGACTTTAGATTTGTGAGCCATAGAAAGCTATTAGCATGATTTTCTAAATTTATTCATATTGGCCCTTCTTTGTGGACTGTGCTTATCCCATATGTCATTCTTATAGGCAGTTGTGGGGCCTTTGCAATTTCACTCCCCTCCTCCCCCCATGAAATCTATTTTTTTGGAAAGGTACCATGATCTCAGGGGAGCTGACTCCAGAGCTGACTTGCTGCATGACCTTCTCTGCACCACAGGGATTCCACCACCTCTTCTGTCTACGAGAAGGTAAAATAGATAATCATCTAGAAAACACTCCTTTTCTTAGAGAGGGAAAACATACCACCATACATGAAACAAAAAGTATTATTAGTGTTCTCTTTAAAGAACCAATAGTATTTGGAAACAATTCTGATGACACGTTGGTCGGGATTTTATGTATACAGATACAGATATTTATTGAGAATCCATTTATAGATTGATATTAAGTGCTTTTGAGCCAAAGAGAACATTCATTCTGGAGGCCTGGCTGACCCTCATGCCAATAGCATTATATAAAAAGTGGAAAATTCCATTTATGCTACTTGTGGAATAATATATTGACGTCTATACAATGATCTTCATCCATGTACAGACATGGAATGGATGCTCTGTTTCTCTAGTGCTACTGCCTGGAGTCCCTGTTCTAGTCTGGTCTTTCCACTGTTCACTTCCATGACCTTTTCTACTATTTGCACTCCTGTTTCAATTAACCAATGATCATAAATTAGTTTTTCAAAAGGGATATTTACTTCACAGACATAGAGTACAAACATCTCCCCATCCAACATTTTTAGGGTACCCCTAACCCTATGCCAATTGAGTCCCTGAGGATTGGGGGCTCAGACTGAATGCAATTTCTACGTAGCATCAGTCCCATCAAGTTCACATTCAAATGTGTCGTTATTGCTAGATGTGTGCTTATCTCTGCCACTACTGGGCTGAGTTCTGAAGAAACATAGGAGGACTGACTGACTACAAGCCAACCTTGCATGGATGCCCCTCCTAAACTTTTCTTTTCTTTTCTTACCTTGCAAAACTCCCAAAGTTGTAACCTCTAGTCTCCTTCACTGAAAATGAAAGAATAAACATCAAGGTAAGGAAATAAGGCTCATTTTTTGGGCCATATTATTAGCCTTGAATGGGGAGAATCCTTTCTTGTATGACTTGGATTAAATAATTGCTGAGGTCCCTTTCAAATGTCAAAGTCTATAGTTCTATGGTAAGTCATTTTCCCATTTCCCCATTTTTGGGTCTCAGTTTCTTCATCTTTAAAACAAGAGTTGGACTAGATCATCTCTACATTCTTTTCTAATGCTAACATTCCGTAATGCTCAACTTTTCAAATGGATTTCATCAAATGTGAGTTCATCAATTTGAGAGTTTTTTTATGCAATGCAGGTAGAAACTCCTTCATGCCTACTGATCTTGTCCTACTCACGTCAATATCCTGCTAAAAGTTTTCCAGAAGAACCTATTCTGTGGGCTGGTGGCCTTCCTTGATCTTTTCTGACACTGGGAAGGTACCACTGAGATACCGTCCTCTTTCATCCTTGTCACACATCACACAAACTTTTCTTCCTATTATAGTATTTCTTTTTTAAAAAATTAATTTATTTTAAACTTGAATACACAATAAGAAAGGAAAAATAAACCTATTATAAACTTAAACACAAAATGAAAGAAGAGAAAAATATTGTCATGTGCACAGCAGAATGTAAAGAGGAATTAAAATATACAATAATAAATTTCCATTTCAAGAAAGCCTATATAATAAATACTACACATTGTGTTCAGAACTGTCCATCTTTGCTTCCTTGTAAGTTTTCTTTTGTCCTCTGCTGTGCACTTTTTACTTTCTTCTTTTTCCCCTCCCTTCCAAGAAGGTTACAATTAAGCATATATACACACATACATATATGGATATACACACATATATACGCATATGCACATGCATATATACACAAGCATATACACATGCATGTATACATACATACACTTACACACATATATACTTAGATTATCTATAATCACTCATATATAGATATATACATTAATATGCATCTTTGTAAGACCGTACACTTGTTTGTTCTGTTTTTCTGAGGGTGGTTAATGTCCTATAAAGGTCCAATTCTTTCCATATTTTTCTGTCTACCAACTCATCATTTCCTATACCACAACAACATTCCAACCTTATACTATCTGATTATTTTAAATAGTCTAAAACAATATTGATTAATGTGTCAGGCATACAGTATAGTTTTCTTGTTTTCTCTTTTAAGTCTATCATAGGATTTCTTAATGACGTCTTTTACTCCAGTTTCTCTTAGAGGTTTCTGATTGGTTAGGTTGACTCCAAGTACAAGGGTCTTTCTCCTATACCTCTATGTTTTGAGTCTATAATTCTATCCTGCATGTACTCTACACAGAACCCTATCTTTCAAAAAACCAAACCAAACGGAACATCAATATTCTTAAAAAATGGCTTTTTGTTTGGAAATCATGGACTACCACAATATCTAGGGAATCAAGCCCAAGTATCACCCAGAGTGGCTATGATCTTGTGAATGATGATCCAGCAAATTCTAGGGACTCCATACAAAGTGACCCAGTTAAGGTGCAAAATCACTGCCATTTTTATTTTTTTCTTTCCTTCTTTGCTAAAAAAAAAAAATAAAGCCTTCTTGTTTGGTTGCAATAATCTCAGTTGTCTGTCCCTGGCCTTGGGCCCACAAACTCATCTGGAGTCCACCTACACAAGCTTTCTTTTTCATTGCTCCCATCAGATCAGATTTTTAGGCAAGGCCCTTTGGCAAGAAGGCAGCTACATATATCACCTCCACCCTTTCTCCAGAGGGAGCTGTGAGCCTGCCTCTGGTGGTGCCACACAGGTTTGACCAGCTGTGCTTAGAGAAGGAGAGGCTAAGGAAAACTCTCCAGAAGCAGGGCATACAAGAGAGGTGCTCTCATACAAAGCACCCCAGAGGACCCGAGCAGGAAACACATCCCACCTGCCTATTCTTTCCAACTCTTGGCTAACTAGCATCTCTGGGAGGAAGTAATGGATGATTGTCCATGGAGGGCAATTATTTTGTAGGGATGAGAGTACTCAGGGGGCCAAGTGACTGCTTTGTTGGAGAAGAATGTGCACCTACCAAGGTGACTTCCTCTCTTAGCTAACTTGTAAAAAGACTCTCCGAACCTCCAATGTCTCCTCCTCACAAATCTTAATTCCCTCGACCTTGAATTGAAGTGATTAGCAATGATTCATTTAAT
>CM053772.1:28079942-28108164 GCA_028658325.1 Potorous gilbertii
TGCCTGGGATTTGCATCAGTGGAGAAGTATTCACCTGCACTGACCAAATACTGAAGGGATTTGGGCAATTTTCCCAAGACTTGTTTATCTATTACTCCCAGAGAATCAGGGCTCATATTCTAAATACTCTATTTGACTCATGCCCCACTCCCTGGTAACTCTTCCTATTTAGATCCAACCAATGAAAATAACTTCCTTATTGCAGTAAGAGCAAAACAGTTTGCTAAAAATACCAAACATTGTGATACCAAGGACCCACCCATTCATCACCTCAAGTGCTTCCAACTCCCAGTCCCAGGTAGCTAGGACTCCCAAGTCCTTTCCTTCTATTCCTCAGTCCAGTAAGATAGGAGAAAGACAGGGACAGAGCAAGAGATCTTTCAAAGAGGAAAACCAGAGACACTGTGTCCTGATGTCACAGGCTTTCCCTTTGTAGACACTGATAGAAATCAGGATCTGGCCATGTCTGCTGCCTCAGAAGAGCAAAGTCTTGCTCCGAATCCCTAGTTAGGCATCTGGACCTACTCTTGGACAAGAATACTGACTCACTTATCTGCTTTGCTGGGAAAAAGTGAAATTCTTACCACTTTGGCAAACTGTGGTGCTTGCTTAGAGTAGTCGTTATCTTCTGTCTCTCTTGTCTTCTCAGGGCTCATTTGCAAAACAGTTTTCATGAGCATTTGAATGCCGGAAGTACAATCCACTCTGGGCAGCTTCATGAGTTGCTATGCCCTTGGCAGAAGGGAAGAGCCTATTAGGAAATGGTTTGCTATTCCATAGATTCAGATGGAGCACATGGATGAAAAGCTGGCCCTGAAATGTCATTCTATAGCCTAGATCCATATTTCACACTGTGAGTCCTTTCCTGATGACAGCATTAGAAAGTAATTTAACTGTGGTTCTATGTGCAGTAGTGCTGGACTTGGGATCAATATGATCTGAGTTCAAATTTCTCTTTAGTCACTTGCCATCTGTGCAATGTTCCATGAGTCACTTACATTTTTGAGCCTTGGCATTGTAGTTGTTGTTTAATAGTTTCAGTTGTGTCAGATTTTTCATGACTTCATTGGGGGCTTTCTTAGCATAGAGACTTCAGTGGTTTGCCATTTCCTTTTCCAGCTCATTTTACAGATGAGGAAACTGAGGTAAACAGAGTTAAGTGACTTTCCCAGGGTCACACAGCTAAGTGTTCAAGGCCAAATTTGAACTCAGGTCTTTGTGATTCCAGGCTTGGCACTCTATCCACTTCACCACCTAGCTACCCCCAGCCACAGTTTGCTCATCTGTGAAAAGGACATAATACCTGTAGTATCTACCTCACAAGGGTGTCGGTGAGAGTCAAATGAGATAATGCCTCATATGCTCTGAAAAAGTTAAAGCTCATTGTAAAGGTCAGTGATGATGACGATGTAATTGGGTGGAATTTAGAAAAGTATAAAACTTTATTTTGAAAACCCTCTTTTGGGTCTGGGAGACAGAAATGGAGGAGAGCGTTACACCTGGCTGTTAGAACAATCTGAGGCTAGAGTCACCCCAGGTGTGCAGCCTAATGAGGTGTTAATTGGGAACTAGGTGAATAGTAAAAGGAAGATGGGAGAGGCTGTGAGCTTTTTTCTTACGGTTTTATTGTTGAGAGAGCAGCCTGACTACTTCCCCAGGATTTCCCTCCGTTGGGGCACCAAATTTGTTATCTACAGAAGTGCCTCATTGCTGAAAAGTTTAGAAGGTCAGACATAACTTTACAATTGCTATAATTTTCTAATCAATGATCTGTGATATACAACATATCACCTTAGAAGCTATTAATGAAACATTAAAATTAAAAATAGCATCTTTATCCTCTCATAAACTTGACTCTTCTGGGATTCTGGAGAGTAAATAGCTTGGTAGTCTTGGTATGTGATGAGGTGGATAAAGTGCAGGACCCACGGTTGTGAAGAACTCCATTCAAAGCTTCCCCTTCATCCCTCCACTTACTGCCCTTGTGATACTGGATAAGTAACAGGATTATAGCTCTAGAGGTGGCAATGATCTCAGAGGTTATTCACTCCAACCCTGCCATTTATTTCCCAGGGAACTGAGATCAAGTTCAGTGACTTTCCCCAGGCCACATAAATAGTAAATGGCAGAGTTTGGATTTGAACTCAGGTCCTTGGACTCCAAATTCAACATGAATATTCAATGCTCCTAAAGAAATTCTTTTGCATTATGAACTTGATATTCAATGACAAACATGAACATTCTGATATAGGAATGTGACTGGGCTTTCATGAAAGCCTGGAGTGTTTCCATGCTGGTGTATAGCTGGAGACATGACTGTATTGGTGAAGAGAATGCTGAGCCTGATATATTGCTGCCTCTTATTATGTGTAGTCTGAGAGGAGCTCCAAGGAAGAGAGAGAAAGAAAACTTTGGAAGCTCTAGACATGAGAAGCATCCTCAACATGTCCCTGGTTTTCAGCTTGCTTCCCTGAAACGTTGGAGAGAGAACTCAATGGATGAGATTGTTGTTCTCTTGTGGAATTGAAACCTTCTTTCACTCCCACCTAATCTGGCATATTCTAATCTGCATAACTGATGTGATTTCCCTTTGCTGTTTGTTTAGTTAATGGATTTATTTGCTATTGACTACTTATAGTTAATGTTGTTGTTGGGTTTTTTTTTTTGGTATAACCAGTAAACTTTTCAGTTTGATGGGAAGATATCAAATTGGTAGGGAAGTGACTTTTGTTCTGAACCAGAATTGTTCCACCAAACCAGCCATATTTTAAGGGGAGGATAGATATAATTCTAATATGAAACCCCTCTTGTAGATAGGTAAAGAAAATCAAACACCCAGTCATGGCTGTTCTGCTCCCCTCAAAGAGAAAACCATAGTCTTTCTTGGAAGGAAGTGGGGTAGATTCCAGAGATATCTATTCATATTTAGCCCATGAGTAAGCTGTATGCATATGTTAAAACAACCCATGTGGAAATATATATATTTATATATGTATGCACATATCTTATACATAGAACAAATGTGGATTTTTGAAGTGAATATGAATTTCATAATATATGAAACTTTGCTTTTGTTGCTTTCAGGTTTTTTTTGTGGAAGGGTATATATTATATTTGACACTATAGTAAGAAAATTGCAGTTTTTGATTGATTTTAATCCTGAGCTTTTTTTGTTTCTTCTGTGCATTTAAAAATTGTTTTGAACGTTCTTTCTACTGAGCCTCAGTTTTCTTATCAAGAAAGGGTGTAATAACAGTCTCTACTTCACTGCGTTATTGTGAGGACAAAGTAGATAAGGTACATAAAGTGATTTGCCAATCTCCTCATGCTATACCAATGTGAGCTGTCATTGATGTGATTATTAGATTGCCTAAAAATGTCCAGTTGGAAAAGTAAGTAAAGGACTGCAGAATGGGGAATTTCTCATTGGGATTTTCCTCCAAGTGGCCTTCCTTTTCATTAGGCAGCACAGCCTCTCCAGTCCTATAATGGCCTGGTACCAAGCCTGTGCTCGCCTGTGTTTATACCGCAGAGGAGGTTTTGACAACTGTGAACCACTGATGGAGAATAAACGTAGAGGCGTAACCCAGCTCTTGTTTTAAACCCACTTGTCATAATCTGAAGGCAAGCTCCAACTTTAATAACAAACACCCAGTGTTATGACATTTTACCTTTTCCAACTATTTATGAAAGCACAAATATTTCGTTTTAACGTTTGAAACACATGGTTAACATAGAACAGCCCACCTAGTTAAATAGAGTAAGGGTTTCATTTCAGGAGGTATTGTTTAGTTGAAAAGGTTAATATTGTTCAACAGAATGGAATACTGTTAAATTACAAAAATAAAAGTGTCTTCTCACTTCAGCCTTGGAAAGAAATGTGATCCTAAACCCGGTGGGGACATACTATTTCTCTTTTAAAGAACTGATAGATTTTATTTTGATTTATGACTATATGTACAAATGTCCAAGGGTACAAAAAACAGAGGAAAGTGGGTCGGTGTGGGATGGGGGTACGAAGTCTGAACTTGCAGCTTGAAGTGTGAGCACACTTACCAGTGTGAAGCTGGGGAAGTCACAGAAACAATCTAGGCTTCAGTTCTGGTCTGTAAAATGAAAGAAATGAACTAGATGACCTCTCAGCTTCAGATCTCTAGTCCTAGGAACCTAAAGAAAGAGCTGACAAAACCAAAAGCAAGTATAAGAAATTTTTCAAAAATCCTCCACACAAACAAACAAAAAACAATGAAACAAAACAACACAAAGGATGTCCTGGTGAATGATTGCACATATAACTATGTTTGTATTCTTTATCAGTTGTTAAAAATGTAACAGGCGTGCCTTGGCAAGGCTTCCCACAGCATTTTGACTGTTGAGACAAGGCTGGAAACAACTGAAGAGAGAAGGGCAGGGTTGGGTTGGGTTGTGGCCTTTTTTCAAGAAGAAAAGGACTGAACATAAAAAAATGGAGATCACAGAGTCAGTCTTTATCTCTGCCTGGACTTGCCCTTCCTATGCTTCCAGAGTAGACCAGGTTATAGTAGCTGCTGATCAAATAGTGATGTAGCAGGCTGCAAGTTACAATCAGAGATCCATAAAGCCCAACTGATGAGTGACTTGGCTATACCAGGAAGCAAATGGGGGGGCAGGAGTCAAAGTCCCTATCAATGTGAAGGAAAATATCATTCAAGTGAAAGCCAAGCGAGTGAGGAAAAAGCAATGAAGAGGCACCCTGCATTCTGAGTCCCCCAAATCAATGGACATTGACCATCCAGGGAGTTTGGCTTTGAACGGAACAGCCTCAGGGCCTGGATGCTTGCTCTTTCTTTCTGGGAGAAATTATTTCCAGATTTCCCATCACTTCAACCTTCCTTCCTTAAACATCTAAGTTTTTGGTGGAGAAGTGAACTTACAGGTTGATTTGTAACTCCCTAGGTCTGCAGGGTGTTTGTTTTTAACATATTTAAATTTTATTTCTTTTGTTATTGTGGTTATAAGTTGAGAATTGTATACAATTATGCTGGGCTTATGTGTGATTTAATTCCGTTGAAATTCGCCATGGAAGGTGGAGGGCCACATTTTTTTTTCCCTTGGTGAGTGGAAGCAGGAATCATAACAGTCTAACTTGATAAAACCATGTCCCCTAAACCAGGGGTGGGGAACATGTAGCCTTGAGGTCCCATGTGGCCCTCTACGTCCTCAAGTATGACCTTTTGACTGAGTCCAGGTTTTACAGAACAAATCCTTTTATTAGGGGGACTTTTATCTAAAATGTTTAATGCAAGGAACCCCCCCCCCCCACTATCTCTCTTTTCTTCTCATTTTTGGATTTTATTTGCATAAACCCTTTTATTTTATGTAATTAACAAGTTGATATTTGCATAGTATTTTAAGGTTTATAAAGAATCTTACACATATTATCTAATTTTATCATTTTTTATGATTATATCACAGCTGGTTAAGAATTTTGCCCCCCCTTCATAGTTTTGAAAAAAAAAATCTTCCATTTTCTTCTTCTTATTTGTGTGATGTGGCTTTTATATTCCTGATTTATTTGGAATCCATTGTGGGTTTGGTGTAAGTTGCCAGTTTAATTTCATTTGCTGCCAAGCTGCAGTCTGGTCTGTTGCATAGTTTTTGATGTATGAATGATGTATTCCTTCCTGAGTCATTTGTGTTACCAAACATGAGACTGTTACTGCACCTGGTCTTACAGCTTGCTTATCTTACTGGGTTTATGAATTTATTTTTCACTTTTTTGTGCAGTATGAAATAGTTCATGTTTAATAGTATAAATTGAGACTTCACAACGTCTTTCTCCTTCTCTTTCTCCTCTTCTCACTATCTTGTTTCATATTTTCAACCTTCATTTCTGACATATGAATTTTGGAATTGTTTTGTGCAGTTCTATAAAGTATCACTAAGGAATTTGAATGCTAGAGTATAGAAACTGAAGATGATTTTGGGTAGTAGCTTCATCTTTGCTTTCAACTGTTCTGGGTTCAAATCCTGCCTCTCATGTTTACTGCCTTATGATGTTGAGCAATACTGGTAGTAGCAACAACTAACATTGCTATAATCTGCTTTAAGATTTTCAAAGCATGTTACATGCATTATTTCATTTGATTCTTGCAACAACCCTGGGAGGTAGGTGCTTTTATTATTTCCATTTTACAGAGGAGGAAACTGAGGCAAACGAAGATGAAGTGATTTCTCCAAGATAACATAGATAGCAAATATCTGAGGCAAAATTTCTTTCTGACTTTGGAAGCATGTTTTTAGCTATTACACCAATTTGCTGCTTCTTTGGGCTTTAGTTTTCCTATCTCTGGGAAGCTAGGTGGCTCCACAGTGCACAGACCTCTGGGCCTGGAATCAGAAGGCTCCTGTACCTGAGTTCAAATCCGGTCTCAGATTCTGGGTGACCATGGGCAAGTCACTTAACCCAGTTTGCCTCAGTTTCCTCATCTGTAAAATGAGCTGGAGAAGGAAATCGCAAACCTCACCATTGTTTCTGCCAAGAAAACCTCAAACAGGGTCACAAAGGGTCAGAAACAACTGAACCATCTCAACCATAAAGGTAATTCCTAATCACTAAATGGAAGGGATCATCTTAGGTGATTTGTAAGATCCCTTATAACTCTAAATCTGTGGTCCTACCATCTTAAAAATAACCGTACCCCCTCATGAAGAGTGCCCATTCTTCACAGGTGATGGGGGGATACCCATTGCACATTTGAAAGTTTAATTTGCATTATTCACATTTTCCCCATCACTTTCTTAAGTCTAGACAATTAACAAAATGCTAAACCAAGCCCTGATTTGTTGTAGTTGCCAGTTTCCAAGGTGTAAATACAGTGAAAATTTAACACCCAGTTCTCCTGAAGAGCATGTAAGAGCTAGCCTCAACTCCTTCCTGTCCCACAACAGATCAGCCTCTCGTCAGCTCTGTGGAAGTTACAGGGTCTCTGTGGCCAAGGAGAGTCTTAGGAACAAGGGATTAGGACAGTTGCAGCTGAAAGAACTTTGTTTCTATTGTGATGTTCATTATTAGAAGTGAGTGAACATCCCTGCAAATCTTGGACTTTGTCATTAACCAGCCTTGAGACTTGGGGGAGTCATTCAGAAACTGGAAATGAAATTCAAAAACTCCTTCCTTGTTCTCCCCATAAACTCCCATAGGATGCTGTAGGAAGAAAGGACCTTAGAACTGAGTTGACAGTGGTAGTTTGGCCACTACTTAAAATGCTGGTGTTAGAATCAGAAGACTAGAGTTTGAATCCTTCCTCGAACATTTACAGCTAGGTAACCTTAGCAAGTCGCTTGGTTTCCTTCAGTCTCAGGTTGCTCATCTGTAAAATGAGGGTAAGAATAACCCTTAGAAGGCCATCATGGTGATCAAAGGAGAGATAATAGAGTAATAGATTTACAAGTAGAAGAGACTTCAGGGGTAATGTCTTCCAACTTTTCAATTTTATAATTGAGGAAACTGAGGATTGAGGAGTTTGGTGCTTCTGAAATTCCAGGAAAGTGAGCCCCGTGTCACTTTCAAGAAGGCAATTTCCATCTTTAAACCAGCTTAGACTGTTGAAACATAGACATAAAACTGGTGGAAAAAGTGATGCCCCCTGACATGTCGAAAGATAGTGTGTGGCAAGCCAAGGGCTCAGCAGCAGTGACTGTCTGTCTCATGCTGAGACTGTGATTGAATTTTAACAAGAAGAGGGGTTTGTGGTTTTGGAAAGATGAAATTTTATTGTCTTTCGGTCATTTTCAAAATGCTTGCAGGCATTTAAATGAGTGTCATGTTATTCTTTCTTGGTCTTCAAAATAAACTAGCAAGGTTTTATAGTCATAACAAGAAGCAAGAGGGAGACAAAGTGAGAGAGAGACAGAGACAGAGAGAGACAGACAGAGAGACAGAGAGACACAGAGAGAAACACACACAAAGACAGGCAGAGAGAGACAGACATACAGAGACAGATTGAGAGAGAGAGACAGAGACAGATAGAGAGACAGAGACAGAGAGAGACAGAAAGAGACAGAGAGAAAAGAATGGCTGGAAAATTCAGCGGCAGGTCTTTGGAAGTCTATCTCAACTAAGACCTAGGGTTTTTATTGGGTTAGTGTTTTGGGACTTAAACTGATATAACAGTGGAGAAAATGCTGACCCTGGGTTAGGGGGCATTCCCAATTCTGACCCTTCCCAACTATGTGACCTTGGGCAAGTTGCTTAAACATCCTGTGCCTCAGTTTCATCATCTGTAAAAAGTGGGAGTTGGACTGGCTGTTCTCTGAAATCCCTCACACATCTAAGTCTATGATACTCTGCTCTTTCTGAGTCTTCTTGGAACCTGTAAAATGAGCCCCTGGAAAGTAGGTGTGTATTTTCTTCAGGGGTGTCTCAAAACACCTGGCTCCCTTAGGTGCTCCATTCCACTTCTATGTTTCTTCCTGGTGATGTACTTATACCTGGGCAGTGACTCACTCACAGACTTTTCTGATTTTTTCTTTTCTCTCATCAATTTTTTAAAAACTCCCATCCTTTTATCCAATTAGATCAACATTCAATCTCAGAGCACCTACTATGTGCAAGTGATAGAATCAATCTGTGAACTAGCTTTTCTGTTAACAACTTGATGCTAAAGGGGCAGCTAGGTTAGGTTGCACAATGGATAGAGTACTGTGCCTGGAGTCAGGAAGACCTGAGTTCAAATGCAACCTCGGTCACTTATTAGCTATGTGATCCTGGACAAGTCATTTAACCTTGTTTATTTCACTTTCCTTGTCTGTAAAATGATCTGGAGAAGGAAAGGGCAAATCACTCCAGTTATCTGCCAAAAAGACCCCAAATGGGACATGAAGAGTTGGACATGAATGAAATGACTATACAAAATCTCACAGAATTATTGGAGGGGGAGCACTTTGTTAGGCATCAAGAGCTGTGCAATTAGAATCATCACTTTTGGGCAGGAAAGGATACTAGGTCTAATGGATATTTAGTCTAATGCTCTCATTTTAGAGTTGAGGAAAATGAGTCCCAAGGAAGTTCAGCAATTTGGTGAATGACTCAAGGACTTAAATAATGGTGAGTCTTCTAGGAGCCAATATCTACAAAAGCTCCCTAGAAAGATGGCAACATGAACAGAATGGGACAAAGTAAGAGGGAATCATTGGAGGATGATAGAGAAGCTCCGCCTTAGACCAGCCTACTCAGATAAGATTTAAATGAAGAATGTAATGAAGGCAAGTCATGCTTGGGTGACCTTGGGTATATCATTTGATCTTTCTGGGTCTCAGTTTCCTTATCATTACAATGAGGGAATTGGGCCAGATGATCACTAAGGCACCTTCTGGCTCTCAATCTAACTGCTGTTCTGGCCCATCTCTGTCTGAGGGAGACTCTGAAAAACTAATATGAAGGGGTTATCCCTAGCCCCCCAGCCCCATTGCTCTCACATATTATTTCTCCTTCGTTTCAGAAGAGGACCAGTGACATCACAGGGTGATGTCTTGACTGGTAAGTAAATTGGATTTAAGTGAGGCAGAGTTGTACAAAGTGTCAGCCTCACTCTCTTTTTCAGAGTCCAGTTGCAAGACAAAATTCAAGGTGACTGGTGATGACCTGGGTGCTGTGGTCATGGCATTTTTGGCATCCTTGGCATCTTTGATTAGATAACTCTTAAGAACTCCACAATACCTGTTAATTTAGCCTCTGTCAAGGCCATCAGGACAAACTGTTCTCATTTGCCCATTTCACTGGGGAAAGTATTCACATGCTTGGGGTAGACATCCCCTTAGCTCACCATTGATTTTGTGTTCCATTGGTTACCCTCAACCTCGTTTAGCCCATCTCTCAAGATAGTTTTTTTCTGAGTGTGGTGACTCCACATGCCACAGCTTCTTGGAACCACAGGTAAGTACTTTCCCTAAAAAAAAAGGAAGAAAAAAAATCACCATTTTCCCCCTAAAATCTTTCCTCTTCCCTATTAAAGACAGTAGTATCTCAAAGACTTTAAAGAATAACGAGTTTACTGTTAACTAACCTTGTTCCCTAATCCTCCCCCTTTTCCCAACAGCAAAAATAGAGCAGGAAATAATACCACCAGACAACTTAAGAACTGTGGAGGCCCGGATTGCCCAGGATGCCCCTGGTCTGTCCCTGAGTGTGGGAGAATTTGTTCAGTGGGAAGTTGTGAATGCATGCTGCTTACTAGGGACAAAAGGCTGGGAAGGCAAGCTGTTCTCAATGAATGAAGCTCAAAATGGGTTAGAAAAAGGGAGAAACTGACCCTCCCAATGAAAAGCAGAAGCCATCTTTTATCTTTATTCACTTACTGGGAGGCACTCCTCTGAGGAGAGGTTCTCATAGTACATGACCCCTCACCATCCTGGTTAGCCTGGGAGAAAAGGCCTCTTGTGGCAGCTAGCATCTGCTGGCTCATTGATTTCCTTTTATCTCAGCACTGAGGTTGGCACACAGACTAAGTTTGTGGGGCTGCTGCCAGATACTTGGAATCTAATATTTGCGAGATGGCATCTGAAAAATGTCAGCTTACATCAAAATTGCCTTCCCTTGTGAGCAGCTGGAAAGCTTCCTCACCACTCCCCAAACATGCTCAAGGTTCAAGAAATGACCCTGTTTTCGAAATCATGCTAAGCCAAACTCTGATTCGTGTTGGAGATTTACATCAGAGGAATCTTTTACTGCTTTGACTTGATAATTTAAAACCATGATCACATAATGATAGGACTTCATTCTTTCCTCACTCTACTCATGTTTTCTCTTTTTTCTTTTCAATTAACATGCATTTATTTTGTCTGCCTCCCATCATTTTTCCCATTAAAATAAAAGGAAACCATTGTAACAAATGCACATAACTGAGCAAAACAAATCCCTACATTGTCCACATCCAAAAATGCATCTCGTTTCTCATTTTGAATTCATCACCTCTCTTTCAGGAAGTGAGGAGCTAGTTTCATCATCTCCTTGGGAATCATGGTTGATCATTGTGTTTAGCAGAGATCTTTACTCTTTCAAGTGGTTTTTCAATTTTTTTTTTTTATCAATTCACATTTTCAAGAAATTTTTGTTAAATAACCAAGTTCAGACATTTCCTCAGGGAATGAAGACTATATTAAAAAAAATAAACAACCAATGTATGGTCAACTAATTAAGTAGATGGGATTTGTAGATGAGAAAAAGAAGTGGTAGAGGAGATGATGGCACCCAGTGATACCTCAGCAATGCAGTTCAAGTAAAGCTTTCAAACAAAGGAAGTGACTGATTCCTAGGATCAGAGATTTAGAGCTGGAAGAGACTTCAGAAGTCACTCCTCCCTTTCCTTTAGCTGTTAGATGGAAATATGGGGGTTTATATCTACTGAGAATTGTTGCGAGACTGCTAGGTGGTATAGTGGATAGAGTGTTGGATCTCAGGTCAAGAACGCCTAAGTCCAAATCCTGCCTGAGATGCTTATTGACTGTGTGAACATGGCAATTCTCATTGACTTTCTCATCTGTAAAATGGGGGGGGTCAATCAAGATAATTATGTAAAGAACTTCGTAAGACTGAAAATGCTACGTAAGAATTTGCTGACGTAGCATAGTGAATAGAACGCTGGACGTGGCATGAAATTAGGAAGATCTAGATTCAAATTCTGCTTTATCAGTAGTGTGATCATGGGTAAGCCATTCTCCTCAGAGGTGCTAGGAAGCTCAATGGGACAGTATGCATGTTATCTATGTTGTAAGGGAGATACCACTCTAGATTTCACCAGCAATTAATATTTAGAAGTACGACATTTGGAACTCATTTTTTGGAAATTTCTGGAATTTCCTGATAGAATCGATTTAGCCTAACCCTCAATTCTATCAGTCATCCACTACTTCCTAGGACAACCCTTTCCACCCTGGCACAGGTATAATTATCAGGACTTTTTCTTTCTGTTGGCTTTATCATGCATCCAAAATTAATTAGAAACCATTTTATGGGGTGCTTGGTGATTATTTGCTGCAGAGGATGAAAATTCTGTGAAAAATTTGTTAGGACCCTTCATATTAAATCAACACTTTTTCTTTTAAATTTATTGGTACTATTTTGTTAGTTCTTGCCTCTCTTAAAATGTTTTATTAATGACTTTTGTTTTTATATCAGTCATTGCTTGATAAAGCACCCCTCACTTGCCAAGTGAGCCCCTTTAATACATGGCAACTTTAATGCAAAAACAGTCATGGGTGAGGAAGGCAAAAAAAAAATAGAAAATATAGTTCAGGATCAAGAAACAAAAATAGTTATATGTTTATAGACTAGAGGTCTCATGCCTCTATGGCATTAATATTTTATTTTATTTTAATATTATAGTATTTTAAAATTAATTAAAATATTTGACATTTTATTTTAAAAGAGAGGTAAGAGGTGCTAGATATGGATGTGCAAAATAACCATGCAAAATAAACCATGCAAAAATAAAATTGATTATATCTTTACAGAGAGGAAATGGCTCTTTGCCAATATGAGTCATTTATGAATTAGCAGACTGTATATAGTCAGATCACTGACTTGTTAGAGCAAGAGTAAAATGAAAGAACAAAAATGAGAACAAGATATATTGTGCAGGTAAAATAGCTCCAAACTTCCCTAAGAAAACTTCAGGTGCCAAAAATTGGGAAATAAATGAAGGAACAGACATTGACATAGACTATCACCATTTCCAATGGAAGTTTAACCACTATAAATCCATGGCAATTGCAATGAAGTCAAAGAAACTTGGAACTGCCTCAGAACATACTTAATTTCCTTGCCAAGAGGACAAAAGTGCTGGCCAATGTCAATACTATTTAAACACATGATTTTATTTGCAAAATCTTAAGCAGAAAGATTATGAATAGGACAGCAAAAAGCAGTGGAGGGAAAAATGGGATGCACAAGGCAAAAGTCTTGAATGGGTTGTGTGCTTCTTTTTGATGTATTGATGAGTTCACAGAATGAATAAAGTACATTCCAATCTTTCCTCTACTATAATCTAGTTAAGTAACTCTGGAAAAGTAATTCACTGGATCATAGGATTCCAAATTCAAAGGAACCTCAGAGGTCATCTTGTGCAGGGGTTCTTAGAGTTTACAAAATTCTGTTTTTTAAAAAAAGATTTTCAAAAACTGTATTTCAACATAGTTGGTTTCTGTTATAATCCTGTGACATTTTCTTTGATGCATTTAAAATATTATTTTGATATAAAGTCCATAGACTCTACTAGATTGCTGAAGGAGTATATAACACACAAAAAAGATTAAGATCTTCTAACTGAATCCAATCATCCCTTCCAGACCTGTTCCTCCTCCCCAATGTAGGATGAGAAAAATGAGATCTATATTAGTCAACCAATTTGCCCAAGGGGCAACTAGTTGGTATATGAATGGAGAACTGAGTCTGGAGTCAAGAAGACTCCTTTTTCTGAGTACAAATCCAGCCTCAGACACTTACTAGCTGTGTTATTCTGGGCAAGTAACTTAAGTGCTTGCCTCAGTTTCTTCACCTATAAAATGAGCTGGAGAAAGAAATGGTAAACCACTCCAGTGTCTTTGCTAAGAAAACCTTAGATAAGGTCATGAAGAGTTAGATATGAATGAAATGACTGAACAACAAGTAAAAAATTTGCCTAAAGTCACAAGTAAGCAAAGATCAGAGTTAAGATACCGAAAAAGATGCTGTGATGCCAAATCCACCGAAGTGTTTCAATCCTCTCCCCAGTCAGTTTAAAGAGGAGGAAACCAAGAAACAGAAATTAAGTGATTTGCTCATGGTCACCTAGTTAATCACTTCAGAACTTGAAGGCAGAATTTCTAAGACTTTCAAAGTTTGTAGGGATTTCAAAAGGCATCTACTTTAACCTAGACCCAAATAGGAATTCCCTTTATAATATCTCCAGTTTTCACTTGAAGACCTTCAGCATTACTTTCTGAACTGCCTCAGCTGGTCCAGCTGTAAATATTAGGACATTTTTCTTTCTCAGAAACTGACATATGAAAAATAAAAAAAAAACAAACCTCAAGACTGTCCATTTCTTCCAAGGAGGAAACTTGGATTATTGTACTCTCAAGGAGGAAAATTCAGGGAAAGAGAAGAAATGGGGATTACTTGCTCACTAGTCAAGTTCAGTGCCTTCATTTTGTGTGAAAGGGTATCTGAGAGGAAAATTTAATACATATAGAGTCCTCCCCTCTCCCACCCCAAATAGAGCCTAGAAAGCTACACCAGGTTCAAGCATTCCAAGAGGCAGCATCCACTCGAAACTTTAACTCATGTGACCCCACCCATGACTTTACTTTTATTAAGACAACCATAAAGAATTATTATCAAGCAAAATAAATTTAATAAAATAACATTGGAAATCTAGTTACAAGAAGATTTTCCCATAAGGACAAAAATATATGCTTCTCCATATGTAGATGTGACAAATGATACCTTCAGTATTTGTAGAGCTGATAACATACTCCAGTGATGTCACTGTGCTGTTTTCTGATGCTCTATTTTGTGGGGTTATATTTCTGGGGACACTAAGCCTCTGCTCTCTTTTGTGTATCATATTGTTTCTTCTAGATATCCCAGGGATGTTTGATGAGTTGCCCTCTGGCACTATCTACCAATATTCTGCCATTTAACTTCTTGTTGTCACTACTTTCTGTTGGAATACTGCAGGTGTTAAATATTGCCTTTGCATAGAGCCTAAGGCCTGATATAAAGCAAGGAACCCACTCAAAGCTATGCTGCTTTCCTCTGAAGTCCTTGACTCCAGCCAAGTCTCTGACTTAGAGTTAGAACATTCCTTCCCTTTTTTGTCAAGTTATTGGTTGCTTGCATCCCCTTGAGTCATTTTGAGAACTTTAACCAAGAGAATGACAAAGGACCTATGTAGAGCCTCATCATGCTCTGGCTGGCAGGCAGTTCAAGAACAAAAAATGCTGGTGTAAGTCAAAGATTTGGCCTTTGGTCTATATCTGAAATCCTTTCATCTGTACCTTTATTGCGAATACCTTCCAGCAACAAAGTCAGTGACCTTTATTTAGTTTTCTTGCCAGCACCAATCTAATTGGTTGCCTTGCATAATTTTGCATATAGCATAATTTGTCAAAATATAGTCAAACTTTCCACTGTCATTTCCTTTCTCTGCCAACATCTGGCTTTGTCTTATCGATTATTGAGCCTATTAAGACTATATGGTCTTTCAAGAGACTCAACAATCAATTTTTGGGGAAAATAATATAATACAATTCAATTAATTTCCTATCATACATACCTGGGAGTGCAAAAACAAGAAAAGAAACAGTCCTTACTCTTAAGGGGCTTACATTTTACTGGATGATACATAGTTGACAGCAGAAAATTTAGATCCAAATCCCACTTCAGACACTCACTGTGAGACCCCAGTCCAATTACTTCATCTCCTTTAGTATCAGTTTTCCCATCTGTAAAATGGCATTTGTAATAGCTCCTGCATCCCAGAGTTACTATGAGGATGAGAGGACCTAATGTATGAAAACTTGCTGAGGTCTGGGAACTGTTGGCCGTTATTATCTGCTGGGGGTAGAAGGGAAGGGGATTTCCATTTCTTAAGGACCCTGCCAGCTTCATGCATCAGTAGGTTCATTCCCTGAGAGAGGATCCATAGCCTCTATGTGAGCTGGTCTCTTTCATTTTTGCTCCTGAAAAGGTGCTCAAGTAAGAAGCCAGGGCCCAGTGTGCCTAGATTTCTAAAGGAATAGCTCTCATTTTCACCTAAACCTTCTCAGATTAAAAAAAAAAGCTCACATAGATAGGGACATGTAGCAGTATATCCTCCCTGCCCCCCTACACACTATCCTCCTGATGATATCCTCCTGAATCAGTGTTTGAAACAAAAAAAGGAAGTTCTCTAAATTGGCAATGGATTCCAGTAGTGATGAGGGAAGAGGTATGTACATTTGTTTTTCCAATCTATGGCTCCCCTATGGAGCTAACATATGGGTTTTGACCTTCCATATGCTATTAATATATGTCACACATAGATCAGGGCTCCAACAGGTTGGAAGCAATAGTGCCAGGTGGTAGTTTTTTCCATTCCCTCTGAAGACTGCTAGCTCAGAGAATATGTGACCACCAGAGATAGACAAAACAACCTGAATCTGAAACAACTGGCCTTTTAGGGAGTTCTGAGAGTGCCTCTGCCCAGGAGGACGGTATCAGCTGGGCAATTCTGGATAGAGGAGAGATGTAGCTGTGATTGAGCTCATGGGAGACAGGCACGAACCCCAGGAGACATTGTTAAGGATAACCAAGCCTTGTGGGTTTTTAGAAAAACCTCATCCTGAAGTAAATATTACAGAAATAAGGAAGTTGGGAGAAGGGGCAGGTTTATCTGGGCAAGATGAGCTCAGTCTGGGACCCGGGGAATTCGAGATGCAGGTGGGCCATCCAACTGAGAGATGTCCAAAAAGCTGGAGATAATACAAGATTGGGACTTAGGGAAGGGAGTGAATCTTTAAAGACAAACTGAAACTAAGATTGTTTTGCAACACTGCATGTATAGATTTGAGAGTTAGTTACAGAGAGATAAAAAATAAAAGTCATGGAAGAACTTAACACATAAGGTATTGAACTGGGAATCAGGAAGACCTGTGTTCAACTCCAGCCTCAAATACTTACTAGCTGTGTGTGTGACCCTGGCAAGTCATTTAACCTCTGTTTGCCTCAGTTTCCTCAGCTATAAAATGGAAATCAAAATAGGATCTGCTTCCCAGGGTCATTGTGAGGAACAAACAAATGAGATGATAGTTGTAGAACTCTTAGTGAAGTGCCTGGAGCATAGTAGGTATTTAATAATTGCTTATTCCCTTCCCTTGACTAGCTGTGTGACCCTGGACAAGTCACTCACCCTCTGTTAGTTTCTGCATCATAAAATGAGTGGGTTGGAGTCAGTAGACTCTAAGACTCTTTCTAAGTCTGAAATTATGATCTTAAGATCAGTCAGAGAGCTGCAGGAGAAAGAGGACCAAGAAAAGTGAGTTACGAATTCTCTCCACTTCTAAGTGTGCTTACTGCAGCTTTCGGTTATAGAAAAATGCACCAGCACCAGTGAAAACCTTCTCAATAAGTCCGTGTAATAGTGAAAGCAGTTCGGTTGAACTGTTTTAGGAAGATTAGTCCCAGATGTTTCTGATGGCAGTATTGTTAATTGGCTGGATTTAATATGATGAGAGGCAGAATTTTGTCGCCGAGAGAAAATGGGGGCCAGACACTTAGCGGAACAGAGAACTAGAATAGAAATGCTCGTCATCCGGTTTGGGACCACAACCAGGCTAGGAGGGGGAAGGATTTGCCTTGTTAAATCTTATGTTGGTTTGAGCACATGGACATCTACATGTGGTTCTGTGCATGTGTGGATAAATATTCATTTTGGATCACTTCATCAAGCAGCCATTAAGTGCCTACTGTGTGCCAATCACTATGCTAGGTTATGGAGATACGAAGACAAGAATGAAAAGTCTCCCTCCCAACTCCCAAGGAACATACATTCTTGGGGAGGAAGCAGGGAACAACATGTAGACACATAGACAAGTACAAAAGAAATGCCCCAAAACATTAGAACCTAAAACATATATGTAAAAATAGAGTAATTTTAGGGGAAGGGCTCATAATATGGGGAAAGTGGAGACTTCTTGAAGGAGGCAGCTGTTGAGTTGAGCCTTGAATGGAGCTAAGCATTGTAAGAGGTACAAGTGAGGAGGGGAGGATTCCAGGCTTGGAGATGATTTACACAGATATGGAGGAAGGGGATGGAATGCTGGGTATAGTGAGTCAAAAGCGGGCCAGTTTGGTTGGATTGTAGCAGGGAGGCATGGGTTGGAAGTCTGGAAAACTTCATTGGATCTAGATTATGAAAGGCTTTGAGGGCCAAACATGGGAGTTTGTATTCTACCCTAGAACAAATAGGGAGCCACTGAAGCTTTTTGAGTAGGGGAGTGAATGTTTATATATGTGTATATGCACATGTATTCAGAAAATACAAATGTGTGCATGTATACACATATGAATATATGCATACATATATGTGTAAATAAAACAGGCATATGACAATGAAAAATACATGTGTGCATGTTTGTGTTGTGATCATATACCTATATATGCCCATGTTCATAAGTCTGTTGGTACACATAAGTACATGTGGATCTGTATGCCAGTAAGCCAACAAGCATCTATCAATTTATTAAAAGCTTATTATGTAACAGGCCACTATTAAGCTGTGGGAATACAAAGAAATGCAAAAACAATTCCTGACTTCAAGGATCTCAGTCTAATGGGAGGCACAACATGTGTGTGTGTGTCTGTCTATCTATCTATCTATCTATTTATATATCTACCTATCATCTGTCTATCTTTTCATCTACTATCTATCTAGCTATCAGCACCAGTGTAGGAATCAGGAGGACCTGAGTTCAAATTTCACCTCAGGCACTTGACACTCACTAGCTGTGTGACCTTGGGCAAGTCACCTAACCCCAATTGCCTCATCCTGGATCATCTCCAGTCATCCTGATGAATATCTGGTCCCTGGATTCAGATGGCTCTGGAGGAGAAGTGAGGCTGGTGACATGCACAGCCCTCCCTCACTCAAAACAAAGTCAAGTGTAAGTCATGTCATCATTTCTCTGATGGCCTGGTCTTCTTTGGCAAAGAAGGATGAACACACACAGGTGATCTATCTATCTATCTATCTATCTATCTACCTATCATTCATCCATCATCCATCTATCTATCTATTCATCTACCTACCTATCATCTATTCATCCATCTATCTATTCATCTACCTATTTATCTATCATCCCTCTATTTATCTATCTATCTATTTATCGACCTATCATCCATCCATCCATCTATCATCTATCTGTCTATTTATCTATTTATCTATCATCCCTCTACCTATCTATATTTCTATCTATCTACCTCTCATCCATCCATCCATCCATCATCTGTCTATTCATCTATTTATCATCCCTCTATCTATCTATCTATCTGTCATCTGTCTATCGGTTCTTCAACTAGCTAGAATTTGAATTGAGATTTGAAGGAAGCCAGGAGGCAGAAAGGAGGAAGCAGAGCATTCTGGAAGGGGCAGAGAGTCAATCAGAATGAATGGAGTAAGGAGATGGAGGCTTTGTGAGAGGAACAGCCAGGAGGCCTGTGTCAATGGATCACAGAGTCCATGGAGGGGAGTAAAATGCAAAATATAATGAGACTGGAAGAAGGGTACAGGTTGTGGCCAGGTTTTGAATGTCAAACTGAGGATTTTATATTGGATCCTGGAGGCAATGTGGGTCCACTAGAATTCATGAAATAAGAGGGTAACATGGTCAAGTCTGCATTTCAGATTTATTTGGCACTTGAGTGGACTGGAGTGGGGAGAGACATGAGGCAGGGAGATTGACCAGAAAGCTGTTGCAATGATCCAGGTATGAGTGATGAGGGTGCCCCAAGCTGGAGGCAGTGTCAGAGGAGGGAAATGTGCATATAGTGGAGACATTGCAAATCAAAAGTCCGGACTTGTCAGTAGATTGGACATGGGATCATGAAAAGAATGAGAAATGCTAGATAAGACCTAGTTAAGCCTGAATATTTGGGACAGTGGTGGGACTCTGTGCAACCTGGGCTCCAGAACCCTACATTCTCTCCTTACCCAGACCAGGTTCAATCTCAGGACATTCTCTTAAGTCACTGATTTCTTCTCATGTCCCATCACTCAGTTTCCTTTACTAACAAAGATAACTCCTTTCCTAGGTGATCTGTACCATTTAAATAGCTTCTGAAAGCAAGAGGGCCAAACTTAAATGTGCTCCTTCATGTTATGGTTCAGTCCCTTGCTAGTCTTCAAAGTGTGGGGTGAGGTGTATTGTCTTCTTTCCCTAGAAATCGGGGTACAGGAACTTTCATCCCTCCTCAGAAGACTAGATCTAGGATCACTTCTCTTCTGCCCCAGCTGGTATTGGCTCTTTTCTCTCCTGAGAACTTATGCTTTTCCCTCCATATTCATTAGAAATTTCTTTGCTGGTTTCTCTTTCCATGAATCATTTCCTTTGGCTTAGGGGAAAATAATTCAGAGATAAAAAGAACAGGTATGCTTCGTACTCATAAAGACTCATTGGGCAGAAGGTAGGCATGGGTATGTTGGATCAACTTGAATTGAATGAGTTTGTGAGATTGTTAACTCTCAGTTAAATATTATTGCTAAATATTCAGTGTGAACATTTAGATCTTGGAAGTCAGCAAACTACAAATCAGGGGTTGATTTAGTGTTCTGATTATCTAGACTTCAGATGGAGAAAATATTATTAATACAGATTAAGCTTAAAAGTTGGGCATACATTTTCAAAGAGCTGGTTGTTAAATATTTACATGTTAAATTTGCATATTTATATTTACATATGTTAAGTATTCAGCTTCATTGCTGATGCTAGAGGATAGATATATCCAGTAATGGTTGTGATATAAAAGCAAAAGACATCAATAAAACTTAAATACAAGAAAAAAAATGTGACATTCTACATTTCTAGTTCAATTAAACTTGCCATTTTTAGGGGGAAAAAAAGCATGATTAGACCGTTCCTTTCCTCTTGACTTTAGTAATTCCCCAAATGATATGCCAAGATGCAAGTCCAGTGTTGAAAGATGTCCTCATGTATAATGGAGCTCTAATGATTGTCGCTTGTTATGAATATAAACAATATACTATCAATCTTTCCTGCTAACTTTCAAATAGTAATCTTGTGGAAAAGAAGGGCTGTCATCACCCATTTTTCAAATCATAATAGAAGAAAAGAAAGTTTCCCTAGGCAATTGCATGTCCTGGTCTCACTTACAATCTTAGAATTTCAGAGCTGGAAATGACCTAAGTACCTGAGAGAACATGGCGCCAACTCCTTCACTTTACAGATGGAGACCTGGAGCCCCAGAGAAATGAAGGCTTCATGTACTTGAAAAACTAGACTGGTTCTAGGTGGCTCCAAAGGATTGAAGAAGGAATGTGGGGTAATGGATAGTGTGTCCCACTTGAAGTCAGGAAGCTCTCAGTTGAAATCCCAGCTTTGACATTGAATAGGTGTGTGACCACAGACAAGCAATTTACTCGTTCTAAATCTGTTTCCTCATTTGTACAATAAGGGAGTTCAAATGGATACAAGACTTAGATATGTCTGATTTTATCCTAAAGAAATTAGAAGAGCAAGGGAAGCTTTCACCAGTATGGAGAAGGGAGAAGTTCGTGACCAAGAAAGGAATAGAGAGGATATCTTAAGATAAAATGGTCACTGCTGATTGTATAAAATTAACAAATTTTTCTACTAACAAAACAAATGCAGCTAAAATTAGAAGGGAAACAGTTAACTGGGGGAAAATCATTGCAAAAAGTTTCTCAGAAAAGCTATATCTAAACTATATAAGGAACAGATCTAAATCCATAAGATCGGTAACTATTTCCCAATAGATGGCCACATAGTGACCAATTCAGGATGTCTCTGTTACTTTGCTTTCAAAAACAGTTCAGATCCCAGTGAGCCTGTGATACACTAGGAATGGTTGCTATTGATATACTGGAGAATGGACTGATTTATGTGTTAGATTTCTTCTTAGTCCTGTGAGTCAGTGAAACAAAGGATAAATAGCACATGAACTCCAGTCTGGCCACCATCTTCAACTCAACAGTACTCAATTTCTAATTTAATATGGAGCCTATTTAATTTCATGTACTTTTAATGTTAATAGTAATGTTATAGTACAAGAATCCAATCACTGTATAATCATGTCTTGCTTTTCTCAAAGCCAGTATAACATTTTTGTCAATGACATGGCCAAAGGCATGCTAATCAGATTTGCGGAGGGTAGTGAGCTGGAAGGACTAATGAACACATTTGGAGGGGGCAGAGGGCAAGAAGGATGGAGTAAATCTAATCAGATGAAATTTACTGAGGAAAAATGTGAAGTTCTATACTTGGACATATAATAATCAACTTCACAAATACATGAAGGAGCTGAAGGAAAGGCTGATGAGAAAACAGTTCACTTGGGAAAGCCTTGGGATTCTCATTGAAATGCAGGCTTGATATGCCAGCAGTGTGCTCTGACAATAAAAAAAAAATGAGACTGAAATTTTAAGAATGACACCCATGTAAACACGGGTGCCTGGTCGAAGAGTAATGCCTTTGAAGTGAATGACGGACTAAATGAACACCTTCTATCAGCTCTGGGCATTTTCTTTGACTGCCCCTCATGCCTGGAATGCTTTCCCTCCTGTACTCTGACTATTGACCTCTCTGGCTTCATTTAAGTCCCAATTAAAATCTCACCTTGTACAGGAAGCCTTCCTTAACTTTTCTTAATTTCAATGTTTTCCCTCTTTTAATTATTTTTTATTTATCCTGTATATAGCTTGCTTTGTATGTATTTGTTTGCATGTTGTCTGCCCCATTGAGGGGTATGAGTGTTCAAGGACTTGCCCCTTTGGTGTGAGAGCTTACTGTACCCTTTTAGGGGCTGCTCATCCACTTGTGTCCAAGTGCCGTTGTACTTTCACCTGTGACTCCAAGAAACTGTAGCACATACTGTGGCCACACCCCAGTAAAACCATATTGGCAGATGGGCTAAACTAAGTTGAGGTTAACCAAGGGGACACAGACCCATTGATGAGTTAGGGGGAGTGTCTATTCCAAGCATATGAAGACTTCCCCTGAGGAAAGGGCAGATGAGAACGATTTGTTCCACTGGCCATGAAGGAGGCTGAAGCAGGGGGCTGTGGAGTGATTAGGGCTTATTCATTTGTCAGCGACTCCAAGGTCATCCCTTGCATGCTGGTTCATCACCAGTCATCCTCTTAAATCCAATTCTCTCTCTCTTCCTTTCTCTCTGTCTCTGTCTCTCCACACACACACACTACTTAGCACAGTGCCTGGCACTTACTAAATGTTTATAGAATGAATGAATGAATGAATGACTAAAAGCATTTTTTAAGTTCTTGGTCTTAGGCTGAGCCCTGGGGATACAAATACAAAAGAGAGACAGTGCCTTCTCTAGAGAACCTTACATTCTAATCTAGAGGAGTGGTGGCCAGAAAGAAGCATTTTGCTTTGGAATGTTACAGATAAGTGGAGTCTTAGGAGCATAGATTGACACACTCCTTTCCAGAAGCAATGGCAGAGGTGATTTGATCATGGTTCCTGAAATGAAAAGTGGAGACAGAAAAGCAGAAGCTGTCTACAGAAGCAGGGTGGCTATTGAGAGGATGGTAGAGGAGTGCAGTTAAACATGGGAGGCATCACACCCAAATACTGTGAGAAACTGAGGCAACAACCAACCAGGACATGGGGCCCAGAATGGGAGTTTCTTCTATTAAAAAAAATTAAGTCCTCTGGGGCATGATTCCTACTCTGAACAGAAAGGCATTTTGTAAAAAGATGGCTGGGGAATAAAATAAGTTAATGGGATCTTTCAATCAATTGTTTTTAGTCATGTCCAACTTTTCATGACCCTTTTGGAGTTTTCTTGGCAAAGATACTGAAGTAGTTTGCCATTTCTTTCTCCAGATCATTTTATAGATGAGGAAACTGAAGCAGAGTGAAGTGACTTTCCCAGGATCACATAAATTATAAGTGTCTGATGTTGGATTTGAGCTCAGGTCTTCCTGACTCCAGGCTCAGCACTCTATCCACTGTGCCAGCTAGCTGCCCAAAGGAATCTTAGACTGAAGCAGAAGATTTAGAATAAGGCCCTAGAGTCTTCTATACCTTAACAGTCTTTGAGAGTGCCATAGTATCACAGCATAGTATAACGTGTATATGTCAGTGGTTCCCTATCACCTCCAGCATCAAATTCAAAATCTTCTAGCACTCAGAGTCCTTCATACTGCCCAGCATTCCTTTCATCGTGCCCTCACCTTTCCTGTCTTCCTTTACTTTATAGCACTATTTTAATCCAATGCTCCTGGCCTCTAGTTGTTCTGGTCTATTTCCTGCTCATCTTCCTTATCTCCTGGCTCTCTCAAAGTCCCAGGGAAAAATCCTCCATTCCACAGGAAGCCTTTCTCTTTCCCTCTTAATTTTAGTGTCTTTCTCTGTTAATTATTTCCTGTCTATTCTGTATATGCTTTGTATGCATTCTGTCTCCCTCATTAAATTGAGAAAACATAGTTCCTGGCACTCAGTAGGTGCTTAATAAATGTTTATTAACTGAATCTGAGACACCCTACAATGCTTAATACAGTGCCTCTCACACAGCAGGCACTTGGTAAATCCCTGTTGACTTGATTTAAAAATAGGCTATGTCATAAGGGGACTAAGGTAGTATTTGCTGACCTAGCATCATGGCATGATGGATGAAGTAGAGAGGGAGGGAGAGGAATTTTTTGTGTCATCTTTATTAGAATTTTCCAAACAATGTATCTTCTCAGTAATGGCAAATAGTGATCCCCTAAATCCATAAATGATTAATTTTTAAAAAGCCTTATTGATTGATGCCTTTCTTTTCAATAAAATTTTATAAAGGTCATTTTCTTTTATTAAAATTATTTTTTATTTTATTTTCAGTTTCAGATTCCTTCCCTCCCTATACCCCTTCCTCTACCAAATGAGAAGGTAAGAAATCTGATTCCCATTACACATATATATCATAGTCATTTCTAAAATATCCTTCTTCCTTTCCTCCCTCCCTCCCCTCCATTGATTGAACCCTATCTTACAACAAAGAAAAACAACTGAGCAAAACTGACCGACATAGGGATTTTCTAACAATATATTCAACCTTCTATTTGAAGGGCATCATCACATGCCCACCCCTTCCTCTTCCAGAGCAGGGAGGTATATTTCATTGGCTGGACCATTATTGACTTTTCAGTTACTCGGAGTTTGTCTGCTTTTCATTGATTTTTTTCATTTGAATTATTGTACTTATTGCAAATATTGTTCTTTGGGTTCTCCTTATTTTAATCTGCATCAGACCACAAGATGCCAAAAAATGGAAACAGTCATTATTAGGGAGCCTGGAGTCGGCGTGGGATGAGAGGCCTACTGAGTCACGGTCAGTGGAGTTGTGAATAGCCCCAGTTCTTCAAGATTCAATTTTGCTATTGGAGCAAAGTGACAAAGCTTGTTTTTAGACTCAAGTCATGTCATTGCCCGGTGTTCCAAGGTCTGCACCTGGGTCCTCCCATGCTGTCAGTGATCTCATAAGCTCCCATGGGTTTAATTATTATGAGTACACAGATGATTCCCAGATCTTTATATCCAACCCTAGTGTCTCTCCTGAGAGCCAATCCTACATCACCAAATATCTATTGGACCTATCAAAAGAATTGTCCTGCAGGCACCTCAAACTCAGCACGTCAAAAAGAGAGTCCATTATCTTTCTCCCCAGATCAATCAACTAGTGTTTATTAAGCAGCAACTATGGGCCAGGCTAAGTGCTGGGGTATTAAGAAAGGCAAATAATGAAAAAAAATGTCTCTGCTCTCAAGAAGACCACATGTAATGGAGGAGACAACATGTAAAGAATCATGTACAAACAAGGTCTTGAAAGGATAAATCGGGGCTAATCTTAGAGGGAAGGCACTAAGATAAAGGAGGGCTTCTTGCAGAACATGATCTGAAGGAAGCCAGGAGGCAGAAGGGAGAAGGGAAAGTACTCCAGGCAGGGGTGACAGCCAGGAAAATGCATGGAGGTGAGAGAAGAAGTGTTGGCAGGGTGAGCCATCTCATGAGTCCCAGATGCCAAATTATCAGCATGAGCGGCAAACGCTACAAATCCTGGCTTGATTTATTGTTTATTGATTGTCTAGGTTTAAGAGAGTGATAGAGAAAATGTTAATGCTATAGATCCCTGGAGGGATTAGGAAAGGCATCACACATGAGATGTCATTTTGAGCTGATCTTTGAAGACAGGGAGAGACTCTCAAAGAAGTGGAGGAGAGAAGGGACAGCTCCCAATAGAGGCATGGGAGTGACTTTGGCAAAGCCATGGAGACAGGAATTAGGCTGTTACGTGTGAGGGATAGATCAATTTGGTGGCATGATTGAGTTCACAAAGGGCAATCAGGTACAGTAATTCTGGGAAGGTAAGTTGGAGCCAGGTTGTGAAGGGCTTTGAATGTCAAACCAAGTATTTTATAGACCTGGTCTGAGAGGTAATAGGGAGCTTCTGGGTTTACTGAGTAGGGAAGTGAGATAGTTAGAAGTGTGTGGCATTAGGAATATCACTTCAGCAGCTTTGTGAGGGATAGATTGGAGTGAAGAAAGATGAGATATGGAGGCCATGTGGGAGGTCATTGCAATCATCCAGGGGAGGTGATGAAAGCCTGGTCTAGGGTATTGGCTGTACGAGTGGAGAGAAGGGGAAATATAATGGCAGTATGGCAGGGGCCTGCTACCTACAAACATAGTACTTTGTACTAAATACTGTTTTTACAAAGCTATCAATTTCCTTAAGCAAAAGTTGGCTCACAGTTTCACATTTGCCTTGCCCTGTCAGTCAGGTAGACTAAGTCCAGGGAGGGAGCCAAGGTGAGAGAAGGTTGGAAACTTAGGTCTGGTGGACACTCCACCCACTCCCTCACCACTCTTCAGTAAATGGTCAAATGGACTGAATCCATGTTCTTAGTAAATGTAACATGGGAGGCTCCGAGTCTTTTCAGGTTTTTCTGGTTGCATGTATATAATAAAGTCAGGAATGTGGCTAGGCAGGGAGGAGATAACAAACTTGCCCCCTGGGCTCCGCTTTGTCTTTGTACTTCCACATATACATATCTTATCTTCATGGGAGAGTGGAAGGGGGTTTGGGAGTAGAGAAAATGGGGATCCTGGACCCTAGTTATTTGTTGGGTGTTCAGCCTCCAGTGAGGAAGCTGATTAGCCTTCAGAGACAAATAAGGGGAGAGACCCAAGCCCCTTGACAGGAAGTGGAGTTGCCAAAGCAGAAAATTCTAAGGGCACAAGCTATTTAATTTGGAGAGACCCTGCTCTGTGTGCTAAAGAGCTTAGTACTAGGAGTAAAGGAGGATTTACTGGAGTACTAGGAGTAAAGGAGGATTTACTGGAGATGAAAAACCTATTCCAGGCAAGACTATGAAAGGCATATACAGGCTTCTCCATCAGGAAAATGTCTTTGAGGAAGCTATTCTTCCCAGGAGACAAGTACAATGGTTGAATTAAGGGCTGACTCTCTCAAAGAGTTACGGAAAACAAAATAGGCTGGGCATGGTGGCACATGCCTGCAATCCTTAACGCTGCAGGAGCTGAGGCTGGTAAAAAGATTGGTTTTGAGGATTCTCAAGTGCACAGCAGGCCTAAAAGCCAATCAGGTATCCAGCCTAAGGGTCAGCATCAGAATGGCAGATTCCCAGGAACAGAGGGCCAACAACAGGCTGCCTAAAGAGGGTGAGATTTGAACTCATGTCTTTCTTGATTCCAGGTCCAGTGCTCTATCCACTGTACTACTAGATACCTCTAGCCTCCCTACTCCCTCAACCAAAGTCGTCCATGTCTCCCTTCTCATTTATTATTTACTTTTATCCATCCACAATCTAATGATTGTGTTTGTATAACCGTGGGCTCCAGCTCTATAGCAGTGACATTCTATCGCTATTTTTAGCCTTAGAATTTTCACTAACTGTTTTTCCTTTGGGCTAATTGTGTTCTCTGGATGACTAAAAGCAGGTTAGGGTGGGGGAAGACGCTCTGAATCTCATGGAGGGTGCTGTGCTGGATCATCAGAGGCTACCTCTTCTGGAATCTTCATCGTTATTAAGTTACCTTCAGTACTACTATTTCTTTGTTAACTATTTGGTTGGACAAAAGACAAGGACAAGATCTTGAAAATAGACATTTTAGAGTATGTAGAAAATATTCAAGGGAAGTTACAGAATATTCTTCCATATACATATATATATATACACATATACATATTACATGTTAAGTATGAATGCATGCACACATACATGCAGGCATATATAAATAAAAATAAACCTATTCATAATAAATAATTTTATAAACGAATAATAAATAAAATAATCCATGGTTATCTGATTCAAGGGAAAGAATGTTGAATCTGGAGTTAGAGGCTCTGGGTTTGAATCCCGCCTCTGGTGACCACTAGCTCTGTGATATTGGCTAATATCTTCAGCACTCTGGGCCTCAGTTTCCTCCTCTGCTCATT
>CM053772.1:28108264-28129751 GCA_028658325.1 Potorous gilbertii
ATTGTTATGTAAAGTACCCACATTGATTGACTTTTTCTGGTGACAGTAGATTGACCTCACCATGGAGCATTAGAGATATGGACATCAAGCAGTATCTGTAGGACATGTCATTGCTTCCTCATCTGTAAAAGGGAAGTCATGGGAATGACATTTACTAAGTATTTAGTCTGTGCCAGGCACTGGCTTAAGTGCTAGAAATTTGTATGTAAGCCCAGACATTCCCTGCCCACAAGTAGCTTAAATTCTGATGGGGAAAGTCAACATATAATAGGATGTTGGAAAGTATGTATGCGGAAATAAGGTAAATATTTCTTTTTTGGGGGGTGGAATTGGTAGAGAAAATCCAGAATCTCAAGAGGGGTCCAGAGAGGGTGACTGGCCTGAGGGAAGTTCTTAAAATAGAGGTTATAGATGGAACCAGTCAATCAAAGGCAGGCATGGCAGGGGCAAAGGGCACTGCCACTGGGCCTAAATTTCCATGGTGAAGAGGATTCTGGGATAAGGTAGAGAAAACCCATTAAGCTGGAAGAGGAGTCCACAGCGGCTAGACTAGATTGTTTTGAAAAGACTCTTCCAGCACTATACATGTAAATGTATAATCCTATGAGTTTTAGGAGGTTTTCCCTTCCATTATGTTACATCATCCTCTCTGTAGTCCCCATCCATGGCTCCTAATTTTCTGAATTCCTATATCACATTATTCATTACCTAAAACTGTTCTGGGAATTCCTGGATCATCTGGTAAAACAGCCTCAGTCTTGGATTACTAGTACTCACAATTTGATTCCACATATTTTCTTTTATTCCTTTCCTCTCTCTCTCTCTGTCTTTCTCTCTGTCTCTGTCTCTCTCTCTCCCTCTCTCTGTCTCCCACCTTCTCTCTCTCTCTCTATCTCTCTCTGTCTCTCTCCCTCTCTCTGTCTCTTTCTCTCTCTGTCTTCCCCCCTCTCTCCTCCTTTCCCCCAACTATTCCTCTGTCTCTTTTTCCCTCTCTGTTTCTCTCTGTGGTCTCTGTCTCTGTCTCTTTCTTTGTCTCTGTCTCTCTATGTCTCTGTCTTTCCCTCCCTCCCTCCTTTCCTCCCTTCCTCCCATCCCTCTGTCCTTATCTCTCTCTGTCTCTCTCTCTCCCCCCACTATCTCTCTGTCTGTCTCTGTCTCTTACTCTGTTTTTCTGTCTTGTTTCTGAATCTTTTTTTTCTTTTCTGAGGTGGGGGTGGGTGGGAGGAGGGACAATATCAGGGTAAGTTTTTGTCAGGATTCCACTCTTCTCTGTGGGGAGTATAAAGACGCTTGTTGGTCATAAACCAAAGCAGCTTATTCTCTGGTTTGTTGTCCCAGCACAGAGATCATTTGGTGTATTTTCTCTAATTAGTGTCAGGAGTTGGCTGTGCAACAAGCCAGAGATGGAGAACATCTGAGACTTTGAACCTAAAATATAATTCTATAAACAGATTATATTTGTAGAAATAAGGAGCTTGACATACTTAGAGCAGAGAAACATCATCTTTATTTTGAGCCTCTGAGATCCATTGGAGTCTCTCATTTCACAGCACAGGTTTCCCTTTTTTCACGTATTTGCACAAGAGCACATCTTTTAGGACTTAAACTGGGGTCCGTAGACTCCCAAGAAACCCAGGGATAAATTTCAGGGGCTCTGTGAACTTGGATGAGAAGAAAATTACATCTTTATTTTCACCAACCTCTGACTGAAATGAAACATTTCCTTAAATTATGAATTAAAAACTCCTTTATTCCAAGAAGGGGTACATAGGCTTAATTAGACTTCCAAAGGGATCCATGACAAAAAAAGGCTAAGAAACCCCTCTTATGCTTTCTAGATCTTTCTGTTGAGGGGTGACCTTGGTAGAACATGCAACATTTCCAAATGCCTTGACTTTGCCTAATTGATGAGGAGGAGACTGAGCCCAGACAGTGACTAGCACTTGAATTCTCTGGACTCTGAGCCCAGGATTCTTTTCACTGAATCACACTGATTATTGGCAAAAAAATATATCCTTGATGTGATGCTTCCATTTATTTTTGCTATTAGAAAAATAAACAGATTGAAAAGAGAAAGGAGGAAAGAAAGAATGGGGAGTGGAGGAAGGAAGGAAAGAGAAAGGAGGAAGGAGACAGAAGAAAGGAAGGAGGGAAAGAAATGAGAGAAAAGAGAAAAGGAAGGAAGAGAGAAAGGAAAGAAAGAAGAAAGAAAAAAAGCGAATTCCATGGTAAAAAGGAGATGTGGACACGCCATCATCCATGAAGGACCCAGGCTTTCTCTGTAGTAGGGATGGAGATGTTTCACAGTATTGCACAACATTTCCTAAGATCAGGCTGTTTGTCCAGCCCATTTTTTTCATTCTTTATAAAGATCACAATACCATTTCCAGGCAGCAGGTACCTGCATGTTATAAGTTTCTGGGCTGTTTGCTAGGCCCTCGGCCATCTTAAACAGCTTTGAATATCTTTGCCCATTCTGGGCCTGACCCTGAAGCGGTATTGGATGATTCCCTCCTTTCCTTGTCTCTTTAATCCTCCCCTCTCCCCCGCCCCAACATATGTGTTATTTGCTGAGAATGTTTGTCTAAACCAGGTGGTCAGAAGGAAAATGCCGACATCTCTGCCTCGTGTAACTGGGCTGGAAGCTTGTTAAGTGAGTCATCTGGGGCTGGGGTGCATCTGGAGCTGTCAGCCTTCCAAAGCCCTATCTCTGCTGTACATGAAAGGAAACTTTTCTCAGTACATTTCCCAGATGAGGAGTTGTTCTGTTGAAGCCTTTTTTTGGTAACAGATCATACAGGGCATTAACCCCCCCCCAAAAGACCCCCACAAAAATCCTACACCTCTTTTCAGCTCTCCATGAAGTTAAATCTGAATTTGCTGTTCAGTCTAAATAGTAAACATCAGTATGGAGTTATCTGATGTTCATTTATCTATGTAGTCTACCCATTGAACAAGTATTTTCCAACCAATGACATGGTACAATGCACTGTCCTAGGCACTGAGGGGAAATACAAAGACAGGAATGCATGGCTCCTGACTTCTGAGGGGAAAAATGAAACAATTTGGGATGGAAGATCACATATGAACACAAAGGGATATGCATATATCCTGGTCATTGATCTGAGTCTTAGTAGACTACAAGCTCATAGGAGCATAGTTTGAGTGCTTAAAGATCATCTAGTATAAACCTTTATTTTATATAACACATTAAGAAACTAAGACCTAGAGAGGCTAAAGAACTTGGCCAAGGTGACAAGTAGTCAGGATCTCAGATTCCAATTCCAGTCCTCTTTCTGTTGTCTTGTGCTGACACCTCTATGTGTTAATAATTCAATAAGGCGGCTGAGGGAGCATCATAGCTGTGCTAATTTCATTGTGCTCTGGTCAAGTCAAACCTAATGATGGTGCTCCATTTTGGATGTCACATTTTAGGAAGGAGTACCTGGGTAAATTGGGGAATGTCCAGAGGATGTCAACCTGGATAGTAAATGGCTTTTGAGTCCATGCCATATAAAGACTGGTTGAAAGAGCTTGGATTGATTAAATGGGAGAAGAGAAGACTCAGGGGAGGCATGATCATTGTCTTCAACATTTTAATGGTTATCATAGGGTGGAAGGTTGGGGCTTATTCTGCTTGACCCCAGAAGTCAGAACTGGGAACAATGGGAGAGGAATTTCCAAAGAAGAAGATTTAGCCTTGATGTAAAGAACTCTAACATAACCCCAATGTGTGTCATGGACCTCTGTAGGAGGTCATGCTTTCTCCCTCACTGGAGATGTGCAAGCAAAGACTTCATGAACACTTGTCAGGGATGTTGGAGATTTATTTTTAGTTTTTAACTAGAACCTCTGAGGTCTCTTCCAGTTTTGAGATTCCGAAATAATTGCCTGAAGCTGGCCCTACGAAATGAATCTTTGGGCTATTAGCTTTGATGGTAACTATTAAGATGTTGTCTAGGTAGGGAGGCACATGGATCTATTGTCTGTTGTTCATACCCCTTTCCTGGATTCATCTATAAAATCAGTGAGGCATGATGGGGGGTAGCATGGAATGACAACTACACTGTAAGGAAGTAGAATAAGGAAGATATGAGTTTGAATCTCCTCTCTAACCTGCTCCAGCTGTGTGATCTTAAGCAAGTAACAACCTTTCTCAGGCTCAATTTCCTCATCTCTAAAATGGGATCAATAACTCCAGTAGTACCTAAGTCAGAGGCTTATTGTGGGACTCAAACAAGATGTTGGATATAAAAAGCAAAAATGAAATGACTTTAAACAATTAAGCTAATTGTTTAGTGAGCAGGGTAGAATACAAGCCACATCAGTTCTGGTCGGAAATAGAAGATGGAACGTGTATCCCATGTATCTCGTAGAGCGTTACTTGGCCTTAGAGAAGGGGTGGCGGTGGTCTGAGAGCATAGCCTTCCTGAAAGGAAGGGTTGAAGAAAAGAGGAATGAAACGCCAGTGTTCCTCTCTCACTTTTTTGCCCATGGCTGGTCTGGTTCCTGTGTCCCAGATAATCTTGGAAGCACAAAGCTGGGCTGTAGTTAATTAGATGGAGCAAAACTTTTGGTTGCAGCCAGTTCAAGGCTGACTGTTCTGTCTCTTACAGAGCTTGTGGCATGTGATAGCTACCAGGTGGCTTACAGGGCTATACTAGGCACTTAGACTAGGAATTAGTTTAGTGATTTCACTTTCTAGGTAGGAGATCAAAGTCCCCCAGAACTTGTTTCACATCTGGAAGATCTCCTGCATTTCCTCTCCCTTAGTTACATGTAGAAGAGTGCCTTCAGAGCATGCCTACTTTGCCTAACGTGGAGGCACCCTGAGTCCAGTGTTTTCCTACCCTGTGCATGGGTAAACTTCTCTGATTGGCTGCTTAGCCAGAATGTGCAGCATCTTTAAAACTGGCCAGATGGAGCTAGTCACTCTTTTTCCTACTATGTCCAGAGGGTACAGATTGACTTCAATCATAGTTCAAGTGCCATGAACTGATTTCCTAAGCTCCAAGAAATGGGCCTGGGCCCTCTGTTCTGTCCTGTTTGTCTCTCTCAGTTTTAGGTGCTGGTGCCTCACTACACCCATGAGTTTGAGCCAAGGCAACCTTGGGGTCAGCCTGGCAGAGAAGTCCTGAGAAGCCAGAGTGCCTGGGATCTGAACCCAAGGGGACTTTTAGACTTGGAACCTTGGACTTTGTCTAGAAGCACTGAGTTAAACTGTGAACCTAGTTGTCTTCTCTTACCCAGACTGAAGTGCAAAGGGGAAAGATTTAGGCCCCCCATGCTGGGGGGAGTAAGTCTGTATAATTGTGATTATACCTTTTGGAGTGAACATGCCTTTGTAAAAGTGATCTGACTGTTAGTGACAATAAACGGACCTGAGGTGCAGGAGATGCCCCCCTACAATAGAAGGAACACAACTGACAGGGGGCTGGAACCATCTACAGAGAGTATAGGTACACTTAATTTCCCTTAAGGGCACAGGAGAACCTTGGGGGAGGGATCAAAACAAACATACTTAGTCTTCAGGTATTGTAGGCATTATTGTCCCCCTTTTATAAATGAGGCAACCGAGGCTCACAAGGTTAATGATCCTTTCAGGATCGTACAGCTCATAAACGTTAGAGGCGTGACTTAAACCAGCTCTTTCCTGACTCCAGATCCAATGCTTTACCCATTCTGTCACACTGCCTCTAGGGGATATATACATAGAGTGTGCTGGATTTGGAGTCAAGAAAACTTGAGTTCCAATGCCCCCTCTGACACGTCCTAGCTGTAGGATGGTGCTGAACAAGTTACTGAATCTCTCTGTTTGCCTAAGGTCATCTTTTGGAGCCTCATCTACTAACTGGCGTAGATGGGAGAGCATGACCTTCCAGTGAGGTGGTCCTTCCTGTATTAATCAAAGACATGTGAAATCTATCTATCTATCTATCTATCTATCTATCCACCTATCATCTATCTATCCATCTATCATCTATCTTTCTATCTATCTATACATCATCTTTCTATCCATCTATCATCTATCTACCTATCTATCCATCTATCATCTATCTTTCTATCTATACATCATCTTTCTATCCATCTATCATCTATCTACCTATCTATCCATTTATCATCTATCTTTCTATCTATCCATCTATCTATCATCTCTCTACCTGTGGGTATATGTGACTGCAAGTATTAATTCATCATGTATATATATATTTATATAATAATACATACGCAAAATGTGTGTATGTAAACATTATGTACATACATATACATAATGAAGTTAATATTTGCAGTTCTTTGCAAACCACAAAGTGCTACATAAACACTAGCTATTTTATGTTTGTATGTATGTGTGCAGGGAGATATCTATGTATATGTATACATGTCAAATATGTATATATGTATATATGCATACATGTATATGACCATACATATAATAGCTAGTGTTTATATAATACTTTCTGTCTTGCAAATGGCTACAAATATCACCTCATTTTATGCTAATAAGAACCTCTGGAGATGGAGCTATTATATCCCTATTTTACAAATAAGGAAACTGAGGCACAGAGAGAGCTAATGACTTGTCACAAAGATAGTAAGTCTTTGAGGTTGGATTTGAATCTGATTCCCCAACTCCAAGTTCCACATTCTATTCCACTCTATGTCCCTAGCTAATCACACATGTGGATATGGATGTATATCTATGCATATGTACACATAATGTATGTATATGTATCTATGTCTCTGTTTGCATTTACACAGAGATACTTTTTAAGAGGCAGCATGATGTAGTAGATAGGGTCAGAAAGACCTAGATTCGAGTCTTATCTCCAACACATACTGATTATGGGACCTTGAATAAGTCATTTAATGCCTTAGTGCTTAGCTGCAGAGAAGGTTCCAACTTGAAATGGTAGAGGAGCTCTGAAGCCCAGTGAAATCCCATATCCCACCCCTATCTATAGGCCCATCTTCTGCCTTCCTGCTAATAAGGGACATTTGAGAAGCCTGACAAAGTGAGACACTCATTGATATAAAGGAACTTTAGCTCTGTGATGTCCATGGAAATGATGGCCTGGCACAACCAAAGAAAGTTAGTACTGTGTGCAGTCTTTGCCAGTCATGGTTATTGAGTGAAACTGAGGAACCCAGCAAGGCAGCTCAGATCCCCTGAGATTCCTCCAGCTGTTAATGGGACTCACCTTAAAAATTACAGGCTAAGAATGGAGGAGATGTAGAGACAGTCTAGACCAAGTGGGTCATTTTGGAGATGGAGCAATGGAGGTCCCGAGAGGTTAGCTGTTTTGACTGAATTCACACAGGTAATATAGAAAGAAGAAAGAAAGGACAGAAAAAAGAAAATAAATGAGGAGAAAGAAGGAAGAGAGGAGTCAAGGAGAAAAAGAAGAACAGATATTCAAATCCAGATCTTTTGACTTCAAGTCTATAACTCACTCTACCATATAAAAACAATCTTAAATTTTAATAAGTAAAACTGGACCAAGGGTCAGTTTAGACTGCACTGAGAATGGCATCTTTTAGGGAAAAAGAATCAGTACTGAGATAAGACTGTCACTGAATGTTTGATATATCCACATGCCCCCCAAATAAGACCTCATCCTTGAAAATGCCTTCTCACACCAGAGTATATTATGCTGAGATATCCATCTGACACCCACATTTACATGTTTTTAGAAAAGCCAAGGCTGGATGGCAGCAGAGGATTCTGGAAGGGCTGGGGCATGAAGTCAGTCATCTGGCACAGATATCATTTCTGCAACGGGAAGGATGATTTACAAAGGAAACGCCAACTCTCACTTCCTTCAGGTGGCAGGTTTAATGCACTGGCAACCTTGTTGGAATCTCAGAGGACATTTCTAGGTACCTGGGGTGCTTATAGTGAGGTAGCTCTGATTTGTGGGGCAGTTCTGTTGGTTGTGTGTGGGTGTTTTCTGGAGACACATTTAGGTTCAACAAAATGTGTTTTCCCAAGTACTTTGCCTCTTAATTTTTAAGCCCCTGTTTATTTTAAGTGAAATTTAATCCATGTGCTTCTGATTCATTTACACTTAACTCATCAAAATGTTGTTTCACAAAGGCCCTTTGATGTTTAAGAAGGCTTTGGAGCTTTCTTTAGTAAGTTCTTTTCTCTTTCTCTGTCTCTCTCCCTTCCTTCCTTCCTTCCTTCCTTTCCTTTTTCCTTCCTTCCCCCTTTTAAATGTCTTTTTGCTCTTCCTATAAATATTCCATAGTATCTCAAAGGGTTTGAGTTCAAATTGCTTTTCAAAATCCTGCCATCTCAGAGTTCCAGAAACTCGATTAATCAATCAATCCACAAGGATTCAGTAAAATTTAGTGCCACTATTTTGTTGGCACTGAGGATGCCCAGAACTGAAAGGGACATCAACGATTGCCATCTAGTCAAGTCTACGCCTGACCCAGAGTCCCTTCTACAACATCTTTGAGATAAATAGCCAGCTAGTCTTTGTTCAAGGACCTTCAGTGAGGGGAAAGGCACCACCATTTTCAATAACCAATTTTACTTTGGGATAGTTGATAAAGTGTCGGCCCTAGGGTTGGGAACACCTGAGTTCAAATTTGGCCTAATACACTTATTAGTGGTACCTTTGACTGAGGATAAAATGAGCTAAACTTTGTAAAACACTTTAGCCTAACCAATCCATACCGTCAAAGGAGTCTGAGAGTGTCTGTGATATTCCATACCCATAGTCTCCTACTTCTGCCTTTTCCTAACTTTCAGTAAGAAGGGAAAATTTTCTGATGCATATTTTGACAGTTCTCCCAGGAGAATTCACCATGCTCCTGGTTCAACAAATGTGAACACAGGACCTTTGTCTTTAGGAACATGACTGGCCTGTGGGTGACACTGAGTCTTTTGGCTCTCCCATGCCCTTCCTGTCACTGGGATTGTTGCATACTGAGCTGTCTAGGATTCTTGAACCAGAGGAGAAACCTCTTTACCACACAATGCAAATGGCCAAGCTCTGCCCTTTCTCACATTCATCTTTCCTGGTGAATAGAGAGAACTGAGTGCTCTGATTCTTACCGTATGGAACAATTGATCCCTTCACTTAACTTCCAAAGTAGTCAGATATTTCTCCTAGTCATAAATTTTAGCCACTCTGTTTTGGGAGGTGGGTGGGGGCTTGTGGAAAATACAGAGCAACAATGGAGGAAGGCCATAAAAAGCACAGCTGCTTGAATAGTAAACGGGCACTTATTTATTGGGTCCCTGACATTGGGGAAAGGCCTTTGGTAGTGGCTTTTACTGGGGAGGGTGGGGCCTTCCCCATCCACCTTGAAGGCAGATGCTTGTCTGGGGCCTCCGCACCCTTCCTTTATCAAACTTCTAGACTTGGGAGTCAATGGGTGAGCAACATAAGGCTCCCAAGTCTCCCTCGTGGGAATTCAAGTCTCAGTCTCAGCAGAGCCGTGTGGAAGAAGTGCTGGACTTGGACTCAGAACAATCTAGATCTTTCTAGATCTCAGTGGGACTTAGATCCAGGTCTTCCAGGCTCTCTTTTTTTCTCTATGGCAGGACCTCTTTGATTCTAAGTAAACCACAGAACCACAGATTCAGAGCTGGAAGGAATCTCAGAGGCCAGTCAGTCTAACCTCCTTATTTTATAGATAGGGAATGAGATCCAGAGCCCTGAGGAGACTTGTCCACAGAGAACCCAGTCTAGATTTGAACTTAGGTTTCATGACTCTAAAACCACACCATTTTTTGCCAGTCTCTCTCAGTCTCAGTTTCCTTATCTGTAAAACAAAGATTATAATGTGTCTTATGAAGTTGTTAAAATTATCTAGACTAATGGATATAAGAGGCTTTAAAAACACTAAAAACACTATATAAATGTGAATTGTCTTGCTCCTTCCTCCCTGACACAAACACTTTAATTCAGACTCTCAGTAGGATTTTTGGAGTTAGAGGGATCTGGCTTATTATTTAAACTGATGAAATAAACCAGAAAAAGGTCAAACCTATTTGTCATTTTAGACTATCAAGATATAACTAAGTAAAACCAAACCAAACCAAAATAACACTGCTTGCTCTCATTTGAGAGGTGCTGGACTACAGGTGTGGAATGAGGCATATGTCGTCAGACATGGGCTATGAATCAGATTGTTTTGTTCAACTCTGGTTGTTACAAGAGTGGATATTATTGTGTAGGGACAGTTATCAGGACATGATACTGATGGAAGAGAGAAGAAACATTAATAAAGCCTTTAGTCTTCAAGCAGAAGCTGGCTTACCACTTATTGGGCATATTCATTGTTTTTTTTACTGTCCAGTTTTCAAAAACCACAAAACTCTTGTGACAAATATGCAGAGACAAAACAAATTTCCCATAGATAGACCCCGAGTCTGTCACTTTTCTGGTAGGGTTGCTGTTGGCCAAATACAGGTTGAACTGATGGCTTGGACTTGTCCAATTCTGACCATCTGGGATTCTGTGGAAGCCGGGAGGCAGCTTAGTTTAGTGGAAAGAGTCCTGGCTTTGGAGTCAGAGGACCTGTGTTCAAATCCTTATTGTGCTACTTACTACCCACTAAATGAAGTAACTTAGCTTCCCTGGTCCTCAATTTCCTCATCTGTAAAATGATGGGGTGGGACTTCATGATGTCTAAGGCTCCATTCCAATTGTAAATCTATAAGCCTGACCCCTCTGGGCCTCAGTTGTTCATCTTTTTTTTAATGTCCATCTAGCTTTTATGATTATATGTAATCCACCTTCCTTGTCCTCCTTGCCCCCAACTTCCATCCAGGGAACTGAAATAACTGTTCCAAGAGGCCAATCCTCAAGAGATTGTTTTTAGGATAGGAGAAGAAAACGTTTTGCCCTTTCCCCACAAATGACTCGTGTTCTCAAGTCCTCCTCTCTCCAGGGCCCCAGGTTCCCCTTTGCCTTCAATTCTCTTGAGGGTCAAAGGATTGGAAATGGAAAAGCAAAGTCCACGGGTCTGGGAAGTCACTGGAGTCCTTACAAAGAAAACTCTTGAGCTCTTCTCACTGGGGGACTCAGTAAGTACCACCTCCCCACAACCCAGGGCTAGATTTATGTATTTGTTCTGGGCCCAAGATTTCTGCACACAAGACACAATAGCAAAGCTATTGACTAAGCCAACTCATTCCCTAAAGCAAACAGCTGTGCTGACAGTTGTGGGTGCCCTGAGACACTCAGGCAGCCTCTTCAGGGAGGCAGGTGCAGACCCCTCCCCCCAGAGACTGGGGCTCTCCGCTGCCCCTACCTCCCTGCTTCTCCTTTTCCAGATAGGAAACTCACTTGGGGAAGGCTGCTCTCTCTTCCCTGCCCTTGATAGTGACACATCAAGAAGAGGGCATTGCTTTGCCCCCTTGTCTGAGGGGAAGGGCAGGGTGGCTTCCTTAGGAAGCTGTTGATAAACCCATTCCTGCTACAAAGGCCCTTTATCTGGTATGTTTCCCCCTCTTTCTTCTGCTGTGGTCAGTGAGGGGTGGAGGCCTCCAGCAAGAGGGAGAATATGGAAAGGAAAACAGAATTAGCCCATAGAGGAGGTTCTTCCAAGGCCTTAAATCCTTTTCTGAAGGAGGGTAGTGGGCATAGCTTGGCAGAAAAAGTCCCCAGGGCCTCCCTCACTCAGTTGGCCTAAGGAATTCTTTACCTTTTTTGTGTTATGGACAACTTTTGACTGACTGTGAAGTCTTGGGTACAATCCTTCTCAGAATAATATTTTAAATGCATAAAATAGAAGATGGGATTATGAAGGGAACTGATTTGAGTGAAATAGTCATCAAAGTTTAAAAATAAAAAGGTTCATGGGTCTTGGGTTAAGAGCCTATGTGAAGGAGGTCATGGAATTTGAGGCATTCAGTTGACACATATATTTATTAGCGTTCTATGGGCTCTATGAAGGGTGTTGGAAATCCAAAGGCAAAAATGAAATTATCTTTGTCTTTGAGTTTGCATTTTTGGAAAAGACGTGTGGGGAGAGAATGTGTCTGAGGGGGGCAGTGATACAAGGAGGGATTTGGAATCTGGAAAACCTGAATTCAAATTCCACTTTGATTCTTTTTTTAGCTGTGGGATCTTGGGAAGTCACTTAACATCTCCCACATCCAATTCCTCATCTGTAAAATGAGAAGAAGACTGGATGGATGGTATCCCAGTTATCTTCTAGCTTAAAATCTATGGGTCTACACTTTTGTAAAGTAACTCAATGCAAGGAACATTTTAAAGTTAGTTTTGAAATTTCATAACTTAAATAAATGCCTAACTTGGTTTTGTTATGAGTTCATTAGCAGTTACATGTGTTATATGGTATATACAAGTATAATAACACAAACCAATCAATCAATGAACATTTATTAAGTGCCTAAACCTGCTTAGTACAGGGGCTAGGTGTCACAGTGGATAGAGTGCCAGGCTTGGAATCAGGAAGACTTATCTTCCTGCCTCAGATACTTACTGGGACCCTGGGCAAGTCACTTAACCCTGTTTGTCTCAGTTTCCTCATCTGAAAAATGAGCTGGAGAAGAAAATGGCAAACTACTCCAGTTTCTTTGCCAAGAAAACCCCAAATGGAGTCATGAAGATTCATACATGACTGAAATGACCTAACTGAACTACTATGTGCCAGGCACTATGCTAAGAACTGGGGATGTGAAAAGAGGCAAAAGACAGTCTCTGCCCTCAGGGAGTTGAGATTTTAAGGGAGGAGACAATATGTGAACAAATATATACAAAGCAAGCTATATACAAGATAAAGGGGAGATGATTAACAGAGGGAAGGCTTCCTGTAGAGAAGATGGCATTGTAGTTGGGACTTAAAGGAAGCTGGGGGTTGGTAGCTGGTAGAGCATTGCAGTCACATGGAGAACTAGAGAGAAGGCCCAGAACTGAGAGATGGAGCGCCTTGTTTGTACCAAGTGGCTGATGTCACTGGACTGTGTTGGGAAGTAAGGTTAAGAAGACTGGAAAGATAGGAGGCGGCCAGGTTGGGAAGGGCTTTGAATGCCAACAGAGCATTTTGTGTTGGATCAGACCAGAATTGGAGTCAGAAGACCTGGGTTTAAGTTTTAGCTTTGTTATTGCTACCCTGTCAGAACCTTCCTCACGTGCTCCTAGGTTTGTATGTGTTCATCCTTTGTTGCCGAAGAAGACCATGCCAACAGAGAAATGATGACATGACTTGCACTTGACTTTGTTTTGAGTGAGGGAGGGCTGTGTAGGTCACCAGCCTCACTTCTCCAAAGCCATCTGAATCCAGTGAGCAGATATTCATCAGAATGACTGGAGATGACCCAGGATGAGGCAGTTGGGGTTGAGTGACTTGCCCAAGGTCACAGAGCTGGTGAGTGTCAAATGTTTGAGGTGAGATTTGAACTGAGGTCCTCCTGACTCCTGCACTGGTGCTCTATCCACTGCAACACCTAGCTGCCACTCCTCAGATTTAAGTTTGAAAGGAGTCATAATCATCTTCTTTTCCATAGTGAAGGAAACAGAGGTCCATTGACCTAGATCCTCTGACTTCAAATCTAGGGCTTTCCCCAGTTGTATCCCACAACTGTCTATTCTCTGTGGGCTTCAGTGTCCTCATCTGCAAAATGAATGAGGTGAGCTGGCACCTTTGGGCTCTGAAGTCTATGATTCAAAAAGGACCAGGAAATTCCTTTCATTAGCCACTCTCAATGCTTGACCAACTCACCAGCCCCTTTAGGGAACACAAATATCCATGGGCTAAAAATGCCAGTGTTGTTTAGAAGGGGTGATGCATGAAAACATTATTAGCCGTAAATGTCTTAGTTCCTGTTTCCTAGAAGAGAATTAGTAAGCAAAGCATGAGGAGGTTTTATCGAAAGTGGTGGTAGATGGAAGGATTTGGTGAGAGGGAGAAAGAAAGACAGAGTCTGGGACACTGAATGACCTGATCTGGTTGGGACAATTTTTATATTTTTTGGCTACTTTTGGGGCATTATCATGTGCCACCTCCTATATGAGGCCTTTCTGGATTTTCCTTATGATCCCATCCATTCTTGAAATTATTCTGTATTTCCTTGGAATATACTTTTCTGTACAAATGGTACCTCTTTCCTCCCCCTCCAATTTAAGGTCCACTTTTTGCCTTTGTATCATCCAGTGCATAGTAGGTAGGTACTTATCAAATGCTTGTTTTGTATCCATTTGGATTGAGTTCTCAGAATAAGGGTGATCATGGACAATCTTTCACTTGAGCACGCCATTTTTGTGAATGAGATGAATCATAGCTCTAACAGGAACACTGATCGGGCAGTATGCCATAATACAGACCAGACGAGGCTGGAATCTTCCATGGTCATGAAACCTGGGTCAGGTAAGAGATTTAGTTTTGGTGAGTTTTAGAATTCGCAGGGATTATGAGCTAGAAGAAACCACAGAAGCCAGAGTTCAAACCTCCTCACATCTACTCCGCATTTTTACTACGTGAAAACTATGGAGTGACTTGCCCAGTATGACATGGGAAGTAGGCATCAGAGGTGTGATTTGAACCCAGCTCCCTCTTAGGCAGAGAGAAGAGCTTTAAAAAAGGTTGCTTGAGGGGAAATGTGAGCATTTGAAGTAGGTCTTCAATTGGCAAAGATGTGGCATTAGGAGATGGTGGGGGCAGTCAGTGAATAAGGAACTGAGGCATGTGTTGGATGAAGTTGGAAGGAGAGAGATAAAGCAGCCCGTAATTCTTAGTGCCTTACAAAGCACTTGTGTCACCACAACCATATGAGGTGGGCAATATTACCTATCTTGCAGATGAGGAAACAGAGGCTCAGAATAATTGTGTCTTATCCAAGGTCAGGTGTCTTGTAAGTATTGGAGGCAAGGCTGAACTCAGATATTCTGACTCCAAATCCAGTGCTTTTCCTCATATACTTTATCTGGAGCCAGATGTTGGAGGACCTTGAAGGCTGAACTAGGGAATTTATGTTTTATTTAGTAGGAAATGGATCTTTGATCAGGGGAGTGATGTGGTCATTGGGATGTAACAGGAAGACTAACCTGTCACCAAGACATAAAACATATTGGAGAAGGAAGCGACTGAAAGTGGGGACACCTAGGAGATATCCTTTGCATTAGGACAAGCAAGAGGTAAAGATGGCCTTGGCTAGGACTGGGATGGTAGGAGTAAAAGGAAGAGAAGAGGACAGGTAGGAGGAAGATTTCAGAGGCAAAAATAATTCTGAATAAACCTCATTTTATATACTTTTTGATGGGTTTTCATACCCTTTGTCTTTTATCTAAATTTCAAAATGGCCTCATGAACCTTATGGGGCAGAAATGACTATCATGACTATTTTACATCCAATGGGGCCAAATCACCAGAAGGAAAAAAGGAAGTAGAGAAAGAAGACAAGAAAAGACTCACAGCAGCATGGTGTAGAGACAGATTGCATTTGGAGTCAGGAGGAGCCAGATTCGAGTCCTGCCACAGACACTTAGTGGCATGACTCTGAGCAAGTCACTTAAATCTGGACCCCAGTTTTCTATCTGCAAAATGGAGGCAATAATAGCTTCTATTTTATGAGTTTTTTATGATTATGAAAGGAATTACACAGACACATGTGAGTATTATATACATGTCTATCTACCTATATCTTTGCAAACCTTAAAGCACTATACACACACACACATATATGTATATGTTTATATATATATATATATATATATATATATATATATATATATATATATATATATATATATCATCAATGACTTTATAATTCTACCTATGGTCAACCTGGCTGAACACTGCTCTAAGCTCAGCAATACAAATGTTAATGAAAATGTAGCTTGAGATCCATTTAAAAATTATTTGTTGTTTTATTAATTATTTATTATTTTATTAATAAGCTACTCTTTGAGCAACTGTACTAAAAGAGAAAGTTTGTTTCTAAAACTCATAAGGGTAGTAAACATTCAACTGGATGCAGATTTACATGGGTCATAATTATCTCTCCCAAAAATGGCCAATGAGGGGGAAAAGGGAGTTCCAAAATTCAAAAATGACGTAAGTGAAAAGACGCTGAGGTCAGTAGAGAAAACATAGCTCTGAACTATGGCTTGCTCTCTCTTCAAGGGACCAGCCAAATTGATCGAGGTAACACAGAATACAATAGAAAGAAAGAGACATCAGGATAAAATGAAAGCTAGCATGTAGAGGATTGAATTAAGATGAAAACTCTAAATTGGGTCTCAGATGGGCCATGAGACTTATGGCACAGAACTGGGTGCTCATATCCAATTGTATCCATGAACCACAAGCAGTCAGTTTGTGGGATCCATTTTAGTTTCCAGCTGCCAAAGGCCAGGATGGAAATTTCAAATCCAACCCACATCATTTATCACACACAGAAGTTCTCTTGATGTGGAGAGTGGAGAGTCTTATTATGAGGTGGGGCCAAGGACCAGGCAACCACAAGGTTGAACCAGCCATTCCAACGATGAATTCAAGGTCTCTCTGAGTCAGACCTTATTCAATTGAATTCAGTCCCAGTCCAATCCAATCTATTCCAATGCAATTGAGTCCATTCTAACAAGGAATCATGTGCTATAGGTAAAACCATGTGCTAGGGGCTGAGGATGGAAGACTTCATGATAGCAATTCCTCAAGGATCTTACATTGTGCTGAGGGGAAACAAGGGACATAATCAACTAAGATTACATTCAATGATATTAGGTGGGAGAACACCAATTTATAGGGATCAAGAAAAGCTTCCTCTAAGTGGTGGCCCATGAATAGTAAATATTCCTTTTAAAAAATAAGTTTTCTGACAAGTTATTGCTTTAATAATCAAAGAGTGGGAAAAGAAGTGCTCCAATACCAGAAAGACAACTCCTAACCCTTTTGGATTACCACTAGAGCTTTCAGGGGACATATAATTAAGTTCTAAGGACCTAACTAATCTACACATTAGGGTTGGAGGCAGGGTTAAGTGACTTTCCAAGGGTCAGACAGCTAGTAAGTGTCTGAGACTGGATTTAAATTCAGGTCTTCCTGATTCCAGGCCTGGCACTCTATCCACCGCACCACCTAGATGGGTTAGGGCCATATGGGTGTTCAAAGAGGACTAGTATTTCTGATATGGGGGCTTGAAAAACCCTTTCCAGGGCTCCTCCTCCTCCTTTGGTGTCTACCTGGTACCCAACTCTCACCTGTCACTCTAGGAAGCAGTTGCATGCACAGCATCCACACTCCAATAAACTGTCTCAGCAGAAGCACTAAAGCAAGTGGAGGACAGCCAACAGACCTTTAACCCATTGGTGAGTGAGGGGGGTATCTACCTCAAGCATGTGATGACATGTTCAGCGCAAAGAGTGGTTGAGAACAATTTGTTCCAATGGCTATGAAGTCAACTGAAGCAAGTGCTATGGAGCCCTTGGAACTTGGTCAGACAATGAAGACACAGATGTCATCCGCTGCATCCTGGCCCATCACCTGTTATCACGACTTTCATCTTGCCACTGGACTTCTATGACTCTGCAAGAGATGATTTTGTGCAACTCTGCCTCACTTAAATCCACTTCATTCACATGTCAAGATATGATGTCATTGGTCTTCTTCAAAAATGGACAGAACACAGCAATGGCATTAAGGCGGGAGGTATATAGGAAAGTAGTTTCAGAGTATGTGCTATAAGATCCTGAATTATCATGGTGATCATGCGAGTGTAGGGAAAGGAACAGATGGGAGATGTATTGTAGAGACAAAAAATGACAAAATTTGGCAAGTGATTGCTTATGGGTTGTAAAGGAGAGGGAAGACTCAAGGGTGATTCTGAAATTGCCACTGTGGGTGACTGGAAGTATGGTGGGAAATTTGGTGAGGGGGCAGGTCTAATGGGGAAGATAGTGAGTTGCATTTCAGACAGAGGGGTATTTGCCTGGTACCCTAGGCAAGTACCAAGATGTACTTGCCTAGGGTACATCTAGGCAAGTATTCATTCAATGGCCCATTGGAAACTAGAGATCAGAACTTAGGAGATAGACTAGGATTGGAGATTTGGGGCAGGGTCATCTGCATGGAAATGTTTATGAAACCCATGAGAACTAATGAGATCACCCTGCCTACTGAACTCATCAAATGACCTTTAGAGAGAGAGAGAGAGAGAGACAGAGAGAGAGACAGAGAGAGAGACAGAGAGAGAGAGAGACAGAGAGAGACAGAGACACAGAGACAGAGAGAGACAGAGAGAGAGAGAGAGAGAGAGAGAGAGAGAGAGAGAGAGAGAGAGAGGCCAACTTTCCCATATTTGATTATACTTTGAATTCAGAATTGGGGAGGCAGTTTGTTCTTGAAATAGAAGATATGTTTGGAGTTAGGAAAATTAAAACCAGGACAACACAGAGGGGTGACTCCATACACAAACACTTCTGTTTAGTAAGGGTGGGAATGGTGGTGGTCGTTAAGTTATGCAGGGATAACAAATAGAATTTGCTGATTGGTTTAAACAGTGAATATAGTGCTCAAATAGAATGTCCTCATGGTAAAAAAAAAAAAAAAGTGGACACATTCCAGTAGTTAAATGATGCAGTGTCCAGGTGGGTATTTAATGATCCATGAAGAATTGGGAATGACAGTACAGACATCATAAATATCTGCTCTTTAACAGATTAAACACACAACCTTTTATGGAAGGCTGTTGCTCACTTCGCGCATGTGGTCACCATATTTTCTAGAGAATTTTTTTTCTGGGGATACAATTAAGCTTCTATTTTATACAAGAGAAAAACAATCCATACTCCAGTGAGTTGCCAATATCTTGCAATGATTTTCATTTTCATTTGCATCATTAAGATGCATCCACTTTCACGGGCCTCTCCCACTTGTATTTATTTGTCTGTTTGATTTAGCCCAGTTTACATTCTCAAACTGTCCTAGGTCACAGTGTATTAAATAAATTATTCAGTTTTTCCACATAAGGAATGAGCTCTGACTTGACACATGGGAACAGAGCATGGCTTTAGGTGAGTATTTCACTAGTTTAGAAAAAATGAACATACAAAAAATGCAAATACAGCTGTGGGGCTGTAAAAATATCTACCAGGCTGAAAAATCTGTACCAACTCCAAATAGTCCCACCATCCACATTTTCTTAAATGGTCTGTTGCTCCTGTTTATAACTGAGTACAGGGAATACATGCAAATTGTATTGTAATTTTGAATTCCTGGGCCCTGGATTAAATGTCAAAAAGGGATACACTTTCCTTTGGTTTACTATAAAAGAGGTTCTCATGGAAGGGAATCGTTTCTTTCCTGGGCAGCTCTGCCATGCAGAGGCAGTTCAAGAGTCAAATCATCTAATAGGATATAAGCTCCTTGAGATTCTCACATAGTTCCGGGTATACATAGAGGCACTAAATAATGCTTATTGGTTGATTGGACAATTAATTTTCTATGAGAAAACAAAATCAATTTATGTTTGATTATGGAAATCAGAGGGTTTTTGTTTGCATTTTAAAAAACACTCATCCTAATTTCTGCAGAATTGTGCTCATCTATTTCCCATTTCATCTAGTTAGATGAGTGTTTTCAATCCTATATACATCATTATATAAGGCCTTAAGGTGGATCTTCTCATCAATGTCCTTTCACAAGTTTGAACCCAGGTATAAGTGAGATGTAAAGTTGTCTTCAGAGCTTTTCAATTGTCAGTAGGAAATAGAAGGATGTGTATACATGGGCAACGTTGTTGCAAACCCGAAACATTTACAATGATGTCACCCTATGTATAATACACTGAGTTTCTGTTTCTGGGACTCTAGAGGACTGGAGAATACTTGGACATTCTACGGTAACCTACCTAGCCTTTTCTATTGGTTTTAGAGCTTGAAAGGTTGGTGCAAACTATGGAAATCTAGGAGGGCAGGGATCCAGGTCAGGTGTTCTAAGCAGCTCAGTAGTGAAAGCCTGAGGAATAAGAATAGGGGTGGCAGTCCAGTGGACCTTTGGATTTGAACTTAATGGGACTAACGCTAGGTAGAAACTTAGTTAAGTGAAGATCCTCACTCCAGAGACTGAGGTAGCAGAGGAATGGGAAATTATGCCTTTAAATTATTGAAGTAAGTGTATGGATATTGGAATAAATTTCCCTTTTGTAAGAGTTCAATCTGACATTAAATGAATAAATGAACCTGAGGTGCTAGTCACAGGACCATATAATGGAGGGAGGAAATTAGTGGAATTTCCAGCTGATGGCAGAAAAGAGAGTCTTCTCACCCCTTTCAGAGTGCCCAGAGAATTCTACAAGGGATAAAATGTAACAGGCTCATTTCTAGAATGATGAACTCAGAGAAAACTTGTACCACAGCAATGGTTAGAAATTTTAATTCAAGGAATCAAGTAAAAGGGGGAATGCATACCACTGACCTGAGATTACTTGCCTATGAATATATCTCCTAGAAATGTAATTCAGATAACTTATAACAAATCACTAACAGTCTACTTAACCTTGTGATTATGAGAGAAATTACATGGGTGCTTCTGTTGAGATGTGTGAGGTTACCACTTCTCTTCAGTAGTTTTATCTTGGGATATGATCCAGGACTTAGATACATGATCACAGCCTTTGCAGTTCTCTCTCATGGCTCTTTTATATGCAATGTTTATTTTTCTATTGATTTTGTTAGTGAGGAGTAAGTCCCATCTGTGTGAATTTCTGTTTTGAAAAACTTTACCCTGAACTTAAACATAAAAAGAGCATCTCTATATAAGCAGCAGAATACAAAAGGAAGATTTTATATGAAATGATAAATCTTCATTTCATGCACTTTAAGAAATTATATAACAATTTGTGTATTACTTTTAGAACTGCCCTGCTTGTCTCCTGACTTTTTTTGTTCTCTGTCAATTAAAAGATCCTATGGTCCTCTTTTTATTTTTGTGTTATTATTGCTAACCCTAAGCTAAGGAGAAAAAAAAATTATAACAAAAAAGAAAAAAAACCGTCTTGTAACAAATAAACATAATCAAGCAAAACAGGTCAGCACAAAAGCTGCATTAAAAAATGAACGTCAGGAGGTGGGAAACAGGTTCTGTGCAGATACAATTGGTCATTGCATTGATAAAAGTTTCTAAATATTTTATCTTCCTCTGTCCTATTCAGATGTCCACTCCCTCTATACTTTCCTCTATGTTTATATACTCTTCTCCTCACACATACCAATTATGGGAAATAGCAAATTTCATTCTCTTCTTCCTTCCTTCTGTACTGGCGTATTTCTTTTATACTTCCTTTTCTTTCCCCTCTTATAGCTTGCAAAACAGAATCTCCTCATTCCAGGTCCTCTCTTTTTCTTTTTCTTTCTTTCTTTTTTTAATATAAATTTATTTATTTAACTTTTTACATTCATTTTCACAGAGTTTGGGTTCCAAATTTTCTCCTCATTTGTCCCCTCCCTCACCCCAATACACCCAGTATTCTAATTTCCCCTATCACCAATCTGCCCTCTCTTCTATC
>CM053772.1:28130251-28174772 GCA_028658325.1 Potorous gilbertii
TCCTTTCCCTTCCTTTCCTTTCCTTTCCTTTCCTTTCCTTTCCTTTCCTTTCCTTTCCTTTCCTTTCCTTTCCTTTCCTTTCCTTTCCTTCCCTCTCCTTTCTTTTCCTCTCCTCTTCTTTCCTTTCCTCTCCTTTCCTTTCCATCCCTTTCCTGCCTTGCCTTCCTCTTTCCTTTTCTCTTCCTCTTCTTCCCTCCTTTCATTTATTCCTTTCCTCATTTTCCTCTTTCTCTTTTATCATCTGCCACAGAAAAGACTACAGAATATGAAATCAGAGGATCTGTGTTTGCAAACAGAACCTCTGCTTTGCAATTTAACAAAGGTGACCTTGGGCAGGAAATTTTACTTCTCTGGGGCCTAACTTTCCCATCTGTAAAATGGAACACTTGTTCAACTCAATGTCTACAACTCTAATGGGACAGGCAGGCACTTTGGTCCCCCTTGCCCCCAAGTACATTGATGTTTCACCATAGCTTCAACTAGCCCCACTTGAATTCTGAAACACTCAAGAGACTGAAGTGAAGTTGAATAGATGGAATATTGGAGGAAAGATAGTTTGGAGTTTGGAGATGAAAGACCTAGAAGGTTCTTCGTGGTGGCCAAATCCGTAGTGGCTCCCCTTTCATTCTTGAAATTAGATGTGTGATGATCAGGTTATTAAAAAAAATGGAGGAGGTCATTGCTTGGAAGACTTCACCTGCTCCATTTCAGGGTTGGGTTTCTAGGACAAAAGAAAGTAAAGGAGATTTTCTGATACTGCATAATATGGAAGTGACAGTAGGAGATTTCATGAAACTGAGAACAGAGAAGAAGCCCTCTGTAGGATGAGGACTCCTATCATCCTTAGGGCAAGGGAGAAATATAATAGACTGTGAGCTGAGCTGAGCATTCCTAGCTCAGATCTTATCTCTGGGCAGGGAGGGGAGAGAGCAACAGAAGACATATCGAGAACTGAAAAGGAGTTCCAAAGTCAGTTCTCCCTCCAAGCCATCTCTCCCCTCTGTCTTCTGTTCTCTTACCCTTTGGCAACCATCTTGGTCCAGACCCTTGTCACTTCTTTCTTGGGCTATTTCAATAATCCCCTCTTTCTATTCTCTCCTCTTTCCAATCTACCATCCATGCAGCTACCAAATTAATCTCCCTACAGCTGGGTGTGACCATACTACTCTCCTTTTGCCTGTTAGATAGAATACACCTTTCAGTTCGCCACTGAAAACTCTCAGGAAGCTCACTCTCACCTACATTTTGTGATCTATTTCATGTTACTTTCCTTTACACACATTATATTCTAGCCTAATTGGCTCACTTGCTCTTCCTCAAACTCAGTGCATTTACCAATTCCTTTTCTTTGCATAGGCAGTTCCCTATGCCTGTTGTGCAGTGTCTTGCTCACCTTTGCCTCCTCCAAGGCTCAACTTAGATGCTACTTCCTCTATGAAATTTCTTGATTTGTCTGGTTAGTGCTCTCCCCTCCTCAAATTTTGTATTGGAATTATTTATTGGTATCCATGTTGTATACATACAGTTTAGGTAGATTCCCCCAAATATTTTTAAGCCCCTCTTGTTCTATTGCCAACTGTCCTCAAAAGCAGTGGCTATTTAAATGTTTGTCCTTATCTCCTGTGCCTAGCAGAGTGTCTGCAGAGAGTAGGCACTTAAGAAATGTTGTTGAAATGAATTATAGATATATCCAAGTATGTCCAAATTATGATTGTTGACCTATTTATCTACTTATCACCCTAGATCATAGACTCTTGTGGGCAGGATAAAGATAGGTAAAACATTAACTAAATGTTTAACACTGGGACCACAAATATAAGCAAAAAATACAATCCCTGCCTTCAAGAAACTTATATTCTAATGAGGAAGACAGCTGATAAAAGAGAGCAGAAAAGTGGCAGTGATGGTAACTGAGGCAGGAAATTTCGAGATAGGAAAGGTGAGCAGAGCTGGGTGAAAATGGAAGGGGTGATTGAGCTTGGCTTGGGTGCTTCCTCAAAATGAAAGTTGTAGAAGGAACTCATCAGTCATAGGAAGACAGCTCTGGGGCAGAGGGGTATTCTAGGGTGAGAAGGCTATTGAGAATGGTGGAAAAATCCGAAGAGTGAGAAGCAGATCTGGGAGAGGTGTATTAGTCCTTAATAAGGATATCAAGCACTTATATCATAGTCAGTACAAAGGTTACCATTTGGTAAAATTATCTGTGGACCAAATCAGTTGGTCAACAAGCACTTAGTGCAAGGCATTGCTACGCACTGGGAATTGATGGTTGTTGTCCTTTGTGCTTGAAAAGAACCAAAATGATATGACCATGTCAGAGTCAAGGTACACTGTGGCTGATCAGACCAATGTAAGTTTAGAAGGTTCTACAATAGGCTGGGCACATTTGGAGTAGAGATATCACTAAATTTGCACATATCACATTTCCTTTGGGCTACTACAGTTCAGCTTTGTTCATGGAGGACAGCACCTTCTTTGATGTGGGCACTTCATGCTTGGCAGTCCTGTGCCAGTCTGTCTCAATCGATTCCAAAGTTCTTCAGAGACTCTTTGAGAGTGTCCTTGTATCACTTCTTCTGGTCACCAAGTAAATGTGTGAGTTCTTCATAAAGCATCTTTTAGGCAGGCATATGCTTGGTATTTACAATGGGGTCAGCCCATCCGAGTTGTGTTCTCTGCAATAGAGTTGAATATGTGGCAGTTCAGCCCAAAAAAGGACCTCTGTGTCTGGTACCTTGTCTTGCCAGGCAATCTCAAGAATCTTCCCAAGACAATTCAAATACAAGTGATTCAGTTTCTAGGTATGGTGCTGGTATACAAATTTCAAAAACATACAACAATGAGATCAGTACAACAGCTCTGTAGACCTTCTTCTTTTCCATACTTTCCTTGGGAGACTCCCAAACACTGACATAGCTTTGGCAATGTGTGTATCAACCTCGTCATTTATGTGATCATTCCTGGAAAGTAAATTGCCAAGGTAAGTGAACTTGTCCACAGTATTCAAAATTTTCCCAGTTGCTGTAAGGGATGGTTCTACATATGGATGGTGATGTGCTGGCTGGTGGAGAACCTGTGTTTTCTTGTTGTTAATTGTCAGGTCAAAATTAGCATAAGTGGCTGAGAATCAATCCATACTTTGCTGCATCTCAGCCTCAGAGACTGCATTGAGTGCACAATTAATTGTGAACCAAAAATCGCTCATCAGAGCTCCATGCCCTTTAGTCTTGACTGGTAGTGTTTTCAAGTTAAATAATTTATTAAGAGAAGATTAGTACCTCTAGTGTGAGGGTTACTGAGCCCTTTTCACTTTTGGTGTCCACCTGATCCACCCAGCTGTCACCTATGGCTCCAGGAAGCTGTAGTATATGCAGTGGCCACACCCCAGTAAAGTGTTTCAGTAGATAGGCTAAATAAGGTTGAGGGCAACCAAGGGGCTTCAAACCTATTGGTGGGTTAGTGGGTATCTACTTATGTATGTGATGACTTCCTTGGTGGAATAGGAGGATGTGAACAATTTGTTCCAATGGGCCAAGAAAATGGTGTAAGAAGTTGCTGGTTAGAACTTGGTTGGATATCAAAGATGCCAAGGACATCCACTACATCATGACTTGACTTTTGCCTTGTCACTGGAATGACTCTGGAAGAGAGTGTGAGGCCAATGACTTCATGCAGCTCTGCCTCACTTAAATTAATTTATGTATGGGTCAAAAGACATCACCCACACTATTTTACCATTATTATCTACCTTAAGGTCCCATGGCAACAGGCAAGTGACAGAGCAACAAGTGTGAAAACGCTGGGAGCTGTAGTCACAATCTGCATGTGGGCGGCCCAGGCCATAGAGTTCTCTTGTCCCTAGACTAAAGCAGCAGCGAGATTTGCAGCCACTGGGTAAATGAAGGGTTTCTTAAATTTAAATTTTTATTTATTTATTTTTTAATGTTATACATGTACGATCATGTTAAACATATTCTCACATAAGTCATGTTGTCAAAGAGAATCAGAGAAAAGGGGAAAAAATGAGAAAGAAAAAACAAAAAAGAAAAAAGTGAAACTAGTATGCTTCAGGCTGCATTCAGACTCCATAGTTCTTTCTCTGGATGTGGTGAGTATTTTCAGTCATGAGTCTTTTGGAATTATCTTGGATCTTTATATTTCTGAGAAGACTTGAGTCTATCCTAGTTAATCATTGCAGTGTTGCTCTTATTATGTACCATGGTCTCTTGGTTCTGCTCACTTCACTCAGCATCAGTTCATGTAAGTCTTTCTAGGTTTTTCTGAACTCCATCTACTCATCATTTCTTAAAGCACAACAGTATTCCATTAGATTCATATACCATAACTTGTTCAGCCATTCCCTCAATTTCTAATTCTTTGCCACCACAAAAAGAGTTGCTGTAAATATTTTTGTACATGAGGGTCCTTTTCCCCTTTTTTGATCACTTTGGGATACAGCCCTAGAAGTGATATTGCTGAATCCAAGGGTATGCACAATTTGGTTGCCCTTTGGACATATGAACAGCCTTTTCTAAGGACTGTACTGCTCACTGCCTGGCAAGAGGTGGGGTGGGGTGGGGTAAAAAAAAGTGTTCTAAAAGCTGTTAGTTTCATCTAACCTAACTCTGGTCTGCTTATCTCAGCAAGTGGTTGAAACACACAAAAAAAGTACAAAAACTTTCCCAAAAGTGACTCCATTCACTAGTGGTACATGGAATGTGTTCATGCTTATCAACAACATGAAATGCAGTAGACCTGAAAGCTAAACAACTCTTGTTGTGAGAGAACTTGGCAGGTATTGCAAAGAGCAGCCCTAAGTAAAACAAAACTGTCACACGAAGGCCAGTTTCCTGAAGTCAGAAGCACTGGCACTACCAAGAAAGGTTCCAGCAAGGTCATTACCCTCAAGGATCCCACATTCTAACAGGAGGGACAAAAATGCAAATAATCAAGTTTTTGCAAGTCATATTCAGAGAAGATGAAAGTCATCTGAAAGGTTTTTAGACAAGACTTTTCTTTTTCTTTTTTTTCTAATGGAGAGTTTAGTTTTTAATAGGAGAGCTTGCACTATATCACAAAACTTCCTTCAGCTTGGAAGATGGTTAGTTCTGATAATAAAGCCAGTATTAAAAATCCAGAACACATGAATTAAAAACTGTCCATTTTCACTGTTCAGTCTAAGCCACCTCAACTCTGTCTTCTCCAATTGTATACCTACTTAATACCTAAGGTGACCCAGTCTGCTAACCCAATGGTCATGATGACTTCAATATGAAACCATCTTTACATGACATTGTGGAATTTAGGTTGAAGGAAGCTTCATTGCAAAAGAAAAACATGCGAAGCCAGATGTGTGTATTTAAAGAAATTGTTGGGCATATTTGGAGATGTTTGAGTAGTCAGGCAATCTGCCATTTTCTGATGTCAGCAATGGCAGTCTATTATCGTGAAGTGCTCTGAGATGACAAAATCATTTGGCAGTTCTTGACTCAAGCACATTGTCACAGCTCACAATTATTCATGCAAGCTTTCCAATACCAACTCCAATCAATACCCCTTTTCCTTCTTCTGACATTCCCTAGGGTACTGAAGTCTCTGTGTCTCCATTCCCATTTTGTCCAAGTACCTGTGCTGTTAGGATCACAGGCTATGAGAAGTCTGGCTTCATTCCACCACAACAAGCCATGATTGAGACCCTCTCTGAAGTACCGCTGAGAATACCAACATGCTAATGAATCTTTAATACTTTCATTGTGGATGTTCTTCCAAATGGTGTGGATCATAGTCCATCCATATTTTTCATGTGTTGCATCCAAATCATCCCAGAAATTTACCACCCAGTGCATTAGCAGTCTTCTCTTGTCATAACAACAGTGGAATAAATGTGCTATCTATCAGTTATATCTCACTCATGTCACATGAGCAGCCTATTTAAAAAAAAAAAATATTTCTTTGATGACTTACTTTGTTCCAGTTCTCCATGTTTCCTGGTTTGTTATACAACACAGACTACCCCATAACCCCTATGTACCTCTCCTTTGACCTGTGGGTGATATCCATTTTAAATTTTCTTCAGTGAATATACCATTTCTTTACTGTGCCTATATAATAACATTTTTTTCTTGAAGACAATGCCAATAGGCCACCAGCTTCTACCATGAAGTAAACGCCCTTATTATGGGTCCTAGCCACAGGATCTGCTTTTCAAAGACCAGCCTAGTCAAATACAGCAGGACTCATGACCAGCAGGTTGGTCATTGGGTGATGAATGCTTTGGCTATGGCAACCCAGCAAACAAAGGAAAATACAGGATAACTAGGTACCACAGTCAATGAGGAAAATCAACATTTGCTTTGTGTGAACTTTTCTAGGGGAAATCACAAACCAACATTTGTGTGTCTTCCAGGAGCTACAACTCAACTGGTTTCTCCTTACCAAAAGAGTTTATCCTCTTACTGGGACTTAGAAGGTTAGTTTTTAAAAAGATGGTTGATGATTGACTCAAACCTTAGAGAAAACATTCCTAAGGCTTTGGCAGGAGCCAGATTTAGAACGAGTCTGGAGAGATGGGTTTTCAAGCCATCAGGACAGCAGATGATGTTTAGTTCTTGTGACATTAGAGTTGTCAAAGCTTATTTCATAGTTCTTTCTTTCATGTCCTGAGAATAGAAAAATCTCTTCATATGACCAACATCACCCCCCCCATATACACATACACACAACCCCAAATCTCATTAAATAACTTTGTGGCTTTGCCTGTTTTGTGGTAAGCTTTGTTTTACTTGCCAGCTAGGGCGGAGTTCCCTAAGCTCTCCGGAGTCTTCATTTCTGACCAGAAGATGTTTCTATCAGGCAAATTTGGGTGGGTACTCCCTCCGAGCTTGAGGCTACATCATTCAACTGGATTTGGTGGGTCTACTGTGCCTTAGCTTTTGGCAAAGGCTTTAAAAGTGGCAAAGGCTGGAACTGAGAGCTTATGTTGCTAGAGACAACTGAAGCATCCAAGTCTTTTCAGCATGTTCCATTCTGATTTTGACTTTCACAAAGTTGTTACTTCGAATATAAGGAATAGGAAATGCAAGAAAGAACTTGGCATTAAGGGGATGGGAATGGAAAGCAGGGAGGTACAAAGGATCGGGGACTTCAGGGATCATATCCAACCCCATCATTTTACAGGTGAGGAAAAATGAGGCCTATGGAGGTTAAATATATTTCCTCAAGCTCACACACAGGTCAGATTTGGATCCCAGACTTCTGAATTCAGTTAGGGTTCTTTTCATCGTACCAAAAGGTCTGTCTATTTCTCAGTTGTTTTTTTTTTTTCAAGAACTCTGCTCTCCTGGATGCTCAATTCTCCAACCCTGCTTACTCCCTCTCCTTCGTCTCCCTCTCACCCTATACTTTCTCATAAAGTTTCACACAGATCTGGTTGTTTCTTGGTCATTTGTTTTGGGCAAATTGCCAGTTGGCTGCTCCTGCTGCTACAGAAAACAAATCTCCCCACCATTTCTCATGTGTCACTTACCCAACAAATAAACTACTGTCTTGGGTTTATACCGGTCCATGCAAATGACCCTGTCTTCCTCTCAAGATTAAATGCTCTTTGGAGGCAGGGCTTTAAAAGATGAAATATGACTGGTTGGCTACACTGTGGTCTTTGGAGTGGGCAAAGGGTATTTTTAGTGGTTGTTTCTTTGCTAATTAGCAGGGCTGCTTTTCCTTGTTGCCTCTAGTTGCTTTAGGCCCTTTGTGGGTAGATGGGGATGGCCCTTGAATTTAAAGTATGTGGCTTGGGAATGTAATGAAATTTGTTTAAAGCTCTCCAGTTCTCAGGACTTTCAGAGTAAGTCATGGGATCCTATTGACTTTATACCCGAAGAGGTAAAATGAGATGCTATGAACTAGAGGATAGAGGGACTGGCCTTGGAGGAAGGTAGACCTGGATTCTACTCCTGCCTATGATACATACCGGCTGTGATCACAGGCAAGTCCCTTAAGCCTCTTAACACTCTAAGCAAGTCTCTCAGCCAGAGGTTCTTAACCTGAGGTCTGTGAATTGAAAAAAAGGATATCAACCTACCTATCTATCATCTGTCTATAGTTAACTACATTTCAATATAATTAGCTTCCTTTGTAATCCAATATATTTTATTTTATGCATTTAAAAATGTGATTTTGAGAAGGATTCCATTGTCCAAGAAAGACACAACACATAAAATGAGCCCTGCTCTAAGCTTATAAGCTGTTGACCTTTATCTTTGGATGACATTTTCATTTTATCATGCTTGAAGTTCCCAAGAGTTCTCAGGTTGGGACAAAAATATTGGCATTGTCTCTCTCCCTTTCTCACCACTTGCCTCCCCTGCCCCCAAGAAGACAATTTTGTCTAAGTTTAGCACAACCCCTCTCGTACTCTATTTTTATTCTTTTTACTTGTAGAAATCTCCACTCTTGAAGTCCAAGAATTGTAGTCTCAACCAAATTGTCAAAAAGATGGATTTAGTTTCTTTGAATAATTGCAACTTCATTACTGGAAGATTTGTGTGATATAGAAACATGGACTTTCTCTGATTCCTGAGCTAGGTGTCTACTCTTCTTTGGGTCTCAGTTTCATCAGGATCCCAAAGATTCATGAGCTTACAACTTCTGTGGCTTGATATGGGATCTCCTTTACTAGAGATATTTCCCTACCATGTACCTACTTTGAAAGAGGTACTGTGCTTCCTGAGATGGGGAATACAAAGAGAATGTAGTTCCTGTTCTCAAGATTCTGGCAAATAAGATACTTAGGTACATTTGAAGACCATGAGAAAACATGGAGAGAATGATCTTTCTGAAGAAGGGTCATCCAAGGAGTAATGAACCACAAGTATGTTCCTCTGGGAACAAAAAAAGATGTACTATGGGTTTTTCCATATGACTTGCCTCCACGAAATCTGTGGCCCAGTCATTTAGTTGCTCTGGGTGTTGCACACAAAACTCCCCCTCCTGCCACAGTAGGTGCCTTTGCACTTACTCTTTTTTATTCTTGGAATGTACCCCCTCCTGGACTTTGCCTCTTGGAATCTCTGGTTTCCTTAAAGAGTCACCTAAGTTTCACCTTCTCTATGAAATCTTTCCTGATTCCATGTCACCCCCCCACCTCTAGCCCCAAATGCTAGTGACTTCTCTCTCCAAATTTTCTTGAATTCATTTTATGTATACTCTACATATATTTATATTTGTAGGTCTTATTTCCCTCATTAGAATGTCAGTTCCTTCAGGTCAGGGACATTTTTCTTTGATCTTTGTACCCCCAGTGCTTAGCACATGGTAGGTGCTTAATAAATGGTTGCAGGCTGATTGACGGTAAGACTAGAGGTATTCATTGCTCCTTAAACTGTGGGTTTCAACCCCATATGGGGTTATATAACTTAATGTGGGGGTCATAAAAATTTGGCAATAGTATAAGATTTCTGAATGCACAATGACCAAAATATCAGTATCAAATATTCTACCAAGATTTAATTATTTATGTAAAGATAAACAAGCATATCCTTCTCATTAGTATGCAAATTTGCTTTCATCCTTAATGAATTATAAATTTATATGTGTACTAAAGAATTTTTTAAATAAAAATTTCTTTATGATTTATTATCAGTAAATATTTGATTTGCATACCTATTTTATATACCTATAGGCCAGGGGTCACATAAAAATTTGTTAGGTGAAAAGGAGTCACAAGTGGAAAAAGTTTAAAAAATCCTGCAATAGAGCTTAGTTCAGCTGGGAGGGTCTTGGGAGGTGGCTCAGGGTAGTTGGATCATGTAGTGGTATGACCTAGTTGAAGATAATGAGGGGAAAATACTTACCACAGAGAGAAGTGTGTCACCTGGGGAAAAAATCTCCACCATCTTGGACATCAGTGCCTTGAGACAAACCCCCATTTCTCCCATGCTAATCACGCTTCTGCTTAGAAACAGTCATGCCTGTGGCCTGGGGGAAATGCACCAAATGGGACCTTTAATCCCTAGAATCTACTGCTTTTTCTATATACATACAGCACTTTGAACCAAGTATACGGAACAAAACAAGCCAAGGGGACCCACTCAAGCTAGAGCCTGGTTTTTATTTTTTTCTACGTTTGGTTTTTTTTTTGGTGGGGAGGGGGTTGCCTGGTTTGACTGAATTTGTTTTCAACTAATTTTGCAGAAACATAGCCTCTGATAAAATCTCTGTAACTGAAAGGTTAACTTTTGGGAAATGATATCCCAAAGAGAGACATGTAAGTATACACATATATTTGACTATGTTGTTGGGGCCATATAGTTGCTTCATTGTTTGTCTAGAAAGTGATTGAAAAAATGTTAATAATGGAAAATAAATTTTAAAATGATATGCATTTTCTGAGAGCTATTTATTAAACGCCAGCATGCCACAATGTTTCATCTCCCAGAATACATGGAGTCTTTGCACAGGCAATCGATCCCTTAAGCCTAGAATTTGCTTCTCTCTATATCTTATAAATTTCCTAGGTTCCTTCCAAGTTTACTTCCAAAGTCACCTCCTGCACAGAAATCCTATCTTTTCTTTATTCCTTTAGACTGTTAGTATCCTCCCTTTTGGAAATAATTCTGTATCTACTTTGCATATTATTGCTTCTTAACTTTTCTTATTAACTTATTAACTTGTGTTGTAACATCCCTGTCCCTCCCCAGCAGACCCTTCCACCCCCAACCCATCCCCAATGTGTTCTCAGTCCCTTGAAAATAGTAGGCACTTGATAAATTCTGACTGAATGAATTTTGAGTGAATTCCCATGCTTCACGTGGCTGGTGACTTTGCACAGCCCTCACTCAAATCAAAGTCAACTGCAAGTCATGTCATCATTTCCCTGATGTCATGGTCCTCTTCAAAAATGAAGCACCAACACAGTAATGCTTCACATAGGTTGGGTAGAGATGGAGTGAGAAATGGAGCCCCCTGCTCCCTTACAGAAGTGTTACTATCATCTGCATTTTATAGAAAAGATGTTGAGGTTCTTAAAAACTAAATGGCCTGTTTATGTCACAAGACCAGATACTAATAATCCAGATTCAAGTTCAGATCTCCAGTCTTTTATGTCAGGTACAGTGATGTAGAACATTGCATTCCATCTTCACCTTTCAAGCTGCTTTGTTCCCTGGGGGTTAAATACTTCTAAAGATCAATGCCTGTTGTGCCCCAAACTATGACTATCAGTGGTTCCAGTGAGGCCAACATTCCTTGACCTGGAAGTCTCTTGTTCCCTCATTTAGACACAAATGCCCTATTGAGTGGAAGTTCAATGCTTCTCTCTTGAGTTAGGAACAAACCAGACTCCTCTCTTCCTTTATTCTGACCCAAGACAGGCAGAGAACTTGACAAATCAAAATGGCAGAACTGCATGAGTTGCATCAAATGACACCGTCTACATTCAGGTTAATTGACTGCAGTTTTGTCTCAGGTTAGAGAAGGAGCTTGCATTTCATAAAGTGTTATTGGTCCGGGAGGTTTTACTCTTTGCCTTCATTTAACCAGTATGCTGAGTCATCATTGGCCTATCTGAAACTACTTCTGAGCCAGGCCTTTTCCACATTCACCATACAATATAGAAGTCTAGCTCAGCAGGCTTCATATTTATGGAATATTTTGAGATCCTAAAGGGGAAAGGCCTCTTGAAATGAAAGAAAAACAGAAGTTTGGGAGATGCCCAAATTTCTAAGAAGTCCTTAAGCAAATTTTGCTGAGAAATTAGATTGGGTTAATATGGTCTTATGTGGCTGATATGTGACTTTACTAATTCACAAAGATACTGCCCCAATCCAGAGACGTTACAACCTATTCTCTGGGTTTGTGGCAAGGTCATGTCTCTCCACACCACAAGTGTTTACATTCTCAAAAGTGAAATTTTAGAGGGATATTTTTGAACTGTGCAGCATAGGAGCATTTGAGCTAGCTAATACACCACTTTGGCTCTTTCTTTGGAGCCATAGTCTTTATGACATCTTTGATACAGTTTCTATCTTTTTTCTGATGAGCCTCTTGGGAAGTCCAAGAAAAAGAACCCATTTTGATGATTTGAATTTGCTTAGTAAGGCAAGACAGGAGTTCAAAACTGAATTAAGCATTTGTGCCTATAAATACAATACTGAAGTATTGTGCAGTGATAAGTTTATCTTTCTTGATATCCAAGGACGTCAACGAAAAAAAAACCCAGACTTCATACACACCATAATCATACTCTTTGTGGTAAGAACAGAAAAAAGTTTGCACATAGATGACACAATAGTTAAATGAATCACAGCTTAAGAATGGAATGGAATTCTATTGAACTGTTAAGAAATGATAACATGGAGGAATTTAGAGAAATGTTGGAAGACTGGTGTGAACCGATACAGAGTCAAGAAATCTGAACCATAGGAACAAGATATGCAATGACCACAATAATGTAAATGTAAGGACCAGCATAGAAGTCATAACATAGATAATTTGCAGTTACCAATCTTTGATCCAGATGAAGTCCATTTCCTTCTTTGTAGAGGGACAAGAAGTATAGTTGTGGAATGTAAATTCCTTCTTTCCTTCCTTCCTTCCTTCCTTCCTTCCTTCCTTCATTCCTTCCTTCCTTCCTTCCTTCCTCCCTTTTTTTCTTTTCTTTTCTTTTTGCTGTTGTATCATCAGGATTTAGCATAGTACCTGACACATAGCAGGTGATTAAGAAATGCCTTTAAATTGATTGAAGAACAAGGAATTAAGGATTCTAGAGTGTATTGTTGAAACAGGTTCAAGGTTTATGAGAGCAAACAAAATCCAGAGTAGGGAATTATGGATTAGGAATTAATAATTCCTGATCTTTGGGAGTAGGTATTGTTTCACTTTTTGCCTTTGTATTCTCAGCTTGTCATATAATTAGTGCTTAATAAATGCTTGTTGACGTGTTAAGTGATTAGAATGCTGTGCATCTGTTGGTTTTACTTGGCTGCTTTTCTTTGTTAGATGGGATTCTATGGAAGGGATATAATGGGAAGATAAATAAGGATGTCTAGAGGGGTGTAGAACACAAAGCACTGGTAAGGTCTTTATCTTTAAAAACTAGATGTATTCAGTAAAATGTGATTGACTATTTGGCCACTGTTTTCCCCCTTAGATACTAGTTCTTAGAGGCAAAGGGGAGGTAAGACTTAGATATTTAGGAAAAGGTACAAAAAGCTCATTATGTTCCATTTCCTTCCCAGTTTCAAAGTTTCTTTCAGGAGGGAACATTTTTTAGTTTTTTATTAATTGATTCTGTACAATTCATTGGCTTCACCAAGTTTTCTATCCAATTTCAATCTAATATATCATAGGTCATTTTCACTGAGTGTGTCACAGAATCACAAAGGCACCCTAAACCATTTTTTCGGAATATGGAAGCCTCTTTTTAATGTCAAATAATTATCATGGATGCATCCCCTCCCACTCCCATATGTTAGCAGTCATAGTATTAATGCAGTGGGAGAGGGGGCTGGGCCAAAAAGGAGCATGTTGAAATTCAGCTTCAAATAGACGCTTGGGAAATAAAAGGAAGTGGGTGCTGGGAAGACTGCCTTCCCTCGAACCACCTGTTGTAACTTCTTTTGTTTATTTCAAGTGGTCAGCGGTCATAATTCATGTATTGGAGCAGCATTGACATTGACTTGGCTGCAAAGACCTGAGATTTTACAGTGTCATCCAGGACAGAGAAATAATGAAGATATTTTCACCTCTCCACTGGAATAATGCACTTTGGCACCTCCTTCAAACCTAAAGGATAAACATTTCTTAATGCAGCTCTTGGAAGAGACTATAATACTAACCATACTTCCCCTTTGATCAAGCTGTTCATCTCCATGATTTATACCAAGCAAGATTAAGATGTCATATGTGCTTATGAACTGCATAGTATGATGTAAATGTGGGCAATGGGAAACATCAACACTAAATATACACAGGATGTGAAAACTACTCCCTATCAAATAAAAATAATTTTCAATCTAATAGCAATTTAAAATTTAAAATCAATTTAAAATTTAAATACTTTAAAACACTGATGGAATTCTCAAGAGACATATCAAGAGTACTTGGTGAACAAATACTTTGTATCCAGCTAAAATAATAAATAATGAAAATAGTTACAATAACGTAATGATATTAACAATATTAACAATTAACAGTAGCCCTTGAAAATCTGCGAAGTGCTTTATATACATTATTTCATTTGTGCCTCACAATTACCTGTGTAATAGGTACTATCGGAATGACTATCCTCATTTTACAGATGAGGAAACTGAGGCCCATGCTAGGAACCTTGCCTATGATCACATAGCTAGTAAGGATCAGGAGGAATTTCAACCTAGGTCTTCCTGACTCCAGGTTGAACACTGTCCATTGCACTATGATTGCCTCCAAGTATCATCTTAGGAAGCTTTGTAACCCTTTATCAATACAAGAGAATAGAAAACTACTTCAGTATCTTTTCTAAGAAAACCCCACGGACAGTAAGGTCCACAGAGTCACAACAAATCAATAAAGGTGATATTGGGAAGTGTGGATTTTTTTCTAGCTAGAAGAGGTACTGAAGGATCAGAGGAGGCAGAAGCCTTTTGAGAAGACTTAACATAGGCATATTTGCTCTGGTTGGAGAGAAGGTGAACCAAACGGAAGGAAAATCACTGATATTCAGAACTGAATAAATAGATGGATCAGCCTTTGTCTAGTTCACCCTGAAGGAATCATCTGACTGTATAGAATTCACTGCTTGCCTGATTGCTCTTGTTGGTCACTCTGTGGACATGGTGACGTAATCCTCTCTCCACTCCACTCTTTCTCCCTTGCATGATCTTGGACCAACGGGCAGTACCACACTTGAAAATTTCTGCTTAGAAGTCAAGGTCAGATAAGATTAATAGGAAGTAGTCAGAGGGTTAGGGTTAGGGTTAGGATATGTTGCTCTGAAAAGGCATGTGAAGGAAGTCCTACACATCCCCAAAAGGATGCTACAACTCAAATCCAGCATAGGTAGCCCATCTTGGCCAACCACCTGCCAACTGAGAATGGAGATGTTAGTGTTAGATTGTTATATGTGATAACATATAACATATGTTATATGTGTATATACCAGTAAATCAATTGCCTGTCTCCTTGGTCATCTATCAATGGAGGAGGAATGAATAAGGAGGCAGTAAATGGGGGAGAGTGAAAATATGAGAAAGAGAGAGAGAGAGAGAGAGAGAGAGAGAGAGAGAGAGAGAGAGAGAATGAAAATGAATGAGAATATAATTGTAGAGGGCAATCCTCTACAGAAGACAGGAAGGAACTGGAGAATTTGACCTTGGTAAGGAGAAGGGCTTTATCTTCACCAAAGACTTAAGCAAAGGCAGAAAGAGTGGAGGGGGGTGTAAAAGGATCCTGAAGTAAAGAGCCAGGAATAAATGGAGGTCCCAATGGGTTACCTCTACCTTCTCAATAAAGTAGAAGGCAAAGTACTTTGTTAAGAGAAAGAGGATAGAAGGCTTGAGAAAAGAGAAGGTATAGAATAACTCCTGAGTAGGGCATAATACAGACTCCATTAGGGAAGAGTAAAAGTATGATATGTAATAGTGAGGGTCCAGTTAAGATAAGGAGGGGAGAAAGCAAGCATTTATTAAACGCCTACCATGTGACAGGCACTGTGCTAAATGCTTTGCAAATATCACCTCATTCGATTTTTACAACAGCCCTGTGTTATGGGTGCAGCTGTGATCCCCATTTTACAGTTGAGGAAACTGAGGTTAAGTGGCTTGCTCAGAATCACATAGTTTGTAAGTATATGAAGCTGGATTCGAACTAAGGTCTTCTTGACTCTAGGCTCAACGCCCTATCCACTGTACCACTTAGCTGCCCTTAGATATCATAATAGAAATTTGTAGACCTAATTAGCATGATTGTGAGAGTTCCTTCAGGCATGGTCAGCAGCATGTATATAGGAAGAGAGAAGGCAGAAGATGGAGGTAATATCGGGTTGGAGTTTGGCAAGTTCTGAGCAACAGAAATAGAAAGAGACAAAGAAGTGGATGGCAGAGAACATTGTGAAGGAGCCAAGTGGGGCCATTTCATGAGGAAGAGAGGGAGGGCTAAAGGATGAGAGGCCAAGGTGAGGAACAATGATAGTTGTATGTAAGGAGATGGAATGAGAAGAGGCTGATCAGAGAGGGGAACTTCAAAGTTCTGCATCAGAGGTAGAATACTTATGGTGAGAGTCAAGGGTATGAGCTTTCCTCTGAGTGACTGGGGGAGTGAAAGCTCAGATCATGAGAGTTAACCAACAACATCAAGTCAAGCAGAAAACAGGGAGATACATGCTCCCAAAAGATTTTCACTACCCTCATGGAAAATGTCCAGCACAGAGCACAAATGGAAAAATGACTCCCCAGAGCTGGGTAGGTCTTCCAGCTGCTCCTGTTTGTGGATAACATTGTGCTGATTTCATCCAATATTGGAACATTGCAGAGCCTCCTAAATGAGGTTATAAGAGTTCATCATTGTTCCAAATGCAACCCCATGGCCCAGGCTCCCTTCCTCTCCTCCTGCTGCTAAGGACCTGGACTCAAATGGGCCAGGTCCCATACTGGCAGTTGACCCAAGTAGGCCCTTTTCTTCTCTTGGATGATTGCCCCATCCACAGTTTACTCCAGGAAAGTCTATGAATAAAGCTCTTGTTTAATTAGTCATTTGTTCCTTTCTCTAATTACCATGCATTCTACTTATGCTTGTTTTATACCCCTGTTAAAATAGAAGCTCCAGGTCAGAGGGGTGGGGAACTTATGGCCTTGAGGCTACATGTGACCCTCTAAGTCCTCAGCTGTGGCCCTTTGACTAATTCCAAACTTCACAGAACAAATTGGGACCACATGTGGCCTCAAGGCCTCAGGTTCCCCATCCCTGCTCTAAGAGGACAGGAACAATGTGATCTTGGTACTCTATCCCCAGAAATTTAGCATGGTAACTTGTATGTAGAAAGTTCCTAATAAAAGTTTGCTTTTGTTGAAGAAAAACAAAAATCAGAGAAAGTATGCATAGGAGAATATATGCCAGAGGGTACTGAGTGAACATCTCCTGTTGGGAGTGAGAGAACTCTCATTTCAGGCAAGAGAAAGGGTTCTAGACTCACCCAAAAGAATATTTCCCAGTCTGTAGTGTAGGAAGATGGTATAGGGACATGGTGGAGATTGCCACCGTTTCCATGTTGGTTTCTCCCTGGAGTCTTTCTTTTCTTGTTTGCTTTCTTTGATTTTTGGGTTTTTTGGTCTTGATTGAGTATATAAGTTTATCTGTGCATGTGCGGGAGAGAGAGAGAGAGAGAGAGAGAGAGAGAGAGAGAGAGAGAGAGAGAGAGAGAGAGAGAGAGGATGACAAACAGCATATCAGCATATCATTTGGAGAGTTCTTCCAGTTCATCACTATAGAAAAATAAAGAGAAAGGTCCTTAAACATAACATTGGTCATGCCTGAACTTTTACTTTTGACTTTTCATTCTTTAATAGGATAATGACAATAACTGCCAACATGTGGAGCCTATTGTGACACAAGTGGCAGGACCACTCCGGGAAATTGGAATTTTACAGGACCATGAAGCTGCTGCATGAAATGTGTCTGAGTTACACACCTGCCAGCAATTAAGAGCCTCAAGTTTGATTATATCATTTCTCATATTATTTGTGCTAATGATTAAAGGCAACCACTTTGGGTGCAAACTGCCATTTGAATTAAAAAAAAAATTTGTTGATGTATTTTTTTATTTTCAGCCATAGTCATCCTAAAAGTCACCTTCATGAAACTTCCCTTATATCAAGTAAAAGAGTTAAACAAAATCAACCCAAAGGTGGCCAGATTTCATATCCTTAAGCCTTTCTACCTTTCTAAGAAAATGTTCCTTTGTCCTCATTTTCAAGCATCATTGGAGCTCTTTCATTCCACCCATCAGAGTCAAGGCGTCCTTGGAGTGAGACTTTACAGGTAGGATGCTTGCAGCCAATTCAGGAACTGAGCTGTGAAATTAATCACCTTCCCACTCACAGGGATTGAGGTGGTTGTGGGGGCCAGGGGAGGGACATTAAGTCTCAGATGTTGGGAAATAAGTTTATTTACTTGTGATTATGTCTTTAAAGTTAATATTCTTTTGTAAAATCAAATATGACTACTAGTGGTTAAATGGACATGGGGTACAAGGGACCCCATAGACTACATAGATTTAGAGCTCATAGGTATCAGAGAGGTTATAAAGAACAATCCCTTCATTTTACAGATGAGGAAATTGAGACCACAAAAGTTTAAGTGACTTTCCCAGGGTCATACAGCTACTCAGTGTCTCAGGTTGTATTCTAACCCCAGTCTTTCAGACTCCAAGTCCAGTGTTCCATTTCCTATCCCATATTGCTAGCCGATGACTGGTATCTCTATCTTCCCCCCAATTCTCCTTTACTTCCTTGACTTTATCTTAATAACTGTCTTGTTGCCCAGACTGGAGAACAAGCCTTAGAGCAACGATGTCAAACTCAGGCATCATACTGACTCAGAAAATCACAAGTTAACATTATCCACATTGTATTATAATTTAATTTATTTTGTTAAGTGTTTCTCAATTACATTTCAATCTAGTCCATCCTCAGACTCAGGAGTATTGCCTTTGACACCTGTGCTCTAGAGGGCTTAATTCCTTCAGCTCCTGATTTCTTGCCCGTGGGCCCCTCAATAGGGAGTTTACTCTATTAGGCTGCTTCAGGCATGATTCACTTAATTCTTTTACCATCTTTTAGCCAGTCATATACCTACCCACAACAGGATCCATCCCTTACTCCTTCCATTTTCCATTTCCAGAGGCATAATTGAGACAGTGTAACCATGTATCATTCTACTCCACTTACCATCTCTGTAACTTTCCAAATAAAAATATCCTTTATGTGTACCGCCCCCCCATTAGAATGTAGGTCCGTTAGTATAAGTGATGTCTTTGCTTTTGCTTTGGTACCTGCTGTGTTTAGCATAGTGCTTGGCACAGAGTAGGCAAATAATAGATGATTTTTCATTCATTCATTTACTCATTGATCTGCTTACTCATTTATTCATTCATTTGGAACTAGCCTTGTGAGCATGTGGGATCTAAATATTGGAAGTGGAGCATTTTATAGACTCCCTTCCCCCAATCTCAATAGAACAAGTACCCATATGGATCTTTTTGAAAGATGGGAAGTCATGTAGGTAGAGCAATAATTTTGGTAAGAATGTAGGACAAGAATCACCAGTCCCACCTTGACCCTACCCTCTAGCCTAACTAAATGAAGTTCTAGGATAATTTTCATGAACACGGTGCTAGATCCAGAGAATCACAGATTTTTCTAATCCCGTCGAAGTGGCAGGCAGACTTGAAAGAGTTATAGATGGGGAGAAACGAAGGAGGCTGTGAGTTTGACCCATAAAAGATCTGAAATAACCCTGAGAATATGGAACAGAGAAGTAATAAGATAGTTTCCTGGAAGAGGCTATATAGTACCTGAAATTCAGCAGAAAACCAGCACATGGCAGTAGCTCAGCAGAAAATTAGCAATCAAACCTAGAGGGATATTTCTCCTTCATCTGTATCTCTCTATTTCTCTATTCCCCTGTCTCTCTCCAAGCACAGTATCTTTCACATGAGAGGTAATTAATAAACATTTATCAAATCAAATTAACTTGATGGTACCAGTAGCAAAGCTGAGAAAAAAGGAAGTAGCTTGATAGAGAAAATAGCCTAGATGTTTATATTGCCACACCAGTAGGACCATCATCAGATTTTTGAAAAAGTAACCAGAAAACATCTTTGGACGAAGAGAGAAGTTCCAGCTGGGATGCAGTTATATGACTGAGTTTCCTTGGCTGTTTTGTTCTCTGTCTTCTCTTTCTATATATTTCCCATGTGTTCACTTTTTTCTTGATGGTATGAGAACTTTTAGAAAAATGTGCATATGGAACAGGTTTCTTTGTTATGCTGTTTTATTAAATGCATTTTGCTTTGAATTAAGTTGTCCTTTGATTTGGTAAAAGAGATACACTGATGGGGGCTCATGAGTTGTGTTAGCTGATAGGAATATACTTTGAATTTGAGTGTAGCTTTCAGAATCTTACATGATATAGGCTACCCTATAAAATTCTAAAGTCCAGTCATTTTTTTCAAGATAAACTGAATGGATTATTTATTTTATTAGATGGCAACCAACTCTGTGAAAAATAAACAACAGCACAGCAGGACGTACTTTAAGTATGATCTGCCTTATTGATATTTTCACACTTCTTTTCTTAAGTCTAGATAATCAACAAACAAAAATTAACCCCTTATTTGTAGGGTTGCCAATGAATTCTGAAGTGTTAGTGAACTTATATTATAAAGTTCACTGTGAGTTATGTTATAAAGTTTATATATGTTATACTTTATATATGTTGTGCCTCAAGTGTATTTCTCTGCAATACAGAATGGCAACAATACCTGCTCTCAGCCACAAGGGGATTGTTGCATGGATCACATGAGACAGCAGATGAGAAAGCATTTGAAAACGTTAAAAAGCAATAAAACATTAAACAATAAGATTTAACTGACATCTAGTGCTTTAAAATTTATAAATCACTTTTATACATAATCACATTTTAGCCTCATATATATATATAAATATATATGAGTCTCTGATCCTTTGAAGTATATATGTATATGCTATATAAATATACATTATGTATGTATATACATATACATACGCACATATATATATATATATATATATATATATATATATATATATATATAATATACATACACACCTGCATAGAAAGAGAGAGAGAGAGCAATAGACATTAGAGTAGTTCAATCCCCTCATTTTACAAACAAGAAGACTAAAGCCAGAGAAGTGTAATGAGTTGCCTATGACTATTAGGTCCTTAATAGGTGAGAGAGTGGATAGAATGCTGGATATGGAAGACTTGAGAGGAAGACAGTGGGGATCTGAGAAATCACATGGCTTACTCATGATCATGCAGCTGGTAAGTGTCAGAAATGGGATTTGAACTCAGATCTTTCAGACTCTAGCCCTATCCATTATGTTTGCGATTGATGATGATGATGATGGCGATGGTGACGGTGGTGGTGATGATGAGAATGATGGCTGAGCAATTCGACCATTTGAGGCTGGTCTCCTTGAAATACCACCTCCTGGGGAGGACATCCCTACCCTCTACCCCTTGGTCTTCTTCTCTTCTCGCTTGGCTACTACCCTAGTTCAGAATATCTAATCTAAACCTCTGAGTCCTTATTCCTCTGAGTCATTACACAAGCTCTGACCAAATAACACATGGATTTAAAATAACAGGGCTCTTATTAAAGCAGAAAAACGGTTAAAAAATTACCATTTTTTTTCTTCCACAAAATTGATTTTAGCAGCTGCCACTGGGGAAAGGCTAGCACCAGGGCCCACTCTTTCTGAAGGTCTCTCTGAAGGTCATGCAGCTGCACAAATAGGTGACCTCTGTAATGGGAGTGTGGGATGTGTGTGGATGTTTCCCTTGACTTGGATTCCTACAACGTCATATGATATCTATTATCCTTCACACAGAGTGTGCGGATACCTAATCAGTCTCTGGGTCTGCTTACACTCTTCAGTCTGTTCTGCCCCTGGCAGGTCCAGGCTTCCAGAGATAGACTGCCACTACAGAGTTATACTCAAGTTTTCTCGGGGTCTTAGGAGGTCTTTCTTAGGGGTTTTATTTCCTTTCAGAAGAGGATAGTACTTACTATGTGAGTTCCTCAGCTGCCATCAATAGATATCCTATTTAAACATCTGATCACTTACAACTTGATGAAATCACCTGTTACCCAAATCTCACCTGCAGTTCCAAGAACTACAGTTCTTGTTAATGATCCCCTTGTGGCTAAGAGTAGGTATTGTTGCCATTCTGTATTGCAGAGAAATACACTTGAGGCACAACATATATAAAGTTGTTATAAAGTTCATTGTGAGTTATGTTATAAATTTCACTAACACTTCAGAATTCATTAGCAACTCTACAAATAAGGGGTTAATTTTTGTTTGTTGATTATCTAGACTTAACTTGGAGCATATGGACCAGTCACATCAAGTAAAATCATCTTGGCAGATGGGCTAAACCAGTTTGAGGATAAATGACAGGTCTTAAACCCATTGGTGAGTTAGGGAGATATCTACCCCAAGTATGTGAAGATGTCCCCCAGCAGAGTGAGCAGATGAAAACAATCTGTTCCAATGACCATGAAGGTGACTGAAGCAGGCGCTGTAGGGTGCTTAGAGGTTGTTCAGATTTTGTCTTGCCATGGGACTTGGTTGACTCTGGGATAGAGTGAGGCTGATGATTTTGCACCACTCTGCCTTACTTAAATCCAATTCATGCAGCAGTCAAGATGTTACCCTGTGATGTCACTGGTCACCTTCAAAAACAAAGGAACACCACCACCACCACCACCACCACCACTACCAATGAATCCATATGGTTGGTCTATAATATTTATGCAGTCATTTATACGATGATACTTTCGAATCTTAAGTACTAACCATTTAGTTAAAAAGGTAAATTAAATAGTATCCTAAATGCTAATATATTAAAACTAGATGGCTCAGTGGATGGAGGGCTGAACCTACCTGAGATCAAATCTGGCCTCAGACACTTACTAGCTGTGTGATTCTGGGCAAGTTACTTAATCTGGTTGTTTTAATCCGCTGGAGAAGAAAATGGCAGGCCATTCCAGTATCTTTGCCATGAAAACTCCATGGAGAGTATGGTCCATGAGGTCATGAAGAGTCATATATGACTGAACCACAATGTAGTAAAGCAAATGCATAAATAATGAAAACATAACATTATCTATGAACTTGGGTCATAATCTCCTATCAACACTCTCAATATCTTTGGGGGAGAATATTCTTGTATGTAGAAAAACCTGGCAGGGAGGCCTGTGATGGAGGAAAACCCATGTGTTGAGGGTAACTCCCATCTCTGGACTGGTCCATGCAGTCTGAACTAGAGAAGGTGCTTCTTGGCTCATTGGATGGATGTCTGCTGGTCCTCATTGCTCTTCAGGTGGGGAATCTTTGTCTCTTCTCTGCTTGACCTTAGCACTGATAACCTCTTTCATCTTTCAATCATCCTTAAAAGGGTAATATTTAGAAAGTATTTAAATATCTGTAGCAATTTCCTTTATGGCAGAGAACTGGCTTAGTGGAACTCAGAAGACTATCTCTGAGCTATATAGAGGCTACTAGTGAGGGTGCTGCATTATTCAATGTCTTGCAGCAACACAGTCCACAAAGACTCTTCAAAAACTGACAACAAAGCCAACAAATAGATCCCCTCTACATTTCTTGCTCAAATCAGAGGTGGAAGAAGGCTACAACAGGCCCTTAACCTCTCTCCAATTCTAGGAGGTGCTGAAGGGCATAGCAGCTCTGAGCCAAGGAAATCATTTAGCTGAGTTTTCAGAGGCAAGATTTAGCTACCATAATTCCAATAGATCATCTTTTCACCCCTCTTTCCTCTTCTCCCTCTCATCAGGGTCCTATAACAGGTTGCTATGTCAGGTTTTTCTCTCAGGTTCCTTTTTCCTGGTTCCTATCCTCTCAATGGCTTAAAAGAGAGCCTTCTGACTCATCTCACCTTTCACATAAAAGTTGGCCAGTGAGGCAGTGCAGTGGTTAGAGCACTGGATGTGGAGTCAGGAAGTCCTGAGTTCAAATCCAACCTGGGCAAGTCAATTAGCCATTTTATGTCAAAATTTGGTTGCCAGGAGAAGTTCATCAATATTGTACATCAAAATTTTTGTTCGGATTCTGGATAATGGACAAAACTCTTGTGCCTTCCCAGTCACTAATGGAGTGAAACAGAGCTGTGTGCTTGCTCCCATGCTTTTTAGCATGATGTTTTCAGCCGTGTTGATAAATGCTTTCAATGAGGATGAACACGGCATCAAGGTCAACTACTGTACTGAAGGTAAGTTCTTCAGTTTGAAAAGATTACAAGCCAAGACCAAAGTGGAAGGAATGTTGGTGCATGATTTTCTGTCTGCAGATGATTGTGCACTCAATGCAGCCTCTGAAGCTGAGATGCAACAAAGGAGAGATCAATTCTCTGCTGCCTGTGCTGATTTTGGCCTAATAATTAACATAAAAAAACATAGGTGCTCCATCAGCCACCACCACACCATCCAGATGTGGAATCATCAGTTACAACAAATGGAGAAGTTTTGAATGCTGTGAATAAGTTCACTTACCTTGGTAGTGTACTTTCCAGGGTTGTACACATTGACAGTGAGGTTGATGCACGCATTACCAGAGCTGGCTCAGTGTTTGGGAGGCTCCAAAGAAAGATTTGGGAGAGAAGAGGTATTAGACTGACTACCAAACCGAAGGTCTACAGAGCCATTGTGCTGACCTCATTGTTATATGCTTGTGAAACATGCACAGTCTACCAGTGCCATACCAGGAAACTGAATCGCTTCCATTTGAACTGTCTTAGGAAGATTCTGAGGGTCACCTGGCAGGATAATATACCAGATACTGAAGTCCTTGCTTGAGCTGAACTGCCAAGTATTCAAACTATACTTCAGAGAGTGCAACTCTGATGGGCTGGCCACATTGTTCGAATGCAAAATGTACGCTTGCCAAAAAGACTATTTTATGGAGAACTTGCATGGGGCAGGCAATCACATGGTGGTCAGAAGAAATGATACAAGGATGCTCTCAAGGTCTCTCTCAAGAACTTTGGGTTTGACTGTGCAACATAGGAGACCCTGGCATAGTACTGCTCAGCATGGCATGCCACATTAGAAAGGGTGCTGTGCTCTTTGAGCAAAGCAGAATTGAGACAGCATAGAGTAAAAGCAGGATTCGCTAATTTGGGATATCCACCCCAAATATTCATATGGACCATCTGTGTCCAACCTGTGATAGAGCATTCTGAGCTCGTATTGGTCTGATCAGCCACAGTCCGACACGCTGAAATTTCACTTTACAATGATGATGTCATTTTGGTCCTCTTTGAAGTCGAAGGACAAGAACCATACTTGCCTCAGTTTCCTCATCTGTAAAATGGGGATAAGAGCACTTACCTCCCGGAGTTGTTGTGAGGGTTAGGTGAGACAATAATTGTAAAGTGTTTGGCCTGGAAGCATCATATAAATATTAACTGTCATTATTGTTAAGTCACAAACTCTTTCCTATGAAATTGATAGTCTCTTGAAAATCATATTTCATGCTCCAGATGTTTGTATGCTTTCTCATTTTTTAAAGTCTCCTTTGGTCAAGAAACAGTTACATGTAAATGAGCTCATGTATGATTATGTATGATAGCTCTAAGTCTTGAATAAAGCCTTTTGTTCTTTTAGTATACTCAAAACTATGTTTCTTTACATTTCTATTTCTCTTGTATTGAATAAAGAAAAGTACTTTCTTTGCTTCTTTAAAATATGATCCTCTTCCCGCCCCCGCCTTCCAATAAGTCATCATTCTACATTATTTGCAAGGTTATTAGAGTCTTTATATTTATATCAAAGTTCATTTTCTGTTTCAAATGACTCAGGTCCTACCTGAAAACTATGTCTATTCATATACATATTAATAGTTTTCATTAAAACAAAGTTATTTTCCTACTCCTACATGTTCATCTAGGACAGAGATAATATCTTAAAACCTTTGATGTTTGATATAAATTATCATCCTTGATATCAAAATACTTTTTCTGACCTTTTTCTCACTAGTTTATTCTATGTTAAAAGGGGCTTAAAAGGAAAATATACCTACATCCTTCCCCCAGTGAATATTTGCATTACTCTATACATCAAAAATTCAAGACAGGAGGGGTGTGCCACATCACATAACTATCAAAAAATCAAAGATCTGTCTTATCAATACAACCTAAACTTTCTCATTCTAAACAAAATAATCATTTTCATTTGTGATAACCATTATACATACTCAATTATGTTAGAAAATAGTGTAGTTTTAATTTTTAATAATTTTAGAAGTAAAAATGCTACAAACTTGCAAAAATAGCATTTGAAAGGTTAATTATTTAAAATTTTAAAATATTGATGTTTCTTATTAAAATTCAGCACAACTACCATTTTGTACTATGTTTCCTCGAGTGGCTTTTGAAACCCTGTAAAAACATTGATCAGTCTCTGCTCAGTGACCAAAAGACTGTTTTTGTAAGAATGAGATTTTGATGCTTGTGGCACAGTTTTAACATGACTGCACAAGAAAAAAGATAGTGTGAACTTGAGGTCAACTAACTAGAGAACGTGGTTAATTTTCTTCAGTGCTTGTCATCTTCAATCAGAGGTACAAAACAAAAGAATTAAAATTAAAAATTGTACTATTCAAAATCCTCAAAAACAAATAAGTAAAAAAAAAGAAACATTTTCTCTGTTTAATACATGTTCACTCTTAGGTCCATATAAACCACAGATAAAACATTTTTCTTTTGGTTGTCCTTGACTGGTAAGATGTTTCACCAAAGAATGTCATTCTTTGTTCCTTTTGCACTCTGGCTTCATCACCATACCTACTATGGTAGGTAATCTGGAATTGGTATTGATTGAGCTTTTAACCTGTTCAAAATAATTGACTATTTCCAATAATTCATCAGCATTTGATATCTTGTTCCTATAATTAAGTTAAATATTCCCTCAATCCTTGAAGCTATATCATACACTGACATAACTTTTTTCAAACTAATGACATCTTTTCTTCAGATTTTATGGCTCATTTTACTATTAACCTTTGAAACTGACTATCTAACCTAATTAAACATTCAAATGGTTTTTCATCTTTTTGCTGGGCAATATTGCAAGTTTCTCTCTATGTCTAATTGTTTTTCTAATCTCTGTAAATACATACTAAATTATTTCAAGTGCCACTATTTTATACTTTGTACAAATTCTACATTTAGCGCCTTTTAGATTCTCTAAGAATCTTTTTTTTCCACCTCAGGCACTTTTCATTGATGGAATGTTTCAGTTACATTTCAAACCCACATATCCCATGCTTACTCTTCAGAAGGACATTGTTCTTTCCATGAGAAAAATCTTGTTTGTGGCTCTACTAGGATGTTCTATTATATTATATTCGATAATGTGTGGAAGTCTATTAATACTTGTAACTGTTCCTTCTTTCCAATAACTTTATTTCAAGTTAATTCTAATTAGAATTCTAGTTAGTTACTTCCAGTGTTTCTCCAGATGCTCCCTCCTTAATTAATATCATTTTAAACTCTCTGTAGTATTTTCTCCTCTTTTGTGACAGTTTTTAGGATCAAATTTCACTTACTTCCTGAAATTCCTATTTTAGGATTTTAAATTTACATCGTTTGGTAATTAGCAGAAAACATATTTTGTTTTATCTCCTCATGGTTTTTAGTTATTACATCATATTTCCTGACATTTTCAATAGCATCTTATAAAATACCTTCAGTATCTTCATCGTTTAGATCAGATAGGATCCCTTTAAGTAAAAGTCTTCTATGTAGTTCTATCCGCCCTGTCAAGCACCAATGTTTTTAAAAATGTTATAACTGAATTACCCTCATTAGCCTCTGTGCTTGATATAGATACAGTAAATTAACAGATATTAATACTTAAATATTTAAATAATCAAATTATATTCCATTAAGTAGTCTAGATGGTAAAAGAAAAATATGCTGGAATGCCAACTATATAAAAGATTCCATTTTTTTTCTCTAATGGTTCCCTATGATGCTCGGCATCAAATTAACTTTGGCTAAAGAATATCTCCAATGGTCTGTTTCATATGGAGCAGGTTAGTGATGAAAAGGGAAAGAAAGAAAAAGAAAAGACAGTGTCCCTTACTTGTGCAAGGATATGCCTCTAAAGGAATTCTCAGTGTCATACACTAGCTTGAGCCCTCTGTTGTGTGCAATTCACTGTGTGCCTCATGGGAAGCAGCTCACCTTCTCTCACCTCCTCTACTAGCTCCTCCACCTTAACAGTGGGTTAGCATTTCTCAGTTCTGCCCAGGAGACAGGCTTTGTCTGAACAAGCAGCCTTGGCTTTGGCAGGGGCCAACATCCTCCATTGTTTCTCTTGGTATTGGCTGCTAATCTCCCTTTTCTGTTTATCCCCTCAGGAGCCTAGACACTCATTTCTTTGCCCAGGCTTTGGTGGGGGGTGATGTGTATAACTCTGTCTCGGGTGCTTGGCAGACAGAGAAAAAGAGCAGATGTTACTGGGACTGTCATTGCCATGGGCACCAGGAATGTTTGTGGCGCTGTTATTGATACAGGCAAAGAGATGGCAGGAACTTGGAGTTGGCACAAATAGCCCTGTGGTTCCAGTTACTCAGGTTGCTACCAACAGTTTTTAGCTGGATGCCAGCTTCCCCACATGGGAAACTTCAAAATGACTGGAGGAAGCTTCCCCAAATGGAGCAGAGAAAGTGCCAACTGAAACACCTAAAGGGTTTTTTTTTATCTTTACCCTGTTCCAAATGTTTCATGTCTCTTGTCCCTCTCCCCTGTGTTCCTGTAAAAATGGTCACTCCTTTTAACAGGTGGGAAAACGGAGACAAGGAATGCTTAGTTTAAAGTCCTAGCTCTGTCATAACTGGCTACATAGCTAGTCAAATGAGCCACCCTCTCTGGGTCTCGGTTTCTTCAACTATAAAATAGGGGAATTGGACTCAGTGACCTCTAAGATTTCTTCTGACTCTTAAGACTCCAAGAATGTTGAGCAGAAACATTGTGGTGTAGGGGAAAGGGTGATGAATTTGGAGTTAGAAGACTTGGGTTGCAAAGTTGGCTCCTAACTTTACTCCCTATGTGACTTTGTGCAAGTCTTTTTGTTTCTTGAGGATTTAGTTTCCTCATCTGTAAAAAAAAAGGGGGGGGGGGTTGGACCAAATGACCTTTAATAAAATCCTTTTAAGCTCTAGGAACCTATGATTGTGGTTGCAGAGGAAGAGGTGAGATCAGAAAATAGTTCTGCTGACTTTAATGTTTTCTCGTTAATAATGTACTTTTCCAATCCTAAATTTAACCTACAAGAATGTAGCTGAAGGCATTTGGAAAAATATAAGATCAAATTTTTTCTAGAAAACATCATTTCAATGGGGTAGTCATAGGATCAAAAATTTAGTGTTGGAAGGGACCGTAGATGTTGAGTTCAACCCCTTCATTTCATGGTGGGGAAATTGGGACCCAAAGAGGTTAAGTCAATGTCCTGGGTCACACATCTCATAATTGTCTGAAGCATTCATTCATTCAATCAATCAATTTTAACTGCATGTTGACTCTGTACAAAGTATTATGAAAAACACAAAGTTGTATAAGACATATTCTTAGTGATACTCATCTTTGCCATGCAGAGTTAGGGGCCTCTGTACTTTGAGTGTGGTGGATTGTTTGTTGGTGTATTAAGATTTGGTTGAAAGATGGGATTAAAGCTTGACATACAAGTTGATCGAGGTAGCTCCCATCAACATTCGGAAAAATCACTTAAGGGAAAATTTAAATTTAGAATGGAAGCTATAATCTTATTATATCTTTATGGCAGGAATATTTCCTGAACCAAGCCAAAGATTGCAAATATACAAGATAATCCTGCTCTTCTAAAAGACCAACTTAATTCTTGCCATGTTCTTGTGCCTAAAGAGTACTTTGATCAGCTTGTAACATATAGATTTTGGAGCCTGGGGAACCAAAGTAGCTAATGCATTGGACTGAAGGGGAATATCTTAGATACTGAATGGGACCCTTTAAAATGATGTGTTTCTAAATCATTCACATTTTTTGACTTACTCATTTCTCTACAGGATATATACTCTCAAGGAGGTCAGGGATACAAGGAAAGGTCCCATATACCAGGCAATATTCATATCAATAATCCATGGTAGCAAAGGCTTGGAAACAATAGGTTAATTAACAAATATGTGCCCAGTGACTGGAGATACTTATACAAAGAATGAAATAATCCCTACCTTTAAGAAACTTCTTTTCTAATGGAGTAACAAATTGTAGTACATGCATGTAATGGAATATAATTTTGCTATATGAAATGATGAAGGGGATTATTTCAGTGAATTATGGGAAGACTTATATGAACTGATTCAGTAAAGAAAGCAAAACCAAGAGAACAATATATACAATTAATATAGTCATGCAAATGAAAACAACGTGAAAAGGCCATTAAATTCAGATTAATTTCAATGAACAATCCTGGTTCCCAAGAAAATAATTTATATAGAACTAATTCCTTTTCATGGTCTAGAAAAGATGGGGACTATGGATGAGAATGTAGCATGTGTTGACAGACTTCTTTGTTTTGGGTGATGATTTAGCAGTTTGAGTGTTTGTTAAGAGTTCAATGAGGTTAAGAAATCTAATGAGATACGAGAGTGACATAAAGTAATCCCAAAAGATATCAGTAGAAAGAAGAGGTATTAGACCCTGTGATTTTATTGGTACAGAGAACTCCCAGATGAGCATACTCCTTCTACCCATGTGGTCAGTGCCTTCTTTGGAATTTACTGTCTTAGGAATTTATCCAGAGTCAAATGAAGAGCTTGAATCAGAGGTGGGTTTTTTACTCATCCCTTTCCATCTTCAAGGCTCTGTGTCCACGATGCTACGTTGTCACAGAAAATTAGATCCTTGGTTCGTATTTGCACACTTGCCTCAGTTGTCAGTGATAGGTTGTCCACAAATTGAGTTCATTGCATTAGGAGCCCCTAGAAATTAGCTACTCCTGCATATTAGCTATCTGGCTACCCAATCTACCACCTTGAGATCGCTGATTGCCTAAAAACTAAACATTTGGCTAGAGTGAGCTACTCCATTCTCAGCTTGCTTCTGTACCATTCTACTGTACAATGCCTAAAGCAATATCAAGGTGTCTTATCAAAGCTGGTGCTCAATTTGACACTCATTTTGGCACCGAACTATCTTGCAACTGAAGATTTCCTCACTTGGTGTTTATAACATGGCAACAAGTCTTGAAATGCTTATAAACTTGATGAAACCTGCTCCTCTTGCCCTCTCCCTTCACTTGCTGTTTGTCTGTGACTTTTGCATTACACAATTCTCAGTTTCTCAATAAAGAAATCAGTAGGTGGTTTGTCTTCTTTTTTAAATTTTCTTTTCTTTCCCTATGGGGTTTCTTTTCTTTCAAAAAAAAAAAGAAATCTGTACTGATTGCAGAGATCAAACATAAAATTCGCACCTCTGAACCTGCTTTCATGAGCAGGTAGTTCTGATTTAAATTCATCACCCAAGTAACTTACTAACACAATAAACAAACAGATGAAGGGAGAAAAAATATTATCCAAGAGTTTTTTTATTCCCTTCTTTTGTTACTTCTTTCTTTTTTCCTCCCTCCCTTCCTTCCTTCTCTCCCTCCCTTCCTTCCTTTCTTCCTTCCTTCCTTCCTTCCTTCCTTCCTTCCTTCCTTCCTTCCTTCCTTCCTTCCTTCCATCTATATATGTTTGTATATATGTATCTAGTAATGTAGTAAATAGAACAACGCACCTGGAATCAGGATGACGAGTTCAAATCTGGTCTCAGACACTTTCTATCTATATGAGGAAGTCATATAACCCTTGTTTGCCTCAGTTTCCTCAACTGTAGAATGGGGATAAAAATGACTCTGACATCACAGGATTGTTGTGAGAATCAGATGAGATAATATTTGTTAAAAGCACCTAGCAAAGTGCCCAGCACTATAAAATACTTATTCTTTCCACTTCCAATTTATCATGTCTGTGTGTATACATTCATGTATATATGTATGTATCTATCACTACTGAAAGACAGATGGATCCTGTCTTCTGATCTCTGTCACTAGACTCTCCTCGTCTTGTTAACAGAAAAGCAACCACATGAAGTGAAGGCTCAGCTCTCTATTGGGCTCTCTAAGCCACTGAAGTATAGCTTCTGCTGTTGGACCAGCTACATCAAGAAATCCTCATTTAAAGGCTCACTACGTTGGATCTTTGGGCATTCTACATTTTTACCTGCATTTTGCAAACCTTAAAACATTGTATAAATTCTTCCTCTCTTTTTCTTCTTCTCCTTCTTTTTCTTTTTCTTCTTCTCCTCCTCTTCCTCCTCCTCCTCCTCCTTCTTAAAAAACTTGCTAGATATGGAACTGCTAAATTAGTTCTTCCCCTTTGACCCTTGTGTTTTGGAGGAGAAGTCAGCAGCAGACTAATGAGATGTTCACTGATACTTGAGCCTTGGCACCATCCTATGGAAGGGGCTTATCTCCTAGCTGGGGCCAGTCAGGCCACAAACATTTGGAGTCTCTCCAATGTGCCAGAGAATTAGCCCAGTGATGGAAAAAGCGGGCACCCTTAACCACCTCTTTTAACATCTCTATTGCATGCATTCCACGCCATTGCAATCAGCAGATGCCTCTTCTCAGAAACTAGAGCATGGATCATTTGTTCCAAGGCACTCACGCAAAAAGTTCTGGGGCCCACAATTAGACTGTTGTTTTATTCTGTCTGGAATATTGTCATGATCATGAGCATTTACATAGTGATTTAAGATCAAATCCAATCAACCATATAGGACACCTGTCAAATTCTTTGGGGAAACTTATCTCACTTTTTATCTTCTCCAGGAGATATTGGCATACAAATGGAATTTATCTTTCACTCCCTGGCCACCTGTTATCTGCATAGGATTCTTCTCTCCCTACTCTCAGAACCTTGGGTTCTCTTCCTGATCCCTGGGAGCTCTAGCTCTGATAGCTGGCCTTTTGTTTTGTCTTGACAGGGTCTTGTAGGCTTTTATCCTACATCTTGGCCATCTCCATGTTGAATGTCATCCACCCCAGCTTCTATTGCCCCTTTATTTGTGGAATATATGCTCCTTGGGAGCAGATGCTATTTTACTTTCTTGGATTTGTATCCCTGCACTTAGCACAGTGCCTGGGACATGGTAGGCAGGCGAATGTTTTTCTGCCTCAGTCTCTCTCTGTCTCCCTCTCTTCCACTCTGTCTCTCCCTCTCCTCCCTTCTCTCTCTGTCTCCCTTCTTACCTATGTGCATGTATATTTCTATGTATCTGTGTAGTCACATATCTATGTATCTATTGATGTATTCTGTAGCCATTTTCTCCTTCCCTCCCTCCCTCCCTGCCTCCTTCCTTCCTTCCTTCCTTCCCATAGCACCATTTTGATGCCTGGGGGAAAGTACCATAAAATACACCTAGGGCCCACATTTGGTGTGTGTGTGTGTGTGTGTGTGTGTGTGTGTGTGTGTGTATGAATATATTGGACCTTAGGACCCTAGATTCTGTGGGGATACAAAGGACATTAAGGAAGATGATGCTGGGGGAAGGTTCAAGGTAGAGAGGAATTAACTTGGGTTATAGACACTAGAGAGTGTGGAAATACCATCTGATAACTTCCAGTTCTGATTGATTGTTACTGCTACTTAGATGCCAAACTCAGTTGTTTCTTACCTGCTGTAGGACTTCAAATGCTATCAGTGCCCTCTAAATTTCAGCATCCTGAGGCAAAGTCTTGACCATCATGTCTTAGTTATAGCCTTGTTTACACTCATCATGAACTCTGAAAGACAAGTTCACCAAGTGTCCTATGAAGCGTTGTTTCTTTGGTTATATGAGGACATTAAATAGATGATTGTCATTTATTTCTTGAAAGAGAAACTACAAGCCAGTTTTCCATTTAGTAGTTACTTCTTTTTGTCTCTTTCTTTTATGGCAAGATTGTTAATGTAGATGTGGTTTGGAGCCTCTGGTGATGCTCATCAGTCATTAGACAAAGAACTAATTTAGCTGTCTGATAATTAATGTTTTAGCTGATCAAAACAATTTTCTCAAACTTTAGTGATTTGGGTAACTCTTTAACAGGCTGGCATCCATAAACTTTTTTTAAAAAGTACAGTATTTTGATAATTATATTTCAGTATAATTGTTTTCCTCTAGAATCTTATGTATTTTATTTTATGTATTTAAAAATGTTGTTCTGAGAAGGGACCCAGAGGGTTCACCAGTCTGCCCAAGAGGGCCAGGACACACAAAAAGTTTTGGAGCTCCTGATCTAAGATCGTGAACTGCAGACAAGGCACTGACCTGCATTGGGAGTGGGAATTTCCTCCTAGGACTTCTCTATAGCAAGGAAACCACAGATCTGGTCCCCGTCCCTAGATTCTCCTCCACCAATGCAGAAAACTGAGCATTGTTTGTACCTGTTCGGAAATCTACAACTCTATATTTGAGGCCTTTCCAGTTCTTGAGGCGATGGCTTGTAGAATCTAACCTGGATGAAATGTTTTCAAAGGACCTACTACCAGGCCACTTCTGATTCAAGCACCTGCCCTCCAGCCATCATTCCCATTCCTCTCCCATTCTGGGTTCTGACAGATGAGCTTGGACCTTATCTTGACTAGAACCAGGTCTCTCCATCTCTTCCTGGCTATTTCCACATCACACTGTTTTGCATGGACCCCAACCCGCCTCCCAAGCCCTCTTTGTGTTCTCTCTATCCACATTAGAATGTAAGCTTCTTGAGAGCAAGGATTATTTTGCTTGCTTTTATTTGTACCTCTACGCTTGGCACAGTGTCAGCATAGAGTAAGTGCTTGCTGGTTACTTATCAGAAAGCTGACACAGTCTATCCCTGGGTCTGCACCTGAAGGTTTTCTCACATGGTAGAAGCTGTCAGAGACTTCATTGCTGAGGTCTTCCAAAGCTTAGGGACGTTTTCACACCATGATGAGGCTTTCGAGTAGGGCCCAGGAGCCTGCTTCTTTATGTGTTTGTACCACCAGGGCCTAGCATGGTGCTTTTCACATAGTAAATGCTTAATAAAGGCCTGCTAATTGATTTTTTTCCTCTTCTTGACAATACTGGTCATGAATGGATTGAGTCTACTCAGTATTCCTTGCCTGTTACCAGAACTTTCTTTCATGACAATATCACTCAGTTTCTAACATGTTACATTGTCTCAAACCAAAGCCTGTATTAACATTAATCATACCTGTGGCTACGTCTCCATATCTGGTATTCTTGTTGTCTCTTCCATTAGATTAGAATGAAGACTCCTTTGAAGGTGGGGTTGTTTCCCTCACCCCAGCACCTAGTCCAGTGCCGGCCCATATTAGAGATCTAAGAAATACTTGTTGATTGATTGACTCTTGTTATCATTGATCAAGGAGGCTGCCTCCAAGCTACCCTCTCCATCATTTTGGATCTATTTTGTCTGTCCCTATATATGAGTATGATTTTTTTCTAGATGGGATCTAAGTGTCTGGAGATCATTGCTTGCCTTTGTATCCCTAGCACCTAGCCCAGTGCTTGGCATACAGCCAATACCTTAACAAATACCATCTGACTCATTTGTAGTCTTTTTCTCCCTTGGTCCTTGGATTTGGGATACCACTACTTCTTGGACCTATGGCCATCTCTCCATTGTTTATTGTACTTAGCACATCTCTTCCTAGCCCCTCTCTGCTGCTCAGAGCTTATGCCAAAGTCTTTCCTTTGGGTCTCTGTTGTAGGCAATATGATCCATGACAACCAAGTCCACTAGTAAAGTCACACACTGGACACGTAACTCTACCTTTACCTTTGCAAAGCAATCCAGCCACAAAAACTGCTTAGAAACTTGGCAATCATGCAAGTGTCTTAAAGAGAGAACTGTCTTACCTTTAGCCTAGAAGTAAACTCTTCTAATTCCAACCTTACCCTCCATCAGTTTGCCCAATATAGGAGTTCGTTGGTTCTGGGCCTCCTTCCCACTCTTCTAAGGTCCTGCTCAGTGAGTCAATTGTGGGAATGTGAAGGACCACCCAAAGAGCCCAACCATCACATGAGGGACCTGACTAATTGGTTCTGTCTGCTACAGTGTCTGGCTAACCGTTGGCAACTGCAAGCTGTTCATTCAAGCCACTGGGCCAGCCACAAATTCTTGGGAAAAAGAACGCAAAGATTCAACAAGCAACTCACTGACCACAGGGATGTCAGGGAGAGGGGTACCCCACCTCCAACTTCAATGGTTCTAAAAATAGCCAAGTAATTTTCTCATTTGTCCTTTCAAGAAAAAGCACTTGCCTTTACATGGAGATCCAGAAAAGTCTCCTTGTTTGTTGCTATGAACTGTCTCCATGCAGGCAGCAGACTTTGGAGTGTTGGAAACCCAATCAATATTTTGGTTTCATCAAGTTACTATGTTACTGTCTCACTCTCTAGATAGTTGGGGTTGGGGGGTGGGTGGGAATTACTCTTTTAGATACCAAACAAAATACATTTTGTGAACAGATCAGATCATACTTGTGTCCCTGTCCTCTCACTCTCCCTCCTCCCTCTCATTTAACCTTTAGCATGATCATCAGGGTACATGTATTCAGCACATTCTCACTGCATGGCAGAGAGATGTCACCTATCAGCACTTTCTTAAATGTCATTCTGGAGTTACTTCACCCAGCCTGATCCTTGAGGACAGGAGGTAGAAGAGGGAGCTCTGAAATGAAATCAAGGAGAAGATCCTGGTGGAATTCCAGGAAAGTCTAATCAATTGGACAGCTTTCTTCCTGGGGTTAATCATCCGCCCCAATGCCTCATTTGCTCTTTCTTCTTTGTGTTTTAATTTTCAGCCTTGGCAACATATACAAAAATGCCTCGGGGTTATGAAAAGTATGAAAATATGTTTGTTCCAAATAGTTGGCTAGGGCCCTTTTTCAGAGGGAGGCCCAGCACAGGTGTGAATATTTGTTTATAATCCAAACACTACAAAGTAAACAGGCCCATTTTGAACATTTTTTTCCAAGGACTTTGAATATTTTCTTTGTGATGGCCAGTGACTTTGTTTAACTTTTGTTAAAAAAAATCTGAATGGAAAAGAGAGATCTGGGAGCCTGGGACTGTTTGCACAAGAGGCTGGAGTGAGTGATGGACAATGGTAAGCTAAGGATGGATTCCTGACATTTCATCAGCTCCCCACAGTGGTCAGATGTAAGGGCCACAGCTTACCTGTCAAACACTGATGGAAAAAACAACTCTACCTTATGAAGCCTTGTAGGTGACACCGGTGACCTCCAGCCCTCTGACCTCTACAGTTTTCCACTGGACATCACAGACCTTTGAAATATTTCCAGCTAAACTTCTTATTGGGATTTTTTTAGCCAAGTGGAATTTTAACACCTGTGGCTAATGAGTAAGGAGACAGGGAAAATGTTTCTTTCAGTTGAGGCATCCATTATGAAGTTTGGCAAATTTTTTCTCCCTCCAGCTAAAGTCTCATATGTAAAATTCTGGATCTCCACTAGGGGAATCTGGTTTTGAATTCTGGCTCAGTCACTTATTACCTGTGTTATCTTGGCCAGATCACTTCTCTCTGGGCCTCCCCAAGTGGAAAATGAAGGCATTAGACATGATGATGTTGAAGACCTCTTCTAGCTCTTAAATCTGTGATCCTAAAAGGTATTTTCTGGAGAAAATACAAATGAAAGTTTAAGCAAATTGCTAAAAAAAAAGTTATTTCCAGATACAATTCCTCCGTTTTCTGTGAGTAACAAGAAAAACCAAGGATGAATAACTAAGAGACATTGAATATGACTGAAAGCATGTGAGCACTAACAGTTCTCCACTTCTTTGAGGAAAGGAAGGAGGCACATTTCCACATTAGATGCTAATTCTTCCCCAAACCCACTGGGGCATCTATGAGACAATGAACTTGCTCTCTCTCCATCACTGTGGGCTTTTCTTGATTTCTCACATTCAGTACATTCCATTTCCCTGCCTTTGTTTACCCTTTTATAAGAGGCAGCCAAGAGAGAGGGAGAAGGAAAGAGACAGAGACAGAGAGAGAAAGACAGAAACAGAGACAGAGATAGAGTCTAATTCTTTGGGGAATGTTTCTAGATGCCCAAGTAGGCATGATGCCAGGACTTGGATTAGAATTCAGTTCTTGAATTTTCATCCTCATTATCTAACTTCTTAAGTAGATTAGCTTTTTTGTTCAAATAACATGTCAGAAGTTAAAAAAAAATGCAGAGAGAAAAAAGTCAAATCAGCCCCAAATCTAGAATGTTTCCAAGGTATTAAAGGCCTATATTTTCCATTTACCAAAAGGCTGCTAAAGAGAAGACTAGAGTGAAGTCTGAGGGACTTAGGCAATACCCTATAAAACCAAAACAACTCAACTAATTCAGTCAATTGCAGGAAATAACCAATGAACGCAATGGAGAGGAGGGGGATGGTGAGAATGCATAAAAGAGGGTTCAGTTCGGTCGAAACACTGGTTCCTGAATCGTGGGGTCATAGATTTAGAAGGATTTAGAAGACATTCCTTCCCTCCCATTGTTTTTTTTAATAGATGATGAAACTGAGACTCAGAGAGGAGCATGCCCAAGGTAGAAAAAGGAATCTGAGCCTTTGAATTACTGTTCTTTGACTCTCAATCCAGGCTGCTTCCTGCTTTTGACATGGTTTTGCCCTCACTTCCTACTTTTGTCATTGTTGTTCCATGTTGTTTGTCCTTTGTTTTTGAAGACAGCCAATGACATCATAGGGGATGTCTTATCTTGTGGGTAAATTAGATTTAGGTGAGGCAGAGTTGCACAAAGTTGTCAGCCTCTCTCTCTTCCAGAATCATTGAAGTTCAGTATCTGGACAAAAGTCAGGATAATTGGTGATGGCTGTGGGTGCAGTGGATGACCTTGGTGTCTTCGATGTCTGACCAAGCTCTAATTACCTGCCTTGGTTGCCTTCATGGCCTTGGAACAAATTGTTGTCTTCCATCCATCCCACAGGGAGAAGTCTTCACATGCTTTGGGTAGACAGCCCCCTTATTCATGACAAGATTGAGGCCTGTCAATCACCTTCCACCTGGTTTGGCATGTCTGCCAAGATGGTTTTACTGGGGTGTGGCTGCTTCATAAGCTAAAGCTTCTTGGTGTCACAGGTGAGAGTTGGGTGAAGGTGAACACCAAAGGTGGGTGGGTAGCCCTGAAAGGTGACAAGCCCTTACATCAGAGAAGCTTCTCCTCCCTGATTACCCCATATAGCCTACACATACCATACAGGATCCATAATACCATTCTTAAAGACAAGCTCCAGTGGCCTCTTACAGAATTTCAGGAATCAGTCCCTATCTGACCCCGAACATTGCCCTTACCCACCTTTCGTTTTGTCACTCTCTGATTTTTTAATTTTTTAATCAATAGGATAAAACATTTGGAGGAAGAATACCTCGGTTCAAATCTGGATTTATCATTCACACTCTGTATGACCTTGGCATGTCATTTTACATCTGCCATCTATAAAATGAGAGAACTGGCCTGGAAGGTCCAGGCATTCTCCCTGACTGTCCATCCATGCCTGGAACACTCTACCTCCTCTGCTCAGACTACTGACCTCTGGGACTTCCTCTAAGTTCCAAGTAAAATCCCACCTTCTACAGGAACCCTTCTTCAACCCCTCTTAATTCCACTGCCTTCCCTCTGTGGATGAGTTCCTATTTCTCCTGTATGTAACTTGCTTTGCCTGCATATATATGTTTGCTCACTGTCTCCCCAATTAGATTGTAAGCAGGCACTGTCTTTTGCCTCTTTGTATACCCAGAATTTAGCACAGTTCCTGACACCTACTAGGGGGTTAATAAATGTTTAATGAATTGAATCTTCTTTCTAGCTTTTGTTGACTAAACGGTTGATCTCTCCAGTTCAACATTTAGCAGTTTCTATTTTGGTATTGTCTATTCCATGCTAAGCATCAAAGAATTTAACTGGTTCTGATCACACTGGATACACTTTAGAACCACAGCTTTAAAGTTAAAAGGGTCCTAGGAGATCATCTGCCCAACCTCCACCTCTATTTTCCAGGTGAGACAATGTAGGCCCAGTAACTTGCCAAGTGTCTCACAGGTAGCAAGTTGAATAGCTGGGATTTGAACCCAGGTCCTCTGACCCCAAATCTAACACATTTCCCACTGCTTTAGGTTTTTGTTGTTCAGTCTTGTCTGATTCTTTGTGTCCCCATTGGGGGTTTTCTTAGCAGAGATACTGGAATGGTTTACTTTTTCCTTATCCAGTCTCATTTTACAGATAAGGAAACTGAGGAGAGCAGGAGTAAGTAACCTGCCCAGTGTCACACAGCTCACAAGTGTCTGAAAGTAGGATTTGAACTCAAGTCCTGACTCTAGGTCTGGTGCTCTATATACTGTGCCACTTAGCTGTTCCACGTGTGGTTTAGTTCCTTTTGAAGCAGTGACCAATAAATTTTCAAGTAGAGATCATGTGACACAATAGATAGAATGATGGACTTGAGTAAAATAAAGAAGTCCTGAGTTCAAATCCTGCCTCTGACTCTTGTAAGCTATGTGACACCTGACAAATCTCTTACCCATTCTATACGTCAAGCCTCTGTCTTAGATGGTGATCTGTGTTGGTGGTGGAGGGAATGTTGACTCCGGGAGTTGTGTCTCCACTCTGGGAACATGATAGAAATCCCACTATGGGAATTCCCCACAGTGACAAAAATCACACCTCTTTTGTATATGTTTTCAAATGACTTTATCTTCTGTTGCATTCTAGAAGATGGATTTCTACAAAATGAGTCTTATAGGAAGACTGTCCAAAAATATGTGGTTGTACTAAATAAGGTCTAGATACCGAACCCTGGATCAATGAAAATCCATGAAATAGAAAGGTTATGACCAATTTTTTAAAAAACATTTTTATTCTGTTAAATATATCCCAATTACTTGTAAATTTTTCTAAACATTTATTTTTAAATATTTTGAGTTCCAAATTCTCTCCCTTCCTCCCATTCCTCTCCCCACCCTTGTGAAGGCAGGCAAAATGGTATCAACTATATAAGAGAAGTATGGGCAATATTAAAAACAAGAGCACACAATGACAATTATATCCAAGTGTGTAACCATGGCTGACCTGAACTATATCAATATAAGGCTGGTGTATTTAAGTGTGTTTCCTCCCCAAATGATCTTTTTTCCTCATGCTGTTTTCCTCTGTCCACTTGGCTTATGAGGAAATACAGTGAGAAGCAAATACATGAGATGAGTGGCTGTTTTTGCTTTACCAACTAAATAAAACTAAACCTTTCAGAAGCAAGGTCCAAGCAGCAAGTTGCTTCAGGCTAAAACTGAAGAGTTCTGTTAAGGTAAAGGGAAAGAGCAAAAGACTGAGAATTCTGGGATCAAAGTAGGACACTGGAGTCAACTCAAGGATTGAACCTGAGAATGGCCATGCTTAAGCATTTGGCAAGTCCAGGCTGCCCATATACCTTCTTTGTCTCCCCATCCCTGCCTTGAATACAGTAATGATGTGGTATGATGGCAATGTATGTTGTCAGAAGGTCTGGGTTAGTAGAAAGAAGGAGGAGGAGAATTCCTGGCATGGGAGTTAGCCAGTGAAAATGTTGAGTTAGGAGATAGAATGTTGGGTGTGAGGAACAGTGAGGAGGCCTTTGTCCCTGGATAGTAATCTATAGGGAAGGAGAAAATGTAAGAAGACTGAAAAGGTAACAAGAAATCAAATTATGAAGGAATTTAAAAGCCAAGTCTAATTATAGTAGGGATCCTCTAGTATGGATTCAATAAGGTAGTAGTGACATTGTTAGACTTGTGCGTTAGATCAGTTGGATGGGTGAGTGGAGTATGGACCCACAGGGAGACATCTGAGGCAGGGAGAATCACTAGTAGGTATAGACAGTTCAGACATGAGGCCATGTATTAGAATGGTGCAGTGTTAGAGAAGGGGTCATATATGAGAGATAGTGCAAAAGTAGAGAGGATAGGATTTGGCAATTGATTGTACATGGGGGAAGATAGAGAGTGAAGAGTTGAGGGTACTCAGGTTATGAACCTAGGGGACAGCAAAGATGGTGGTACCATCCACAGTAATAGCTTGATCAATTTTGTCTAATGATCCATGTCACAACCCATCCATACCTGTACAACTCATTTCCATGTCCTTCCCTAAGTTTATAATGGGATCCACCGAGTGTCCTGGAGCTGTGTGTCTTAGAGATGCTAAGTAATGTGTCTTGGATCACTCATCTTGTCAGAGGCAAGATTTGAACCAGTCTTTCTTACTTCAAGCCTAGCAATCTATCCGCTGCGCCAGAAAGTAGGTAGTATTTATGATTTTGTGAAGAATTAACATGAAACGAATTGTTGATACATCCAAAATGCCTTTCCTTTATTCATCTTCCAACCTGTCTAAGCTACCTGAGCTGATAGTCTTGGAAAAATAAACTGGAAACAAAGCTTTTTTACCTTAAAAATAAAAGACAAAACGGAATTTTTACAAATCCTTTAATTTTTCCTGTTTAATGAGACCCACTCAGTCTATGTCTAGAAGGTTGAAGTAATGAATATGTTGACGTAGTTTGGAGGGATATCTTAATAACCAGAATGATTCTTCCATAGAGTCGAAATAATCAATTTCTGTAGGTGATTATGACGAGAACTGAAAAATCAAATTATTCCTATCTTTGTCCGTCTCATTATGTCATAGATGTGCCCAGTACCCAAGCAGCCCTAGTGAGCACAGCTACAGTGTTGTTGGGGATGGGGCAGCAGCCTCCACAGAGGTTCTTTGGAAAATTCCAGTGGTTCCTGGAATTTAAACATAGCCCACCAGGTCACACCCATACATGGAATAGAACAGACAAGATAGTCATACACTGCCTGCCTCTTTAACAAATGAGACATGTGGTATTTGGGCTCGGGAACAGCTACATCTGGTTTGATTCTGGGGATGACATAGAAATATTGCTCCATGAAAACGGATTTTTTTCTTTTGACCTTATGAATGTAAGGTATCTGGAATATTATAAACATTTAGACTTCATTTCTTGTCCCAAAGGGGGGAAAAACCTCTGAGCATCCAAAGTTTACCTAGCTATGACCTTGAATTTTAGACACAGACCTCTCATTGGATGAGAATAGATATTTTAATATGTTTGTGGCTTGGTTATAGTAAAGGCGTAACTATCTGCAAAACAAACTGAGTGGTAGTTAAAATATAAGGAAGGCATTTTTATAAGTCCAGGGTCTGCTCTCTTCCCCTCTGGTCATGCGTCAGTCTTTTCGCCATTGGTGTTTGGAAAATTTATAATGACATTTTACTTTAAATACACTGAATTAAATGGTTCCCTTTGAACCTGCAGTAAAATTATGATACCATTGTGTATTTTTAAAGATTAAATATTTCTCATATTTCTGCCCTCTGCTTGCCTGTTAGCAAACCCAAGGCTTTTAGCATTCCTCACTAGGCAGAGTAAGTCGACGAGGAGCTCGGAGACCTTCTCTCCTGTTTATCCTTCTTTCAACGTGTGCGGCATCCGCAAGAGTAATTTCCATTCTTCTCCAGAGGTGCCACCCAGTTAAATCTTTGGCAAATCTATGTCAGCGAATAGTAAAGTCTGTCTGGAAAGTGTCGTGTTTAAAGCTCATTCATCATACTGATATAACTGGCCAAGATGAACAGCCCCTTAAGGGCAGGGGTGGGGGGCAGAATAGGGCATTGGATGGCAGGCACGAAAATCTTCAGAGTTCCTAGTGGGATGACTGTACAGGGTGTCCTTACCTCTGGCAAGGTAATGCTGGACATCTAGTGTGTGTGTGTGTGTGTGTGTGTGTGTGTGTGTGTGTGTGTGTGTGCGCGTGTGTGTGTGTGTGTGTGTGTGTAAGAGAAAAACAGAGATAGAAACAGAAATCGAATGGAAGAGATAGCCAGACAGAGCAACTGAGACAGAGACAATGACAGACAAAGACAGAAACAGAGTCAGAGACAGACAGACAGACAGACAAAGACACAGAGAGAGGGGGAAGACAGAGACAGAGACAAATAGAAAGAATGAGAGAGAGAGAGAGAGAGAGATAGAAAGAATGAGAGACACCGGGGAAGTTGCTTACGCTCTCTGATTCTGAGTATCTGTAAAATGGGAATTACTGTATCCATTCTCTCCCAGGGTTGCTGTGCGGTACATCTCTTTAATAAACTTTGAAACGTCATCCACATAGGTAATCCTACTAACGGGGGGCATTTATGTGGGTTTGCAAAGCACTTTATAGATATATCATTTGTTCATTACGAAAACCCTGAAGGGTAGGTGTTATTCTTGCCCCTATTTTATGGTTGAAAAAACTAAGGCAAACAGAGGCCATGGGATTTGCCGGGGGTCACACTCAGCCCGTAATTACCTGTATCCAGATTTGTGCTTGGGCATCCTTGACTCCAGGCACTACGGTGCCCTCAGCCCGTAATTACCTGTATCCAGATTTGTGCTAATTACCTGTATCCAGATTTGTGCTTGGGCATCCTTGACTCCAGGTCCTGGGGTCACACTCAGCCCGTAATTACCTGTATCCAGATTTGTGCTTGGGCATCCTTGACTCCAGGCAGTATGGCGCCCTCAGCCCGTAATTACCTGTATCCAGATTTGTGCTTGGGCATCCTTGACTCCAGGTCCT
>CM053772.1:28175272-28235243 GCA_028658325.1 Potorous gilbertii
CCAGGCAGTATGGCGCCCTCAGCCCTTAATTACCTGTATCCAGATTTGTGCTTGGGCATCCTTGACTCCAGGCAGTATGGCGCCCTCAGCCCTTAATTACCTGTATCCAGATTTGTGCTTGGGCATTCTTGACTCCGGGCACTATGGCGCCCTCAGCGGTCTAGTATTTTATCATCATTAAAGTGTTTACTCTTCACATTATTAGCATGAATTAGTGAAAAGGCCCCTGCACTATGCATCAGGAGAAAGGGGTCTAATTTGTTATTCCCTCAGAATTCCTGGTTTCAGCAAGCCCTTTGGTCTCTTGGAGACTCAGTTTCCCCCTCTGTAAATTATGGAAGAATAATACCCTATTTGTTTTTGAAAATTAAATGGGCTAATCCATATCAAATGTTTTGTACACCATAAATGAATGCATAAATATGAGCTCCTGAGAGGCAGTTTATTGGGATAAGCCTGGCATTGTGCCCTGTTCTGGGGATGCCAAGAAAATAGGTCAGAATCCTGACTCTCTCATTTACTAGTTGTGAGACCTTGGGCAAATCATTTAACCTCTAAGTGCCCCGACAGGCTCTTTAAGACTGAGTGACAGATGAGTCACCATTAAAGGAAGTTTCAGTGAGTCAATGACCATTTGTTAAACACCTATCATGTGCGGTGGAAACAAAGAAAGACCACAGACAGTCCCTGTCCTCGAGGACCCCACAATCTCAAGGGAGAGTTTGCAATTAAATAGGATGAGAATTCCCTAATGGGAGATCTCTGTAGGCTCAAATCTCTGTCCTTCTCAAAAAACTCCCCAACTATTGTTCAATTCAATAAACATTTATTAAGCTCCTACTATGCGCCAGACACTGTGCTGAGTACACAGTCCTCTTTGTAGTAATGATGATGATGATGACGGTGATAACAAAGTTAGTGGTCCATAAGGCTTCTCTTAACAGAATGTTTTGGGTGGAGATGGCCTGATACAACGAAAAGACTGGTGGAGTCAGGGAAGCCGGGTTAGAATCCATGTCCTCTGTGACTTTGGGTAAGTCTTTTAACCTCTCTGGGATTCAGTTTCCTTATCTGTCCAATGAGGGGGTTGAGTCAAATAGCCTCCGAAGTTCCTTTCACCTGCAGGTCTATGAGCGAGCCCTCTATCCACTGACGCCATGACCCCTGGGACAATCAGCCTCCTGTGAGAGGATCTCTATAAAGTGCTTCACAAACCTGCAAAGCCCTTTCTATGAATGTCAGATCTTACTGTCATAGAGACCACGTGATGTAGTGAAGAGAACACTGGACCTAGAGTCCAATGTAGACACGTATTACCTATGTATTCCTATGGAAATCACATAATTTCCCTGAAACTCAGTTTCCTTGTCTGTTAAAATCAAGATAAAAACACCTGCAGTCCTAACTTCAAAGGGTTCTCTTAAGGTTCAAATGAACAAATGGAGGAAGACTCTTTGCAAGCATTAATTCACTGTATAAGTATCAGTGGCTATCGTTATTTCAGTGATCTGGTTTTACTTTCACTGGAGAAGGGAGTCAAGCCAGGAGCAGACTAGACTATACACCTCCCTGCCCACCCCCACACTATGTATGTGTAACTATCCATGTATGTATCTGACGTTTATATGCATGCATATCTATTTGTGTATGTATGCATGCATGTTTACATGCATGTCCAGACACTGTCTATATGCCTTTTTGAACTTTGCATATTTTTAAAAAATAAATTTTCAGAGACAAGGTAAGTAGAAAAGGGATGACGACCTCTGTTTTTATCAGCTTTCTGTCTTTTAGCCAATTGGTAAAGAGGCCCTGAGTCCTGTTCTAAAATATACAGGGAGTAGGCAATATCCCTGTCCATTGGCCAATCTATCCCTGTCTGTTGTCTCTTAAGAAATCTCTGTAGGCAAATTCCAGGCACTGGCAACAGGTATCTACTCTGGAAGCTCTATTAGGGACCTCCTGGGAAAAAGAGGAGGAGAAAAAAAGTTATTCTCTATTCCTACATTTAATTAAATAGGTTTATATATTCTTTCTTAAATATTTGTGCAATAGAGCCATTTCAGAGAGAAAGGGCTACATTTCCCATGAAAATCCTGACCTTGAGGATGAGTCTGGTTGACAGTGTCAGGGTTTTCTTGCATTGTGTGCTGAGATTCTTTCCCAAATTCCTTTATTAATTATTTTAGCTTTGATAGATCAATTCATTTTAAGGATGTTCCTTTTTTTTTGATATTGTCTCACATCCTAGTGCAACATAAACATTCCTACATGATTTGAATTGGGGGCTTCAGTCAATTGAAGTGCATTTATCATTGCCTATGCCCCATAACAAGCCAGGTGGTCTTGGGGAACACAGATTTGAAAGGCTTTGGGTTTGCATTTTCTGTAATCTTTGTCTTGACTCTCAAAGGCTAAAATTAAAGCTGGTCCTTGGAATAGATGGAATAATTAGAGGAAGTAATATAATTTGAAGGTGTTAGAAATTGCCTGTTTTCCCAAAACATCTCAACTAAGTCCCCCCATTTATTCCTTGGTTCCTCATTGACCCCCTATTGAGATGCAAATGGCACATAAGCAGTACCTTAAGTTTCTACCAGCTCAACTCTTAATAATAATAGGTGATTGATTATTTTTCCAGCAGTGACAGGTCTCTGAGAGTGCAAGACCCTGGGGCACTGTAATATAATATAGGAAGGTGGAGAGTGAGGGGAGCCAGCAACGATTCCAGGAGGAAGAAGAGGGGAAATGAAGTCAACTGAGTCATTCAATTAATCAACAAACATTTATTAAGTACTTTCTACATGCTCAGCACTGTGCTGAGCTCTAGAAATAAAAGGTCAGGCAGTCGAGCATTTAGTATGTGGATATTATCAATCAATATCTCATGTACCACGCACTATGCTAAGCACTAGAGATATAAAGACAGAAAAGACAGTCCCCTCCCTTAAAGAGCTCATGCACTAATAGGGGAGACAACATGTAAATGATTAGGTATATATGATTCATAGAGTAAGTGGAGGGTAACTTTAGTGGGGAAAAGTGTCTGCTATGTGCCAGGTCATAGGAATAAAGAAGCAATAAAGAATTTTCCTTCAATTAGGCAACATCTTTCTGAGCAATAATTGACATTTGTATGGTATTTTAATGTTTCTAAAGGATTTTTACATTATCTCTTTTGATCTCACAAGAACTGTTCATGGCAGCTATTATTCTTGTTTTACAGATGAAGAAACTGAGGTTTATTTGTGGCCCCATTCCTTGGACTTTTTGATTCCAGGTACCACGCGTGATAGTCCTTGTAACAACCACAAAAACCTGGTCAACACGATTTTACTGAGTGTTATCCTTGGGGAAAATGGTGGAGTTCCCTCCCACGCCTATTTCGCTTTCTTCTCTTTTTCCTAAACCCACAGGGCACCACCCTTCTCCTGCTTCCATAGCAGCCCTTAGGACCCTCTACCGTCCTAGCATCTTGCATCTGGTCACCAGCTGCTGTCTTTGCCAATAGCTTTGAAAAGAACAGGTTGTCAGTGTTTACTTTCTTTGAGGCGCTTGGAGGGAGGGGATGGAGAAGGCACATGGGCTTCAGTTTGTATGAGCCATTCATGCGGGTCAGGGAATGGTCATTGATTCATTTCTCATCGTTGAGCTGGAAGGGATGAGTTCTACTTGCCTCCCTTTCAATGTTGTTGTATCGTCCACGCTTCCTTCATATGAACCATTGCTTCCCTGGTCCTGTCTGCCATTTGAAAAGAAGTGTAACATATGGCATTTGTCTGATGCCCAAGGATTGCCATGTGTTTGTCTTGATTTGTGACTCAATTCAAACACAGAGCAAAACTTTGATATTTCAGAAGAGTTGGAGGTTGGGGAAAGTAGGCTGCCTTCCCATGAAAAAGGCTAGATGTTTATAGGAAATTTAAGCAATGATTGTAGAGCTTTTCTTAAATGCATCCTATAACAGGCACTGTGTTAGGCACTGGGGTGACAAGGTAGTTTGAGAAGGACACTGGTCAATGAAGGAGGTTCAGGCTCCATCTAATTGTCGGTAACAAGCCAAGATGGAACTTAGCAGCCCAAGAAGCTTCCATTAAGACTATCTGGATGTAAGCAGAGATATGAAACACTTATTAATGCTTAATACAGTGATTTTTCTCTGACAGGGTCCTACAAAGCTTAGGAAATCATTCAGATCAATCACTGATTATCCTCCCAGATACAGGGATGGAAAGAAGATGGCAACTATAGACAGATGTCAGTGACATCAAAAACCTACAGGGGACCCCTGTGAAATATTCTCTTATCTCCCTACCTTTGTGCAGGCCATACTTTATGCTTAGAGTGCATTCCCTTTTCATTTCTACCTCCTAAAATCTTTAACATCATTTTGTTAAGGCACAAGCTCAGATCTCACGTAAACGGTCTCCTGTCAGGTAAAGGTGAGGGCTTAATTTCTGAGCTCTCATGAGGCCCCCCAGAGAACAGCTGGGAATTGAGGAGTGAGACACGAGTTATCTTGTTTTCCCACCTCTTCTCAGTGGGAACTTGCTGGGGACAGCATCCCACCCTTGAAGTTGGTCCGTGGTCTGAGCAGGTTTTGTTAATTGGCTAAGGGGCTGAGAGCACGCTGTCCACCAGCGAACTATGTAGCTGGGAGAGCTTAACTGGAGACAGGAAAGCCTGAGAAGAGGGGTTTCCTTTCTCCTCGGGAGGGAGAAGGAGGCTCCCGTGGGGAGAACTCGTACTGCATGTCAATATGTAGCCTGCATCAGTAATAAAGCCTACACCTCTGCTTCACTCTGGAGGTCTCTTCTCCCATAAGTTTATCCGGCTGATCACTGAAGACCTGGTACAGGTAAGACGACCCGGTAGCCCACGGCAGTTAGGCTAGACAATTTAAGGTTCAGATCAAACTTCTACGAACTTCTATAAAGATTCTCTGGGTCACCCTAGGTAGTACTCTTACTTTGCTACTGGGTTACTCGGTGGAGAGGATGCTAGGCTTGGAGTCAGGAAGATCTGAGTTCAAATCTATCATCAGGCAGGTGTGTGACTGGGCAAATCATTTATCCTTTCTGTGCCTCACTTTCCTCATTTTTAAAATGGGGGTAACAATAGTGCTTGCATCTCAGGGTTGTAAATAAAGATAAAAACTATAAAGGGGTAAATGAGATAATTGATATCAATTAATATTCATAATATATTATTTATTATTGTTATATATTATGTAATTATATTTATATTAACAATATAATATACAAGTATGTTAATATCTTATATATTAATTCAGGTTATATTAATATATCATGCGTTAATGTTATAGAGAACAAAATGAGACGTTTGTAAAGCACTTTGTAAACCTTGAAGTGCTATGAAAATGGAGCTGTTATTATTACAATACATTTGTCTGTTACACATACCCTCTGTATCACCAGTACTGACTCCGTGCCTTGTACCTTCTTTTTTTTTCTGCCTAGTCTTTTTATGGAAACCATTCCAAATTTCCAGATCCACATGATCCAAATGAATGTCTCAACTTGAACTCAGGTCTTTCTAAGTCAGTTCCCCATCCACTTATGAGAGACCTCACACATAGTAGGTGCTCTATAAATATTTGTTGTGTTGGAATGAAATGAGCTCCACGTTTTGTTATTATATAGGTTTGGATGTAAACAGTTTACAGTCTTGTCAATCTGTCCCAATATATTGATGTCAATATAAATTCAGGTATGTCCTACTGATCTATGGACAATCTTCCATTTATCCCCATGAGTCTATCTCACTGGGATAAGTGAATTGAAGTTAACAATGGAAAGACATGAGCTCATGTCCACCAGCTTCCAGCCAGTGGTCCTAGTCTCATTTCCCCCAAAGGATGTTCTTTGTACACAGGCTGTGCCTCAGCCTCTAACCCTCATTCCTAGAATGTTCTCCTGTCTCAGAGCTGCTTCTTGGGATCCTGGTCTCCCTTCAAGGATCATTTTAGATGCTGTCTAATTCTAGGGACAGTTTGAGCAGAAGCACCGAGATAGGAGACTGAATGTCTTCTCTGGAGAGCCACAAATAAGATGGTCTGATGGCAGTTGGTCTCCCAGAGGCTAGCCTTCTCAATCATCATCTTCAGTTCTCCTATCAGAGTGATGCAGACTAAACTGAATGAGAGCTCAGGTCTGACCATGTCATGTTCTCGCTCAATAAATATCAACGACTCCCAGTGACCTCTAGGATCAAACAGAAGCCCCCTTTTTGGGGGCTTTCTCATCTTCTTATATATTCCTGCCCTCCAGATCAGTCATACTGATCTACTTGTCATAGAGGCTCTCCCTCTTTCCATCTACAACTCTTCCTTTCCTTGACTCAAGGAAAGCTTCAGTGCAAATGCTACCTTCTGTAGGAAGCCTTTCCCAGTCCTCCAGCTGTTAGTGCTTTCCCCACTAAGATGACTTAAGTAATGTAGGGGCTTTGCATATAATACTAAATTTACTCCCCCATGAGGCTATAAGAACAGGAACTATTCTTTATTATCTTTTATGTCATACAATACATGGTACATAGTAGGTGCTTAATAACTGGCTGTTGATTAACTGATTGCCTTGGAGACCTTATTTTCCTGAGAATTTCATACTTTTAAGTCTTTGTTAAAAACAGAAAAACAGAGTCAAGAGTTTTAAGGGGGCTGACCTGAACAGGTGTTCTTCCTGGGGCTTCCTCTGCTGTGTCTTGGAGAGGGGCCAGGGCTCCCACAGACCCATTCCCACCTCCTGCTGTGGTGGTGGTGGGGTCCTAAACGGAAAGCTAAAATCCCTGAGCTTAGGGAGGCTAAGCCTCCCTTAGCCCTTAGCCCCCAGCTTGGGGGGCCCACCAGAGCAGGGGGAGTTGGTCATGGGGCCCAGCTTTCTAATTGGGCATAGTTTGGGCTGACTGGAGGAGTTCTGGTTGGGTGAGTCTGTAGTAGGTGAAGGGGCTTTTTTCACAATCAACATGGAGCAGGAAATGAGCTGCAGAAAGTAATAAGGAAAAATCTATTAATCCGATAATCATGAACAGTGGCCCTAGAACCTTGCGTCTGGCATGTATTTATCTAAAGCTTGCCCAGCACTGAAGCAGGGAGCCGACCGCTCATAGGGAATAAATCCAGCCATATAATTAGATGCCTTGGCTGAAATACCACCCAAGCAGCCCCTGCCAGGGAAGCCCATGAAAGAGCAGCTCTGTTGGGCTTTTAGTTAGCCAGGCCTGAGATGTTTGCTCAGAAAGCTTGGGCTTAAACCTAGGCCGCGGCTTTTCTCACCAAAGGAAGGCCTTCCTCATGTTCCTTTAATCTGGAAATGGAACCAGATACAAGGTTCATGGGAGTCAAAGCGTGGGCCCTTTTTGATTACAAAGTCCACCACCAACACCTTCTTATCAATTTATAATAAAAACCTTACAGCCTCAATAAAGCAGCTATTGTCGAATAGATGCTTGTTGGTACCTATTGGCTGCCTCAGCACCTCCTCCTCCCCTTCATGACCCTTTTCCCTTTGCTTCTCTGCGGATTCTCTGATACTAATTCTTTGGATTAAAAAGTAAAAAGAGCTTTATTGATGCCTTCTGATTTTCAGTCAGTCGTTTATGGAAGCAGCCTCTTCACTCCTCTTCCCCATGTCCCACCTTCCCTTCTTACAAACAGGCAAAAACACCAAATACAACGAACTTCTCTGATAACACATCACATCTGGGCCTGCAGTCCTCCACTTTTCTGCAGAAGGGAAAGGGCCTAAAACGTTTGTACTTATCATAACAAGTGACATGCACACCAGCAGCGGCGGCATTGACATTTCATAGCTCTTGAAAGTATGCAGAGAACTTTACATAGATCACCTTTTAATCCTCACAAACAACTTTGGGAGGCAGGCATTCTTATTAGTCCTGTTAAAGAGGTGAAGGTCACACAGCTGGTGATCTCAGGTCACCTTGATTCCAAGTCCAGGGTTGTGTTCACCAAGCCAAGACACTGCTCCTAAGAATGACGTCTGAGCAGCTTACTTAGAGAAGGGACTACTGCCCCTTCTATGTGTATCCTTAGTGCTAACCAGAGGGCCTGACATGGAGTATAATACAGGCTTTAACTATTTATCTATCTGCCTACATTTCTTCTCCCACCTTTCCTTCCTTCCTCCCATCTTTTCTCTCCCTCCTCTCTGTCTATCCTTCTTTCTCCCTCTCTACTTCTGTCTTTCCCAAAGTTTCATTATCTGAATATGTGCCTCAACTCTAGACTCCCCAAACTATGTTAGGGGAACAATTTGAAAAGAAGGCACAGGAGCCCTGCCCATATTTGAACTCTGAATCACTTTAAGTACATGAAGAATGCCCAAACTTCAGCCTCCAAAGCGGAAGCTCAGCCCAAGGGACAAGAAGGGACAAGACAACTGGAGTGTTGGAGTTTTCTCCTCATGGATGAGGGAAGGGGTAGAGCTAAGTGGGGACCTCTGTCTGGGCAACCTGACTAACAGGTGAAATGGGAAGTTCCCTGCACATAACATTTGCGTGCTTCTAGAGAGATCTTCTTACCCTCTAAATGATAAGTACCAAGGGCAAGGACTGTATCTTATCTATATTTGAGTATTCCATAGAGCTCGGCACGTAGTAGATACTCCATAAACATTTGTTGAATGAATACAGCTAAAAGTTTTTCACATCAAATCAAATGAGAGAATACTTGTAAATGTTTCTTCCGTTTCCTTCACCTGGGTCTAAAACTTCACCTTAGAGATACCTACAGGAAAGTGAAGCAATCTCACACCCAGGTATTTCTCTCATTGCCTCATTCTCTTTTAAAATCTGAATATTTCTGGCTGGCACAGTGTATTTCTTAAAATAGCTTTTACAAAGATATAGTTACTTCAAAAGGTACAATCACAAACAAACAAACAAACTTTCCCGCCACAATGTGGGGCAGACACAATCCCCTCCCCATGCACCACCTCAGTTTTGGGGGAAGGGAAGGAGAGGAGGGTCATAGTTTAGCTAGATTCCTTTAGAACATAGTCCCAGTTCCAAATCTATTGTGATTTCATTCCTATAACTTTCTGGACCAAAATGCCCTTTCCTGGACACTATTATCCTTTGTATGTTGCCTCTGAAGGAGAGGTTGAAGTTGGTGACCTGCACAGCCCTCACTCAAAAATAAAAGTCAAGTGTAGCTTATGTCATTATTTCTCTGATGGCATGGTCTTCTTTGGCAATGAAGGACGAACATACACACACACACACACACACACACACACACACACACACACACATGAATTAGTTTTCCTGATTTCTTCTAGGAAAGCTAGCTGGGAATTGGAAGTTAAGTGTTTAGCTGTGTCACTTTCCCTTGATCGAAAATCTCCATGACTCCTTATTGCCTCTAGGACAAAATCAACACAATATGGCAGCAGCCTGAGGATTAGATGTGATTATGTTTGTAAAGTGCTTTGCAAACTTTTCATCACTATATACACATCAGCTGTTGTTATTAGTACTACATTTCTAGCCTTATTGTTAGGACTTCCCTTCATGGCCTCCAGGGTCTGTCCCAATTATTCTTGCAACTGACCAATCAACCTCCTACCTACAAATATTTGACAGGCCATACTCTGAAAGAACTGTAGAATTTCTGATTTGGAAACCAACTCAGTAGCATGTAGTTGAAACTAAACATGACCAAGAATCCTCCCCACAACATATCCAGTGAGTAATTGTCCATCCTTTGCTTGAAGAGCTCCAGGGAAGGAGATCCCCATGACCCTCTGTGGTGGTTCATTCCACTTTTGGATAGCATTGTTGGGGACTTTCTTCTTACATAAAATTGAAATGTGCCCTTGTGCATCATCTTCCCAGTCCTCTTTACTTAGATAGAATGTATCTAATATCTCCATTCCTTGACAGCTCTGGAATGAATTATCTTCTCAATCCCCTAATTCTCAGAATCCTAGCTCTTCCTTTAAGACTTAGCTAGAGTGCCATCTCTTTTATGAAGCCTTCCCTGGTCTCCTAAGGTGATTTTTTTGTCTTGTATAAATGGTATCAATCAGGCAACCAAAATTTATTATTTACTATGTGTGAAGCGTTGTGCTAAGCACTGGAGATATAAGGAAAGGTAAAAATATGATAACCATAGTAGGTTGAGATCTTGGGCAATATGATAGTTTTTATATTTGTACCTATGGGTCCAAGGGCCTTGCTTTGCATGCTTATTATATGTCTGATTTGATAGAGGGAAGGAAAGAGGCACACTTTTGGATCATGAGACACTGCCTGGGGAGGGCAGGTGGGGAGATAGAGTTCCCTGAGCAGTCATGGGGCAGCATGGAAGAAAGAAAGCTCTGTGAGGGAAAAGAACAGCATTGAGTTTAGGATCCGAAGACCTGAATTTGAATTTCGGCTTTGTGTCTTACTACCTGGGTGATCTTGGGCAAATTAACTTCCCCAGTCAGGGCCTCAGTTTCCCACCTATAAAATGAGAGTGTTGGATTAGATAACTTTTGCCATCCCTTTCCATTCTAAAGTCATGACTTCCGAATCACAGAATCAGCTTTGAGGGGAGGTCAGAAGCCATGTAGCACAATCTACATCTATATAAGAATCCACTGTCATCTACCTGACAATGTGGTTTTCTAGTCTTTGATTAAAGATCTCCAGGGATGGTGAGCTCACTACCTTCCCAAGCATCTCCTTCCACTTTTGAGCATCTGTAATTGTTACATTGAGCTGAAATGTGCTACTCAGCAATTTCCCTAGTTTTCCTCTTTTGTAGGAAGCAAAATAATCCTAATCCTTCAAGTTACAATTTTTCAACTGCTTGAAGACAGCTAGCATGAAGACAGAAGCTTCCGGATGAATGAGCCTAGGAGGACAAAAAGGGGAGATATAAGAGGTTCAAAGAGGGGGAATCTTATTTTTACAAATGAGGAAAGTGAGGTATGAAATAATGAAGTGACTTGCCAAAGGCTAGAGTAGGTAGCTAAGTGTCTCTTGATTCCTACTTTGGTAGTTTTTTCACCTGGTGAGTGGGTTGGGGCAGGTAAGAGGTGGATGGACACTGAAAGGAGTCTAGAGTTGCTGTGGCTTGGTGTCATGCTTAAACCAATAGTTTAAACCTATGTTGAGACAATATGATGCTGAGGAAAGAGTGTTGGAGTTAAATAACTTGGGTTCTAATCTCTCTGGTGCTTAGCATGGTGCCTGACACATAGTAGGCACTTAAATATTTATTGATCCCTTGTTGATTATGTTGCTATTAGTACCTGAGTGGTCATGGGCAAATCACAAATGGTATGATACGACTACTTGGAGCTAGAAGGGATATGTGAATTCATTGGGTCCAACTCCTTCCTTTTACGTATGGCCCAGAGAGATTAAGGGAATTTTCCAGGGTCACGCAACTAGTAAATGTCTGAACCAAGATGCAAACTAAAATCTTTAACCTTTCTGGGCCTCAGTTTGCCCATCTGCCAAAAGAAGGCATTGATCTACACCATTGCTGAGTTCTTTTCTATTTCTGGTACACTCAGGTGGCTGTTAACTTTTTGAAGAACTTGTGTATCACAGTATTGCCCCATCAAGGCAAAGAAGAAAGCACAAGATAGCACTCACCAACAGAAATGCAAGAGTGAGGTGCCTTCTCAACTTCGTCTTGCTTTCTCATTAACCTATCTTTTCAAAGACAATCAAAGGTAAATTATTGCCGTATTTTGTTGTATTAAACTGAACCAATGGCTGTACATAAGTATTTCTCAGTCAGAGGTTGCAGTTAAGTTTACCTTCCCTGATATTTCGTACTAAATACTGATCGATGGTAAAATTTCATGAAGGTATACAAGAGCCTTGTTTACAGTTTCATGCAGTTCCCTTCTCTTCCAGTCATTCCATTTCTACCATGCTTATTGGACAACCAACAAGAGGCATTCATTTTGATTTTTCCCATTAATGTTTTCTTCAATCAAAATAAATCATTCTAAATGCATACCAGACTGAATGTGTGCGAACAGAAGGGGCCAAATCAAAAGTCAAACATGTGCATTAATCTACTTAAACTAATTCATCATAACCAACATTACTGACAACGTTCAGACAGTGTAACTCTTATTACACCTGCCTTAGAAAAAAAATCCAGCCAGTAAGCCTCAATTAAATTAACATTTTTAGTGTATATAATTTGTAGGGCAAAATGAGCTATAATTAGCATTCACTGCAGACCATATGGAAAACATTACCAGAGTTTGCGAAGTCTTGGGTTTTAACAGTGATCCATGGTGTGGAATATTTTACCCAAACAGGTTGTAAATTCTGAGACAAGCAAGATGAATTTCAGTCATTTCTGTATTAATTCAGAATGAAGAATTCATTGTCTTTTCAAATTATAACAAATTGGAGAGCAATTTCCCCCTAAACAAATCAAGGAAATTGAAAAATTACTTTTCTGCGATCTGTGTTCTGTATCTTTCTCTTTTTTTAAAGGCTTGCTTTTATGATTCTGGATGTGTGTCCTAATAGACATCTGCATTGCCACAACAATTTTCTTCCTCTTCTTTAAAGTGGAAGGTGAACTATGAAAAATACTCATGTTCAACGTAATCTCATTCTTGGGGAGTCTGGAGCCTGTGATGAGAGCTCACATTTAAGAAGCCCAATCAATATTTGGAAGATTAGCTCCTGAAACCAGGCTCAGTGCCACTGCCATTACCTCTTCTTCAGAAAGCATGAGTGGCCAGTCAAGACTCCCATGTGCCTAGAGATGCTTCGGGGCTCCATGCAGCCTTTGATCAGGGCTTCCTCAAACAATATCGATGATTAGATCATCCTACAGTCTAAGATGATGTCCTGAAGAGTCATGTGGGGTGAGGAAGAAGCTGTAAGGAGAAGATATCTGTTAGAAAAGGAAAGAAGGAGAAAAAAAATGGAAATTGAAAAGGAGAAATGGGATTTGTGGAATTATAGATTCCCCAATTTGAAAGGGATCTCGGAAGTCATCTGGAACCTCCCCTCTTCCCTTAGAAATAATATTCCTAACATTTTGGATCATCTAGCATTCCTTGAAGAATTTCAGTGATAAGAGACTCACTACCTCATCCCACTTTTGCCTAACTCTAATTCAATGTCTTTAAAGAACTCACAAAGGTTAAATGGATCATATGATCTTAGATCTGGAGGTAAAGGGACCTTAGGTCCACCCTCCTCATTCTAACCCTAATTCTGAAGAAGCCAGGAGGTTCAGTGATTACAGCAATGGACCTGAAGTCAGGAAATTCTATGTTCAAATCCAGTCTGAGATATTTACTAACTCTGTGACCTTGGATAACTCATATAGCCTCTGTCTGCCTCAGTTTCCTCATATGTAAAATGGGGATGAGACTAGCATCTATCTCCCAGGGTTGATGTGAGATATTGTTTGTAAAGTACTTTGCAAGTCTTAAAGAGCTATATAAATGCTGGCTGTTACTATTATTGATAAAGTTGAGTCAACTGAGGTGGTGACTTTTCCATGATAACATGGATGGAATTGACAGTCCGTATTGGAACCCACAACCTTGAATTCAAGGCCAAGGTTCTTTCCACTCTACTATGCCAGAGGTTGTCCTGTAAAACATTAAGACTCAGACAAAACAAATCCAACTTCTTAGGACTTTTACTTTTTTCTCAAAATGTATTTTCCTCAACTCTGTTTTCCCCCTACGTAGAGACGTTGGGATGCTGGTGAAGAGAAGGCTAGCCTAATTTTCTTGCACGGATGTTTCTTATTAAATGGAGCCAGCAAAAACAATTAGATTCATTGTAAATATTGACTCGGCCTCTGTTTATGTTTTCTGGGCCCAGTGCCTTCTGGTCAGCAACTTTATGTGGACACTGACACCACGGAAGATGTTGTGTTAGATTTCAGTAAACAGTCTAGGCTTCAACAGGGACTTCCTGGGACTCTCTTAAATGGTTATTTAGGCAAAACCACATCTTAGAAAATCACCGCAGTTACAACTAGGGGAACTCAAAAGGAAGAGAGGTCTTCACATCATCCACCATGGACTGCAATCTTCCCACCCAACCCCTGCTGCCATGTCTCCCAGCAGCAAGTTCCAACACTGTCCCACTAACAGAGGGCTCTCTGAAGCAAGGAAGGAGTGGTTCAAATATTCCAATTGAGGCTTCTCCAAGGGCTTTGTGAAATTTCTTGGAGTACAATAATACTCTAAACAGACCACCCACCTCATCAGAGAGGTGGGGAGCTCCCTTGGGCAGAAGGTTAGCATATGTCTTCAGACATGGTCACAGTGTTTGCTTACCTCTTTTCCTTTATTATAAGGGGAGGTTGCATTCCAATTATGATGGTATTTGGGGGAAGGGGTAATTCAGAAATGCTCTGATGTAAAAACAAAAGGCATCAACAATTTTTTTAAATGGTCATGAGCAGGATCCAATTGGTTTGTAATTTGTTCACTGTCTTTTCTTGTAAGGGATTTTCAGCAGTATTAATAATAAAATCATATTAATAGCAGACATTTAAAGCTTGCAAGTGCTTTACATATTTGTTATGTCATACAATCTTCTCAGTAACTCTTGGGGGTAGGTGGTATTACTATGCCTATTGTACAGATAAGGGTACTGAGACATAGAGAGGCTAAATGACTTGTCCAGGGTTCATGGAATAGTAAGTAACTGAAGTTGGATTTAACTCAGTTCTTCCTGACTCAAGGCCCAGTGTTTTATCCACTATATCACCTAACTGCTATTTTTTCCCTTGTATTATACATGGGGTCAGATCTATTTTAGTCTGAGGCTTGTTTCGATTCTACAAATAGCCACATGTCAGTACATTGACATCCTTTCCTATCTTCATTTGTGTGGCTGTTCTCATTGTGTTTGAAAGCAGGAGAAACTGATACATGATGGCATCATGGGTGGAATAGTATAGGGAATTTTGAAAGTGCAAATGAAGAGGTCAGATAGCCTCCAAGCCAAGGCATTTCCCTCCCCCTATCCTAGGGAATGCAAGATTTATGACTCCCAGTTTGCACTCTCAGGGTACAACCTGGAGCTGTCCTTATACCTGGAAGGAGGGAATGGGGTCTAGAGACAGGCAGGAGTTCCATCTACCTTCTGGTCTTGTGACTTTTGTGAGAAGGTCACATCCAGAGACAAAGGAAAAGAATCAGCAATCTGGGACAGTGGCAGTGGATAGACAGAGCACCGAATCAGGGACAAGTGCATAGCTGGGCTATGCAAGGGTAGATCTAGACCAGAGGCTGCAGGGAACTGAGCTCCTTTGATGCGGTGGCGTTATTATCTGAATGGGTAGATGTTTCATTTTTGTGCATGACTCCAGTTTTGTTCATTCCCTGCTGTTCATACTGGAGGATTTAGGGAGGAAGAGAGTGGTTCGAGTTGAGAGATTAAAGTTAGCACTTCCCAAATAGAGGAATGAAAATTAATACTGACTCTCACAGCCACTTTGGATTATGGGTTTTTTGGCTAAATATTGCTTTTATTTTTCCCAATTATAGATCAATGCTGGAATAATTAGGGAATGCAACAGGGAGCTGTAGGAAACAGTTTTCCTAGAGAAGGATGAGGGTAATTACCCAATCTTATAGCAATGTGACTAAGGAGAGAGATGAGCTTGAAGTCAGGTAGGTCTTGATTCAAGCACTATCTCTGATGGGGTGTATGGGCTATTCAAGAAGGACTAGTACCTCTGGTGGGAGGGTTTGCCAAGCCCTTTTCAGGGCTGCTCATCCATCTTTGGTGGTCATCCATCCCCAAACATCCACCTGTGGCTCCAAAAGGCTGGAGTATGTACAATGGCCACACCTGGGAAAACACATCAGCAGACAGGCTAAACCAGATTGAGGACAGTTGACAGGCCTCCAACACTTTGGTGAGTTAGGGGGATGTCTGCCCCAAGCATGTGAAGACTTTCCATGGTGGAATGAGTAGTGGATGAGAACAATTTGTTACAAATAGACAAAAACAAGGGTCATGAGTTTATACATGAGGATCTCTGTGAGTCATATATTGACTTAGATTGAAGGATGAAGCAGGCTCTGTGGAGCATCTAGAGCTGGGTCAGACATTGAAGATGCCAAGGTCAACTGCATCCCAGGGCATTGCCATTCCTCCTGACTTTTGCCTTGCCCCTAGACTCTGATGACTCTGGAAGAGAGAGCAAAGCCGATGACTTAAATCCAATTGATGCACAAGTCAAGCCATTACCCTATGATATCATTGGTTCCCTTTGAGAAAGAAGGCTGAACAACAACCTGGGGCAAGTCACTAAGCCTTTCAATGTTCCAGGGCCAAAGATGTTGAACTTGGGCCCAGCTAGCAATATGGGGCCTACAACACTCCCGAATACAGCCTGAAACAGATTAAAATGTAGTTGAGAAATAGTGAACAAAATAAATAAACACACAATAAAACACAGACAATATTACATTTTCAATCTAAATCAATATATGGCCCACAGGGATCCGCATGTACAAATTAGTGGCCCTCATTTCAATTTGTCTGACGTCACTGGTCTAAACAATTCCTAAAGATATAAATTACAGAAAAGTTGCCGACTGTGGTTACTAGAAGGATTTTTCTTATCTGAGGGTTTCTGATTTGAACGAAATCCCAGGTCCAGTCCCTTTCCCTACCCTTCACACACACACACACACACACACACACACACACACACACACACACACACACACCAACCTCAACGTAAATTTGGCATGGAGCTACAGAGAGAGAAGTACCGAGATCTCAGAGAGTCGGACAAGAGGTAAGAACAAAAAAAAACCTTGATGAAAATGACAAAGATGACAATGGTACCAATAACAACCGGCCTTTACGCAGCGCCTTAAGGTTGCAAAGCTCTTTGCGAAGAGCTGCATCCTCTGGGATAGAGTGATGCACATAACTGGTGTGGGCGGGGCAGGGTGAAGCATACTTCATTGACAGTCTGTTTCTCACTAATGAGTCAGGCCCTGACCATAATCCCCTCTAGCTGCTAGGCTAAGTAAGCCCCTACAAGTTCGGGGAGCTTAACTTGCTTTTGGAATTATTTGGATCTCAAGTTAGAGAGATGATAGGTAAGTATCAACCGCTAGCCAGCTTGGAACACCTCCTTCGGACTGACTGCTTTTTAAAAGGCTTTAATGATTTCTTCTGTTTTTGACCATTCGTTACCTGATAAAATACCCCTGTCATTTACCTTTTCCTTATAACAAAGAAAAACAGTCAAGCAAAATTGATTGACAAAATGGCTTCATTTGACAATGTGGACAGCATCCTAAACGTGTGGTCTCCCCCCTTCTCTACTATAAAAACGACAAGATTACTTATTACCATCACTCAGAGATCAGCTGCTTTTAATGATTACTTTTCATGATTGTAGTCATTTAGACTATAACTTGACTGGAATTGTGACAACGTGTAGACATCTCTTTATTTTTTTCTTTTTCTAAGACTTTCTAAGAAGGAAGAAAATAGGAAGCCTATAAGAGGAAGACCCTGACTTGTTTTTGCTCTTCTGAACTTAACAAACACCTTATAATTTCTACATACCAAATAGAATAAAATGAGAGGATTGTACATAGATCTATACATCTCTATTATGTACAGCTTGCTCTTAAGTATAATATAATGAGTTTGATATAATAAATTCAACATAAAACTTTCAAAACTGTCCTGCCTATCTGTGTTTCCTTTTTTGCTTCTTTATATTCTTTTTTGTGCAATAAATTTGTTTCAACGACCCTAAGAGATTCTTTCTTATAGAAAACAAGGAATTATCAGCACATGAACAATTTTCTTCATGATCTCAATTTCAATTGCCCAAGCATAATTAATAATAGACACAGGCAGTTTTTTGGAGGTCCATCTTCTGACCTCTTAAGACAACTTGGAAAGTCACCTATATGCCAAAAAAACCAATTCCAAAATGACTTAATAAGTAATCTCTTTTATTTTGTATTATCACTGGAAGTCAACCAGAGAACAACACATGCTTCAAATGGGGAACATTGTCTTTAGCCAAGTGTAAATATGGCTGATGCTAGCTGGCTGTTCCCAGGGTGTGTATATGGTATGTGCACAGTGTGTGCAAAAATGATGAGAGATTTTATTATGGGCCCCAACAAGGAATAGAGAAGAAGACCTCCCCCTCCCTAGTCTGATACACAGAATGAAGTTGAAAGCCAAAGATATAGTTCTGGAACCAAGCATTCATTTTTCTAGTTGGTGCCCACTGGCATACAGTGACAGTCTGTGTGCTTGTGTTTTCAATGATTTCAGGGCAACTCTCAAGATTTCCTCTCCTTTTTTCTTTTTTTTTTTTTACTCCCACCCTTATTCCCAAATAAAGACGGGAATGTAGAGAATGTTTTCCTTTGAACCAAGAAATCTCGGGGGCTCTCTTGAAAATGGACTGAGCACTTCCAGCCACAGAGCACATGCAGCAATGTGTAGCCTTCAGCACCAGCAGGGCCCCAACGCTACAAAATGTTCCATAATCTGTCTTTGCAGTAGCAGCTGCAAAACAGATGGAAACTTGGGGTGGGTAAATCATTCAGCCGCTTGTCCCATAGAAAAGATCCAGGTTGAAAAGTAAGAGAACATTTTCTACCAAGATTTTACTTGAAAAACAAAAATCAGCTTCATGTTGAGCTGTGCAGTAGGAAGGTCTTCAGGGAATGGGTTTCTTTCCAACAGGGAAAAGGACTAGAGCAGGACACAGCCCTACAGCAATCCCAACCCTGACCTCAGAAAACAAATCCAGTTGGTGAAAGAAGGCGTTCTAACCATCTTGTCTAAAGATGTCCTTTCATCTTTTTCTGCGTCTGGCATTTTCTGTAACCCAAAGAATGACAGGTTGGGACCAAATGTAGTTTGGGTTATGGGAAGGATCGAGGGAATAGGTTTAGGGATAGAGAATGCCCCCTTTTTGGGGTGGAGTCAGGGAAGGGTCCAAGAAGAACAACTGGTGACAGGACATTCTGGCTGGAGACCCTGCCACACAAGGAGACACAACTGGGAACAGCTGGATGAGGGTGGGGCTCTGGTGTGAAGGGTCTGCTAACAGGCTTTCCTTGTCCAGCCAAAGAGAGGAAAGCCATGTGTTATTACCAATTTGGTCATGGTCCTCATCTCAAGGGCAAATAGTGATAGAGTAAGGAAAGGTCTTGTTCTGTTCTGTTCTGTCCTGTCTTCCTCTCTCCTCTTGTTTCCTGGAATAACAGGATTTCAGAACTGGAAGGTCTGAGGTCATAGAGAGCACTTGCTTTCCCTTTCTTCATTATTTTCTGTTTCATCCTGTACATAGTTTGCTTTGTATATCTTTGTATATACAAAATACATACAAGAATGGGTCAGAATCCGTTAAAGACTTTAACTTGAAAAGGCCACGGTCTCTCACTGCATCCTGGGTGATCTCCAGTTGTCCTGATTCATATCTGGCCACTAGATCCAGATGACTCTGGAGGAGCAAGTGAGGCTGGTGACTCTGCACAGCCCTGCCTCACTTCAATTCACTTGCATGTCAAGATGTCATGGTCCTATTCGAGAACCAACGACTAACAGGAGTCTTGAGGACAGGGATTGTCTTGTGGTTCTTTTTGCATCCCTGGGGCTTAGTACAGTGATTGGCACATAGTAGGTGCTACTGCAACATGCCTGGCAAATGGGCATTCAATCTCTGTTTGAAGTCCTCCAATGAAGGAGAGCTCACCACATCCTGAGGCAGCCCGTTTCATTTTGGAATAGTTTTAATCATTAGGGATTTTTTCCTTACCAGAGGCCAAAATTTGCCTCTCAGGAACTTCTACCCATTGGTCAAGTTGTGCCCTTTGGAGCCAAACAAAATACATCTGATTGCTCTCCTCTCCAGCTTTCCTGTGGAACTTGCAAAATGAGACATATGCTGCCAACACAGGGCAGCTGGCATCAGGACAAAGTCTACAGAAAAGATTCTCGCTACCAAACTAGAGAGAATTTTCGTGTAGCCTGATCAATATATCAGTCATGCTAAGTTTTTGACTGAGACTTCTCTATGGTGAACTTTTTGTTATAACATCATAGAGATGTGACTGGTCTCTATAAATCATGAGGGGTATAACTACTTAGGCAGATAGGAGAACCAGAGATCAGAGACCTGGGAGAAGCCACACCCCCTTCCCCACCCCCATTCCTGCTTCTAGCCCAGCCCTCACAGGCATTATCTGTTGAGCTGGTTCCTGTGGAGAAGGGACAAGACACTCCTACAAACTGCCAGCCATTTCTCTGATAAGAGCTTGATATTCAAGATATCAATATATATATATATATATATATATATATATATTTCATGTGGTGGTGAATACTTTGTAGTTCTTTTGAGAACTGGTCATATCTTTTAACCACTTTTGTACTAGAAAATGGCTATTAATTTTTTATCTATACATGTATGTATTTTATGTATGTATAGGTATGTATACATATGTATATATGCACACATAGATATATACATATATGCATATATATACATGCATGTATATATATAGTTATGTATATCTATAGTTAAATATATAAAAAATTGTATATAACTATAGGTATATAACCATATATACATATAACTTTGCTATTGTATATATCTATAGTTATGTGTGATTGTGGTTATATATACAGTTATATATTTACAACTATATATAAATGTATCTATAGTTATATCTATAACCAGACTGGGATGTTTGGTTCCCTTAGTTGCCCTTAGTAGGGACTTAGCAATGATACTCACCCAGGAATTTTCACTCAAGACAAAATCCCTGCAGTTGGTAGGTGTCACTTTCATTGATTTGGTACAGGACCTGAGCAGGGTATCTCCCAGGATCCTTTATCACTGTATCCCAGGAATACCCCATATTTAGCTCTGTCTCGAGTTCATGGATCCAGTTTTGTTCCTTCATAGACTTAGACTTAATGCACTGCTACATAAGTTTCCACAAGCCAGGTGCCATCTGCTCAATCCATTTTCTCTTCCAAGGCTCTCGTGCTTGTTTGATGTCTCATATCTCTACCCTTCACATGTTCATGTTTGGACATTAACCAGGCAATGAAATTGATGTTAGGAAGCCAGGGTTCTGGTGGTACTGATACCAGGGAAATCGTTTTTTGGTTAGATCATTCCTAACTGACAATGAGAGGCAGCCAGGTGGTGCAGTGGACAGCATCAGACCTGGAATCAGGAAGATCTGAGTTCATATCTGCCCTCAGACAGTTACTAGTTGTGTAACCCTGGGTAAGTCATTTCACCCTGTTGGCCTCCTTTCCGCATCTCGAAAAGGAAAGGGCAAATCACCCCAGTTATCTTTGACAAGAAAACCCCCAAGGGTTGTGGAGAGTCTGCCACAACTGAACAACAAAAATAACTGACAATGAGTCATCTTTTTCCAAAAATAAAACTGCCATGAAGAATGCTTTTTTTTTTTTGAGTAATTGAGTCCACATTCAAAATAAAGATTTAAGTATCTGTATTAGCTCAAGGGCAAGCGAAACACATTTAGACAAATTTGTAGAGACATTAAACAAGTTTCTAGAGAAACAAAGGATCCCAGTGTTAGAGGCAATGGCAGGACTATTATCTTCTACCTCCAGAAGTAACTGCATCTATAGCATTGAAGAGGAATTTTTAAAAAATGTTTGAGAAATTAAAATTGGGTCCAAGGAAACAGAAGGAGAGGCAGCCTGGTGTAGTAGATGGAGGACTGATATGAGAGTCAGGAAGACTTCTTCCTCCAAAACATATTCACTTGGACAAATCACTTAAACTCTTGGTTAGGAATGTGCTGGAGCCTATAGTAGAAAATTTCTTATTGATTTTCAGGGTAAGCATTTATGTCTTAGAAGTTGGCAATTGCTGTAAATCTGTGCTTGATTTGTTTCATTGAGTGTCTAGACTTACATTCTAATAACGCAGATTACGTTTAAAAGTGAGTATGCTTGGGGCAGATAGGTGGTGCAGTGGATAGAATACACTGGCCCTGGAGTCAGGAAGGACTTGAGTTCAATCATGACCATAGATACTTACTGTGTGGCTCTTGGGAAAGTCACTGATCACCTCTCACCCAAATCCAGACCTTTTTTTCCCGGAGAACCTGGTTGTCAAATATTTACTAGCATATCTTTGGTTTTGTTGACCCAGGCAACACTCTGTTACTATAAGGTATAGATGAGTTGCTCATCTGCCTCTTTGGAGGGAGTAGGACTATCAGCAATCCCTGATATCAATGAAATTGCAGATCTGCACACATAGAGAAAGCTATCAAATGCCTTAAAGTTCTAGTTTCCATCTTTTATTGAAAGAAGGAGTATATTTTTAGGAGTAACAAGTAAGACTGATCTGGGTATGGAACACTGGGTATATTATTAATTTCTGTTGATGTATTGATTGGTTTTGCTGATTTTTTTCTTTAAAAATTGTCTGTTGTGTAGGCTGGCTTTCTGAAGAGGGAGAGATGTAGGCAATGTAAAAACAATAAAAAAAAGTTTTCTTTTAAAGAATAAGGCTGAAAATTGAATACAGGTCAAGATAGGGCTAAAAGAGAGTCATCCAAGTTTTTCTCTGAGGACAAGAATGAGGAGACAAAGGAGAAACAACCTGGTTCCAGGCCCACTTCTGCGACCTTAGCCTCAGTTTCCTGATCCTGCCCTCTGTGTTCAACAGGGGTGCTCATAGAACCATAGGCAAAGAGCTGGAAGGGATTTTAGAGGGTCTGTCATCTATTCAAAGCCTCTCATTTGATAGATGAGGAAACTGAGGCCCAGGGAAATGAGGTAGTGGAAAGGAAAGCAGAGTTCATCTACTCACTCAATCAACAAGCATTTTAAAAGCATACCAGGCACTGTTCTGGGGGTAAAAAGGCAAAACAGAGACAGTTTTTGTCCTCAAGGAATCAATACTTTAACCAGAGGAGACAATGTGTACATATATGCTGAGGTGTGCTGGTAGATATTTAACAACTGGCTCTCTGAGAAGGCTTGTCATATTTTAAGTTTCATCAGCATAGTGAACATTTTTTCCATCACTTTTTTAAGTCTAGACAATCAACAAAATAATCAGCTGAGCCCTAATTTGTGGCATTTGCTGATCTCAAAAGTGCCCACACTGAAATAATCAGTTTTTTGGGCCAGTTTCAACATACTGGTATGTATATATTATGCATATATGTGTTAAATGATAAATTTAATTGAATAATAATGTATAAGCAAATCTTTTAAATAAATGAAATATATTAATATATACATATGTAATACCATAATATGCAATATCTATATATGTAATATAACATAAATGTGGGGAGAGAGAGGGAGGGAGAGAGAGAGGACCAGAAATGGCCTGCTGTATCTTTGAGGAAGCTAAGGTCAAGTTGACTGTACTGTACATAGTATGAATGAAAGTGAGTAACGCACAAAAAGTAAACTGAAGTCAGGTCACGAAGCACTTTACGCACCAAACAAAGGAGTTTCTACATTTCTATGTTTGATCCTGGAGGTAATAGGGAGCCCCTGGAGTTAAATAAGGAGAGGAGTGACATGGTCAGACCCATGCTCTAAGAAAATGACTTTGGCAGGAATATGGAGGATGGATTGGAGTAGAGAGAAAACTTGAGACTCAAACGAATGTATTGCACGTAAAAAAATACTTCTAAAAATCAAAATCAATTAGGTCAATAAACAAATGATCAATATGAGATTGTCATAAGAACTCTTGACTCACTCGTAGAGTTTTCCATGCTGAAAAACTATCATTTTTGTTTCTCATTTCTTCTCAAACATTAATAAACCATTACTGTTCTGTATGAGTTAAACAGTTTCTGACTTAGAAAGCAGCTAGCCTTCTAATTTCATACTTTCCTGCTTTTAAAATCTCTGGAGCCTGATTCTTCTCTCTTTCTGTTTAATAAAAGCAGACTTCAGTGATATCGGTAAGCAATAGTCTTTAAAGTCAGCGGGTTACTTGGTGACTCAAGAGGGCCAAAACCAAGGTGTGTTTTATGCCATCTCCTGGAGATCCTGAGCACAGCCATGAAGTCTCTTCTGATGGTCTATCCATAAATGGGAGAAATTGCACACAGTGGGTCATTCTGCATCTCCTTCTGAGGCTACAGTGGTACACTTTCCATCTACTTACTAGAAAATAATTCTAAAAATGCTTTATGGTTTTATTTTTAAGATGATGAACAATATATTTCACTTCTCAAAAGTCAAGAGCCAAAAGAATTGGGTCCCAAAACAAAAAGCTTCATGGTAACCTCCATTGTCTATTAAAAGTTTTACAACCCACTCAGGAGGAAAATGATTAATTAGGGAAAAGACCCAAGACATCAAGAGTTCTAAGGACATTCCCAAAAGCTCTAACACCATCATTGATTAATGACAGTCACTGATATTTCCCTGGCAAGTGATGGAAGATACCTTACTTTTGGGAATTGGCTATTCAAAAAGAATTAACATTAAATGATATAGAAATCAGTTCCAAAGATGAATGTTGACTTGTGATATTATCAAAGAAAGATATGACTAACAAAGGATGTGGGTTGATCATGTGTCAAGAGTGAGGGACAATTGATGGCTAGCCTAAATGCTATATTGGTATCCCCCCAAGATACTAGAAGACCAAGAGGATTGCCTCCAGTGATCTTAGTAGATGGCCCACGGAGGATTTATAGGGATATGTGGACAAGCATAATAGGACCAGGAGGTATGGAGTCATAAGGATTGGAGTCTCCATTGTTGAAATAATGGAGTTTCTTGATTCAATTCAACATTTATCAAGCACATACATATGCTCTGAGACTACAAAGACAAAAATGAAAGTCTCTTCCCCCAAGGAGCTCACATTCTCATTAAAATCTCATTAAAACAAAAACATCTCAATGGAATGATCTCCATAATAAATAAATATTTCTCAGTTCCAGTCAGTGGCTCACTTGTTTTTCAATAACATTTGATAAGACAAAATCCCACTAGAATAAAAGAATTCTAGTCATTCCTCAGTTGGAGACCAGGTAGTGCAATGGGTAGATTACTGAGCCTAGAGTCAGAGAGACTTGACTCAAATCTTGCTTCAGACATTAACTTACTTTAACTGTAAAATGTGTATTATAATAGCGCCTATCTAGAAAGGTTGTCATGAGTATCAAATGGGATGATATTTCTAAAGTGTTTAATAAATGCTTGTTCCCTCTCTCATGGAATTTGAGGTCTATGGCAAATTTAAAGGGGGACCATCTCAATTTTTTTTCTTAGAAATCTTTCATTCAAAGTCACAACAATGACTTACTGTGAGAACAGAGAACACAACAATGTCAATCTATATTCTTGACAATTACCATAGCAAGAAAAGGAAATTCTACAAACATAATACCATTTGTGATCATCTCAACAATGTAATCTGAGAGGGCGTGGAAACCTCTGCCTTGATAGCATGTACCCAGCTGAGGTGCTAGTGGGAAGAAGGGATTGGCCTTGAGCTCAATAGAAGAGCAAATGTCATTTGTCAGGAAGTTTTCTACTATAATTTTTTTTTAAATAATTACATCCAAATTATAAATTATGAATCATTCAACAAACCCATGAGAACATCCACAAATGTTAAGAAACAAAGATCCTCATTGAGTAAAGTTTGAAAGGAGCTACCAGATATTGCAATTTACTTGACTATTAGTTGAGTTTGGTGGGGTTCTTAAAAAATTTCCCACCTGCCATGGGTATGACCCATTCACTTCTCTTTTCTCTTTTTCTTTTTTTAAATTGTATACTTATTTATTTATAGGATTTTAAAAAACTATTTTATTTGTCATCACTGTTCTACAATAACTTCATATATCTCCCTCCTCAAGACAGCATGAAATCTTATATAGGTTTTACACATACATTCCTATTAAGTACATTTTCACCTTAGTCATGTTGAATAGAAGAATTAAAATGGTTGGGAGAAACTATAAAGCAAAACATAATACAAAAGAAAATGATCTGCTGCATTCTGCGACTAAATTTCATAGTTCTTTCTGTGGATGTGGAAGGCATTTTGCCTCAAAAGGCCACTGGGGATTTTTTAGGTTCTTGCATTGCCATGAAGCACTGTCTACCAGAAAAATTCCTTGCACACAGTGGTTGTTTCCGTGTACAAAGTTCTCCTGGTTCTGCTCCTTTCACTCAGCATCAGTTCATATAAGTCTTTCCAGGCCTCTCTGAAGTCTTCCTATTCATCATTTCTCATAGCACAATAGTATTCCATTACATTCATACGCCATAATTTATTCAACCATTCCCCAATTGATATTCATCCCCTTGATTTCCAGTTTTTGGCCACCACAAAGAGCTGCTATAAATATTTTTGTACATGTGAGACCCTTTCCCATTTTTAGGATCTCTTTAGGTTACAGTTCTAGAAGCAATATTGCTGGGTCACATTTCTCTTTTTTCTAAAAAAAGTTTATTAATGTTTTCATATTAGTATTTATTAATATGAAATTTTAAATTTTTAATATTCACACCTGTCATTTCCTGATATACTAGCCTTTCCTTATCAAAGAACAATCACTTGTAGCACAGAAAAATGATTAAAGAAAACCAATCTGCCTGGTCTGAATAGTGTGGGCGGGAGCTTATATTCTCATTAAAATCTCATTAAATGTGTGTTCCAGTGCAAGTCACATAATCAATTACCATTTACTAAACACCTACTAGGGGCCAGGCACTGTGCTGATCCCTCTCAGTCAGTTTCCTCACCTGTAAAATGGGATTAATAACACCTTCCTCCCCGGGTTGTTGAGAGGATCAGATGAGATGACACAGGGAAAGTGCAAAACTTGGGGTGCTATATAAATGCTAGCTGTTATTCCTAAAATTATTGTTGCTATTGGCTCCTTCAAGGCTCCCCATGTTCCTCTTAATATTTCATGTTTATTGTATCTTATGGTATAACAATATTCCATTACATTTGTATATTTCTGCCATCTCTCACTGATGGACACCTATTTTGTTTCAGTTTTTTTGTTGCCACAGAAGGTACTGCCATATCTGTTTTGGTGTATGAGAAGGTGTTCATTTTTTAAGCTCTTCTCAAATTCAAAATCTAAGAGTATTTTAAAGCAATAAACTCTGTTTTTTTCCTTCCTCAATATCAAAGCGGTCTTTTTTCCCTGATTAGCTAAAACCTTTCACAAAATAATTCTCAGCTGTCCTTCCAGATTTATTTTTTTCCACAATATCATTCCCCTTTTTATATCCTATGGTCCAGACAAGCTGGCTTGTTAGCCTTGGAAGGACTTCTGTATCATGGCTTCACCTGGTGATGGAGTGCAAAGGTCAGGGGAATGTGAATCAGGAAACTGGGTAAGATTTTGAGTTTCCACACCTACTGGTTGTATGGCCAGAACAATCAATTAACCCCTGCGAGCCTCAGTGTCCTCATGTATAAATGGGGATAACATAGTCTTTTTCCCTTCTCTCCTCTCACAGGTGGGTTTTATGTTCAATTTTTTTTTCCTTTTGCAAAAGCGCTTTTGTAAATGAGTTATTATGATGTCTCTTAAATGGTGATATTTTCTTGTCAAGGCTATATGGGCTTGAATCACGGCATATGAGAGCCTCAATAGAATCCAGAATTTAAATGCCAACCAGTCATAGAAAGAGGCATGCTGGGTATAAGCAGTTTTTTTGTAGCCGAAGACCCAATGTGTGCCCAATTGGCATAGAAGACATTATCAAAAAGATAATAGAGCTTGGAGAACATGGCGCCCAAGGCCCTCATTTTTTATATGTGATGACACTGATACCCAGAGAGCAAAAGTGACTTTGTCAAGGTCATAAAAGGAGGCAATGGCTTAGTACAAAGGCATGCGCTCTGACTTCTAATCCAATGTTTTTTCTCCTACTCTTTCCTCATAGAGATGACAGGGAGCTCAAAGACTGGGAGTGGGCCTCCATTATGGCTCCCCAATAGGGTATTACTGACTGGAGGGGCACTAGGACCTGCTTGCGCTCCCCTGAGCATGCTCCCAATTCTCTAGGGCACCGAGTCCTAAAAAACCTTCTGGGGCTGATGAAAACTGCCTTCAAAATGCCTCATCCTTCCCCCCAGACTTGTTTGGGCTCTGGGTTTCCAAGGAGTCTCCCTCACACACTCTGGCTGCACCACACTCAACTTCTCCAAGACTTTGAGCCTCTGTCAGCCTCTAAACCTCCCACACTCTACCAGACATACCCAGTTTCTCTAATATACCTTGTGATTCCCTGCATGAATCTCAGCTTTAACACAACCCCTTTCCCCACACTGGATCTGGTTTCTTCAACAAGGCTTAACATTCACATAAGAGGGCACTTTGTCCAATGCATCCCTAGACTCTAAAACCAATGGAATTTCACTTCTAGTTCAGTGTATTTTCCATGATTTAATCACCTTCCAGAAAAGCAATTGGATGAGGCACACAGTGATAGTGAAGAACAACACTGTCCAACTCAAATGGAAATGTAGACCAGTGAACCATACATGAAGATTCCTGCTGGCTGCATATTCAGTCATTTTCCACTGTGTCTGACTCTTTGTGACTCCACTTGGGGTTTTCTTGTGAAGATACTGGAGTGGTTTGACATTTCTTTAACTCATTTTACAGATGAGAAAACGGAGGCAAACAGGGTTAAGTGATTTGCCCAAGGTCACACAGCTAGTAAGAGTCTGATGTTGGATGAGTCTTCCTGATTCCAGACCTGGCACTCCATCTACTGAAACCACAAACAAATATTACCGATGTTTTATTGTATTTTTATTTATTTTGTTAAATAAGTTTGGTTATTTTGTTAAAATAAATTTGTTAAATTTATTTTGTAAAATTTTGTTAAATTTCCCAATTTTGGTTCACACTCAGGAGTGTTGAGGGCCCCATGCCTCCCTGCGTTGGACATCTCTGGGGAAGAATAGCTGATGGATGGCCCAAGAGCTACCCTGACATCCCACAGTATTAAAAGAACTAGGCTGCTGTGTGTGGAGCAAATACTATGTGGAGAACTTATGGAAAACATCAGCAAGAAGGGCAGAGAAAGGATGGTGGATTCCTGGAGCATTTCTCTATTGCGACAAGACTGTTAGGTCCATCTAAGTATACATATTTGTGCTGAATCCTTATTATGCAATGAGATATTTTTGGTACTTCCGTAGACAAATTCCATTAGAAAGCCCCATTATATAGATCCTCTGTGATGTTCAGCCAGTGCTATATTTAGCTGGGCAGATAATCCCTTGGGATGAAGATCATATGCAGGAGATGAACGAATTCATTCATGAAGGAAAAGCATTGGACACACAAATTGAAAAGTGAGAGTTCATATTCTTTTTGGGGGAAATAATGCATAAAGGATAGCTGGAAAGGCCTGGTGGTCCTTAGAGTGCAGGGGCAGGTAGGTGAGAATAATGGCTCTTCATCCTGCTAGAAGCATTGTAATGGGTGTTGCCAATCCAAGGGTAGTGAGCAATCATGTCTAGTGGACATCTGGAGGAGGAGGTGCTAGAATGGCTTATCTTATGAGCATTGGAATGGAGTTCAGAATGGAGCAAGGACTCTAGGTTCCCTCCTATTGCAATGGGGATGAGAATGGGTCCAGTGTTTATCCAGGAATGGAAAGAGAAATGGGGGTGTGAGATCGAAGGATGGGTGAAGGTCAGGGCTCTCTGGTGATTTCTGGAATCTGGGATTCATCCAATCACACACAATGCTAACTAGTTATTTTAAGACAAATGAGAAGCTTGAACATATGGAACAATGGCTGAATTTGGAATCAGAGTTCCTAGGTTTGAATACCAGCTCTGCCCCTAGTGTGACCTAGGACAAGCTGCTAATTCACTCTGTCCCTCTGTGTCTTCATCTCTAAAGTGAGGGGGCTGGACTAGATGACTTTTACACCTGAAAGGCTACAGTATAGAAAACAAAACACTAGCTGCAAAATCAGAATAATACAGAATCTACCAAATGGACTTTTCAGTTTGGAATCTGAGTTCTACCTCTTGTGATCACACATTTACCGTTTCAACTACTGTGTGACAGAGTAGATACAATGGAATACTTGGAGACCAGAAAGCCTTGATTCAAATCTTGCCTCAGACATTTAATACTTATGTGAATCAGAGAATCTGGACTTGGAGGGAACCTCAGTGACCATCAAATACAGTGCATACATGAGAGAAATCCCCAACGCAAAGTCCTCAGCAGTGGCCACTCAGACTCTGTTCAAAGACATTCAATGAGGGGGAGTCCACTTCTATCCAAGGAGGTCCATTCCACTTTTGGAATATACAATAATTATTGGGAAATTGGGGTAGCAAGGTGGTGCCATAATGCAGAGTTCTGGGCCTGGAGTCAGGAAGACTCAAGTTCCTGAGTTCAAATCTGGCCTTACATACTTATTAGCTGTGTGACCCTGGGCAAGTCACTTCACCCTGTTTGCTTTAGTTTCCTTGTATGTAAAATAAACTGGAGAAGAAAATAGCAAATCACTCCAGTATCGTTGCCAAGAAAACCCCAAATGGGCTCACAGAGTCAGACACCAATGAAAATGACTGAACAACAAAAATTGGGAAATTGACTCTGACACCAAACCTAATTTTACTTCCTCTCTACTCCCACCCATCCTCCTTGTTCTGCCTTTTGGGGTCACTGGCATGAAGCCTAATTCCTCCTCCATGTGGCAGTCCTTCAGATAGCTGCAGACGGTCGGCATGTCCCCTCTCAGTCTTTTTCAAGCTAAACATTTCCAGTATCTTCATCTGAACTTTATAGGGTTCAAGTCCTTTCATCCCTCCCAGCCTCAGTTTCCTCTTTTGTAAAACAAAGATAATTATACCTGTGGTTCCTTCTTCCCAGGGGTGTTAGGAAGATAAAATGAGATAACAGATGCAGAGGATCATCCAAACTTCAACTGCTTTTGTTATTTCAGCAGGAAGACATTCTTCCAGTAGGTGGTAAAATTCAAAGGAAGGAACCTCTTTTTAACTAAAAGTAATTTCCGCAGTGAGACAGTGTGACAGCTGATTAGATTATTTCCTTTTCAAGGAACCTGACGGAGTGGAGTGGAAGTGAATGATATCTCGCCAAGTCTTTTTTCTGTGAACTTTCTGTATATTTTGTTACCCACTGGCATGTTTACCAGGACTCTGTGCCACAACTTTCCCAGGACATGACCGATAAGAAAGAGAGAGAGAGAGAGAGAGAGAGAGAGAGAGAGAGAGAGAGAGAGAGAAAGAGAGAAAGAGAGAGAGTTTATGTGTGTGTGTGTGTGACAGAGAGACAGAGACAGAGACAGAGAAACAGAGACAGAGAGACAGAGAGACTCACCAAAGTTATTAATGAACACAAATTTGAGGACACCTCTCTAGTTACGGAGGGAGGAACATATGCATACAAGTTGTGTTACTTTACACTACTGTCACTTTCCTCTTTGTGTCTCAGTTTTCTCTGTAAAATCAGGGGGTAGTGACTTATATTCTTTCATTGTATACAGTAATAACAACATTGTTTTAAGAAATTTGAATGACTGAGTCATTTTGACTATTCTAAATACCCCAATTAACTACAAAAGCCATATAAAGGAAGATATTATCTGCATCCAGAGAAACAATTGATAAATAGAAGTATGTACAGAATGATTTTACATACACACACAAATATACATATATGTATGTATATACGTGTATATATGAATATATGTGTATATATAATACATATCTATATGTGTGTATATATGTATATATGTGTATATATATATATATATATATATATATATATATATATATATATATGTGTGTGTGTGTGTGTGTGTATGGGGCAGCTAGATGGTGTGGTAGATAGAGCACCAGTGCAGGAGACAGGAGGATCTGAGTGCAAACCTCATCTCAGACACTTGACACTCACTAGCTGTGTGACCTTGGGCAAGTCACTGAACCCCAATTGCCTCATCCTAGGTCCTCTCCAGTCATCCTGATGAATATCTGGTCACTGGATTCAGATGGCTCTGGAGGAGAAGTGAGGCTGGTGACCTGCACAGCCCTCCCTCACTCAAAACAAAGTCAAGTGCAAGTCATGTCATCATGTCTTTGATGGCATGGTCTTCTTCGACAACGGACAAACACACATATGTGTATATATAATATTTGTGTGTATGTGCATTTATATCTATATCTCTATCTATCTATCTATCATCTATATAAATTTGTGCCTAATGGTAACCATGAAAGGGGGGTGCAGGAGGCAAGAAAAAAATTTCCATCATAACTTTATTATATACTTAAAAGGACTAGCAAGTTGTACATAAAAGGTTTGCAGTTTCATATGCAATCAATTTTTTTCTATTATACTATATTATGGAAATGCTTGTTTTATTTCATAAATTTAAAATAAATAATTTTTTTAAAATGAGGGTTTAGGGTGCCTCCCAGATCTAAAGCTATAATCCAAGATGAAAAGGAAATGAAATTAGAATAGTAAGCAATGTCTTGACAGAGCTTTGAAGAGATTTATCCTCATCTATATATTTATCACATTTTAAAATATAACATTTATATCTTATAATGTAATATATAATTTATTATATAGTTTAATAAGCTTTATCTATTTCATAATAATGTTATATTATTAATACATTGAATATATTTTACATTAAATATTTGTGGTTCAATTGTTTCAGTTGTGTTGGACTCTTTGTGACACCATTTTGGAGGTTTTCTTGGCAAAGATACTGGAGTGGTTTGCCATTTCCTTCTTGAGCTCATTTTCCAGATTAGGGCATTCAAAGCCCTTCACAATTTCCTTACTTTCCAATCTTCTTACACTTTAGTCTCTGACACTCTTTGGTTTAGTGATACTGGCCTGCTGGTTGTTCCATAAATAAGTCCTCTATCTCTCAGCTCGAGGCATTTTCTGTGACTGTCCCCCTGCCTAGAATGCTCTTCCTCCTCTACTTCCACTATTGATTGACCTCCCTGGATTCCTTTAAGTTCTAACTAAAATATCACCTTCCCTAGAAAATCTTCCCCAAGCCCTCTTCATTCCAGTGCCTTCCCTCAGTTAACTATTTTCTCTTTATCTTGTATATAACTTGCTTTGTATGTATTTGTTTACATGTTTTCTTTCCCATTTAAGCTCATTGGTGGCAGGGACTTTCATCTCTTTTTGTATCCTCAGCACATGGCACAGTGCTTGGCACACAGTAGGTGCTTAATAAATGTTTATTGATTTAAGGTTATGGAGCTAGTTGTCAAGAGGGGCAGGATCAGTTTGCCCACCTTCCAATTCTTAGATTTATCATAATTTTTATTCTCTCACAATCTCCCTTAAGGAGCTTATGCTCTGGTAAAAGAGCACCCTTTCCCTCTTCAAATGATTATGTAGGTACTGATCTGTTGGCACATTGTGTTCTCCCAAGGAGAATGTAGGATCCTTGAGGGCAGGGACATTGTTTTGTTTTCTTTTGGCATCCCTGACATCTAGTACAATGCCTTGCACAAGAGTAGGTGCTTGTTAAGTTCCATATTTGACTGAATTGAAAGAAAACTGAAATACACAAACAAAGATAGGACAAAGGCAGATGAAGTGGGGGTGTGGGAAACACAAAAGTCTCTGAAAGTTTAGAGCAAAGAGAGATCCCTTCTGGCTGGGGGTGTGAGAATAAGGAAAAGATAGGTGGAGAAGGTGGCCCCTGAGTCTGGCCTTCAAAGATGGCCAGCATGTCACCAGTAGCAGCCATTAGACCCATCCTCATGCCCTGTTTCCAAGGGCACATGGAAACGTACACATACATAAAGATGTGCTCCTTTATGGAAAGGTCAGGGCTATGCTCATTACCCCTGAATAAGCGTATATTTGTATGGCATCATAAAAGGAATGTCTATTCATTTTTCACTTTCCATAGATGCAAGTTCTCATGGGCTGGGCTGGATCACCATTTCCCTCCCTTTTGCCTAAGATTTGTCCCTCCTGACCCCCTTTGGCCTCCTTATTTTTTTGAATTTGTCTATCAGAGAATAAATGATCTCTCTCTTTCTGATCATGTTTTGTATGCTTTTGGGGGTTTTTCTTTGGTGTGGTTCAAGGCCAGCAGAAGGTTCAGTCTCTTCATCTGTCCATTCTTCAGTCTCTGGACTTGTCCTTCCCAGAGCAGGCAAGAAGGCCATGAAACCTGACCGAAGTGTTCTCAGGTTGCGGCTGCCTGTACTTGTAACCTTTCTTTCCTCTTTTGGCTCTTTCCCCAGGGTGGGTGTGTCTGTGCAGCTGGGCTAAACCTGCCACAGTTGATTTTTTTTTCTCTTTTCTTTGGCAAAGATTGCAAATCAAAACCAGAGACTTCTGCTCTGAACTCTTTAATGCTGTAAGGTTTGCAGGGGACTCACATTTCTCAAACTCCCCAAGTTCTAGTGGAAATCCACTAAACAGCTCTTCAGAATGACTGGAAACTTTGTCTCTTGAAATGCCAGATGCAAAGTTCTGTACTAATGGGGCCTCAGAGGTGGTAAGGGGGTATATTTAATAGCCAGGTGAGGAGATTTCCAGCTGGGACCTAGTGGGGTTCTAAATATTCCCAGGAGTCTGCCCCCCTCTCTGGCATGTTCTCCCTTCTCACCTCCTTTTGCAATCCCTAGTTCCATTCAAGGCTTAGCTCAAATGTCTATGTCTTATAGAAGACCTGCTCTGATCCTCTCCAACTGTTTGTACTCATCCCCTATCAATTAATTTATGTATATTTAATATGTATATAAGAGGTAGAATGGTATTGTGGGAGGAAAGTTGACCAAACTCAAGAAGACTCTGGTTTAAGTCTTGTCTCAGACATAAACTGGCTTTGGACCCGAGTAAATCAATTAACTTCCCAGGGCTCTAAGCAACTCAGGACTATAAATTTCAGAGAGGTGACTGGTACTCTTACAAGCAGTTTTCTTCCTTGGAAGTTCCCTATACTAATGAAATCACAAGCCTGAAACCTATTGCTTACATGTATACATACATAAGCTAAGAGACTGATTTTGGAGTCAGGAAGATCTGAATTTGAATTCTGCTGCAGATCCTTATTAATGTGACTCCAGACAAGTCACTTAATCTGTCTGTGCCTCAGCTTCCTCATCCGTAAAATAATGGAGTCAGATTTAACAGCCTCTAAGGTCTCTTTCAACTCCAAAGATCGTACATGTTTTGTCCTATAGAATCCAGACCAGGGATGGGGAACCTCTGTCCTCAAGGCCACATGTGGCTTTCTAGGTCCTTGGGTGCGGCCTTTTGACCAAGTCCAAGTTTTACAGAACAAATCCTTTTATTAAGTGGATTTGTTCTGTGAAGCTTGGATTCAGTCAAAAGGCCATACTTGAGGACCTCGAAGGCCAGATGTGGCCTCCTACCAGAAGGTTCCTCACCCCTGATCCATATCATTATGTGATGATGCAAAGCTAGAGCCAGGAAGCTAGGGTGGAGGGAAATCTTAGGGAAGGATTGGGGCAAATTGGGAATTTCCTCCATGATGGACATAGAGAAGACTACTCAAGGTTTGGGGATGGGTCAACTGGTGGCAGAGTGAAATAAGGGCCAGAGGAAGTTACTGTTACTCAGTGAAGATATTCAGCTAATCAATCACAAACACCATTTTCAAGGGGAAGAGAATAGAAACTTCTTGAGGACAGGGACTTCCATTTCTGTTCAGTTTTTACTCATCATCTCCCTCAGGGTTTAAAGTTAATAAATACAGATGCAATTAAATTGGGATTATGGGCCTTCTCTATTTTTCCCCTTCTCCAATCTTATCTAACAAGTAGTCATTAAGTACCTACAATGGACAAGGTGATATGCAAGGTGCTAGAGATCCAAAGGCGAAATGAAGGTAGGCTGTGCTCTCAAAGAGGTTAGGGTTAGGGTTGCTCTTGAAATGTTCCTTCCATGGTTTTCACCGAGTAGTAACATTGATGTCCTCTGGCCTTTCTTTCATTCCTCCTTTAGTTGATTCTTCTGGATACCTTTAATGGTATTCCTTTTGCCTATCACGGAGGAAGGAGGGCAATTTCCCTCAACAATTCCTCAGTCTCTCCTCATTCTTGCCAGTTTCCCACATCATCATGTCATGGTCTAGATAATTCCTAGGAAAAATTCCACAGGCAGAATAACATCCATTGTTTCTGCAGCCTTCCTATCAAGTTTGGAAACCAATCTGTTGTGAACAGAAATTAGTGAGGAAAATGCTGGAGGCTCCCCGGTTCCCAAGGTGGCAGGATACACGGGCCTCATGTCATCTCTTAGGCCTGGACACAGGCTGGCGAGCCCTGATTCCTATCTGACAGCCTTAAAAGAACATGGTGGTGAGGCATGCTATGTCCCCAAGTGACCCAGGAACAAGGTGATTTCAAGCCTTTCAGCCTCCTTCCCAAGAATTTGTACAGGAGGTTCCCGTATCTGGTTGGAAGGAATAGAAAACACTGGAATTTGGCCTGGTCTGCAAGTCTTTCAGCCAGCCTAGACCTCATTCTGTGCTTCTAAAAAAAAAAAATCTTGAAAAATATGTTGAGTATTTTTTGAACACTCCCTTGGGGTGGTTGTCTTTCTTTTTCTTGAAATTTTACAGGTCACCTTCAATTTTCCCATCCTCCATTGTGTCTTCTTTAGGAGAGCTATATGCTCTTATACCTTAAAGAAAAAGGTCTTGTTTGAGCCCTCTCTGCCTTCTTTTCAGCAGTCTCTTCCAGTCTGTGGCTGGATTTGGTGACTAGCATTCTGGTGAGTTTCAAGCTTGCCAGTCTTTTCTCCCCGGATTTTGGATTCCGGTAGAGTCAGACCTGTTAGGTCTTGACTGTTGTTCCTCTTTTGTTTACTCCTTTCTACGGATTGCATCACATGCCCCCCAGGGCATGGATTGGGTCCCACTTTCTGTATATACGAAGGGCCTTGGACTCCAGGTTTGCTTAAAATTTGCGCAATCTCTCCTCCCTGCTAAACAGTACCTTTATTCTAAAAGCTACCAGCTTCCAGGTTAAGGTTCCACCTTTGTGGAAGACAAAAGAAGGTTGTGCTAGCTTTTTATTCCTTTGAATTGGGAATGAAAGTGTCTGTTTTGACAGTGAACAACTTTTATTTCTATCTCTTGGACAGTTTTTTGGTTGTGGTGTAAATTTCATGAATAGGTTCATAGACTGAGAGCTGGAAGGCCCCTTAGAGTCCAGCTCTGTCTTGTTCTGTCCCAGACAGCTTAGTGATTTGGCCAAGGTCACACCAGCAGTCAATGGCAGAGCCAGCATAAAAACAGAGATCTTAAGATAATAGATTTTCACCTGAAAGACACCTCAAAGGCATTTTATAGATGAGGAAATTAAGGCCCAGAATTATCATGTAATTTTCTTAAGGTCCTATGCATTAACAGTTGTATTTGAACCCTGGTACCGGTGTACCTTCTACTACACTGTTGTGTCTTCACCCTCCTCTGATCCCATCCCTTGGCATCATACCATGTGCCCAGATTGTGCTGGTAAGTGTTTAATTATAGGTTTTCTGGGAAAGCAACAACGAGGATACACTTTTAAGTTTAAACTGAATTTCTAACAAATTCTCTATTGCTTTTTAAAGTCTAGGTCATCTCAAAACGATAACTCAAGCCCTGATTTATAGTGTCTGTTGATTTCTGGGGTCTAAGTACTCACCCTGAGAATTTAATAATCAGGAGCTGGCTCCAGAGTGCCCTGTTACTGAGCATCTACTATGTTTAAGGCACTATGCCAGGCACTGGGGATTCAAAGTCAAAAACAAGACAGACCCAGTCCCAAGAGCCCTGCATTCTTCTAGGGAATGTGCACTCACCTGGCTGAGCTCATGAATTAGACTGTTCTTTTCAGTGATACTAACTGCTACTCATTGTTGCCTGTTCATTCTATGTGACTATTGTTCGTGACTTCCCATGAGCTGTCCCTGGCAGGGACAATCCAACATGCTCGGGGCCTTTCTTACCTTCTTTTGGCTGTGTGGAGATGCTAGTGGAGCACACAGGCTATACACTGTTTACCTCTAACTCTCACCTATTAGGATGATCAGTCCATATTCTTGCTCAAACACACGTCTTTACCTTGGTGACATTCTTTTCTCTGATTTTTCTTCAAGGTTCCCTGTTTGATTTATTTTTAGCAGGTAAGGCTACTTATCTGTGATGTCATCAGTGTGTTGTGAGATGGGAATCCTTCCACTTAAGGCAAGTTGGTAATTCCTCTATGACTTATAGTCCTAGAGAGTTGCCAAGGGCTCTGTACTCAGTGGTTAAATGAGTTGGCCAGGACAAACCAGATAATATGTGTCAGAAGCAGAATTTGAGCACAAGTTTTTCTAACTGTGGGCTAGACTTTTGCATACTGTAGTAAGCTTCTTCTTAGCTTGAAATGTGTATCAGATAGGTATGTAGAAAAATGGATGAATGAAAGATAGGTAAATGGATAGATGGGTGGGTGGATAGATGAATGTATAGACAGATGGATAGAGGGATGGAAAGAAAGGCAGACAGAGACAGACAGAGAGACAGACAGACAGATAGACAGATAAATAGATAGATGGATAGAACATTTATTTGTTAAGCACTTAACTATTAGTCAGGCTCTATGCTAAGTTCTGGAAATACAAATACAAACCAAAAAAAGTTCCACAAAAACTGGACAGTCTCTATTTTTAAGTAGTTTACATTCTAATGGGGGAAAACCTCATATAAAAGGCAGCAGGAAGAGAGCAGGTAGGGACAAAACAGCTGGTGATGAGGAGAAAAAGTCTGAGGAGCCAAGGATGTTGCAGGCAGCTAGTTGGTGCGGTGAATAGAGCCCTGGGTCTGGGATTAAGAAGAACTGAGATGAAGTACTGTTTCAGAAACCTAATTTCTTGCCCTCTGCTTGTAGCAGTTTCCATATTTGTAAAAATGGGCATGATGATAGCACCTACCTGCCAGGGTTGTTATGAGGATCAAGTGAGATAATTTTCGCAAACCTTACAGTACTATATAAATAATAGCTATTATTATTTTTCATAGGAGGCACTATCTTCAAAGCATCTGAATGAGTTTTTGGCTGGCATAGGTGCCCTGATTTTTCTTTCAGCTCCATTTTTCTTTCCTATCCAACTCTCAGAAGAGATTTAATTCACCACATTTGACTTCCAAGGATACCGACCACAGTTGAACTGATCTGAGTTACCTTTCCAGCATGCAACCTAGGAAACTTAAAATGAATTCACAAAGTAAAGATTCTTGGCACATACCAAAAGTGAGCTGGGCAGAGCTGTCTCCTGACTCATTAGGCCCTTTACCTCAAAGCGCCTACAAAGCTTAGGAAAGGAAAGGAAATTCAAAATTCAAGAGATGTTTTGAAAGTACAATACCTTGCCTCAGGGTGAGGATGTCTCAATAAAAACCTTCTGCACTTGCTAGAGCAAATAATGACAAACTTCAGGAAGATATGTTAGAAGATTATGCTGAGGATTCTTAGCATTGACTGGGGATTTGGTGCTGGATAGAGCAGTGGACCTAGTTCCTATTTTGGAGAGTTTATGTAACAGTCAAGCCCATTTGGATGGAGGGAAAGGGGAATTCAATGAGTTTGAAGAGCTTCAACTTTTCTGAGGTTTGTGGAATGAGCATTTCATGGAACATGACTACCGAAAGGATAAAGGAACAAAGCAGCATGGGAAGGTATAGAAAGTTCAAAAGAGATGACTGTCCTGCCAGCTGTCCTTGCTAGTTCTCATCTGGACACTGCGTTGTTTTGGGCATTATGTTTTTGAAAGACATGTCCAAATGAATGAAGTCTGTGTCAGATAAAGGTTAGCTGCAGGAAGCATACATCATTTGGAGAAGAGAAGACTAGGACAGGCATGATAGCTATCTTCAAATATATATATATATATATATATATATATATATATATATATATATATAATATGTATATATATGGAAGAAAGTTTAGATTTATTTTGTTTATTCTCAGAGAGCAAAATTAGGACTGATAGGTGGATGTTGAAAAAAAGGCAAAAGTTGGCTTGATAGCAAGAAAATCTTCCTAGCAATTAGAGGTCTCTAAAATTGGAGTGGGCTGCCCTCAGTGGTGGCAGCTTTTCCTAGAGGTCTAGTCACCATCACGCTTTGCACAAACAGAATAGAGGAGGGTTGAGGGGGAAGTATTGCCTCCCTTTTGATAAGCCAGTATGTGAGATTACCACTCTGTTAGTTTAACTTAGTAAAATTTTAGCCTATTATCTATGGATCAATTCTTGTTGAAGTTCATTGTTGGGAAAAACAAGACTAGATTTTCTGAAGTAGCATGTCAGATCTCTGAGCCAAAAGATAAGGATGGTAAGATCCCTCTCCATGATGAGCTAAGAAAATAGGACACAACTTTAATGGGTTGTGAGAGCTATGTGTCTAATTGACTTATCCAGGGGGATGAGATAATGAACAAAAAATAACATATCCTTGAAGGGACAATTCTACATTTCAACCTTTTGTATCATACGGGTTCTGGTGAGCTAGTTCCATTCCAATTATGGACCTTTTTATTACATGCAAGAGAAACAAAAGTGGAGAGATATTGGATACTGCCCTTATAATATAGAAGCAGTCTTGGAGATTGAGTGACAATACCAACAGGTTAGTGACAACATGTACCAATGAGGTAGGGTCTAAAAGAGACTTTGGCTCTTGGCAGTTCAACACCAACACTAACAGTCAAAGTTCCAAATATTTGGTCAATTTGCTTTGACTCTTGATGACATAAGGCCAACACTAAGAGTCAAAACTCCAAATATTCATTCAGTTTGCTCTGACAGGGGAAAGACTTTCCTCCTGAGCTACTGTGACTAGTGGATTGCTGGGGGAGAGGAGGGAAGATGCTTTTTAAAGTTCAGAATGTCCAAAGTGAACCACCCTGTGTGGAAACCATAAGAAATCAGGGTGGGGTAACTAGGTTGGGACTGGAAGCACAGAGAGTAGGATCTTGACTGATTCCAAAATAGAAAATAGCAATAAAAGAAGTCAGAAACATAATTATTTTGAATCAGATTGCCACATCAAGGACAGGAACAAGGCAGATTATAGGAAGCAAAGCTGGGAAATTATAAAGGGACAACCTTAAAGTCAGTGTATGGTTGAAAAGATAGAAGGAATGAAGGGGATGTGAAACAAGAGTGGTATACAAAAATATCATTATTAAGATGTTTAACACAAAATAAATAAATTTTTCATAACTATAAAACACCATATAAATGTCAGATATAATTGTGCTATCTTTAAAGCAATAAAATGTTGGGTCCTTGAGGTCAGGTATAATTTTTCATTTTGGTTTTGTACCCCCTGCTTCTATATAGTACTTGACACTCACTAGCTGTGTGACCTTGGGCAAGTCACTTAATGCCAGTTGCCTCATCCTGGGTCATCTCCAGTCATCCTGATGAATATCTGGTCACTGGATTCAGATGGTTCTGGAGGACAAGTGAGGCTGGTGACCTGCACAGCCCTCCCTCACTCAAAACAAAGTCAAGTGCAAGGCATGTCATCATTTCTCTGATGGCATGGTCTACTTCAGCAACAAAGGATGAACACACACACACAGTGCCTTGGACATAGCTGGGGCTCACCACAATAATTTCTCCCTCTATCTGGTCCATCTGACAATGTCTTACTGACGTCTGTCTTCTACATCACTGCTTGTTTCCCTCACTCCACCCTCACACACTTTCCACCATTTGTTCTAGGACAGCAACAAAAATCCACAAAGGGTGAATGAATACTTAGCCTTATGATTCCACCTACCAACTTGTGACTTCCCTGGCCACTTTGCAAGTATGGATGCTCCTGTAGGGTAGAGACTATCTCACTTTTGTATATGTATCCCCAGAACTTAGCTTATTATACTTAATACGTAATAAATATATAACAGAGCAATAAATGCTTTATCATTCATTTGAACATCAAAAAGTTAACTTTTATTTGTAAAGAAAATTGGTTTTTTACCTCACCTACATTTCCCATTTGATTTCTCTTCATTTCACATCTCATAACAAAAAATATAGAAGATGAAAAAATAAACTAGCTCAATAAAAGTAACCTACTTATCAACCAAATCTGACAGTTACACAGCATTCCACCTCCATAGTCACCCACCTCTTCAAGGAAAGAACCAAGGTGTGCCTTCACATTTCTTCTTTGGGACCAAGTACTCTCATTATAACATCCCTTCATCCATTTTTAAGGAGGGTGTTGTTGCTTTTCTTTCCATTTATGTTGTGCTCTCATGGTGTATATCAGTTCTGCGTACCTTATTTTACATCAGTTCATATATGCTTTTTCATGAACCTCTGTATTCCTAATATTTGTTTTTTATTGGGCAATAATATTCCATTCCATTCATGTACTACAATTAGTTCAATCATTCTCCAATCAGTTGGTACCGACTTTTTTCCATTTCCTTGGTGCCACTAAAATTGCTTCTCCAAATATATTATTATTATTTAACCTATTTTTTACTTCCTTGGGGCATATGCCAAGCGATGGTATTTTGGCTGATAGAGTACTGAAATTAGCATAATTCCAAATGACTTTCAAGGCTCATTGAACAATTTCTAGCTGTAATAAAACTATATTAGTCTATCTATGTTTACGTAATTCTTCCAACATGGAACATTCCCAACTTTTGTCATCTTTGCCAGTTTGCTAAATAGTATCTAGTGTTTATATTGTGTGTGCTATGTGGCCGGTGCTGGGCTAGGTGCTTTACACATGTGATCTCATTCGATGCTCACAGCAATCCTGGGAGATAGGTACCATTTTGATCTCCATTTTACAGTTGAGGAAACTGAGGTGGACAGAGGTTATGTGATTAATCCAGAGTCACACAGCTAGTTAAGTGCTAGATGTGAGTTAAGGTAGATTGGAACTATCCTTTCATCTTGTCACCTACTTGATCCTGGCTGCTGAGTGAAACCTCAGTTGTTTTGATTTGGAAACAAATGGTAGAGAATGTGAAGGAAGAAAAGTCTGGAAAAGTAGGGTGGAGGTGCTTTGGATGATAAAAAGGAGTTTGTATTTGACCCTAGAGGTAATGGGGAGTTACTGTAGTTTATCGAGTAAGACAATGAATAGATAACATGCATTCTGCCTAGAAGTTTCAGCAAAGTTGCTAGCATTAAGTTATAATGAATTGTGCCACTGATGTCAAAAAATTCTCCGAATACCCTGAGACAATAGCTTTCCTCTATGTCTTTCAAAAAAAATGTAAAAATCCCTGCCTCCTCTACCCCTTTGGGTTCATCTGTCTTTACTCAATATCTTTCAGCTAAAATGTGAGTGATTGCTTTGGATCCAGCTGAGGAAATTCAGATGCTTAGCATGTGTCTGTTGTTCAAAGTTACACTAACACATCAGTCACACTTTCCACAATGTTATTTGTGAGCAAAAACTGGGCCTGCCCATTGTAACTTCCCTGTCTTCAGCTGTAACCAGAGCCTTATCCCAGGTCCTTAGAAACAGAACTTCCACAGAAGTTTCTCAGAAATGTTGACACAAAGAGGCGGGACTTGTTTTCTATCGAAATTAATCCTTCGGTCAATATGAATTTCTTCTTGTAAATGGCAAGAATGATGTATTCAGACTTGTGAGAGTGACTTTAGGTACAACAAGGACAAATGAAACTCTTTGTACTTGTTGCTCTTAAATAAATCTTCAGTGATTCATGGTGTACTCTTTAGAGAAGAATTACTTTAGAAATATGAAAAACAAATGGATGAATCAAAGGAATTCCGTTTGGATCATCTACGTACTGTCAGAGTTATTATGGCTAAATGGATCATTTACTGACTTTGGAAACAGAGAGCCCTGAATAAACTGGGGAAGCAAAAAAAAACCCCTTCATTTCTCAAGATTAGAATAGATTTTAAATCATCATTTATCCTTCTCTTCTTGTAGGAGTGATTTTTTCTTTCCTTTTTCAGATTCTCCAGAACTATTGTTGGTTTGCTGTACTGTATACAGTACTTGAATAGGGTTATGATTAATGCAAGAGAAATGCAAGAATTATTCAAAACAGCAGAGAATCCAAAAAAATTTCAATTAAATTCAAAAAATTTATTAAGTGCCTGCTAGGTGCCAAGTAAAGACAAAACAAAATGGTTTCTCTCCTCCTTTAAGATGAGACCCACGCACCACCTTTGGTACGAAATCTTTGCCGGTTCCCTGCTCCTTTTAAACTGCTAGTACCTTTTCTCCTAAACTACCTAGTATTTCATTACTTTGTATATATCTGTATTATTCACTTTATGTGTAAGTTGTATATAGTTTATTTGTAGTTGACTCCTCCCCACAATAGAACATCAGCTCCTTGTGAGCCCTACGTGTAGTCCTCGTGTCCAACACAATACTTGAAACTGAGACCCAGACAGACTAAGTGACTTGTTTGTAGTCACATGGATAGTTAAGTAGCTGAGCTTAACTCTTCTTTCTTACCAGGTAGTAGTGATGCTCCTTGGCCATCAGCATGTACAGAGTAAAGGAACGCCTCCAGGGTAATAAAGAGCCCTGAAATACCTTGGATATTGTAGGATCATAGCTTTAGCATTAGAAGCAAAGTCAGGGTTCATTTAGTTCAACCTCTTCAATTTACAGCTAGGTGGTGCAGTGGATAGACTGTTCTACTTAGAATCAGTAAGATCTGAGTTCACATACTGTCTCAGAGACTTACTTAGTTGTGTGACCCTAGACAAGACAGCTAATTTTTCTCAGTTTCAGTTTTCTCCTTGGTAAAATGGAGACAATAACATCACCTACATAACATCCCAGGTATTATGCAGTTCAGATGAGATAATGTGTGTTAAGCACTTGGTAAGCTTTATAAATGCTAGCTACTATTGTTACCACACAGTAACTAATGAAGCCAGAATTCAAACCCAGCTCCTTTGACTCCAAACGAAGCCCACAACAAAGAGTTCCTTCCAATCTAAAATGGGACCTCTTTTTATTTCTTTCTCCCAGCAGAATCAGAACCATGGTTTTCTATTTTTAAAGCACTTGGTAGAAGAGTGAAAAGATTCCCCACAAATGTATAAGGCCATCAGAAGAGAAACAGATTGGTTATTTCAACCACATCATGCTTGGTGGAGTGAAGGGCTTGGAGAGCATATGGAAAGGATTAAGGGCTTGACTGAAAATTTAGCACATGGAGAGTCCTTAAACACCCACCCACTGGCTTTCCAAGCCAACAATCAAGGCAAAGGGGAATGAACAGGTTCTCAGGCCAATCGAGCACAGGAGGTGTTTGACACAAGCCAACTGGGACCCTGAAACAACATGAGGGAAAACCTGGGACTCATTACATCCAAGTCTATGGATATCCTTGGCATGCTCGATCTCAGTGACGAAGACCCAGGCTGTGAAGAAACTGATGTACAGGGAGTAGAGAGCCAGACATGCAAAATATGTCTACACAAGACCGATGATCAACTTGGTGTTCACTCCATGGAAAACAGGGAAGTGGATGTGCACATCTGGGATTTTTTTTTAAATGTGGTTTCTGTGCCCTTCAGTCCATTACAGCATAATCATTGTGGCAGAGAAGAATCAAGGACAGAACTCATTCTCTGTCTTTGCTAAACTGAAAGCTGCTCCAGATGTTTGAAAGCCACTCCTTTCTTGCCTCCTGTCTGATTCCCTAGCTTCTCTCAAAACTCTTCTCAGTGACTGACTCCTGTAGGAAACTTTTCCTTATCAGCCTCAGCTCCAAGTGGCTCCCTTTTGCAAATTGCCTTATAGTTACTTTGTATCTAATTTTTTGGTATCCTGATAAAATATGTCTATATGTTATTTCCCCAATAGAAAGTAAACTCCTTGAAGGCAGAGATTTCTTTCATTTTTATCTTTGTATTTCTGATGCTCAGCATTATACTTGCCACATGGTAGATGTCTAATAAATGCTTCTTGATTTGACATAGTAGATGCTTAATAAATGTTCATTGATTAGACATATTGGATGCTTAAAAAATGTACATGGTTAATTGACAATTCCAAGATATCCTTGGAATTCAGAGACAGAAACACAGGAGGGTAGAACTTGCAGCTTTCATGTAATCTAACATCCCCTGCCTGACCATGTTTCAACATATCAACCAATTAATCAATAAGCATTGATTAATAAATATATCTACCATGTTTCAGGCACCAGAGATACAATGACAAAAATGAAACAATACCTGCCCTCAAGAAGTGTGCATCCTATTGAGAAAGACAACAGGCATATAAACTATTATGTGAACAAATACAAATGATATATATACATGATAAACATAAGGTTAGTTGGAAGATATCTAGCAGACAACAGGCACAAAATAAATGCTCCTTTATTGATTGATTTTAGGTAGTGAGGAGTTAGTAGTTAGGGTGGGGAGGAGGGGAGGTCAACAAGAGTTTTATGTATAAGGTGATGCAGATCAGGGATCTAAGACCCAGATAGTTAGTGACTTTGGCCAAGGTCTTACACAGGGCAAGGGTTCCTGTCTCCTCCAGTCCAAATTTCTTTCCATTCTGCCATGTTTATTGCTCCTCAGAGATTTGTTGCATTTAGAAACTTTGGTAAGGAAGAAGAGGCTGGGAAACTTGAGTTACCTTGCTCCTTGTCATTACAGACATCATTAGGTTGTGAGCTTCTTAAGGGTCGGGAGCGTCTTTTGTCTCTTTTTGTATCCCCAGCCCTCATCACATAGTAAATAACTGTTGATTGACTGATTGAGATATGGCCATAAGAGAATTGTTTTCCTTATATTTTATTTTCAAATCTGTAGTCTCTCCTTCCACACCCCTCCCCTTCTCCTTTCTCCAAGGGGTTAAGAAAGCAAGAAAAACCAAACCAAATCCTGATTACAAATATGTATACTCAAACAAAACAAATATGACCATAAAATTCCCATATTTGTTTAGGTCAGCTTTGGTTGAAGCCTTAAACACAATGGGATATTATACATACACATTACAAACAAGTCTGTCTGAGACCACAGATCAACACTCATGATCTTTTGTCTTTCCATTTCCTTCATTCTCCTACTCCTGGTAACCAGTGCCCAGTCACTCATTTGGTCCTGGAAGAATTGAAAATACTGGTGAATAATTGTTGATCTGTGCCTAGAATTCTTGCTGTCATAGTAAAGATCCTTGACTCTCTTGCATATGTTGGACTGGATGCTCCAACTTACATTAGATTGTAAAGTCCTTGAGGGCAGGGGTTGTTTCACATCTACTTTGGATCCTCCAATACCTAGAATATTCCCTGACAGATATAATAATCACTTAAGAGATGATCATTGATTGATTGATTGATCAAACAATTAAATGGCCAGTCTCAGCTCCTGGTAGACACAACCACAGAATGACTTAGCAGTGCCTGGGGTAATGATACTCTCAGAGCCACCACATTTAGGTTGAATTTGGTTGATTTTAAACGTATTCTTCTAGCTGGAGGTGGCAAAGAAAACAAATTTTCTGTCCCTTCCTCACCTAGTGGGCCACTACTTAACATTTTTTTCTACAGCCTGGCAACTAACAACTACCTTTCTTTGCCAACGGTGGCACATTCATGCAAAAGTTGGCAGGACTCAGGAGTGACTCAGAGACAACATTCTAGGAAGTCCTGTTGATGGGTGAGAGCTCTTTGAGACCCAAAGCTAAACTTTCACTGCATGCCTGTGGGGAGGCAGTATCAGCAATAAAAAGAGAAATAATATGGGTGCTGGGGATTTCCAGATTGGTTTTCTCTCTGTGATGGCGTGGCTTGGGACATAGCATTCAGGCTTTTCTTTGGGCTATATCAAGCATAACACATCAAAGAGACCTTTTCTCCACAAGCCTTTGAGAGGAAGGGATGGTCCAGTTCATTGACTTCACTTCCCTGAAATTGACTAGTGCTGGGTGAAGGCTCTCCAGGCTGTCCATTGCCACACTGTTTGCATAAGGTATTTGTTGGTGAAACAGAAATACCATTCCAGAGATGAGAAGTGAGAATGAAAAAAGGAGATTTCATTGCCAAGGAACATTTTAACCCAATCAATTGGTACACATGTCATGGAACTTAAAGTACTGAAATGACAATAGAGCGGTAACATCCTGTTTTTGTTCAATGCATTCTAATTCTGCAAGTGCTTTTTGAGAGTGGTACAGTGAAAAGAGTGCTGGATTTGGAGTCAGATGACTTGGGTTCAAATCTTGGGTCTTCAGGGTGGCACAGTGGATAGAATACTGGACTTGGGATCAGTTCATAAATGAAAAAAACAATAGCCCCAGTATTTATTAGGTTGCTACTGTGTGTCAGTCACTGCTAGGTGCTAGGCTACGGAGACAAAAATGAAATAGTTTCTACTCTTGAAAAGTTTACATTTTATTTTGGGAAAATTTCATGTACTCAATGAGGACATAGAAGATTTATGCAAAATAAAGGCAAGGTAATTTTGCAGGGAGAAATCAGGAAACGTCTTGTGTGGGAGGGGCTACCAGAGATTCTAAAAGGCCAAGGTAGAGAGAGAACATTCCAGATAGGGAGGACAGTCAATGGAAAGGTATGGTGAGAGGAGCAGTAGAGGACCAGGAAGGCTGGGATAGGACTGTGAAGACTGCTTAGATGACAGTTGGAGGAGCTGGTATCTGCTCTTGGAGGTAACAGGGGACTCTGGAGTTTGCTGAGTTACGTGATCAGATCTGTGCTTGAGAAAAATGAATTCATCAGCTATGCTGAGGAGGGGAAAAGGAGAGGGAGAGACTTGAGGCTGAACAATTTAGGAGACTCTCAATTCAAATGCTTTCTCTGAAGCTTATCAGCCATGTGCCACTGTGAGTCAGTTAACAGCTTACATCTTTGCTGAGACAAAACTCAAAGCCTGACACATTTCTGTGCTTATCCTATTCTAATTCAGATTGGACTAGATGTCCTTTGAGTAACCTTGCAGCTCTGGTTTTGTGTGGTTCTGTGATCAGTTCTTCCACTCCCTTTTGGGAAACTAAGGAACATCCAGCTTTTATCTAACAGCCAAAGAGGACATTTTCAGAATTCAGTTTTTATTTGTTTTAACTTTATAATCTATGTGCATTTCAAATGACATTGGATTTATTTATCTGTGTATCTACTGAATCCTCCTAGTGCAATCTCACCTCTTGCTCACTGCCTGTGTGACCTTGGCATGTCATTTAAACTCTTTGGCCTCAGTTTCCTCAACTGCAAAATGAGCAACTTGGATTTGATAGTTTCTGAGGCCTTCTAACTCTAAAACTTTATGATATTCTATCAAGGTAACCTGTGAGATTGCTTAAAATTGAAATCTATGATCTTATGAGCACAAAGCTCCAGCATGTACTCAAATACCCATTCAATGGTGCCATTTCCAAGAGAAATGCTATGAAGCACATGCAGCTCCAGCAGCATTAGCCTCTCTGGGTGACTGATTTCATCATCAGGTCAAATATATGGGGAAAGGCAAGAATAATGGTAGCTGACATTTGTGTAGGATCCTAAAGTTTGCAAAATACTTTAACATAATTTCCTCATTTAAGCCTTGCAACAGCCCTGTGAGGTAGGTCCTAGCAATATTATTTTTCCATTTTACTGATGCAGAAACTGAGTCTCAACCACTATAGCTTGTCATTTTCATTTTACAGATGATGAAACTAAATCTTACCTAAGGTCACCTTGCCAGTATTAGAGATGGAGATTTGAATCCAGACTTTCTGACTCCAAGACCAATATACTAATGACTATGCGGTGCTGCTTTATAGTAAATAGAGTGAAGCAAAAACTATTTAATTATTAAAATAAAAAAAATTGGGGGACATTTTCTCTCCAATGTCATTTCACCTAATTTCAAAAGTTACTTGGTGGCTTGATGACACATTTCCCTCCACATTCCTTCCAAGGCTTGCAACTGATTTTAATTTGCATTTATCCTTTCAGCTCAAATGAGAATTATTTTGCACCCAACAAAATATTGCACTTTTGCAAAAGCTTTTTTTTTTATAATTTCAGGGTGATATAGTATTTCACTATTTCTGAAAAAATCATCAAAATCCCAAAGCAAGAAATGTGTCAACCTAGAAATTATGTGTCACCTGATGAAAGAACTTTTAAAAATTCCACATAGTGTAAACTAGTAACCATCATCATCATTTTATAGCACTTATATAGTGCCTACTATGTGCCAAGTATTGGGCTGAGTGTGTAACTATAATCTCATTTGATCCTTACAGCAACCTGAGGAGGTAGACACTAATGGGTCTCCATTTTAGAAAAGAGGCAACTGAGGCAGAGGAGAGTTAAGTGACTTATCCAGGGTCATGCAGCTAATAAATATATGAGGTCAGATTTGAACTTGGGCCTTCTTATCCTGTGTGATTCTTACACATGTCCTTCGCTATGGGCCATGCCTCTGTCTGTGCGCGCGCACACACACACACACACACTGAGCTTAATATAGACTAAATAGGAAATAATTTAAGGCCCCAGAATTGAGAGGTTGGGAGAGGCACCATTTTTCTAAGGAGTTTTTACCAATGTAATCAATTGCCACAATGAAAGGATGAAAGGAGCCTTAGAAATGTCCTCAGGTGACAAATGTTTGCTCATCTCGAGATGAGAATCATTAAGGCATCCATGGGAAGTATGTTTGGAATATAAATTTATTTACAAAAACTTGCACAGGAGGATAGTAGAAGAGGACGAGCACTGTAACTCCATGAAATAAGACGTAACAATAGTGGGGAAACAGAAATCTCGGTGAGAAACCTAGCTAAGCCAGACCATCCTCAGAGCATTTAAGGATGAAACCAAAAGAAAGACAATGAACATACCCACACAAGAAGGGGGAGGCAGGCCAGAGCCAAGATGGTGGAATGAAAGCAGGAACTTCCTTGAGGTCTCCCCCAAAGCTCTCCAAATACCAGTAAAAAATGACTCTAAACAAATTCTAGAACTACAAAACCCACAAAATGACAGAGTGAAACAAATTCACAACCCAAGACAATGTGGAAAGTTGACAGGAAGGGTCTTTTGCTCCAGGCAGGGAACTGAGCACAGTCTGGCATGGGCCATGCTGGCACAGATAAGCCAGAGCAGGCCTCAGGGGACTGAATCATTGGCAGCTGTGGCAATTTCCAGACTTTGCAACCCACAAACTCCAAAACTGTCAGTGAGAAAATTCTGTGGGACCTGGTGAAAGAGGAGCTTGGTCTGACCAGGTCTGGCCTCAGTCCCAGGACAGTAGGGGTGGTGGTGGCAGCAGTAGCAGCAGAAGCAGCAGCAGCAGTGATGGCAGAGGCTGCTTCTGGAGCTCTGGGCCCACAGATGGTAGGGAATTGAGTGGTTGACATAAAATCCCTGAAGCTTGGGACAGTACATCCCCTGCCACTGGAAGCAAAGTCCTACTTTGACAAGGAGTTAGAAAATCAAGGGTTTGTCTGGGAAGATGAGTAAAGATTGTAAAAGAACTCAGACCATAGAATTGTACTTTGATGACAAGGAATACCAGGGCATATAACCAGAGGAGGTCAGCAGAGTCAAAACTGCTATATCAAAAACCTCCAAGAGGAATGTGAATTGGTTGCAGGCCATGGTGAAGCTCAAAAATGATTTTTAAAATCAAGTAAGAGAAGTAGAGGAAAAAATGGGAAGAGAAATGAGAGTGATACAAGAAAATCATGAACGTCAAGGCAACAGTTTGCTAAAGGAGACCCCCCAAAATACTGGAGAAAATAACACCTTAAAAAATAGACTAACCCAAATGGCAACAGAAATCCAAAAAGTCAATGAGGAGAAGAATGCCTTAAAAGCAAAATGGGCCAAATGGAAAAAGAGGCTCAAAAGCTCACTGAAGAAAATAATTCCTTCAAAATTAGAATGGAGAAAATGGAAGCTAATGACTTCATGAGAAATCAAGAAATTATAAAACAAAACCAAAAGAGTGAAAAATGGAAGACAATGTGAAATATCTCATTGAAAAAATCACTGACCTGGAAAAATAGATCTAGGAGATATAATTTAAAAATTATCAGACTCATTAAGAGATAAGCTACATCATGGAAATTCTTCCTGAAGTTTTTAGAAGGGAACAGGTATGTTTTTGATAATATTATCCTATAACAGAATATCTTTTCAGTCAAATAATTAAAATAAAAATTAGAGAATGTGAGTCTGCTGATCTCATTGTTTGTTCACAAAAAATAAAAAAAAAAGTGTGATTCTGTAGAGCATAATATTGCCTTGAAGGCATTCTTCCAACTAAGTATCTTTAATGCATACATCAGAACCATATAAGAACCTTTGAAAGATGCAACAAAAACAACAAAAAGAAAGATGCAACAACAAAAATAATTTTTTTTATGCTTGTAGTATGCCCAGAATAAAATTCAGATGGAAGAGGGATTTGCAGTAGATAGTGGGGCATCCTAAATATAGGCATTTGCAGATGACATCGTGCTGAATGCATCAAGCCTGAAACACCCCAGGTGCTTAATCATTCAAAAGAGTTTGATTTCACTATCCACTTAGGAAACACTAATTGAATGAAGTATGCCTACTGTCTAGATTATGACATATAGTTGGATGGGCAACCATGAGGCAGAGTCTTGGGCAGATACTGAAAATGAACAGAATTGAACAGGAGGTAGAGCATAGACTGAAGGTCACTTGAGAGACTATAAAGTGCCTAAGCTCCTTCTTGAAACTAAGGTCCATCTTTTTAATGAATTCTTGCCTCTGTAAAATGAAGACATGGCCTCTGAGTTTCCTTCTATCTTTAGTGTTATGGTTCCACTGAAAAAAACCTAAATAGATTAGGTCAGTTAAAGTAGCTTTCATTGTATGACAAAGAAGTCCCTGAAAAAAACCCAAGTAGATTAGGTCAGTTAAAGTAGCTTTCATTGTATGACAAAGAAACCCATGTCAATCAAGGAAAATTTTATTAAGTGCCTATTAGTCATTTGGGATACAAAAAGAGAGAGTCAAACAATTTTTACCCTCAGGGAGCTTATATTCTATGAAGAGAGACAATGTATAGAAATACAAATTGCAAATGTACACATGTATACGCATTTATGTATTTATATGCACGTGTGTGCACACATTTTTTGGAAGGGGTGGAGAAGGCAGTAGTAGCTGGAGGATTCAGGAAAGGCTTCATGTAGAAGATAGCGCTGGAGCTCAGTTTTGAAAGTAACTACATTACTAGGGTCACGTGGACAAGAGGGAAAGCTAAGAGTAGGTATGCATGTGTGTATGTATGTATATATATAGATAGATATGTACATGCATACATATATACACACACATATATACATATATACATATATATATATATATATATATATATATATATATATATATCCTAGTTCCATATGAAAACAATTTTTAACATTCATTTTTAAAGCTTTAAATTCCACATACTTCGTTTTCCTCCCTCACTGAGAAGGCAAGCAATTTGATATAGGTTATACATATACAGTCTTGCAAAACACTTCCATAAAAGTCATGTTGTGAAAGACTAACTATATTTCCCTCTGTCCTGCCTTCCATTTATTCTAGGCTCTTCTCTGACCTGTCCCTCTACAGAAGTGTTTGCTTCTGATTATCCCTTCTCCCAATCTGCTGTCTCTTCTATTATTCCCCCTCTCTTATCCCCTTCCTCCCTGCTTTCCTTTAGGGTAAGATAAACTTCCATACACAGTTGAGTGTGCATGTTATTTCCTCTTGAGGCCAAATCCAATGAAAGTAATGCTCGCTTATTCCCTCTCACCTTCCCCCACTTCACCTCCATTATAAAAGCTCAAGCTCTTTCTTGCCATCTTTATGTGAGATGATTTACTACATTCTACCTCTCCTTTTCTCTTTCTCCTAGTACATTCTTCTCAACACTTAATTTTATTTTTTAGATATCATCCCTTCATATTCAGATCACCCTGTGCCCACTGTCTTTCTACGTAGACATACACACACACACACACACACACACACACACACACACGTACATATTCATACAGGTACATGCATCCATATATACAGATGTATTCATAACCCACATATACACATACATGCATATACATACACATCTACACACATATATTCCCTCCAGTTACCCTAATACTGAGAAAGGTCTCATGAGTTATAAATATCATCACATTTCCATTAGGAATATAAACAGTTAATCTCTAATAAAGCCCTTATGGTTTCTCTTGCCTATTTACTTTTTCATGCTTTTCTTGATTCTTGTATTTGAAAGTCAAATTTTCTATTCAGCCCTGATCTTTCCAACAAGAATGCTTGGAAGTCTCCTATTTCATTGAAATTCCATTTTTCCCCTGAAGTATTATATTCAGTTTTGCTGGGTAGGTGATTCTTTCTTTCTTCTACTTTCTTTGACCTCTGGAATATCATATTCCAAGCTCTCTGATTCATTAGTGTAGAAGCTGCTAAATCTTGGGTTATCTTGATTGTGTTTCCACAATAGTGGTATTGTTTCTGACAGCTTGTAATATTTTCTCCTTGACCTGGGAACTCTGGGATTTGGCTACAATATTCCTAGAAGTTTTTCTTTTGGTATCTCTTTCAGGAGATGATTAGTGGATTCTTTCTACTGTATTTCACTCTATTTTATCCTCTAGTTATGAAATATTAAGGCAGTTTTCCTTGATAATTTCTTGAAAGATAATGTCTAGGCTTTTTGTTCGTTTGTTTGATCACGGCTTTCATGTAGGTCAATACGTTTTAAATTATCTCCTCTGGATCCATTTTCCAGGTCAGTGGTTTTTCCAGTGAGATACTTCACATTATTTTCTATTTTTTCATTCTTTTGGTTCTGTTTTATGATTTCTTGATTTCTTATAAAGTCATAAGTTTCCATTTTCTCCATTGTAATTTTGAAGCAATTATTTTCTTCAGTGAGCTTTTGGAACTCTTTTTCTATTTGGCCCATTCTGCTTTTTAAGGAATTCTTCTCCTCATTGGCTTTTTGGATTTCTTTTGCCATTTGGGTTAGTGTAATTTTAAAAGTGTTATTTTCTTTAGTATTTTTTGGGTCTCCTTTAGTAAGCAATTGACTCATTTTTCATGATTTTCTTTCATCATCCTCATTTATCTTTCTAACTTTTCATCTACTTCTATTATCTGATTTTCAAAATTCTTTTTGAGCTCTTCTGCAGCCTGAGACCAGTCCATACTTTTCTTGGAGGCTTTGGATGTAGGAACTTTGACTTTGTTGTCTTCTTCTGATTGTATGTTTTCATCCCCCTCATCACCAGTGACATAAGAAAATACCTTTTCATTGAGATAGTAAGAATCTGTAGTCTGTTTTTTCCCCTGTTTGCTCATATTCGCAGTCAAATTACTTGACTTTCGAGCTCTTTGTTAAGTGGAGGGCTCCAGAAGCTTCAGCAGTGGTCGCTGCCATTCTGGTGCTGAAGCTGGGGATGGAGCATGCCCAGCCAGGTGAAAGACTCTCTCATTGACATTTCAAGCTATCTTTGGCATTTGTGGGTTGAGAAGTCTGAAAATCACTGCTGCAGCTATCAGCAATTTATTCCCTTAAGGCATTCCCCAGTTCCATCCATGCTGTTGTGCTTTCCCGTCCCAGACCAGTGTGATAGACCCTTCTTGTTGACTTTCTAGATTGTCTTGGGCTGGAAATTTACTTCAGTCTGTCATTTTGTGGCTTCTGCTGCTCTAGAATTTGTGCAGTTTTTTTTGAGTGGTTTGGGGAGAGAGCTCAAGCAGGTCCCTACTCTAATCTGTCATCTTGGCTCCACTTCACCGCATAGGTAAGTTTTGTAGTCAACAAGACATCTTAATCTAGTGGATGGAAAAAGCACTGAAATAATAAATGCCACTAATTGGCTATCTGACTTTGAGTAAGTCAGGCAGAGATCCCTGAGCCTCAGTTTCTTTATCTATAAAATAAGAAAGAAGTTCTGAGACAGATAGGTGGCACAGGGTATAGAGTGCTAGGCCTGGTGTCAGGAAGATTCAATTTCCTGATTTCAAATCCAACCTCTAACACTTACTAGCTGTGTGACTGAGGAAGTCACTTAATTCTTTTTGCCTCAGTTTCCTCATCTGTAAAATGAGCTGGAGAAGGAAATGGCAAACCACTCCAGTATCTTTGCCGAGTAAAATTCCAAATAGGGTCAGGAAGAATCAGATACAACTGAGTAACAACAGATCTCAAACAGAATTTTTTAACTTGGGATCTGTGAGCTTTAATTTATTTTTAATTGTAGAATTGGTTTTATATGATATTATATAATATAATGTGATTAGTTTTCTTTATTTTATACATAAAAACCAAATTCTGAGAAGGGATAAGTAGGACTCATCAACCTAAAGAGTTCAGCGTACATAAAAAAAGCTTCAGAACCTCTGGTCTTTCATCTCTTCCAGCTCCCAACCTCTAGGAGTCTATTAGTCTAAGTTCAGTGTTCCCATTAATATGTTTTAATTTGTCTTCAGGAGTACAGATGGAACAGAAAAAAATAAGCCTCTCAACACTGGGCTGTGCCACTTTGTTTTGAATACTTCATATTAACTACCTCTTAGCCCATTTTTACTAGGGTTTTATAGGGAATAAATGGCCTCCCCCTCTAATCAACTCCTTGGATCTCTTTGTTTGGGAGATATCTTCCCTATTACACAAAATTTCCAAGCTTACTCAGATACGTTTTCTGCCCGGTTATTAGTGACCCACCCGACCCAGCCACCTCGCTGACCCAGAGTAGCTCCAGCCCCATCTGTTAAAGTTTACAGAGGAGTCAGATGAGCTTCCCAGTGACCCAGGTCAGCAGTTTGACCTGAACATGGTTTCTGCTGTTCCAACAGAAAGTGCTGATGGCTCATAAACCTAGGGGAAAGAAAATATTGCAGAACATAACCACAGGCACCCCACCCCCTCTGCTTGGGGAGCAGGAAGAGTCATAGGAAAACACCTGTGAATTCCTCTCCAAACTCCCCTGACACCCACATTCCACTCATTCAGCTTTTATAAAAGATTCCATTTGTTCCTTCCCTGACCGAAGGGCATAGGCAGATGGGCTGAAGTCCTGGTGTGACTTCTCTTCCCTTCACTTTGCTCTGTACCCCAGTCTAATTAATCACTATCAGCACTGACAAGCTTGGTCCTCTGCTGCCTCTCATTATCACAGCTTACAGTGAGGGATCTGCAGGTGAGGGGGATTGCCCAATTTTTCTTCTTTCTTCCTGTTCCCCTTTATGTGCTAGTCACAAAGAAGGGCCAATGGAGAGTTTCGAAATGTGTTGGAAAGCAGAAGTGCATGGTCTTGTGAATTGCTCAGGGCTATTGTCCTTCCTCTCAGAGTCTAAATTTCTTCCAGGTCAGTTTCTTCTGAGTTTTTGGTGGTCTTTCCTCTAGCACCACCCATTCTGGAACCCTGTGGATAATGCATGGTTAACTAATGCACAATCCCCCTAGACCCCCCTCCCAACCCCTTGTCTCCTTCAAAACTGTGCTTACATATCACCTCCAAGAAGCCTTTCTGGATCCCTCCAGATTCTCCTCCACCCCCTTGATTGTCTTGTATTTATCTCACATATATTTTATATCTAATTATATATATTATATATAATTTTATATATAATACACACACCATATATATGTATACTTATATCTTCCTTACTAGAATGTAAATTCCTTGAGGTCAGGAGCATTTTTGTCTTTGGATCTCCAGTAACATCTGGTACATAGTAAGCTCTTAATGAATGCCTGCTTGCTTGACTAAACAGTCAGATTGTGCTTGTGCCCCTAAATTTTCACTTGATATAAGCTCCATAAAGTAACAGAGGAGCGTGTATTTCAAGAGGCATTATATTGCCCAGCCTGAAGAATCAGCTAATTGTTGAAATAGTGTGTTTCTGATTAAATCTCCAGTGCTAAGGGAATAGAGAAGAGAGGGCTAGGTGGCCTAGGGATAGCTAGATAGCCTTGGTGTCAGACCTGAGTTCAAATCTGCCCTCTAATACTTCTAGCTGTGTGACCCTGGGTAAGTCACTTAAGTCCATTTGCTTCAATCTCCTCATCTGTAAAATGGGCTGGAAAAGAAAAGGGCAAACAACTTTAGTGTTTCCGCCAAAAAACTCCAAATGAGGTCATGGAGAATCTGAAACAATTGAAAAACAGCTGCCATTTATACAATTGCTTTAAAATCTTTTAGGCTTTGACGCTTGAGTTCCTATCTTAACTCTGACGCTTGCCAATTATGTGACCATGGGGCACTTATTAAACTTCTCCGTGCCTCAATTTCCCTACTTAAAATGGGCATGATGAAAACACCTGCCTCACAGCTTTGTAAAGATCAAGCAAGATAAAGCACTTGGAAAACTTTAAACAGCCAGTGTATGTCAAATAAAAACTATAATTAAAAAGTAGCTACAGTAACTGACTTACGGAATTATTGTGTGGATCAAATGAGTTAACATATATAAATTAGCTGGCAAACTTTGAAGCATGATTTTATAAATATCAGTTACTTTATCATTCATAGCTGTAACAATAAGAAATACCAATATGGCATTTATGTGGCATTTTAAAATTCGCTAAATACCTTATATAATCTTTCTCATTTGATTCTCATAAACCTACAGTTACTATATATGATACCATGTATATGCGAACAATAGCAATATATTCTATATCCTAGTAATAGTGATAGTAGTATTGTTAAAAATAATAAAAGTCCTCTCCTCTCTACGCCCTTAGGCACTGGATATTTAATCGGTCACCCCCATTTTAGGAATTAGTTGATTTAGTCTTTTTATCATTGTTCAGTTATTTCAGTTCTGTCTGACTCTTCATGATCCCCTTTCAGGTTTTCTTTGCAAAAGATACTGCGGTGGTTTGCCATTTCCTTCTTCAGCTCCTTTTACAGATGAGGTAACTGAGGCAAATAGGCTGAAGTGACTTGCCTACCGTCACACAGCTAGGAAGTATCTGAGGTCATATTTGAACTCAGATCTCCCTCTCTTCAGCCCTGATGCTCTCTCAATTGCAACTCTAATTTAGTCTTGGGGCAATATAATGCATCTTCAGATCCACCTAATCCCCTTCTCTGCTGCTTTGTAAAGTTTATATTCAATGAAAGGCTAAGTGTGCAGTCATAATAGCTCAGAGCCCCCAGTCAGGAACATTTTGAACTTTTAGCAGAAGCTTGTCTTTCTGTCCTAATTTGAATTTTTGTTTGTTTCTTGCTACCCCTGGCCTTTTTATGGTTGAAGTAAAAATTCAGGTTGCCAATAAACCTTTCCTTGGACTTCTCCCAGTCCTTAAACAGACTGGTGCAAGTGCAGCTGTGGCCCTAGTCTTTTGCTCCAAGATGCCTTGAGGGGCTGATGGCTCTTCTCCACCTCTCCCTTTTCTGTCATGGTTCGGCCGGGCTCTCCCCCACATTTTTGGCTTTTTCCCTTGTACTGCAGATTCTTTCCTGGTCAGTCCTTGTGTTTCTGCTTTTTCTTCAAACTAGTGTGTGTGTGTGTGTGTATGTGTGTTGTGTGTGTGTGTTGTGTGGTATGTGTGTTGTGTGTGGTATGTGTTGTGTGTTGTGTGATGTGTTGTGTGTATGTGTGGGATGTGTGTTATGTGGTATGTGTGTGGTGTATGGTGTGTGTGGTATGTGGTGTGTGTTGTATGGTGTATGGTGTATGTTGTGTGAGGTATGTGGTGTGTAGTGTGTGTGGTGTGTATGTGTAGGGTGTGTGTTATGTGGTGTGTGTATGTTGTGTATTGTGTGTGTTGTGTGGTATGTGTGTTGTATGGTGTGTGTTGTGTAGTATGTGTGGTGTGTGTTGTATGGTGTATGTTGTGTGTGGTATGTGGTGTGTAGTGTGTGTGGTATGTGTGTATGGTATGTGTGGTGTGTGGCATGTGGCATGTGT
>CM053772.1:28235743-28302019 GCA_028658325.1 Potorous gilbertii
TGTGTGTTGTGTGGTATGTGTGTTGTATGGTGTGTGTTGTGTAGTATGTGTGGTGTGTGTTGTATGGTGTATGTTGTGTGTGGTATGTGGTGTGTAGTGTGTGTGGTATGTGTGTATGGTATGTGTGGTGTGTGGCATGTGGCATGTGTGTTGTATGGCGTATGTTGTGTGTGTTGTGTGGTGTGTTGTGTGTATGTGTGGGGTGTGTGTTGTGTGTTGTGTGTGGTATGTGGCATGTGTGTTGTATGGTGTATGTTGTGTGTGGTATGTGGTGTGTGGTGTGGGGTGTGTGTGGTATGTGTGGTGTGTGTGGTGTGTGTGTGTATCTCTTTAATTCCAAAGTATAATTCAATTCTTTCTTCCAGCTAAAAGATCCTAATAGTCCCAAATAGCTTCAAGCCTGAGAGGGAAATGCTTGTTCCTCTGAACTCCCAATCCCAAGATGCCAGTTGCATCTCAAACTTCCAGTACACTAACATATGATATTTTAAGGTTTGCAAAGTATTTTCCATAAATTATTTTATTTAAACCTGCAGCAACTTCTATGAAGGAGGTCCTAACATCATTCTAGTTTTATAGAATTAATGTGGATGTTATTAATAACTGCCAAGTATTCATGTTGCTTTTTTAAAGAGAGCCCAGGGCTTTATTTAAATGACCTTGTTTGAAGTAATTATAACAACCCTATTAGGTACACTCTTACTGAGGGCATAATTATGCCCATTTTACAGACAAGGAAACTGAGTCTCAGAGAGGGTAAGTTATTTGTCTGAAGTTGTACCTCTACCAAGTTTCTGAGGCAGGATTTGCATCCAGGTCTTCCAGATTCCAATCCAGTGATATCCACTACGCTATACTATTCTCTTACATTCATATTCATATATTTCATATACAGTCCGGGGAGAGCCCATTTCTTTTTAGTTGGTAGTCATGGGTTGAAGAGCCAAGGCATGGGGTGGGGGGGGCATGGTATGATAGCAGGGGGAAAGTTACACCTACCTTTACATCAATTCCTCCAGGAATTCAGTTGATTTTTTTTCTAAAGAAATTACTCGGTTTAAATTTCACTTGAGCTTATTTCAAATAGTTTTCCATGTCTGTAACTCTGCACTGAGAAACAAAAATCAAGCGCCCAGCCTAGAACCCCAGAGTTTGGTGAAGCTAAGCCTGGTGACTAAGGGTCTTCATAGTGGTCTTACAGGCAGGAGCATTTCTGTAAAACCAGCAAAGAAGAAATATGCCCTAATCTCTAGGTCCAGCTCTGCTCACACACAATGACTTCTTGTGGGGTGGAGGGGAGATGCTGGAAGAGAGGAGGTGACCCAGAATAGAGGGGTGTGTTTGTATGTAGGGGTGGGGGTGTTGGCAGCTCTACAATGAATCATCTCATTTCATCTAAATGAGCCTGCCCTAGACATAAAGAGCCCATTTCAGGGACCTGTTCCGCACCAGTCACTCTGTGTGTCTCACATGTTTCCCTTGTCCCTGAGACAGGGCTCAGGGGCCACAGAAGATTGGACATTTATGAAGTTGCTGCCTCTAACAAGCCTTTCCTTTGTAACTGGGGAGAAGGGGAGGGAGAGGAAATGAGGGTGGTATCAGAATCAGCTCATTCTTGGAGAAAAGGAAGATTTCTCCCTGAAAAGGGAGCCAATGAGATATGCCTTTCTCCTGAAGGCATTGTATAAAGAGAACTGGCATTTGAGGTGTTCTCTGATGAAAGAAAAAAGAAGACAATTTCATCCACAAAAGAATCTGATCCTTCAGAATATAAACATGTTTCCTGACCGTGTAGAGGGAGCATTAGTAAAACTGAAATGAAGAAAAAACCATCCTTCCTCCACTGGTTTACATCTTGTGGATTTCAGAAGTCCCCTGGAGGAACCAAAGAATGGAAAGGAGTTTATTAAGTACTTAGAACAGGCCAAGTATTGCTAGGCACTTCAGAAACAAACAGAAAAATCAAGAAAATCCCTGCTGTCAAGAAGCTGGAAATCTAGGTGGGGGAAACAGAACATACAAGAGAGTGGATGATGGGTGGGTGAATGGAAAGGCCCAGACAGAAAGGCTCACATCAATGCCTGAGGTGGAGGTGGGGATGGGGGTGGTGAACTGACAGGGTCTTTCAAACTACGGGAGAAGGTAGTAGTGGGTAATTTGTAGCTCACCCAAACAGTATGAGCATCCATGTTGGCTTTTACATCTCTCTACTCTAGATGGAATCTGGGTGGCTCTGTGAGTTAGAGGGGCATGGGAGAAGGTGACAAGCATCCTCATAAGCAAGCAACAAACATTTATTAAATATCTATCACCTGGTCATCCTTAAGGTAGTCCCTGCCCTCAAAGAATTTAAATTCAAACTGAAATCCTCTTTTTTGAGTGGTGGAATATTTAGGGTTTATCTCTTCTTCATCCAGGTGATAGAACCGCTGAGAAGCCATTTTAATGGGCCATCCTTATAAACATCTGTAGACTTTCTGGGTGTCCCTGAGAGATATAGTTTGTAGAACTGAGCAAGTGACATTCTTGTTCTCTACTCTAGTCAGACCCTATCTAGGGTATTTTACTCATTTCTGGATGCCACAATTTTAAAAGAACTTTGATAACCTAGAGGAACCTGAGCAATGATGAAGTCATAAGACCATCTCTAGAGAGACAGAAGAGATCTCAGAGGTGTACCGAGTCCAACCCCTTCATTTTACAGACCAGGAAATGAATCCTCAGAGAGTCACCAAGGTCACAGGTAATAAGTGGTAGAATTCGAATTCTCGCTCAATTCCCATACCCCACTTCAGCATTCTTTTATTGAATCAAACTGTCTTAAGCTTTTGCCATGTGAAAATTCACCAAAGGAATTGGGGATATTTAGCTTGGAGAAGAGAAAATTTAGGTTGGTGGGGACCATGATAGCAGTCTTAAAGGATTGTCATGGAACAAAAGTTAGCTTGTTCTGCTTGGTCTTACAGGGCAGGGCTAGAGCAGTAAGTGGAAGTTACAAAAATGCAAATTAGCGTTTGTAGATATTTCTAATTATGTAGATATGTAAACACACATATATAGTTAATATAAGGTTGACAAAATTTCCAAACAACAATAACATTTACATGATGTTTTGTTAGCAAAGGATTTTACCTATTTATGTCCTTTGATCTTTATAACAAACCTATAGGGGAAATACTATTATTAACCCAGCCCAAATGAGGAGAGCTTTCAGAAGACGGAATAGAGGTGGTGAGTGAAGGGGATGGCCATTTGGCATGTTGTAAAACAGAGGCGTCAAGCATGCAGTGAGGACATGAGTGCTGAACCAGAGTAAAAATACAAGAAAACGCAGGGAATGTTGATATCTGGTTTTCTAAATCAATCTGTGCTGGCAGGGATCCATGTGCAGTTTGACACCATTGTTATAGAGAGTTATAAATTGACTAGATGATCATTGAATTGCCTACCAGTTCTGGAATTTGATGATTTTCTTCGTAGCAGCAATGGTGTTTGAATGCAGGGATGGAAATCTGCCATTGTGCTACTGCCTGTGAAAGAGCACCTGAGGTCATCAAGGAGCATCAGTTCCATCTCTAGCTTCCTTCCTTCCTTCTTTCCTTCCTGCTTCTCCTCCTCTCTCTCTCTCCCCCTTCCTTTCTTCTTCCCTTTCTTTCCCTACCTTGTTCAGGCTGGAAATGCCATTCCAACTCTGATTGACATGAGAACTTTGGCCTGCTTTGTTATTTAACATGGTCAGAGTGGGTTCTCCTTAGGCAGTGTGGTTTCTTTCCCCTATTCCTCCCCATTCCTGGGGGTTCATATTAATGTTGAACAGCCCACCGTATCTCAGAATTCAATAACTCCAGTGATTCAAGCCCTAGCCTCTCTGTCAGGGGAAGGGGGGGGGTCATGCCTGTAATCCTGGGCCACTGTTCCCAAGCCAACTTTCCAGGTCAGCAACATCTTGCAAACGCAGTCCAGATATCATTCCATTAATGTTAACATTAATGATAAAAATTAATATTTGTGTAGTGTTTAAAAGGTTTGCAATGTGTTTATACCTGCTGTCTCATTTGGTCCTGAAAACAACCCCATGAAGTAGATACTATCATTATTCCCATGGTACAGATGAGGAAAGTAGAGCTTGCAGAGACTCAGTGACTTGCCCAGGGTGACATAGCTGATAAGCATCTGAGTCAGAATTTGAAGTCATATTGTCCTGACTTCAAGGTCAATATCTTTTCTGGAGCGTAAGGTGTGCTCAGGGAAGATGAGTGCCTCTGGTGTGGGGGCTGCTGAGCCCTTTTTGGGGCTGCTTTCCACCTCTGGTGTCTACTTGATCCACCCAACTCTCACCTGTGGCTCCAAGAGGCTATAGTATGTGCTGTGACTGTAGTCACAACCCTGCACACAGGCGACCCAGACCATAGAGTCATCTTCTCACTGGAAGCAGCAGGGGTATTCGGCAGCCCTCTGAGTGTCTGAGCAGCACATCCTATGTAAGGAAGGGGCTGCCCCAAAATGGTCTTCTTTACCCACCCAGGCCTGCTACTGAAGCAACTGGGGATCCCACCCTACTGTCAAAACACAAAATAAAAGTACAAAAACATCTGCAAAAATGATTCTACTCACCATCGGTACATGGAATATGTGCACACTTACAGACAACACAAAATCCAGTAGAACTTGCTGCAAGAGAACTTGGCAAGTATCGCATCCAAACAGCAGCCCACAGGGAAACAACTCTCACATCAACAGTGGAGTAAAGCAAGGCTGTGTGCTTGCTCCCATGCTTTTTAGAATGATGATTTTAGTGGACACCTTCAAGGAGGACAAGCATATTACTGTCCTGATCTTTATCTTACCACTGGACCCAGATGACTCAGGAGGAGAGAATGAGACTGGTGACTTTGTAAAACCCTCCCTTAACTAAAACCAGTCCACTTGTCTGCCATGGCATGGTCTTCTTCCAGAATGGACAAACAACATTAAACATCAAAGTCAGCTACCACACTGATGGCAAATTATTTAATTTGAAAAGACTACAAGCCAAGACTAAAGTGGAGGGAGAGTTGGTGCATGGGTTTTTGTTCACAAATGATTGTGTGCTCAATGCAACCTCTGAAAGTGGATATGCAACATGTGGATCGATTCTGCTGCCTGTGCTAATTTTGGCCCAACAATGAACACCAAGAAAACACAGGCCTCTCTGCCAGCTAGCATTGCATTATCCATACATGGAGCCATCAGTTACAGCAAATGGAGAAATTTTGAAGGCTGTGGTTAAGTTCACTTACATTGGCAGTTTATTGTTCAGGGATGGTTACATAGATGATGAGGTTGATGCACACATTACCTGAGCTAGCTCAGAGTTTGGGATGCTCCAAAGGAAAGCATGGGAAAGAAAAGACATTAGATAGCATACCAAACTGAAAGCCTAGAGAGCCACTGTGCTGACCTTCTTGTGGTAATGCCTGTGAAACCTGCACCATCTACCAGCATTATGACAGGAAAATTAATCACTTCCATTTGAATTGTCTTAGGAAGAATTTTAAAATCACCTGACAAAATAAAGTACTGGACACTGCGGTCTTTTCTCTAGCTAAACTGCCAAGCATTCAAATACTACTGCAGAAAGCTCAACACTGATGGGCTGGCCATGTTTGAATGACTAAGGTACGTTCGCCTAAAATACTATTTTATGGAGAACTCACACAAGCCAGGTGGTCACATGGTGATCAGAAGAAGAGAAGGTGACACTGAAGAATTTTGGAATCAATTGTGTGACATGGGAGACACTGGCATTGGCACATCTGCATCAAACAAGGCACTGTGCTCTATCAGCAAAGCAGAATGACAGTAACTCCAAAGAAACACGAGATGTGCAAGACATCTCCACTCCAGAAATTCATGGGGACTCTGTCCCTGTATTGTCAGCCTGTATTAGTCTGATTGGCCACAGTTGGACACACTGTTCCTTGACTCCAACATAGTGATGTCCTTTGGGTCCTCTTTGAGAGTGGAGGACAATGACCAGCTCTCATTTTAAGGCATCTGAGTCATTGGTCATCTCTGCAACCACTTTTAAAAGGCACCATACATACTTGGCTCTCACCATCTGCAATTTGGCATGCGTATTGCACATTTTGTGGGGCAATAGTGCTCAGTTGATGGACACTTAAGGAAAGAAATTGTCAGGAGGTCACAATTTTGGAATCCAAAAGGCAGAATTTGAGTTTATGATTTTAAGATTGGGAAAACAACTAAAGCTTTCAACCTTAAGTAATACCAAGGAGTGTGAAGAGTGAGGCAGGAATCTGTGCCTCCCTGAGCCTAATCTTTTGCAATGACCCACATTGATTTACAGAGGAGAGAAAAACAGTATGACCATTGATTTCTTGGGAAAAGGAGAGGTTGGGTAGAATATTGAAAAATGAATATTGCCATGAGAGTCATACTTTTCTTGCCCCTTTCATTCAAAGACCCCAGTGACTTTTCACAACTACATTACTCTCTTTGGGAATATGATAACTAATTCATGTTAGAAGGTGACTGCTTTGAGAGGAGAGTCTCTCTAAGTTATTGTGTGTTTTTTAAATTTTTCTGTTGAAACCAGTACTTTCCACGCATTCTGCACAGTGGTTTTTCATATATTTTCCTTTTGTAGTAATCATAGAAGGCAGGATTTCATCTATCACTGTCTTAAGGGAAGGAATATATGTGCTCCTGGATATTGGTTAACAACACCCCACCCCCACCCAAAGAAAGGTGATTGATTTCTCAATTCACGGACCTGTTGCAGGGATTAATGAGCTTTCTAACTAAAGGACTTGATGCTTTTCAGTCAAAAGAAACCATGGAATTCTTCTTAATTCCTCTTCATACAAGGTCTATCACTTTTATAGATGCTGGTACTTCCAGGAAAAAACTACCAATTTCTAGCATGTTATATTTTGGCAAGAATTTAGCAGCTAGATGACTGGAACATCAGGAGTGGAGGCAGGAAGATCTGAGCTCAAATCTGGTCTCAGACACAAGCTGTGTGACTATGGGCAAGTCAGTTAGCTTCTGTGTGCCTCAGTTTCCTCAACTGCAAAATGGGGATAATAGAACCTACCTCACAGGGTTGTTGTGACCATTAAATGAGATAGGATTTGCATAGGGATTAGCACAGTATTTGGCACATTGGTAAAGTGGGCGTGCAGATGAGCCCTGGATCATCCTGAAGCCTTTTGTTGATAAAATGAAGGCTACTAGTTGGATAAGAAGAGGAGAGCATGATAGGTTAGCTGTCGTCATCATCATAATTACATTCATTTTGGAGACTGCCTATGGATCATAGGAAATGCAACTTAGAACCATCAAAGCATCATTTAGCCTACCTCCCAACAGAGCAGATTAATAAATGCTATCCTATCATAGATGAATCCTCAATTTAGAACTAAGGGGCAGCTAGGAGATGCAATGGATAGAGTACTGTGTCTGGAATCAGGAAGACTTGAGTTCAAATCCAACCTCAGACATTTACTAACTGTGTGACTTTGGACAAGCCACTGAAACCTGTTTGCCTCAGTTTCCCTATCTGTAAAATGAGTTAGAGAAGGAAATGACAGACTACTCCAGTATCTTCGCCAAGAAATCCCCAAATGGGGTCACTAAGTGTCTGATGTGACTAAAAATGACTAAACACACAAAAACTAATTTAGAACTACCAAGAACCTTGAAAGTTGTCTAATCTAAACTTCTCATTTTGCAGATAAAGCAGAGAAGAGGTAAAGAGACTTATCTGTGGCCACCTAAGAGGTAGGATTTGAACCCAGGTCCTGAGACTCAATGATGTTCTGTTTCTTGGGAATGTGGGGAAGGGAGGTAAACAGGTTAAATTTTGGTAAATTTACTCAAATGGTGATGTGGCATAATATTGTGGCATAATAATATGGCATAATAATGCCACAACAGCTTGTATTTCTAAGATGCTTTTAGTTCAAAGAGCACTGAAACTGTCATCAGAAGGTTGTTTTTAGTCCCAGCTTTGGCACTTGCTTATCCTGCAGTTGAGTGAGCTATCCCCTCTCCCATGCCTCAGTTGTCCCACAGAGACTTTTGGGAGGAGATATATATTATGTGTGACTTATAGTCTTAGCAGGGCAGCTAGGTGGCACAGTGGATAGAATGCCATGTCTGGAGTCAGGAAGATACAGATCCTGAGTTCAAATATGGCCTCAGACACTTCCTTGCTGTGTCACCCTAGGCAAGTCACTTATCTATAACATGAGCTGGAGAAGGAAATGGCAAACCAATCAAGTATCTTTGCCAAGAAAACTCCAAATAGGGTCACAATGAGTTAACTGAGCAACAATAAATAGTCTTAGAGAGTTTCCTTGAGCGATGGGAAGTTCAATGTTTTGCCCAGGGTCACAAGGCTTGTAAGTGTTCAGGCTACCTCTCACTATGAAGCAAGACAAAATGAGATAAAATACTAAAGCTGAAGTGCCACATAGAGACATTGCTGTGCAAATGAATGGATGAATGAATTAAAAGCATTTATGAAATGCCAGGCACTGTGGGAATCAGCTCCCTTGTTTCTGGTACTTGGGCATCATTTCCACACTCCCCCATCCCTCTCCCACCTGACCCCAATGCTGAATTCTTTCTGACTTGTCAGACTCTCTCTCCTTCCACCATTGTAGTCAGCTCCAGACCAGAGCAGGGCAGAGATGACAGGCATTGACAGAAAGGGAGGTGATTGGTTCTAGCAGCAGGGAGTTTGCTGTCCCACAACACAGTCATTGTGCCAGGATGGGGGAAGGGCTGAGCTTGAGGATGAGCCTGGATCATCAAGAAAACCTTTGCAGAGCAGATGGAGGCGGTGTACTGCCAACTGGACAGCTCTCAGCTAAAATGTAATTCCAGAGAAGAGGACGCCCTGCTATCTTTGATAAACTTGGGGCCACCGTGAACTCACTGGGTTCCCTCCTTTGGGCAAATTACTCTTTCTCTCTGGGGCTGAGTTCTGTCAGCTGTAAAATAATAGGGCTGGGCTACATGACCTCTGCATTCCCTCCTGGCTCTAAACTAAGATGATCCTACTTTCAGAACTAATATAACACAACAAGCATTTTAAGTACCAGTCGATGTGCTAGAAGTAGGGTTACAAAAAAAAAAAATCTAAAAAAAATAGGTCTTGTCCTCAGGGCGCTTACATTTTCCTAGAAGGATAAGACATGTAAAGAGATATGTACATGCATAATCATCCAAGGAGGTATAGAACATTGACAGTTAGGGGGATTAGAAAAGATCCTTCGGATAGGAGGGGGCACGAGCTAAAACAGGGATTGTACATGGAGATGAGTTCTCCAAGCATGGTAAGTTACAGTTTGTACAGAGGCATGAAATCATATGAAATGGTGAATTCAGAAAATGATTCCAATTTTATCTGTAATGTAGAGGGCACATGGGGGGGGTGCTGAGTGAGAGATGATGGGCATGAAAGTCCTGTTGGGGAGTTTATAGTTCATCCTAGAGGAGATAGAGAGTTATTGATTCTTAAGCAACAAAAAATGACATGGCTAGATTTATTCTTTAAGGAGATCACTTAGGCAGCCGGGTTGAGGATGAAGTAGACAGGGGAAGAATTTACTCCTTCCTTTGGGGTTCCAAGGATGAACTATGCTGATTTGGAGGAAATCCTTCCTCAGTTGGACCAGAGGGCTTTCTAGCTTCATTTTCTGTCAGTGGATCTCTGGTAATGCTCCTCTCCTTAGAATAATCATTGCTGTTCTGGGGGACAATCAAGTCACCCCACTGCTCTCTTCTTGGTTCGAGTGCTCCACAAGACTGAGTTTTATCTCATCCTAAAATCATGTTATAGCCCCCAGATCCACTTGGCAATTAGAAGAGGTAAATGAGAGGGTGCTTTGAGTATCTTAAAATCCAGCAACTCCTCCCTTAGGTAAAGTCAGGAAAGAATGAAATCAGGCAAAGTGCGATTGAAAAGCCACTACTGATGGCCAGACCAGGAAGCTTAATCCAAGGACATTTTCTTAGTTTAAGGTCTAATGGGGAGAAGGACTGGACTCAGGTCATTGGTAGAGGGAACTTTCAAGTGAGGAAACTCCCTTTACCAATGGTCAACAATAGAGTCTTTGGAGCTCTGACAAAATAAGTGACATGTGTCAGGGATGGGACCTGAACTGGGTCTTCCTGTTTCTAAGTTCACCTCTCTATCCCCAGTCCTGAGGATGGGCAGACATCTGGAGGCTCTGAGGAAAGAAGGGACGGGCAGGGGTAGCTGTCCAGCTCTCCAGGACTCCAGGGCCCAAGCTGACATTGCAGCAAACAACCCACTTGGAGTGGCTCCCTCTCCGAGTAGGTCTCTGTCCAAATGGGGATAAAGGCCCCTTTCTTCCAAGGAACATCTCCCTCCAAAATTACCGGTCTGGCCTCCAGTAACCGGATCCCAAGAGCTTCAGTTGCTCTGATAAGGGGCCTGCTTTCTTTCCGAGGGCCTGTTAATCCGATGAGTGCTGATCAGCTGCGGGTGCAGGTGTCTGATTTTCATTAAAATTGCAAATCAGAGAGGCTGCTTGATCAGATAACAAAGGCCTCATTGAAACCATGAGTGCTCCTTCAGCCGCCAAGCTGGGACAAGACAAAGATTTCCCCACTGTGTTTGTTTGCCCAGAGTCACCGCGGAGGGCTTTAAAAAATATTAATAATGGTACTGCGGTCATGGGTGAATAAAGGACTTCTGAGTTCGCGCCAGCTGCAAAAAAGTTGCTGCAACTTCTGAACTAGTTTTCCCAAGTGAGCTCTGCAGAAAAAAAAATGCAACCTACTACACTGTAAGTGCGCTTCCCTTGGACAGACCCCCAGAGTCCTGAGATCTCGATGTCCTCTTGACCAGGCCTGCAATCTCATGGTGATCCACTTTGCCCTGAATTCTGCCTTCTGTAGCCTGAAATGTGGATTTGTTTTTATGTACAGATAAATAAATAAGGTGGTATAGTGTCTAGAGAAACTGACCAGGAGCCAGGAGGATGTGAATTTGAACCTAACCTCCAACACTTATTACCTGTGTGACCCTGGGCAAGTCATTTCACTTCTGTTTGCCTCAGTTTCCTCATCTGTAAGATGGGCATGATTTCCATCTACCACCTAGGGTGCTTGTGAGGATCAAATTAGATTGATAGCTCTGAAGTGTCCAGCACAGAAGACATAGTGAGAACTACGTAAATGTTAGCTATTATTATACTTTCAACAAAGGTTCACAGATCATAAGTCTTAGAACTGGAATGAAGACCTCAGAGGGCTCTGATCTCATCCCTTCATTTTGCCAAAGAGGGAAGTAAAGGTCAGGGAGGGGCGTGGAACCACATATCTAGTCTTAGAGGGGACATCAGAGGTCATCTAAACCATTTTAGTTTTGGAGGAACTGAGAAGTGCATTGAGATTAAACGACTCACCTAGGATCATTCAGGGAGTTAAGTTTTAGAAGCAAAATCTGAACCCAGATCTCCTGACTCCAAAGGTCCAAGCTCTTTCCACCATACCAAGGTTACACCAGTGAGTCAGTGGTAGAGGCGGTCCAGAGGGCCCAGGCTTCTAGACTCCCAGTCCAATATTTCTTTCAATGCAACCCTCTGCCTCTAGATTAAAATTTCCCGGAATTCAAACCATATTTCAGATGCTTTAGGGGATTTCTCTCTTTAAGGGAATAAGGGTGAAACCTTTTCTAAAGCAAAGTACCCTTTTCTGAGACAAATCACCTCCCCTAATTTATACTGTGCTTTATACCCATTTTCACACATCGTTTCCCAAGTTCACATATTTCTAAATGGGAGTGGAGTGTTCATTTTCCTTAAATGGTGTGTATAATGTATGTTTAATGTATACATGTATGTAATGTTTAATGTATGCATGTGAGCTTTTTTCCTCAATAAACCCCAGTAAAGAGACATTGCTGAAAAACAGATGCATGTTGCAGACACTGAATCTTGTGTCTGCTGGGGCCTGTTCTCTTGGCTTGTTTCCCCACCCAGATGCCCATATCTCTCAGTAATAAGATCATTTCACTCTATCAATCCCATCCCCTGTCCGGCATTTAACTTCTGATTAATTGACTACTTAGTTGCGTTCAATCTGTTTAAAGATTTGGTGAATCTGAAATACAGCCCTCTCAGACTGGGCTGGAGATAAAGGGTAGGTTGACAAAGTTCTGGGTACATGAGTGCAGAAATCAGGCCAGAAACTGAAGTAAAGTCTGGTCTAGCCAGGACGATTCTGATGGGGATAGTGATTGGACCTGTGATACGGGGACTTTCAGGTTAGGAAAGTCAGTATAGATTGGCAGTGTGTCTGTACTTTATATTTAGGGAATTGCCTAGAATACTAAGAAATTAGGTGATTTGCTCCCAGGCTGTGTGATGTATCAGAGATGGGACTTGAACTCAGGATTCAGTTGGAGTATTGGCTACAATGAGCGGTCATATAGGTAAAAATACAGGTAAGGTATTTGGGCTAGTTCAGAGGATAGTGTCTGGCCACAGGAAGCTCTGTTTCCTCTTGACCTGTTGTGTCTGAGTATTAGACCATTTTAGCAGGCTCTAGTTCTGAATAAGTTCCCTGCTTCCAGCATAACATCTTATTTAATGCAGTATTTTCCCTGGGCTCCTGGTTTTCAATCAAGTCTAAGAGATCAAATAATAAAATTTGGAATGTATATGTACATTCCACATATATGTGTGTATATATATGTATTGTGTGTGCATATGTATCTTTGTATATATATATATATATACATATATATGTATATATGTGTGCATATATATCTTTATATATACATACACACATATATATGTGTTTTATATATATATAACTTTGCTGTAGGAATTTATAGTAGCCACAGGTCTTCAGGTGACTGTGGCCAACCATAATTGCGATGTGGCATCTTTTGTGCTTGGGTCAGCTCTGGCTGCTTCAGAAACATACCTGATCCTGCCATCTATTCATTACTGCTACTGCCTCCTTCCTTGTCTCTAGCACTATCATCTTAAGTCTGGGAATTGGAAAGCAAGAATAAGGTAGGGGAAGAGAGAAAGAGAGGGAGGGGTGGTGAGAGAGAGAGAGAGAGAGAGAGAGAGAGAGAGAGAGAGAGAGAGAGAGAGATTGCCTTTTAGGCTATAGTCACCCCTTAGGAAAAGATTCTGAAGCCCCTGCAAAATTATTCAAGGTACACTTGAACATCCATGGATTTACATTAAAAGCATCATGATAGGTACAAAAATTAATAGTTATCCCCCCTAAAAAAACCTCCAAAGCAACATAATGAATAGCTAACAGGTATTTATAATAAACAGCTGGTTTTTATAGAACACTTGGAGCTTTGCAAAATGCTTTACATGTTATATCATTTGGATGTCAAAATAACCTGGGAGACTTGAGCTAATATTGTTACTATCTCTATTTTACAGATGATGAAAGAAAGACTCCTAGAGTTTAAGTGACTCTTCCAGAGTTACTGTAAGTAACTAGTAAGCTAGTAAGTATCTGAAGCAGGAGACGGGTCCAAATCCAGCCCTTCCATTTCTGGGTCCCCTAGCTGCTTGAAGGCTACATGGAGTATGCACATACCATTTGTGTATAAGGAAATAAACATACATGGCAAAAAAAGAGAAAACAATGTGATCATAGTTGGCATATACATCAACATATACCAACACATGTAGTTGCAACCAAAGACATACAAGACATTAATCGTGTCTGTTTTCCCAAGTGAATGTTCCCTGGTTGGGTGGCTCTAACCCTCTAACCCTCTAACTATGCCTGAGCTGGTTAATGATATACTCTATGGGACGTGATTGTCAGACCCATGGACCTACCTACCTTCCAAAAACTGAGCTTAATAGTGGCTCCTGATGGCTGAAAGCACTCTCAAAAACCTTTGAATTCTTCATGTACCCTTCATATCTTCACAACTCAAGGCATAAAAAGATTCAGCCCTCCCTTATAGGATAGAATTCTCCTCAGTTTAAGGACAAGCATGCCAGTTACAGATACAGAGAGTATCAGCTGTTTGTTGAAGTCAACTCTAACTCCTCTGGAGAGATGATAGTTACATTTTTAGTGTGAGGTTTTACATTTTGGAAATCAATAAATATTAGAAACCAGGATTTGATTTATTTTGTTGATTGTTCAAACTTAAGAAAGTGATGGAGAAAATGTTAATAATACAAATTAAGTTTAAAAGCATATCTAAGACACTCCCCCCAAAGAACTGATTATTAAGCATTCATCAGAGCACCCCTGGAACTTACAATCCATAGAGTCTTCATTAAAATCATCAGCTGCTAAGCTATCATCTAGCTTACATGGTCTTTGCTCACCGTTCACTTGCCAAACTGTCCTTCATTTCTTTCCTCCTACTCACTAAAGAGTATGAGTAACTTCCCTATAGGCAGCAGGTGTTTGAGATGAATTGTGAGTCCTCTCTCCCTCCACCCATCATTTTGTAAACAGACACGTTTTCAGGCTGCTCAGCTCCTTGGTATGGAATGGTTTTTCATCTGAATACTGTCTGGGGTGTTCCCTGAACACTATGTCTCCTTCATAAGACTGTCAACTTGCTGAAGACTTTGGCAATGAAGGACAGCCTACTGTCATCAATTTCTTTCATAGTTCTTATGAACTGAAGCCATGGCCAGTGGGTACAAGGCAAGAAATATGTACTAGTTGTGAGTTCTCTAAATACTCTCCCTCTTCTAAAACCCAGAAGCACAAGTCAGTAGATAGACGTTTCCTGTTCAAATATCAGTTAGTGTGGTGTAAAGCCTAGGGTATCATTCCTGGGAGCTTTGCATGTATGCATTACAAATACTACCTATAGGCTCTACCAAGATTTCTGCTCAAGTCTCAGCGTTCCTAGCATAATAATAAACTTGGCATTTATACAATGCTGTACAGTTTGCACAGTGCTTTAGAAATACTATCTCATTTGAGCTTTGCAAAGATCTTTACATATAGTAACTGATTTGCTCAAATGACTCCAAAGGACAACTCAAGCCAAAAAGGATTGGTTCAATTAAATGGAAAAGCACTTATTTATCACTAGGATACAAATACTGAAATAAGGGCATTGTCTTTCCTCAAGGAATTTACTTTCTACTGGGTGAGAAGAGAGTGGCCAGGGAGGAGTATTTTGGTTTGAAAAAGTACAGAGATAGTGAGTGGAACCACTGGGGAGTAAATTGACCAGTCCCATCTAAGAGCAATGGCAGAGCTTATTTAATCATGATGCATGGTTCCTGAATTGGAGAGGGGAGCAACAGTGGAAGTGAGGATATGGTGAAGAATGCTGCTGAAACTGGATGCCAGAAAGAAGGAAGGGGAGGAAGCATGCATCATGGCCCAAGGTTTCCTCAAATAGTATTATAGGAGAGGCTATCACTCATCAGGAAAGCCAAGTCTTAGTTGAGGAGGCTCCTCCAGGGAATGGATTGTGGTATTGGCCACAAGGTAGTTGTTGAGAAGGATATGAAGCAAGTAGTTAGAGAGGAGAGAATGACAAGAGGTTCACAGATGATGATCTTCAACTTTCTGGTACAAGTCCCAAACTCTCAGCTCTACTTCCATTTGATGACAACCCAGCTCCAGCAGCATGATGAATAGCCTTTATCCCTCCTATGGGAATGACAAGCTCTTCCATGTCATATGGCCTTTGGGACAAAGCATCTGCATCTACATTTGTCTTTCTTGACTCATAGAGTATAGTACACATCTTTGGCAATCAACATTCATCTTAGAATTGTTCAAAATATAGGCCAGTGGATCATTTGTCTACTCTTGAAATTTAGGTCTTTGAGCTTTTCCGTAACAATTCAATTCAAGGCCAAGAACTCCAATTTGTATATAGGAAAACTAATGTCACTGTTGGAAAGTCCTATCCTGGCAAATGAAATAGGTTTCTGATGATTCCCTTTTTTTGGCATAGACCTGCTCCTTAGCTTTACAAGTTGGCATATGTATGTGGGCCAAAGGACTTGCTTAGTTCAACAGAGGCCAATATTGATTCTCATGAGAGGAAAGAATCCAGGTCTTTGAAGGATGGTTGGTTCAAAGATCTAGACAGGGTTTCAAAGGGTTCAGGTCAAACTGACCTCTCTTCCCTTCTTGCTTTCAGTTTTTATCAGTCTTCTATCTGTGAATGAGATCATTTGGGATCTAGCAGCTGCAGCAGAGGTTTGTTTTTTAACACATTTTTGATAAAAGGCTCTTCATATGTGTCCAGTGGAGGAATGCTTCTGTCTTCTCCGAAAGCTCCCGCTCCTTGTTGAGAAACTACATGACCCATCTACTTGGCAGATGGTCTGGAAAACAGGCACTTGTCAGTCGACAGCTTCAGGCCAGCATCCTTTAGCTCAGACTTCGTCTTCTTTGTATCATGGATCCCTTTGGCAGTCTGGACCCTTCTTAGATTAATGCTACATTTCAGTTAGAGGATAGTAAAAATAAAGATGTATTTTTTCTATCATAATATGAAGTGAGTAGAACCACTGGGGAGTAAATTGACCAGCCCCATCCAAGAGCAATGGCAGAGTTGATTTAATCATGATGCATGGTTCTTGAATTGGAGAGAGGAGCAGTTGTGGAAATGAGGATGATGGTGAAATCTATCCACAACCACCATCACCACTGCTACCACTGCAACTACCACCACCACTACTGCTACAACAACCACTACCACCATCACCACCATTGCTGCTACAGCATCACCACCACCACCACCACCACTACAGCACTACTACCACCACTTTTACCACTACTCTTACTATTACTGCTACTACTACCACTAGTACTATGGCTACTACGTCTGTCCCTATTATATGACCACTCTCACTACTATAATAACTACTACTACCACCCACTAGAATTTATAAAGTGCTTTAAGGTTTGTAAAGCATATTATATCTTTTATTTCCTTTGATCACAATAATCTTGTGAACCGGATGTTATTTTTGCCCCCATTTTATAGAAGACAAAATTCTATATAGAAAGGGGAAACTGAGACAGGCAGAGGTTAAATGACTTGTCCAGAATCACACAACTAGTCAGTATCTATGCTGGACTTGAGGCTGGATTTGAGTCTCATGCCTTCCTGACTCCAAGGCCAGCACTATGTTCACTATACCACCTATAACTGCCTTTTGGTAATGGTGGTGGTGTTGTAGGATTCTTGGACCCCAAGTTAAGAACTCTTACTTTAGCAGATTCAATACTTTTGTCAGTCTCATATTTTTCCAGCGTCACTGAGGCCCTTTGAGTATACCAACATTTCCATGCAGTTCAAGGCTCCAACTCCTTTCTCTATAAGTCTTTGGAGACAGGAAAAAAATAGATAAATATGTGTATATATGTGTGTGTATGTGTCTATGCATGCATGTGAGTCTCATGGGAGCTATCTCAGGGGGGGAGAGAGAAAAGGGGATAAAGGAAATTTATATGAGAATTTGATTATACATTTTAAAGTAATAGCAAGTTGCACATAATAGATTTACAGTTTCATTATGATCTTTTATTATACTATGTTATGGAAATGTTTGTTTTATTGTATAAATTTTAAAAAACATTAAAAATTTTAAAAAAGAAAAGTGGTAAGAACCTTTTAGATGTTTTAGGGGCACAACATATCTTCAAATTGGTCAAATCCATCTTGGTGAATGAAAGTTACCTTTTCTTCTTTTTGATTTCCAATATTATCCATTCAGTAAATTCAACACTAAAAACCACTCTCTGTCTAGGACACTGCATAGAGCAACTTGAGCTCTTGGCATGGCACACAAGTACAATTTGGTTCCCTTGTTCAAAGTGAAATCATCTATAGATCTATTTTCCCATTTATCTTCTGTACTGTCATTCATTACAGGTGATACATACAGACTCCTAGACTTCAGTGGACTCATTGAGGTAGGATGTCTAAGGTCTTCTATCACAGAGAGGACAATCTTCTGGGATAGCTCTTGAAAAGGTATATGTGTGTTGGGACTATTGCTTCCATGAAGCAGATTTTATAAAACATCCCTTGGGCACATCCCACATTTCACTCTTTCTATAAGAATTTGCTTGACTTCCTCAATTCCTAAGCTTCTTCCGCAATCCATCCTCTTCTGGGATTAACATACTAATGTTAAACTTCTCAAAATCCCCTTTTGAGTTGTAGGACCCAGGACTCATGTGAATGTTCTCTCCTCTCTCAGTTTTTGTGACATTTCTTCCTCTTGGTTTCCTTGATACCTATCTACACCACCCCTTCAGTCAATTTATTGTATCTTAGTCCATTCATGTGCACTAACTGGGGATATCTACCCAAGGAATCCTGGCTCCTCTTCTCTTTCTTCCATTGAGTTTTTAATTTGTTGACCTATAAGCTCCATGGATTCAGTTATCTTTATGCAGAAAACTCTGACATCTATATACCCAGTCTTAGTTATTCTCCTGAGCTCCAGTCCTTTATTACCAACAGACTCTTAGACATTTTGAATTGGAAGTTGCATTGGGATTTCAAGCTCAACCTCTTCAAAACATAACTCATTCCTTTGCTCCAAACCAACCTGTCTTCCTAATTTTCCTATTACTATTGAAGACACCACCATCACTGTTACCCAGGTTCATAAGTTGAAGGTTATCCTTGACTCTCACTCTTACTTAACCCACAGATCCAATCAGTTGCCAAATCTTGCTGTTCCTCTCTGAACATCTCTTAGATACTCCCCCTACCTCTCCATTCACAAAGCCATTTTGTAACTGAGGCTCTCATCATCTCTCAGGGATAGGGTAATTAGTCATAGACAAACAATTCACAATTCATTCCTAGAATGTTAATGTTGATATGATTACAATTTTCGGAGCTGATGTTGGAAGTGAAGGGAGTGTGTGTCCAGAGGAATGGCATGAAAATGGCATGGTCAGAACATAGTATGGTGAGTCTGAGACTCAGAAAGGTTGGTGAATGTTCACCAATCAGAGCCTAGGCAAGGACCTAGAATTCGGGTCATAGGTAGAGGCTGGAGCATAGCAGAGAGACAGCTAGGTGGTAGGTCTGAACAAACTAGAGCTCAGGTACTAGAATAACCTTATTGTTGACCCAACTTTCTGAATGTACTCTTGGCTCACTCTGATGTAGACCATCCTTGTCATTCAATTCATATGTAAGGAAAATTTCCTTCTGTTAGGTTATAAATTCCCTTGGGAAGGAATTTGTTTCTTATTCACTATTTCTCTTATCATTTTATCTCTTAAGAAAACCCGGTGTAGTGGCCTATTTTGGGGAAAACCTAAATAAATAATCTGAGTGGAGATCAGTCTCTTGGCCACACCTGTATAATTCACTGACAATTCAGAATAAATAGCAGTTGTATTGGTTGAATTGATTTGTAGGAAGATTCATGTACTCTCAACCCAGGAAAGAAAATTTTAATAAAAACAGATGGCTTCTTCTCAAATATTGGCAATAATGAAAAGCAAAGCAAAAATTCAAAGGAATCCTGTGGAATACCCAAGTTCCCACCCAGGAAGAGAAAGTGAATCTTCACCAATGCACGTAATGCTATTTGTTAGACAAGTCTGATTGGGGAATCAAAATGATTTATGGGTTTGTGTAAAAGCAGACAGAGTTCTTTAGAAATTCAAGAAGAATAGACTGATTCATGGTGTCAAATGCCACCCTGAGATCAGAATAGAAGGTGACTGGATGAAAATATGTCTTTATGGCTCTTACAACTCTTAGACAATGCAGTCAGGGTTGTCTTGGGGGAATCAGGCTGGGGGCTGATCCTGGGGTGGGACTTTGCTGCAGCAGCTTTCTTACTGATGAAGGCCAATTTCAAGTCCAATTGATGTAGGAGTGTGCTGATAAATTTTTAACAACCAGCTCTTGAAAAAAATATGAATTATATTTTTAAGTTTAGTCTGCATTATAAACATATTTTCCATCTTTTTCGTGGTCTAGACAATAAAAAAAACAACAATAAATCAAGCACTGATTTGAACCATCTGCCAATTTCCACGATGTAAATGCTCCCACTGGAAATTTAACAATCAGCTCTCTAGGCCTGGTCTGATCTAGCATACTTCTTCATTGAGGCCATGTTTCTTTTAATCAAGGGCTGAGTAAGGCTTAGATTAGTTTCTTACTGGATTAGGTAAATATGGAAAAGTTCTGACAGATTTTTCCATCATCTGTTTCTCTTCCACCAGTTCTTTCCTCCAAAGAGAGAGTGAGTCAAAGCTGAGAAGGTATAGTCACAGGGTATCATTTTTTTTGAAAGTAGCCAAAACTTACTTTGAATAAAACAAAATCTATTGGCCCATTGCTTGTTTATGGAGGCCTAGGAGGCAGGGAGTTGCAGACTCTAGTTAGTATGGCAACAGCAATGGCGGGTTGTTTTGTGAATTCTGTTCAGCATGACCCAGAATATGGGCAGGGATAGGACAACCCTGCCAAACAAAGGCTGAACCCATCTACCCCCTACAACAGCCAGCACTGGGTAGGACACAGAGACTGGAAGGGACTCTAAAAATGGGGAGTGTGATTGACTGAGGTCTGGGAGAAATGGGACAGGGTTTGGGAATCCCTTCTACTATAGTGGCTACAGACTTCTAGCTATATAACTGTCTAGACCATGGGTAAAATCAGAACTCCAGCCTTTGTCTTGAGTAGAGGGGAAGAGAACAAGCACTTATTCAACATCTACTATATGCCAGGCCTTGTGCTAAGTGCTATGTAGTCTTAAGTGTCTCTTGGAGCCTGTGAAAGAGCATAACTTCAAGTCAACTTTGCAATTCATAATATGAAAACTGGATAAAAGAAAATGAGTACAAATGTATTTGTTCAAAAAGGGGAATTAGTTACCCTAGAGGTTCACAAATGGTAATACCTAGTATTATCCTATGTTAGCTAACTATCCTTACTAATTAGATGGCAAACACAGTTGCTTCTATAGCTAAAGGAGTTCACGTGGGTTAAAGTTTTGAGCCTCCTAAATGTGGGAGCCCATGGTCAAAGCCTGAATTTTTCCACCCTAGTTATAACCGCATCATAATTATAAGCATCCAACGAATAAGATGCAATGGATTTCAGATTGAAAATTATAAGAAATAAATTACTACCATAGGAAGTTTTCTTCTGACAGAAAGAGGAGAGACCTCAGTGATCAGAAACTTGAAAAATGCCTCTAGCAATTTGACTATTTTCTGTGATTTAACAGTTCAACTTGACAATCATTTAATTAATGCAATTAAGCTCTTGTTCTGGGCAAGGCACTGTGCCCAGGGTTGGGGTGCAAAGAACACTCTCCCCGTCAAGGAGCTTACTTTGTACTGGAATGGGAGAGAAAGAGAATGTAACCTATAATCAGAGAAGTAAATGCAAAGCATATAATATGACAATAAGCCATTTCAAAAGCAGCTGAGGATTTATACCATGAGGAATCAAGAAAGCCTTCCTGTAGGAAGTGATGCCTGAGTTGAGCCCTAAAGGAAGCCAGTATTCTAAAAGGTGAAGGGGAAGGAAGTAGCACTTTCCAAAGCTAGAAGGACTTTGGTGAAGAGACCTGAAAGCAGGAGATGTGCACCTTGACTGTCATTAAGAGTATTGGACAAGGAGACTCTGTAATATGCTTGGAAAGATTGGTGCTTCATTCATTAGAAATGCTGCCCAAAGATTCACTCTTGGGGTGATGGCTATGGGACATGATCCTGGAACGCTTGGAACTTGTCTCCAAGATAGGATGTCATGCAGTCTATATAGGAATATAGGAATGACATTTGTTAACTCAAGTCAACATCACAGAAATGAGAGTTATACAGGAAGGTCTGAAAATACCATCCAGGATTGTAAAGCACAAAGACTGTATTCACATAACGTAGTGCATAGCTGAAATCTGAATTAAGGATACTGTCCTTAATTTTAAGGTTCAAATGACAACTCTTAATTATCTCTGAAGTTCCCAATGCAATCAGAATTCTTCCTTCTCCTGGGTAATCAATGAGAAATGCTAAGTCAAGAATGATTTCCCTTTTCTATATTTCCAAAATTGATCTTTCATAAATTTATCACTTGAGGACGTAGGAAATGGTTGTACTTCACACTGTACCTGAATTTTTCAGCTATTGAAAGCAAGAAAACACATTCAATTTGCAAAATGTACAATATTGTAAAATGTCAGTTACCATCATGAGCCAAAGAGCTGCTCCAAAATTCATCGGATAAAGAATGAATTTAGTGGGATCTTTATTATTTAAAAAGAAGGTGTTCAATTCAATTCCACAATCTTTATTGAATGCCTACTCTGTGCTAGGCACTTTGCTATGTGCTAAGGGTACAAAAAGAGGCATGAGGGCCAGACAGATAATGTCTGGAATTAAGAGAGAGAGTGCCTTGGTAATGAACAGCCAGGAGGCCAGTGTCCCTGCATCAAAGAATATTTCTGGGGCAATAAGGTGTAAGAACACTGGGAAGTCTATTGTAAATTTATTTTCAACAAACATGAACATTTCCATAGGACCACAGATGAACTGCTTATTCCTCCCAGCTTCATCTATAAAAGGTTAGACTAAGGTGAAATGACTTGCCTATGTTTCCACAGGGGGCAAGTAACAGAGCCCTCCAGCTTATCTATGTCTTTCCTCAATCTTAACTGTAGCGTGAGGATCTATTCGTCTTCCCTTCCCCTTTCCCTTTCCTTTCCCTTCCCTTCCCATTTCTCTTTCCTTTCCCCTTCCCCTTTTCCTCCCCTCACCTTCCCTTCTCAAATGACGTCAGATATTTAAGGCCTAGACTGCAAACCTATGTTCTTTTCTGTGACTCAAAGTGGAAATCAACTAAACCAAGAAATTTGGTACATTGGTCAGAGCTAGTTCTCTGTAGAGTCACAGGGTTTGGCTTTGAATATTGGTCACTGATTGGGTGTGGGGCCTTGGTCCAATCATTTCCCCTTCTTAGGCCTAGATTTCCTCTTCTGTAAAATTAGGGGTGCTGGACAGCATTATCTCTAGGATTTCTTCCAGTTCCATTTCTATGATCCATTCTGCCCCACTTTACAAAGACAGCTGCGGTCCTAGAGATGATGACAGAATTTTAGAAAGCAATTCAGGGAGATTGATTATATCTCCTGAATTCTTCTTTTTTTGCCTTTGGTCTTCTGCAGCCACGGCCATAATACATTTTTAATGGAAATGCCAACAGCATCTCCTTTTCCTTTCAAGTGGTGGACAGATTAGATGAAATCCTCCTTCCCTTCACACACAGGTGGCTTATCTCTACTGGGCTTTCAATCGACTCCTCAAGTCCCTACTTGCAATCTCTTAGAACACATCTAAAAAAAATGCACAGAGCCCACAACTTCAGATCAGGAAGTATTCCATGATTTATGGAAAGCACACATTAAGAATAATTGGAAAATCCTTATCACTCGACACGTGTTCTTCTTCTCCTTCCACTCCCGTTTTCTCTCTCCCATTCTCATGCACCTATTATAGAAGAGATTAAGAACCATGTCATTTCATCACCACTGGCCCCCAGTCCTCACTGCCAACCTGTGATCACCAGCATGCCTCCATATTTACTAAGACAGCAGTTCTTAATCACATAAAGCCACAAATATGGATTTGGTTTGATGAAATACCATTACTATTCTGTTTCATAGAAACACCTGGATTCACTTTATTTATTGGAACTATGTGATGACTCACCTTTCCAGGGCTTATGATTTCTTGTTTGACTGAAAGCAATTTACTTCAGGTCCAACTTGTACATGAGAAAGGCTAGCTGGCTACCTTTGTCTTATGTGCTCTCTGTCTCTCTCTCTCTCTCTCTGTCTCTGTCTTTCCCTTTCCCTCTCTCACCCCTCCCCCTTACTCTCTTCCACATATGTGTATGAATATATGTTATATATATATATATACACACTTATACAAATATAAACATGTGTATATAAATATATATTTAACATAGGGAATTATATCCAGACATATATATGTAAATATGTGATGTAGACATACATACAATATGCATACACACATATATCTATATCATGTATGTATCTATCTATGTATCTATGTATGCATCTATGTGTCTATGTATCTATCTATGTATCTATGTATCTATCTATCTCTCTATCTATCTGGATATCATGCCTCTACCCAAAGTAGAAGCTTCCCTAGTAACAACACCTCATTGATTAAATGCCTATTCTGTGTCAGGTATTGAGAATTTGAGGAAGAAAAGGAAACCATTTCTACTCTCAAGAGGCTTCCAGACTACCAGGGGAGAAAATATGTAAATAGATACAGAATAAATGCAAATAGAGACAGAATCATTAAATACAAGATAGAGAGGAAGGGAGGGAGGAAGGCATTAGCAGCTGTAGAGATCAGCTTCATGCCAAATAGTGGCCCTTCACGTATGCCTTGAGGGAAGAAATTTCTGTGAGATGGGGGTAAACAGGGTTAGTCATGTCCCATAGTCAAAACTCAAAGCTTCATTAAATTGGAGCATGAAATAATACAGCTGTGATCATAACTAGGGCCATCAATATAGCAGAGTTCTCTATTATTTCTAGAACACACACCTAATTATTGTATTGTGTCAAATGCTATATTTATTCCCCAGGTGATAAATGCCTAAAGGATATGAACAGTCAGTTTTCAGAGGAAGGAATTAAAGATATGTATAATCTTATGAAAAAATGCTGTAAATCACTATTGATTAGAGAGATGCAAATCAAAACAACTCTGAGGTACCACATCATACCTATGAGATTGGCAAACATGAGAGAACAGGAAGATGATAAATGCTGGAGAGGATGTGGGAGAGTTGGAACAAGAATTCATTGTCGGTGGAGCTGTGAGCTGATCCAACCATTTTGGAGAGCAATTTAGAACTATGCCCAAAAGGCTACAAAAATATGCATACCCTGTGACCCAGCAATATCTCTTCTAGGACTGTATCCCCAAGAGATCATAAAAATGGGAAAATCTCACATGTACAAAAATATTTATAGCAGCTCTTTGTGGTGGTCAATAACTGGAAATCAAGGAGATGCCCATCAATTAGGGAATGGATGAATAAATTATGGTATATGAATGTAATGGAGTACTATTGTGCTATGAGAAATGATGAACAGGAAGACTTCAGAGAGGCCTGGAAAGACCTATATGATCTGATGCTAAGAGAAAGGAGCAGAACCAGGAGAACTCTGTACGCAGCAACGACCACAGTGTGTGTTTTTTCTGATAGATTTAGAACTTCATTGCAATGCAAGGACTTAAAAATTTCCCAATGGTCTTTTAAGGCAAAATGCCTTCCACATTCAGAGAAAGAACTATGGAATTCAATCACAGAATGTAATAGATCATTTTCTTTTGTACTATGTTTTGGTTTGTTACATGATTTCTCCCATTCATTTTAATTCTTCTACACAGCATGACTATGGTGAAAATGTATTTAATAGGAATGTATGTGTAGAACCTATATAAAATTGTAAGCCATCTTGGGGAGGGAGGAGAGAGGAGGGGGAAGAAGGGGGAAAAATCTAAGCTATATGGTAGTGATTGTAGAACACTGAAAATAAATTTAAAATTAATAATGAAAAAATGCTATATTTAGAAAAACAATAAAAACCCTAGGTTTGATCTCATAGAATATCTTGGAATCCATTCAATTTAAACATGGAATGGCGCTTAGGGGCCATGTAGTCCATTCCTTTTGTTTTATAGAGGAGACAGAGTGATAGTCTGACTGATACCCAGTCAGTCCCTAAACATTTATGAAGCTCCTACTATGTGCCAGAGACTGAGCCAATTGCTCAGAGGGGGCAGTGACTTATCTAAGGTCCAACAGCTAGTAAGTGATGGAACCCAGGCTTCTGAATTCTACTCCTTTCCTGCAAGAAACATTCATGAAGCACTTGATCTGGGCAAAGCACTGTATTAGATCCTGGGAGACACCCAGGTGATCAAATCCTCATCTCTGCTCTCAGGAAGGTTTTATTCAATTTAATTAATTAAGTCAGGTATATACATAACTACAATACAAATGAGAATCACATAGGAGAGCTACCTGGCATTTTATTTTCTCTTATTCTCTTTATTTGTTCTAAAAATATCTTTTTAAATTAGGAAGCAGTGGAATAAAAAAAAAATCTTATAAATTCAGCTTAACTCAATTCAATTCAACTGAGAAGAAACATGGTGTCGCACATAGGATACCAGACCTGCAGTCAAGAGGATTTAGGTTCAAATTCTGCACCAGGCATTTTCCAGGTCTATGATCCTGAGTCTGTCATCTAATGAATTCTTGTCAGCTGCTCTGTGCCTCAGTTTCCTTGTCTGTAAAATGGAGAGGTTAGACTTGATGGCTTCTAACTCCTCTCCTAGCTCTGACCTCTCAAACAATGCTATTATTCTACAAATCCAGTAAGCATTTATTAAACACCTACTACATTCAAGGAATTGTATTATTCAGAAAGGACAAAGTTGTAGGCCTCAGAAACTCACATTCTATTTGAGGGGAAAGTAATACGTATGTAGAAAAGAAATTATAATAAAGATACAAAGTCATTTCAGGGACAGGAAGGAGCAATGGCATGGGGCTGGGAAAGTCTCCTGTTGGAAGTGATCTTGAACTGAGCCTCCAAGGGAGATGTACATTATATTTTGTGGTTGTTTAGTCATTTTAGTCGTATCTGACTCTTTAACCCATTTGGGATTTTCTTGGCAAGTGTATTGGAGTGGTCTGTCTTTTCCTTTTCCAGCTCATTTTACAGGGGAGGAAACTGAGGCAAACTGGGTAAACTGATTTTCCCAGAGTCACACAGCTAGTAAGTGTGTGAGGCTGGATTTTAACTCAGGTATGCCTCGTTCTAGGTCTGGCACTCTGTCCGCTGCTCCACCTACTTGCCCACAGGGATTGTATTGTACACAGATAAACTGAGGCAGATAGGCTTTATGAGATTTTTCTGTTGTCATAGAATTAGGGAAGGTGTTAGAACAAACATTGAGGCTCCACATCTGTGAAGATTCATATGAAATTCACATTCTCAGTACCCGGCACACAGTAGGTATTTCAAGAAAGTTTATTGATTGACTGAATTAGACCATTTCTATTTTCTGTAACTTATAGATAAAATAAACAAATGTTCACCAACAGGAATTACCACAATTCCAAAGATGCACTAAGAAGGAACCCAGTAAAGGATTCAATTCATTGGTTTCTAGAAGAAATAAAGGGAATAATTCTAATTTAAAGGGACATTTTTTGAATAAATGAAGGCCGTGAGAGCAAAATGTCACAGAAATCTCCTATAAAAAACAGAATTCTGGAGATCTGAGGGATTTTTGAACTCAACCCCCTCACTTTCCAAATAAATCAGCTTCTCTGAGAGAGAATAAGTGACATGGCCAGCATCCCATAGCTAAGTAGTGGCAGAACAGAGGCTGGAATTGATGTCTTCTGAGTCCCAGTGTAGAGTGTGGTCCTCTCTACACACTCTGTTAGTGTCTAGTATATGAAAATATTTGATTAATATGCCAAAAATATTCTGTTTTGGCCATGTAGGTAGGAGGGAGTACATTCCACACATAGGGTACCACTTGTACGAAGGACCGAACCAAGAGATGGAATGTTGTATATCCATCAACTGGCCACTCAACTGACAGATATTTATTAAGCATCAACTGAACAGTAAAAATTAGATAACATGCCAGGCAGCTGGGTGGCTCAGGGGATAGAGCACATGTCCTGGAGTCAGGAATAAAACTTCCTGAGTTCAAATCCAGCCTCGACCAGCTTATTAGCTGTGTGACCCTGGACAAGTCACTTAACTTTGCCTCTTTTCCTCTGTATCTGTAAATGAGCTGGAGAAGGAAATGGCAAATCACTTCAGTCACTTTGCCATGAAAACCTGGAGTCAAGCAGGTTTGAACAACAACTAGATGTTTTGTCTGTAACTGGTGGAGGTGGGGGGAGACAAAAATGAAATGGTCTCTGCTCCCAGGAGACAAAAAAGAAATAAATACAACATATATACCCTGTAACTGGAGCAGGGGGATTAATAACTGAAAGGATCAGGAAAGATCCAATATAGAAGGTTATATAGAGCTGTGTTATGAAGGAAACCAGGAATGCTACGAGGTAGAGGTGACTGCATTCCAAGCATAGGGAACACTAGCACAAAGACCTGGATGCTGGAAATGAGCTAGCAGGTGATCTGGACTGGGCAGCCTTCTCTTGCCAGGGAGAGGCTATCTTGGGTCCTTGCCTATCATGGCTGCTGACACACCTGTTCCCCATTCCTAATAAATTCTACACATGAAACAAGAGCAGCAGGCAGAATAAAATGAGATATTTCCTCTGGGCTGATCAGTACCAAACTAGCTAGAAATAAATTTGCTACAATTAGTATGAGTCCTGCTACAGTCAAAAACATAAGGGGAAACCCTCCTCCAAAACTTTAAATCCCAAATAGGAGGGACAGAAGTCAATTTCAATCAAAGCTTTAGAAATACAATAAGAAACACTACTTGGAAATTTCCTTTGTGGTCTCTGCTCCAAGGAGCAACGTTAAAGTTCAGTTACAGCAGCCCACACAGTCTAGGAAAACCTTGTTGATAATTTGGGAGCAATGTCTATTCAGAATGGCTGGCAGCAGGTTTTACGAGAGTTAAAAATGTCCCCTTTGAGGAATGTCAGCTTCTAATCTAAACACGCTAGTGCCCCCTATTGGAGAAGGATTTCTTCATCAAAAGAAGGTAGTCTTGAGGTCAGCAGTGTTGGACAGGCCCTCACCCCCAAAGAAAAACAAGGCGGTGATAAGCCTTAGTGGAAACTTCCAATGTTTTTAGGGGCTATGTTTTGGGAAACGGTTCCATTTTTCAACATGAAGGAAAAGAAAATAGTGAGGAATGATGAGATCAGTGTGATACTAAAGGCTACTGCTGGGTAGTGGACTTTTCTAAATGTCCCTTTCATTGGTCTTTAGTGATGGGGGCTTCCCCTCCTTCCATGCAGTGGTCACTAAGACCAATTTTTTAGTGAAATGCTAAGACAACTCTTTCTAAGCTTGGGCATCAGGGACTCGTAACACTGTATGTGTCTGGGGGGTTATGTTATGATGGCTTTGGGGAACTATGGAGAATGATTGCCATGGGAGGCCTGATCATCTGTTCTTGTCCAAAGTTAGAAAACTTAAAACTTTTTTGGCTTCTGAAACTTAAGAGTTATACTCCCCACCCAAAAAAGTTGTTTAATGATAGCTTGACTATTGAAAAAATATATTCACTCTAAAAAGAGGCAAAGTAGAGAGAACAATAAACTTGGAATTCCAGCATCCGAGGGAGCCAGAATCTTATGTCTGTCACCTGTGTGACTTTGGGAAAAGCACTTCAGTGCTCTGGGTTGGACTAGCCCTTCAGGGCCCCCCAACTTGGGATCTGTGACTCTAAGAAGTCTTCCTTTTTGAAATGAAGACATTAGGATTTGGTGAGTTAAATAAGTTAAATAAATATTTGTTTTACTATTTGGAGAACTCAATACATAGAAGTGTCTGTGATCTCACTCGTATGGATATTCCCTCCAATTGTTCAGATTGCGGCTCATCTTACCCATTCTGTGTGGTTTTCATCCATAAATCTACCAGAGGGCATCCGCCCAATGTTCTGGGAGCTTTCCTTTACTGACATCACAAGGATACCAGGGCAATAATGAGGTTGTTTGCATTGCACCAGGACGGACTATGTTATCCTTTGGAAGGCAGAAGTGACATTATAGTGTTGAGTCCAGAGGAGCAGCTTTTGATTCAGGAAGACCTGAATTCAAGGCCTGTTTCTGGCACATGCTAGCTTATGTGACCTAGGACAAGTCACTCAACCTTTCATTCCCATTTGCAGCCCTATAAGATTGCAAATTACAACTGAGGTGGAGGGTGTTTCCACACTGAGAGTTCCCTATTTATCAACAAGCTTTTATTGTGCCTTCTATGTGCCAGGCACTGGGCTGTGGATACAAAGAAAAAACATGAGAGTCCTTACCTTCAAGCTGATTAAGCTTTAACAGGCAAGACAACATGGATGTAGATAAGTATGCATAAAATGAGCATAGGTGATGTTAGAAGCAGGGGGAGGACTCAGGAAAGACTTCACCTAGAAGGCAATGCTTGGGTTGAGTTCTGGAGGAAGGCAAGAGACCCTTGGGAGAAGAAAGCATTGGAGATTTGGAGGGGACCAGGGCAAAGGCATAGATGAATTCAAGGAATCCAAGTCTGGACTCTCTCCCTCAAGTAAAATGGTTATCCTTTAAATCTGGAAGTGGACACAGAGAAGGGCAACATTGGTTCTACTGCATTAAACTTACTGCTCTGTCCTTTGTACGTTCCTCTTTGTTGATGACCATCACATTCACAATAAAAACGTTTATGGTTAAAAATTCCATCTTTTATAGCATGGACCAACAGGCATGGAAAAGGCAATACTATTTCCAGCCAGAGGTCAGTGATTGCAGGGAGGAAGCATTCTTTTGGGAATTCTCAGTTGCAGTCTTTCTCATCGGTATACATTTTGGCCCTCCTGCAGGAGAGACAACTGGGGAATAATTCTGCAGACTTGGACAGACCTAATTTCCTCTGGGTCCATATTTCACTACCCAGTGAGGGAGCTTTTTGTTTTCTAATCAGAAGTTGATGAACAGCCAACCAGCTCAGCATCCAAAGCCTGAAACAGGTGAGCTGCGTCCCCACTAGCTGACCTCCTCTCCTCTAAATCTTCCCCCCCACCTGGCAGGCCAGCCTCCCATGCATGTGTGCAGAAACTCTGGGAGTTCAGATTACCTGTTTACCAGAGAACATTTGATGGGACCGGCAGATACCTCTGCAGATAAGTTTTCAATTGACTAGGTTCTCCATTTGGAGGAATGACAGTATTTCCCTGCAGCTGGTGAACAAGAACACTGTACAGTATTTGTTATCAGCTCTCACTAAGGTTGGGAGAACACAGAAGACCCAGCTAGTGTTACAAGGGTATGGTGTGCTGAGCAAACACTTGGAGGCTGCTGCCCACTGGAGAAATCAGAGCATTATCAATTGGGCTTCATGCATGGGTCAGCCCTTTCATCTTGCTCCACTCCGATGGAAGATAGGGGCTGTGTGAAATCAGCAAGGGCTTTCTCTTAGCCTCCGAAAGGGTAAGACGGATGTCAGTTAACCAGTCTGGTGCCACCTGTATCCTTCCACCATCTGGCTTGTTGCTTTGACCTTAACATCTGTGTCTTTGGGGACTGTTAGAGAGTCTTGGAAGGTCGCAGATCTAGGACTCCTTTTCTAGGCACCATCTAGGCCAACCCCATCATTTTACAGATAAGTAAACTGTGGCCCAAGCTGATTAAGCGACTCACCTCAAGTCCTAAAGATAGTGAGCCCAAGCGAGATTCTAACCCAGGACCTCTGAATCTAAAGATAGGGTTCTTTCCACTGTATGCATCACCTCTTTTATCTTTAAGTAGATAATTTTTTAATAAGAGACCTTTGGCAGCTAGGTGGTGCCTTAGTGTCTAGAACACCAGGCCTGGATTCCAGGCCTTTCTGAGTTCAAATCTGACCTCAGACACTTATTAGCTATTTGCCCCGGGTAAGTCACTCTGTTTGCCTCTGTTTCCTTATCTATAAAATGAGCTAGAGAAGAAAATGGCAAGTCACTCCAATACCTTTGCCAAGAAAACCCCAAATAGAGTCACGAAGAGTCCAACATGACTGAAATGACTGAACAATGAGAAATGTTTTCATTGATATAGGGAATTCCTGGTGAGAAACTTTTTTTTATTAATGTAGATCAGTTCTTCTGCCACTCTCTTTCTGCTTCTCCCCTGCTCCCTGTTCTCCCTCATACTGATCTCTCTATGTAAAGGGACTAAATTCCAGGCTTTCCCCATCTTTGATCTACCCTACAATAAGGGAGCTGGAAGTCCAAATATGAGCATTAATATTTTGTCTTAGAGAGTTGCTGGGGCATTGAGAGGACAAGTGACTCCTCCATGGTCACACTGCCACTCTGTAGCAGAACTGGGGCCAGAAGTCACATTTCTTAAATACCAGTCTTTTTGTCTCTACCAGCATGTGTTATAGATGAGACAGGAACTCAGGGTGTCCTCATTCCACTGACTCTATCCATTATTTCACAAATGCATAAACAAATAAATAAATGCAATTTTTGAATGAATAAATGTCTTCCTCCATTAGAGGAACTATCTTTCTTTTTCTCATAAGAGGCTCATAAGTGTTTTTCATGTCATATTATTAGACACTTATGCTCAAAGCACTGGGCTAAGGGCTAAGGAAAAAACCAGAAAAAAAATAGAAAACAAGGCAATCTACCCCTAAGAAGCTCTTATTGTAATGGGGAAGACCACATGTACAGGGGATTTGAATGCCAAACAAGAAGTCCTCATGGTGCAACAGCAAAACAGATGGTAATGCATCTTCTTTACTGTCCTTCCCACTGATACAAGATCAGTTTCTGATGTTGCAGTACCAAGAACTTGGGTGAAAAGACTGTTGTTTTCCATGTCTTCAATAGCCGTGGCTGCTGAGGAACTTGACAGCCAGAGAATCAGCAGAAGCATTTGCCAGGTGGTATCTTCAGAAGGGTTACTTTTTGGAATGCTGGTTGGTGACAAAGAGGGGGTTAACTTGGAATCAGGATTGTGGGTGGTGACACATCTGGCACTTTTGAATTGACCTGCCCTATGGATGATGGCAGTTGGTCAGTAGCTGGTGGTGGTGATAGCAAAAAAAGCTTCTCCTTCTGAGTGATTGCTCCCCTCCATTATAACTGCAGAGTTCATCTTGGAATTAGGGCCAGTATTCTGGAGGACACTGCTATTGCCAGGCTTTGGGGGTCAGGGTCCTCGGAGTTCTCTATCAGGGTGTGAGGGAAGGTGAGGTTCAGATAGTGGCTGTGGTTTGACTTGCCTGGCACATACATCTTTCTGTTTCTCCCTCTGGGTCAAGTTAACAAGTATTTGTTGGACATCTACCATGTTCCAGGCACTGTGCTAAGCTCTGGGGTACAAAGAAAGAAAAAAAACCAGTCCCTGCCTTCCAAGACTTTGGCTAGTCTGTCCTGTAACATATTGATGTATTATACATTGGTGCTCCCATCACCCTTAGAAGACTTGAAAGCAAAAAGTTGAGGAAGAGAATGGGTCTTTTTAAATCTCAATGAATTGGATTAGAAAGAATGGGAAATTCTGTGAAAATTCCATTCCATGTGACAGTCAGTGCTTACCGCAAAGAATTCTCACCCATGTGGCCTTGACCAAGTCACTTAACCTCCTTGGACCTCTGAGTCTTCATCTGAAAAGGAGAACACTGCCCTATATGACGTCCGAGGGTCTTCTCTGCTTCTAGATCTGGCATCCAACAGTCATGGGATGATCCTTGTCAGAGTGATGCAGGCCGAGGCAGAGGCAAGAACAGACGCAAGGGTTTTTTTCTGTTAGCGATGATTCTGGAGAGTGTCAGTGATGGTGGGTATGTCATCTGTACAACTCCACCATTGGTCCCAGTGTAAAAAAGCTTAGTATAACAGACTGACCCAAGTCAACAATGAGCTGAAAGTTAGATCTATACAGACAAGTCAGAAACTCAGGGAGAAACTTTTATCAGACTTTGATCAACTCTATGTACCTCTGAAGCATCCTGTCCTCAAACAGAGGACACTGTCTCTGCCATCCTATACCTTTCTTTGTTTAAAGAAAACCAATCTCCCATCTTTAATCTGTCCTACTGTCCAAATGTAAGAATCAATGTTGTGTTTTTCTGATAAAGACACATTTGGAAATAGGCATTTCAATAGAAGTAGCTTTGATGGAATGGTATATTTTTTTAAGAGAGAGATGGAAATAAAATCCTTGTTCATCATGATTTGCTCATAGGGAATGCAGCTTGCTGCTCTATTGTGTGTAGATACATACAGTATTTTCATCTTGGCTTGGTTTGGCATCTGACCCAGTGGCTGGTAAGAACCTTGGGGTCAAATGGTAAGTTAGTTGCAGGGGTTTCCATAGAAATATGACTGCCTACAGGAAGATGACAGTTTGGAACAGTGGGCCTGGCAAAGAGAGGGGTCATATGGGGCTGACTTTACAAAGTTTACATAACAAAGAGTAATTCTGTTAACTAAAATGATTAATTCCCATCAGCACACATCAAACAGAAATGGGATACAAAACATTATTGTCTGTCTTCACTTTGCATAGCAGGGTTTTTTTTTTCACAAGTTCCACTTCCAATAATTCTTTTGACAAAGCTGAGAGCTTCTGGGGGCGATGGTTTTCCTGAGGAATCTGTGAATGGTAGCTGAGTAGGCCACTGTCCAAGGGTGAGATATGTTGCTAGTGTTGTGGCAGGAGAAAGACAACAGTCCTTCTGAGCTGCTGGGGCTTTTCAGGGATCAGGGTTTGATGAAAAATGCCTGGGTAGCACAAAGCCTGGATTGTCCCTCTGTTAGGAGACAATGGGGCATTTACAAGGCTCCCAGCATCAACATTCGAACTGGCAACTTTCATGTCGAGCTACAGAGAGTAGAAGAGAGTAGGTGAGGTCTGCTTTATGTCCTGGCTATCTCTCCATCGAGGGGGAAATCTGACTTTGATGCTGCCATTTGTGTGAAGGAATAATTATATGGGCTGGGTCTTAGAGTCCAAAGTGTCTGTGCATGACCTGTCTCCCCACTCAGAGATGCGCATCTATGTGAGAGTTTTCTTTCTGGAAATCTACATGTCATCGACATGCACATTTTTTCCATTTCTTCCTGCCCCCCTCCCCCCAGTCCATGATTGTATAGGGAATTTCTGGTGTGGGAAGTCTCTCCACAGATCCAATAACTTTATAATGTTTTTAGATAGTTCCCTGGGACACTGAGAAGGCCAGTATCCATGGTCACATATCCTGGAAGCTCCAGAGATGGGTTTGAAATTAGGATTCTTTGTTTTGCCTTTCTTTCATACATATTTAGTATAATACTTAAAAATAATTCTTGACTGGTTGACTCAAGGTCTCCCTGACTTTAATGCTAACCCTTTACACACTGCTATACCATACTGCCTTTCTCTATTCCTCTCCCTTTCTCTGCACCCCTCTCTCCATCCTACCATCTAGGGCAGGTAAAGGGCCTCAGAGACCACTCATCCAGATGAGGAATTTTACAGATGAGGAATTTGAGATTCAGGGAAATTAAGTGACTTGTCAAGGTTACATAGAAAGATCTGCGGCAATTTCTAGCTTTACAAGAGGGTTCCCTGATTATGTAATTTACCTAAGGTCACACAGCTATTAAAAGTGTCAGAGCCTAGATCTGAACCCAGGTCTTCTTCACTACAATGTCCATTCTCCATTTCCTGCTATGTCATGCTGCCTCTGTCAGTGTTTGGGCAACAAAGGAATTTTAGACATCAGCTGGTGGTTTCTAACATCTGCCAAATGGCCAGTCCTTCCTTCCTTGTTTTATTGCCTGCCCTCATGGCTTCCTGTCTGTTCTCCTCTTTCCTGTTTAAAAATTGAGGCATCAGCAATGGCAGGTAATCTGATGCCTAAGGGATTTCTAAAATTATCACTGGTCTGCAAGGATCTCATGACATATTTCTTCCCTTTGCTACAGCTCCCCCCTCCTCACACTTCCCCATCGGCTGTCTTTGTGAAAGCACCCTGTCAAATCCAATGTCACTTTGTGCATGAATATGACATTCACTCCAAGGAGTACCAAGAGGACTCTAGCTGCATAAACCCAAGTCAAAGGCTGATGGGAAAACCCAAACAGTAAAAGAAATGTATTTAGGTCTCCTCAGAGGCTGCAGTATAGGTGGCTTCATTATTGGGTGACACAACTTAGCATATGAAATTCAGGAAGGAGTTTAGCACATGTTACATAGAATTCATATTTGTAGAGCTCTGGGAATAGGAGGAAAGTTGAACAATTGAGCATTTCTCTTTTCCCTCCTCTCCTTCTATGTTTGGCATTTCAGGTCCTATGCCTGGCACTCTATTTACTGTTCCAACTTGTAGTGGATAGAAAACTGGACTTCGAATCAGGAAGATTCATATTCATGAGTTCAAATCCAGTCTCAGACACATACCGACTGTGTGACCCTGTGCAAGTCATTTAACTCTATCTACCTCAGTTGCTCATCTATAAAATGAGCTGGAGAAGAAAATGGCAACCCTCCCCAGTATCTTTGTCAACAGCCTCAAATGGGGTCACAAAGAGTTGGACATGACTGAACGAAAAGAGGACATGGATAAGGAATGGGCAAAGAGTGTCTGGTATCTGGCTTTCTAGCTGTAGACATTCTATAAATCTCTTGCTTCATGGACTTTTTAAGCAAGTATTTGCTCTTTCTTGTGAAGGGATACCTGTGCAGATTTAAGATCTTCTTTGAGATAGCTTCTAGGGTCACCTTTTATAATTCCCTGGCCTTGGAGAGCCTTCACTGACATCTCCTAAGTCACATCAGAGGCGATGGATCTCTTGTTGGCAATGAGTAGAGATGCAATGACTCATGGCATGATGGATTGGACCACAAGGTTGGGTACCAGGTGTCACATCTGCTTAGGAACTTGTTGACATATGTTTTCCTAAAGCCCAGTTGTGACTGCCATGGGCTTCTCCTTCTCCCTACTTCTTCCAATTTCAAAACTGGGTCTTATGAATCACCTGATAAGATCATGGGTTTTCTCTGTATAGGGGCACATAGCTTACATTTACAGAGCTCAGGTTCTACAGTAACTTTCTATTTAGAAAGATAAAAGCAAGCCAATAAGTAAATACAGCATTTTAGGTGAATCCTTTTAATTCTAGATTCCATGGAAATACATCAGTTATTGTTAATATTTCTACCAGGACTAAATGGCTCTGATGACTGATTAATTATGATTTTTGCCCATCTTATCTACTCAGAAGACACAAATCAATAAGTAGTGGGCAAGAAATTGAAGAACGTACAGCAAAGATTCTTAACCTGGGGGGTGGAGGGTGGGAATAGTCCATGAACTTTTATTATTATTTTGACAACTGCATTTCAATATAATTAAGTAACCTTCATCCCACATATTTTATTTTATCCATCAAAAACATTTTCTGAGAAGGTAGTCTATAGGCTTCATTAGAACACCAAAGGGTCTAGGACACAGAACACCTGAAGAAATCCCACCATAGTGGCACAAGTGGCATTGTTTTTAATAATTATTTTATTTGTTTTCAGTGTTCTACAATCACTTCCATATATCTTAGATTTTTTCCCCTCCCTCCCCCTCCCCCTCCTTCCCTCCTACTTCCTCATTCCTTTCCCGAGATGGCTTTGCAAGAGGTATTTTCAAAGCTGCTACTGATTGATAGGAGGGGATTCAGAAGGAAAAGGTAAACAAGGGAAAGGGGCAGCAAGTTAAAAAGATTATGCCAGAGAATGAGATCAGGGTTTCTCCACTAGCTGTATATTCCTCCAGGCATATTTGATGACAGATGTATATATATTATATATAATATATTATGTATATATATACACATATATACACACACACACACGTGCGTGTGTGTCTGGAGCATTACAGAAATGCCCCTTGGACTTTGTCCTACAATGTATACAAGAAAAAGGATTTAAAAAGTCCATATACTGAGCTATATATCATAGAAAATGTTAGGCATGACAAAAGAGAGAAGGAGAACATTGGAATCCTAGGTGAAGGAGGCAAGAGGCAGGAAGGGGAACAGGAATGATACTTGTGTCCTCAGCTCAGTGGAGTTTGTACAACAAATAAAAGAAATAAGATATTTAGCATCCTCCAAGACTGAGCTCACATGGATCATGTCCAATCCTGGAGATCCAAACCAAGATATTCGTTTCCTTTTTTGGTTCACTATTCCCATCTAGAGCACTGGAAGAAAAGATCTAAATATCCTCATGGTATGACTTGGGTCAAAATTTCCCCAAATGTGATAACAGAGTTGCCCGCTATTTCATAGGCTCACAGGCATTCGGAGTATTAGGTATGGTCTAGACCTCATTTTACCCCCTGAACACAATGCCTAATACACAAAGGATTTCTAGGAATATGAACAGATGCAGAAATACATGAAGCACCCAAATAACTCAATCTCTTCTACTTACTTCATTTATTTGGGGCTACTCAACAATAGCTGTTCAATTGTGTCCAACTCTTGGTGATCTCGTTTGGGGTTTTCTGAGCAAAGATTATAGAGTGGTTTGCCATTTCTTTCTCCAGCTCATTTTGCAAATGAGGAAGTTGAGGCAAACAGAGTTAAGAGATTTGCACTGAGTCACACAGCTAGTGAGTATCTTAGGCTGAATTTGAACTCAGTTAGAAAAGTCTTCAATTCTGCACTCTCCTCACGGCACCACCTAGTTACCCTACTCAACAATAGTCATTCACATTGGACCTACACTGAGCAAGTCATAGCAACAGAGAGGAAGGTGACAAGGTCCAGATCCCCTTGTCCCTGAGGCTCTTGTTCTCTGGTAGTAGTGGCCACGTTGGCAATCTTCTTTGTTCTGCAAGAAGCACATTGTTGAGGACATTTTCTAAGTCTTAGAGAAAAAGTAGGAACTCTGACCTCCAGTGTGGGTGCTATTTCATATTCTCTTCCCCCTTCAACTCAGGCATAAATCACTTGTAAAGGAAAACAAAGCCACTTTTGGAAAGAGACCAGTGACAAAGTTGTAACTAGGATGGAGTGCCCAGGGTTTTGCCTCTGGGCACTAAAAATTACAGTATACATAAATTGAAATAATGATATTAAAAGATTCTACAGTTTAAACTTTTGGGGGTTTACAACTTAAAAGTACATTCGCTCCTGAAGTTGCATAGAAATGAGTTACCAGGAATAAGTAGTTAAACTAGGAAGGTGTTAGAGGGCCTCTCCTGGCCCTGATCCTGGTTTTCTCTGGACTTCAAAACCATGCTCCCTTTACTGCTAGCTCACCTGGGAATTTCCCTCAGTACTTGAAGCCTGCCTGCCTTGGAACAATCTGTTGTCCCTGAGGCTTACTTATTCTGATACATCCCTCTTCAAAGCCCACTCTTTCTCTCTCATCTATGGGTTTCTCCAGGAGCCTCTATTTTATGGAAGGGCCCAGGCTGACCTGTTCTCCTCCCTGCTCTATTCCTGAGTGTTGGACTTCAAAACCATGTACCTTTGCCAAGTACATTAATTCCTACACTGCATGGCCCTCCTTTCAGTTCCATTTTGTGTGTTTTCTTCTTTCATTAGAATATAAGCTCCTTGAGGGCAGAAACTGTCTTTCATTTTCCTTGTATTTATATCCCCAGGCATAACATAGTGCCTGATACATAATAAGTGTGTAATAAGTTCCTTCCTTCCTTCCTTCCTCCCTCCCTCCCTTCCCTCCCTTCCTTCTTTTCTTTCCTCCTTTTTCCCTTCTGGAGAATACTTCAGTCTTCAGCATTGCGATCTTCCCCCACCCTAGTGCCCTGCATTTGATTTTGATTTGGGGGAACATTTTGTGATATTTTCTCTGAGTATTAAAATCACTAGCTATAGCTTTGGAAGGAAAAAAAATCAGCTAGAGGTTATCACTTTGTATTGTGAACTTGGCCTCTCTCAAAGTCTCCATGAAAATTCTTCTTTTGGAAAGAAATCAGTAACAGGGACCCCTATATAAAATACTTACTATCAATGTTATAGATTGTAATCAAAATTGACAAAGGTGAAACCCATCTGAAAGTGTTGGGAAACAAAGCTCTTACATATATGAGATACCTGTACTACTGTTTCCCAAAGGCTCAGTGATTTCAATATTTATTCTTTATTCATCAAACAGAGTTGTTATTTTAAAAGCTATGTGCTCACATCCAAGACTTTGTCCTTTTCCAATCTTATCACAAGGTTATAGACATGAACCATTGAATAGGGAGAACTGTACACATGTCTCCCTTAGATAAAAGTACTTAGTGGCGACATTAGTGGCCATTGAGTCTCAGGTAAATGGAAGGGGTGTGAAGCAAGGTGATGGTCCCCAGGCTGAAGGACTACCTTGTGCCTGGTGTTCTTCTCCCCATGTGACTGCAGAGATATGGAAACCATTAAGCCCAAGGTGACAGGCCTTATCCTTCCCTGACTGGCCCTTTCAGTCTATAGGTAAAGTGAACAGTGTCAAATGCTTTGCCAACACTTTCTTTTCATTCTTCCAATCTCTTAGAATTCTTAGAGCCTGGTACAACATCTAGCACACAGTAGGTGCTTGACAAATGCTTGTTAATCAGTTATTGATTATCTGACTTGGTGATAGATATTTAGGTAGACAACTATCGCTTGGCATAAAATAGGCACTTAATGAATGTTTGTTGACTGAATTACAAAATGATACAATGATAGAATGAAGGAGTTGTAAGGAAAGGTTCTACTCTACTTTTATAGATGAGGAGCCTGAAGGTCATTCAACTATGACCAAGCCTGGAACTCATGTCTTTGGCTTTTGATATCTAGTCTGTGACTACCACAGTGTGCTAAGTAGTCCTATCCAAGTTTTATAAATTCAGAATATATCTTATTAGTATTAAAAATATATCCTGTCTGTATATGTCTTGTTTGTACAACTATTTGTGCAATGGTATATTATAATATAACTATAATAATATATTATACATTATAATTATATATTCTATTAGATGTTAATAATTATATTAAAATATCTCATTATAACATATAACTATATTTACAATTGTGTAACACATAATTCTATATTCTTATATTAGTATGTGTTATTAATTATATTAATTATGTATAATTATATTAAAATACATTATAATAGGTAGCATATATCTATAGTTGTTTGCATGCTGTCTCATTAGGCTCCTTGAAGGCAAGGCCTGACTTTTGCCTTTCTTTGTAACGTCAATGCTTAGCACAACATTTGTTACATCGTAGGTGCTTAATGTCTTTTTTGACTGATTAATACTACATTTGACCTGATCTCTAGGGTCCCTCCAAGCTCTAAATTTCAAAGATTCTGGGAGGAGTGCTCCAGCAATCCATCACAAGGAAATTTTTGGGTTTTTTTTAAATTTTTTAAGTCTTCCAGCCTCTAGAGTTTGGGTCTCCATCCATGAAAGGAACTCTGCAATGTCTCACCACAGCATGAGTTGAAGCTGTTGATTCCAACACATTGACAGCAGATGCCTTGAGGCTTATTCCTTTGCAACATTTTGAGCTCTCAGCAAAACTGCCATCACTCTTTAAAGTATGTATTTATTCCTCCCTTTTCCTAGGCAGAAATGCTTCCAGAAACAGGTATGGCCGTCTCTTCCAAATACAGACTTGTCTGTACAGAAGAAGTGGGGAAAGAGCTTGTGCCAGCTAATTCTTTTGTATCAATCCCCTAAGGGCTTCCTGTGGGCCCCAGATCAATGGGGTTATCTGAGTGAGCCTACAAGCAATGGGAGAAAAGTGATCAAATCATAGAACATCTTGGAATATCAAAATCACTGAATTTCATATTGGGAAGGGACTTCTGAGATAATCAAGTCCAATTCATCTCCTCTACCACAGATGCTTGACCATTGCCTTCTAACCTCTGCCTGAAGATGCCAAGCAACGGGGAACCTGCTACCTCAGAGGGTAAAGGGGGGCCACACGGCCTGAACCAAGTTTTATTTGCATCATCTACTTACCAACCTTTTGCTCCTGGTTCAATCTTCTGGGGTCACAATAGATGGAATTTATATTGTCCTTTTAAAGTTTGTATTATCTTGTCCCCTGTGAACATTATTTTATTTCGCCCCCAGTGTAACTCTTTGTTCTGGCATTTTGCAGTCATGTCTGACTTTTGGTAACCCCATTTGGGATTTTCTTGGCAAAGATCCTGGAGTGGTTTGCCATTTCCTTCTCCAGTTCATTTTATAGATGAGGAAACTGAGGCAGACAGAGTGAAGTGACTTGCCCAGCATTACCCTGGTACTAAGGAAGTGTCTGAGACCAGATTTGAACTCAGGAAGATGAGTCTTCCTGACTCCAGTGCCAGCACTCTATCTACTGCCTCACATAGATGCTCTCATTGTAACCCCACGTTGTCACTGCAGCTCCTGCAGTTATTATTAACCCAATTTTACAGATGAGGAAACTGAGGATGGGAAGGGGACAATTGTCTTGCCCAGGGTCACACAGCTTGTACCTGAAGCAATATTTGAATTCCCCTCTTTCAGAATTAAAGTCCAACATTCTATTCACTATGTTACTCTACCTCTCAGTCAGAAAATAGAGAATCCTTCATTCACTTAAGAAATGGAGCCCCACTTTCTTCTCCTGCAAAATATGGATACCACTACGACAACTACTACCACCACTACCACCACCACCACCACCACTACTATGACTACTGCTGATGCTGCGACCACCTGTAGTACCTATCTCACATTCTTGTTCAAACGAGGCTCAAATGACAGAAAGCATGAAAAAGACAAGATAATGCAGACTTTAAAACAGCAGCTGGATAGAATGCTGGAACTAGAGTTGGGAAGACTTAAGTTCAAATCCAGTCTCAGACACTTTCTAACTACGTGACCCCAGGTAAGTAATTTGACTTTTGTCTGCCTCAGTTACCTCACCTGTAAAATGGAATAATAGCAGTTACCTCCCATGGTTGCTGTGAGAATCAAATGAGATGTTTGTGAAGAACTCTTCAAACCTTAAATCACTCTATAAGTTTCATTATTATTTTTCTCTATAAATATCATCTATTTTTCCCCAGAGGGCTGGACCAGAGGCAGGTTTAGGCTTTATATTTCTAAATGTTTTAGATATTTGAGGAGAGCAATCATATCTGCTTATCCACAAGAATTCTTTAAGCACCCACTACATGCCAATCACTGCCCTAAGACTCTGGGCACAAAACTATAAAGACTGAAACAACCTCTGCTCTCAAGGAGAGTCTATCACAGAAGCCATTATGTATGGCTACAAGTATGTGCAGAAAAAATATAAGGAGAATAAATTCAAGTAATTAAATCTCAAGGTGCTTCAATCAATCCTTGGTTGATATGAGCTAGAGACCCTTCCATCATCATGATCACCTTCAGGTCAGATCAAGACCTTCATGAAATATAGGACCCAGAAGTGACCACAAAACTTCATCTAAGACATTCAGAATGGAGCACGATTAGCATTTTCCTCCTGTGATACTCTCTTAGGGGCGGCTAGGTGGTACAGTGGATAAAGTGCTGAACCTGGAGTCAGGAAGACTTATCTTCATGAGTTCAGAGATAGTCTCAGACTCACTAGGAGTGTGACCTTGGCAAGCCACTTAAGCCTGTTTGCCTCAGCTTCCTCATCTGAAAAATGCACTGGAGAAGGAAATGGCAAGCCACTCTAGTATCTTAGCCAAGAAAACCCCAAATGGTTCATGGAGAGTTGGACACAACTGAATCAGCACAACAACAACAAATGCTGTCTTAAGGCTGACTGAGACTGAATCAGCTTTGAGAACCGTTCCATTGCCCTGTTCACTACTGAGCTTCCCAATGCACTAAACACAATTCCTCTTCCTAGTTCCCTTTTCCAGAAAAAGTGCTGTCTTCTAGTCTTGTTCTTTTTGACATTCAGGTTTATGACCTGAAATGTAGAGGAGAGACAAATCTTCCCATTTCACAGATGAGCAAAATAGTTTGAGTACGTAGTCGTCACATAAATGCTTGTTGACTTGACATCCAGTGATGTAATCACTGGAAGAAGAGACATATAGAGAGCTAGAAGGGCCTTAGAGATCACCTGGTTTGTTCCACACCCTCATTTCCAGACTAGAGGACAGAAGCCCAGAGAAGGGAAGGCATTAGCGCTATCCCACAGACTCAGAATAAGAACTCCTCCTTCCCATCTCCTCAGTCATTGTCCGTACCACCATAGAATCCCACCTTTTAGACACCTCTGGATTGAGAAGAAATGACTTGGAAAAAGAGCGAGAATATGAAAAGATCACTTGGAGATAAGGTATCATCCACTTTTCCAGGATATGTCTCTCCTCTGATGTTTGTTGGTGAATGGATATTAAGGAAAACTGGCTAGGTATATTTTGTCTATTATTTTTCACACCTTCATGGGGTCAATCTTTCCCAAGTATCCATAGTTCCCCAAGGTTCCCCCACTGTGGAGTTCTCCATAGGTGGGCCATCATTCTGTGCTTTGTACTTCTCCCCTTTGCGTTTAAATGACCTATTCCTTGTTGTAGTATGGTCCAAAGGGGTCCTGGGTTCTAATCCTAAAAGTATGTTACTACTTGTGTGACCTTGGACAAGTCCATCAACAGTGTGGTTTCGTTTCTTCTCTCTTAAATAAAAGGCTTGAATTTGAACATCTCTGAGGTCCTTCCATGTTCTAAATCTGTAATTCTTTCATTTAAGACCTGATTGCACCTGGAAAAAGGAATGGGGAGGGGGAGACAAATTCTCACTGAAGGGTGAATGAAGGACAGTAACTTAACCTACTATCCCAGACCAGAAAACTTTGTATTTTAGTTGGGGACAATTCTAAGCCAAAGGAATCAGTTTCTCATAGCAGATATTCAGGTGCGATGAAAGCTCAGTTGGTCAGATTGGTGGGGAGGGAGGCAGACCATTCATACCATTTGAGGTAGGCGGTAGGCAGTAACTTCTTGGCCAATGTTTTAGGTTAGCCTTGGAAACAGTCCAAAGGGCACCGAATTGAGGTCCAGAGGCCCCTTCTGCTCCAAACAGCTATTTTCTTGGGCAAGTTACTACTCCTCAGAGTCTTTATTTCTTCACCTGCAAAATGAGAGAACTGGACAACATCATTTGGAGATCCTCCCAGGTCCAAATTCTCTAACTCTCTAAATGTAAACTGTATGTTCTTTTCATAGTTTCTTGTTGTTTCTGATTCTGCCCCTGTACTTATTAGGCTGCAAGACATTTTGGGTCAAAATATTTCCCCAAAGCCAGGCTTTTCTGCCTCATAAACATGTTTCAGAAAAGCCTGAAAATTTGAGAGAGAAAGAAAAGTCTACTGGCTGATTGAACCCAGAGGCTGACCAGTGCTTTCTGAATAAATGCTGGTTTACTGGGAAAGGCGAGAAGCATAAGGAGCTGTAATATTTCAAATGAATTGTTCAGCCACACTGGAGCAATAGAGATTATGTCCTGGGGTCTGTTTGTCTGTTCTAAGGCAACAAGACAGAATGTTAACAGAGTAAGTGTCAACTAGATGGAAACACTCACAGACTGTGGAATGCTACAGCCAGAAGGGACTTCTGAGGACAAAGATTACTGCCTACAAGGGATATTAGAGTTCATCTTTTCTTAACCAAAGAAATGATGAAACTAGTAACCAGAGGGAGAAATAGATTAATGATTTCCCCATGGTCATATAGGAAGTAAGTGAGGGCAAGGCCAAGATTGGATTGGAAAATGGACTAGCAAGGGGCGGGTAGGTGGCACAGTGGATAGAGTGCTAGACCTGGAGTCAGGAAGAGCTGAGTTCAAATCCAGTCTTAGATATTTATTAGCTGAGTTACCCTGGGCAAGTCATCTAACCATCTTTGTCTCAGTTTCTCATCTGTAAAATGAGCTAGAGAAAGAAATGACAAACCACTCTAGTATCTTTGCCAAGAAAACCCCAAATGGGGTCACGAAGAGTTGGACACAACTGAAACAACTCGGCAATAACAAATGGATGAGCCATTATTGAGTAAAATCCCTTAATTTAATTTATTTGAAAAAGTTTATTTATGAAGATGACTTCATAGTCATCTCCAGTCATTCTCTGTCTCCAGTCCCAGTGAGCTTTTACCTTGTAATAAAGAAAAATATCATCGAGCAAGAACATATGACATAAGGAGATGCACCATTCTGCACCCACACTCCCACACTTCTCCAATGAAAGAATCAGGGTGCATTTCTTCATCGACTGGTCATTACAATCACATAGCTTCCAACTTTATCTGTTTGTTTCCATTTATATGATTAGGGTCTTTTGCTTATTATTTTCCTGGTTCTACTTCCTAGATGAGATTATGACCTTAGAGGTCATTTAGTACAAACCCCTTATTTTGCAAATTGGAAAATTGAGGTCAAGCTCACACAAGAATTCTCTCTTCATCAGTCAGTCAGTCAATTAGCATTGTTAAGCACATATTACATGACAGGGATTCTGCTAAGGGCTAAGGGATACAAAAAGAGGCAAAAGACACTCTCTGCCTTCAAGGAGCTCACCGTCTAGTGGGGGAATAAACCTGTAAACAAATCTGTGTCAATGAAAACAGTCACTTGTCTTGTGTGAGGAACGCCAAGGGGATAGTGTCACTGGATTGCTGAGTACTCAGAAGGGAATAAGAGGTAAGAAGACTGGAAAGGTGGAAGGAGACCAGGTAACAAAGGGCTTTAAAAACCAAAAAGGAGGATTTTGTATTTGGTCTTGGAGGTGACAGGAAACTGCTGGGGTTTAGTGAGCGTAGAGGGGTGGCAAGGTCATTCTGCCACCTGAAGGCCAATTTGACATCTGGAGAAGGGGAAAATGACCAGGAGTCAGACCAGCACCAGGCTCTTATACAGGTATGAGGTGTTGAGGCTAGGACATGATAAAGGCCTACATGTGGGTAGTTGGAGAGAAGAGGAACTTATACTAGAAATGTAACAATGCTAGAAATGACAAGATTTGATAACTGATAAAATATAAGGAGTGAGAAAGGGTAAGGAGTTTCCATAGAAGGTTAGGTTGCAAGCCTGGGTGCCTGGGAAGGGCATCTCCTGGGTTTCTCTGAATTCTTCACATTTGCCATTTTTTGTTTACAGCCAAACAATACCCCCTTACCATAACAGGCCACATTTTCTCAGCCTTGATGGCTATGGGGGTGTTAACTGCAAGCAGGACTGATAATCTGGCACGTGTGTGTGTGTACATGCATGTGCGCACACATGCATGCTGTCATTCCCAGGGCTCTTTAGGCTATTGGTGACACTTGGTCAGCAGTTATTTCTGGTAAGGGTGAGGAAGGTGGACCCCTTCTCCACAGTGATTTCTCCCCTTCATGATGGCTGAGAGGGCTGGGCTGGAAGCAGGTCTTGTGGCTTGGGAGACACTACTATTCCCAAGGCTTCCATTTCCTGGACTGTCTCCATCAGAGTCTGAGAGGAGATGGTGGCTGTGGTGTTTCTATAAATTTTCTATAGAGGACTAAGAGCCTAGCACCTTGGAGAAGGGTGCAGTACTCTACAGTGCTGGTTAAAGTTCTGAGAGTTTCCTTCCTACCTTCCTTGGCAGCAGCTGTCAGTTTACCCCAAGCCATCAACATTCTCTTTTTTCATTCTTTTTATGACTACATTTGCCATGTATTTGTAAAGTGGGTCAGGCTAAGTGTAGTCTGTAGACTGAGACTGCAACAGAAACTGAGATCTTATCCCTAGCAACCTGTATCTCTAATCTACTGAGGCAAGATCAGATAGTGGAAAGAATATTGGAATTTGGAATCAAAAGACTCTAAATTCTCTAAGGAATAAATCAAAGAGTTCAAATCTCAACTGGGTCACTTAATAGTCATATGACCCCAGATACATAACTTATCATCTCTGAGGCTCCGTTTCCTAATTTTAAAGTGGACATGATCATTGAACATAAGTTCTTTGAAGGCAGTTTTACTTTTTGCTCTTATTTCTGCCTGGCCCAATACCTATCATATAGAAGAGGCTGAATAAATATTTGTTGACTGATGAGTCATGCTCATGTTACCCTTTCACATCTGCAGTAGAAATCACAGGACATTCAATGTGAGGAAAGTGTAACACAGAGTGATAACTGGCAATTTTATGCCCAGGCTGAGGGAAAGTTGCACAAAATGTTCTTGGGATAAGCAAATTGAAACATAACTCAGAGAAGGAACATGAATCATATGTCCTCAGATTAACTTTGTATTTTATGATGTAAGTATAATAATAAATAAGACAAATCGTAGTAAATGGAAAGAAAATGGATTACTATCATGGCAACCATGCTGCTGAAGGAATGCACATGTTGAATTTCTGTATCCTCCATATTTCAGCACCCTGGATTAAAGCTCTGATCACCCCACCCTAGTTATAGCTTTGCAGCCATATATTATGCTAACTAATCTAGCTACAGTCTTACTCAATAGTGTTCTTACCGTCCCTTCAAGTGTTATTTTAGGATATGAAATATTGTTATTTTTAATGAATTCATTTCTGGTTTCATTCTTAGTGAGATCAAATATACATGGGATGGCTGACATTTCCTGATCCAACTCCTGGTGAGTTATCACCCTTCCCTTCCTCAATAATAGAAACCTGCCATCTCAATTGAAAAGAGCCTAGTCATCTTTTTCTTTGGTCACCCTATCTTTTGAACCCTTCCTGGCAAATATTCAAGAAAAGACATTTTTTTTTGTTAAAAAATTTTAAAATAAGACAGCAAATCACCTCTAATCCTAAGTATTACAAGATACTTATTTAATTTAATAGGAGTCATGACAAAAATGTCTTATTGGGAAGCATTGTGGCCATCTGGTTTTGCATTCAGAAGTTCAAATCTCTGCTTTGACAGTTACTACCGGTGTGACCTTGGGGAAGTCCTTTACACGTGTTGCATTTTGGTGTACACTTTGTAGATTAGCACCATATCTCTGCTGCTTTTTAAGCTCTTGCCTCCCTAGCCACCCATTCCCCCTGATAACCAGCTTGATACTGTACTTCTCCTAAGAAGTCATTTACACTTTTCCTTCTTGTTTCAGCTGTCTTCTTGGTGAGAAAAATACATTTTCTGCTATTTGTGATTTCAAGAACTCTTTGCTAGGCACTTCATGTGTGCCCCAAATCACATGCTCTATAATATGCAAACCATTCCTCTGTGAAACCACCAAGTAATGACCGATTGGAATGGTCCCTTGGACAGATGACAGCTTTAAGTATGGTCTCCGATGGAAAATCCCTAGGGGGAAAAAAGGGTTCTTCAGTGAAAGGTTGATGTGCTTATCTCCCAAGATTAGCAGCAGCTACCACAAACAGCTACCAGAAAGTTTCACAAATCTCTTATGGGTTAGCTCTTGTCATTAACAACAGAGCTCTTCTGAGATGTGAAAGCCGAGGAGCCTGTCACCTTGTGCTGCTGAATTAGGGTGACCCTTGCTGGCTGCCTTCTCCAAGGGCACTGGGACACTTCCAAGAGATGTCATATGCTCCTGAGTTCAGGCACAATTCCAATCTGTCCTGAATTCTGCCTTCTAAAGGAGAGTATAATGAAGCCTTTCTAATGGCTTCCTTCCTCTGGCCCCTTCCAGTCCCTGGTACATTGCCCACCCCTTTCTTCCCATGTCAAAACACTGATTCTCAGAATTGAAGAGGAGTTCAATGGCCATTGAGTCCAAATAATATTTCCCCCTCTCAAGAATCCTCTTGGCCAACACAACATGGTCATGCAGCCTTGGCTTGAAGATATCCAGGAAGGGGGAAGCCAATACTCCTCTTATAGCTCTAGTGTACATATAGCTTGTCTCTGCATAACTTTCATCCAATCTTCCTTATTCTGTCTTCTGGGGCCAAAACTATCTCTCTATGCAGCCCAGAACTTCTGTCAGGAACGAAGTTGATTCTCAGGCCCTGGATCAGAACTCAAATGCATACCCATATTGATTATTTGGACCAAAGGGGCAAAGTCTGTCCAACTCTCACTCCTAGTGGAACTTTCCCTAGATATGTTAATGGACCTCATGGAAGTGGGTTCTCCTCTCCTAATGAAGATTAGAGCACTACTCACCTGTACCCTTTCCTCTTGTCTGACTTTTTCCATGCCCTCCCTAAGCCCTCCTTAGGGAGTCCACCCAATGTCCTGTGAATAAGGTGACACTCAAGAACTCAGTCCTTAGGGAACTCTCCAACCTCTTAATGCTTTGAGGGATTCATGGATGAATATGACAAGGTCTAGCCTGCTGCTTCCCATGAGCCTCTACCAGTTAACTGGAAGGCATGCTTATTACTTCATTGGTTTTTACTAGTCACAGTCTCATCTCTTGGTCTGAGCTCTCGACCAGTCAATCAGTCAATTCATCAATAAACCTTTATTAAGCATCTGTTACATTCTAGGTATAGGGCAGCTAGTTGGCACAGTGGATAGAATGCTAACGCTGTAGTCAATAAGATTCAGCTCCCTGAGTTCAAATCCAGTCTCAGACACTTCCTAGCTGGGTGACCCTGGGCAAGCCTGTTTGCCTCAGTTTTTGTATCTGTAAGATGAGCTGGAGAAGGAAATGGCAAATCACTCCTGTGTCTTTGTCAAGAAAACCCTAAATGGGGTTATGAAGAATCACATATGACCAAAACAACTTAATGACAACAGAAGTTCCAGGCACTATGCTAAGCACTGGGACATAAGGCTACTGGACATGACCTTAGAGTAGATAGGCTTTACCACAGACATTTTCTTGATTCAATTAAAGGCGAGACCTTTATTTATTCTTCGTTGTATGTAATAAACTTCCTCTGTGTTACTTAATAAGGGACCTAAAGACACTTTCTTGAGAGCTAGAATCGGGCACAAGTCAGGTGATCCCAGAGGAGCCCTACATGGGAGAATGAGCCAAAGGTTACGATACTATTATTTATTATAATCCCTCAGATTGATCTAAGCCACATATGTTACATATAGAGGAGTAACCAGTATTGTAAGATAGCATATGCTAAGCACCATGTGAAAAGTACAGAGATAGGAGAGTTCACTATGGGCCAAATTAATTAATGGTCTTGAGTGCCATCTTATTCATGTCAAAAACCCTTAGATTTAGAACGGGAAGACAAACTATCTAGAGACCAACCTCCTCATTTTCCAGAGGAGAAAACAGAGACTTCGAGAAATGAAATGACTTTGTTCAGGTCCCACAGACAATAAGCAGTAGAGTCAGATTTTATACCCAATCTTCTTTCTCATACTATCCCTTGCTGCCTGTATAAAAGCCCTATTCCTTCTTTTTCTTCATGCTTTACTTCTTCTCCACTAGCACAGAGGCAACTTTGATAGAAAAAGGCCTAAAATATCATCCAAGCTGTACCTGTAATGCAAAGTGTGTGTGTGTGTGTGTGTGTGTGTGTGAGAGAGAGAGAGAGAGAGAGAGAGAGAGAGAGAGAGAGAGAGAGAGATCTTTGGGGATGTCTGCATGTGTGTGGGGAGGGAGGCAGGGAGTGAGGATATAAGGAGAAGGATGTTTATTTTATAATATTAAAAGTGAATTGGGTCCTTTCTGAATTTTATTTTTTTCCTCAGGGGCCCAAAGTTTGAATCTAGGCATCTACGCAGAACTCATTTTGCAGTTCTCAGTTGGATGCAATCTCTTCCAAACGAGGCATGGCTTCAAAGACTGACAAGAAAATAAATCCACTGCCTGGGGCCATCTATGTCAAAGTTTTGTTAGGTTTGTGGAAATCAAAGGTGAGCTTGTGGGGGCGCATCTCTTGTTTTGATTTGTTTTTTTGTTTTTTCTCTTAGGTCCACAATAAAAGTTATAAATGGGAACCAAGCTGTCAAGTGGCCCAAGAGCCCAGAAGAGTTAAATGTCAATGAAATTTGGAAGGAACAATTCATGGCTTCAGAGCTGTGATTATTTATAGAATTGTAGATTTTGAGCTGAAATGCTCCTTGGAGGTCACCTGGTCCAATCCCTTCCTTTTATCATTGCTGAATGTGAGTCCCAGGGAGATAGCAGTAGGGTTAGAAGTCTGGGGGACCTGGGTTCAAATCTTGAGCTAGATATTGTGATTCTGGACAAATCATTTAACTTCTCCAGGACTCAGTTTCCTCATCTGAAAAACAGAGTTGAATCAGAAAACTTCTAAGGTCTCTTCCAATTCCAAATCTATGATGACTTGCTTAAATTAAGTAAAAGATCCTGGATCTGATCAAAGATCAGTTGATGGCATCATTCCACAGTAATCCATAATAATGGAGAAGGAAAGCATCTTTTAGAAAGGTGCTGGGTAAAGAAAATGAGCATATTGTATAGTAAAGGAAAACATAGTTTTACACTAAGTGATCCCTATGGGAAATGAATTACCATGCTGAGTTAAGATTTATTTTCTACCCTCTTGCCACTTATCCTGTGAAAATATTTTGAAAACAGAGGATGCTAAGGAAAGATCTGTAACTTCTCTGTGTTTCCAGGTTAAATACAGAACCCTTCACACTTTTCAACTTCAGTAGATTTAAGGCAATTTTCAAATAACCAATTTATTTTGGGGCTTGCCTTCTTGCCTCAGGGAGCCCCAATCTATCAGTCTATGCTAATGAACTGTTCAGGGGGAAATTCCAAGAGATGAGGATAAACAACTTTCCAAAAGTTATTAAGCAACACGAATTTTCAACAGACAGCCTAAAACTTGGTCAGAAACTGAAGGGTAATTTTAATTTCTGTATTCCTCATAAAACTCTTTAGATTCTAAGATATTGTGGTTGTCTGTGGAGAAAACTGATGAGGCAGCTGGATGACTCAAAGATTATACTTTTGGACTTGGGGTTAGGAAGACCTGAATTTGAATCCTGCCTCAGACACAGCTATGTGACCCTAGGCAAGTCACTTAATGTCTTAGCCTCAATTTCTGGGATACCAAATGGGGTAACATGTAGAATATGGTGTAAATATTAAAGCACTGTCTAAATGTTAGCTATCTTCATCACTATTCATGATTATAGTACTAATTAGGTGCCAAGAACTAGGGATACAAAGAGAAAAGTAATATAGTCTCTCTGCCCTGAGGGAGTTTATATTCTAATGAAGGAAGGCAGGAAGTTGGATTTCAGATGAAATCCAGTTTGCAAAAGCAGAGAGGTAGTCCCAGGCATCCTGCAATGTGAAAGGCTTTCTCTCCCTCTCCATTCATTCCTTTAAAGGAAATTCTCATTTGTGTCTAATTCACAAGGTAGAGAAGTTGTTTTTCCATTAGAGGAAATTTTTGGAAGGATTACTGGAGAAGACCCAAGATCACTTTGGGGAAAGCAGGTTTTGCTGTATTTAATCCACTTGCAAACCAAAGCTTCGGATGGCTAATATATAATATTTTCAGCCCCAAAAGACTACAGAACCAAAGCGATCGATAAAGTGAGCTTGGGAAGGGAAGCTGAGTGCCTGCTGAAATCCAGTTTGGGAAAGGAGAAGAAAGTGTATCCCTATGGGGTTTGAAATCCACGCACAAGAAGAGTGGAAAAGGAAGAATCTGGTGGCTTGGACCCTTGTACCTGACAGGTCCTGGTACTGTGAGTTCAGATCTCTGAATGTAGGATTTCCAATCCTTAAAGCTGTTGCTAAGACAAGGAGACCTGCCTCACAGGAAGGAATTGCAGAAGGCAGCCTTTCTTTGCCCATGCATTTCAAGCATCCTGGAAACTTGGGAGGGCATGGTTAGAGAATCAGGCTAGAAGCTCCTATTTCTCAGACTTTTTACCTCCTTCTTTTCAGATTTCTTCAAGGCTTTTGTGCTAGACTAAAGAAGTCCCAAGGCCTGGAAACAGCCCTAGTTCACAATGCCATGGCTGGCCACTTAGCCAACTTGTCAGCAAGTGAAGTTGCGTGCCCTTTTTCAGTGTTGTACGTCTGATGCTTATTTTTGTTGTTTCTGAGTTATGGCTATGAAAATAAGCTGTTGTCTATGGGAAACATAAAAACTAGAAGGAAATTGGGCCCACCACAGTTTGGTCTATGCAGCAGCCAAAACTGCAGTCCCTGGCTGGATCTAACTTTCAGAATGGGAAGACACTGACCTCTAGTGTTCCTTTTCTTGAAGCCCTTGCAGAACAGAGAGGGGAACCCAGGAATCCAAGGTCAGAGACACGAAGAGCTTTCTTGGCTTTATTCTATAGGGGTCCCCAGTAGTTCTAACATACCCAGAAAATGAATTTTCTTTTGTTTCATGCCTTATTCAGTTAAAAAATATTTCCATGCAACTTTTCCCATCATGGGAAGCTTCGTGCCTATAGGATCATACATTTTAGAGCTAAAAGGGACCATCTCTCCCATTTTATAGATGAAGAACCAGTGGCAGAGACAGGTTATTTAACTTGACCAAGGTCACACAGCTAATAAGGGTCTCATGTAGGATTTGAACCCAGATGGATTATACTGTGCTAATAAATCGATCTCTAAGCATATAAAGAATCACTCTAATAGCTAATATTTCTATAGCCTTTGGAGGCTTGTAAAACGTTTTATATGCTTCATCACCTTTTATCTTCACAAAAACCATCTGATAGAGATATTATAGGCATGAATTGTGCCTTTTTGCAGATGAAAAAACTAAGGGTCTAAGAAGTTAAGTAATTTGGTCATCATCAATCACAATTAAAAGTGTTTTCCATAAGTATCATTCCCCATTTTACTATTTTTAATTTAAAATTTTTATAGTATTTTATTTTTTCTAATTATATGTAAAGACAATCTTTAACACTAATTTAAAAATTGGAGTTCCAAATTTTCTCCTTCCCTTCCCTAAAATGATAAACAATTTGCTATAGGCTGTAGATCATATATTTTTATGTATATATTTTATTTATGTAACTAATTTTTATTTTTCCCCTTAATTGCATGTTAAAGCAATTTTTAAAACATCTTTTAAAAGTTTGGGGTTCCAAATTCCATCCCTCGCTCCCTCTCTTTCTCCCTCCTCCCTGAGACAGTAAGTAATCCGATATAGGTTATATATCATATTCTTTAAGTGATAAAATAATTGATTTAATAGTGATAGCACTTTAATCAATTAAGATTTAATTGATTTAATTTAACAAACTTAATAGTTTAATTTAATTAATATCACTGTAGTGTTTACAAAGAATGTTCCATATTACATTAAATCTATGGGTTGGGAAATCTAGGCATTATTGCCATTCCTATTTTATAAATGTAGAAACAGGGGCAATCTGGTTTTTGTATACAACTAGTAAGTCTTCTGGGTAGGATTCGAACCTTGGTCTTATTCGTTCCAGTATTTTGTTCTTCTAAATTAAAACCATCTGAAATATTTGCTCTCCTAGCCATTCAATTCAGAAGCTTTTTTTGGCTTTCTGAAAACTGAGAATATAAATGACCTGTTCAGAATCACACAGTTAGTATGTGTCAGCAATAGATCTTGAATCCAGAGTTTTTCTGAATTTGAGACTGGCTTTCATCCTACTGCCATATCATTGTTCTCTCTCTCTCTCTCTCTCTCTCTCTCTCTCTCTCTCTCTCTCTCTCTGTTTCTCCCTTCCTTCCTTCTTTCTTTTCTTTCTTTCTTTCCTCCTTTCTTTCTCTTTCTCCTCCCTTCTGGACCACATTCCTGCCCCGCCCACCCCCATGCATTTAATTATTTAATTAAGATACTTTCTTCTATAATCAATCATACTGCTTTTCTCATATATACCTAAAAAACTAGATCAAGCTTTACATTCATTCATGCATTCATCATTCAACAATTTACTAAGGGTCAGCTATGTGCAAGGCACTGAACTAAGAATGATTTTGGGGAAAAAAAGAGGAATAATACTTGACCTCTAATATGGAACAGAACAGGAAGTACTATCTCTAGATTTTGATTGAGGGTACTAGAAGAAACAGTGGACAAAAAAGATGTGCTGTTATGATCCTGCTATGGACACATGGATGAATAAATCCTCTGAGTGAAATAGAGATGTTTTCTGGAAGGGGAAATCAGTATTAAATAAAGTGTTTCTATTGTTTTATTAGCTTAGCCCTAGCAGACAGCAAAGTGCTTAAGGAAATGGGACGCAGAACAGATATATAGAGGGTGACTACAATGGTTACATGGGAAAAGGCGCTGAGTGTGGAGTCAGAAGACCTGGGTTCAAATTCTTAATCTGTTACTTTTTTTTTGTCCTGGCATCTCCAGTACTGAGCATAGTTTTAAGCACATAGTAGGCACTTAACACATGCTCATTAATCTATTGGTTATTATTCAGTGTGACTTTGAACAACACTTAACCAGTCTAGACCACAATTTTCTGATCTATGAAATAAAAGATGTGGATGAGATAATCTATAATCTAAGAATTTATAAATGAATTATAGGAAATATGAGTAGAATGCCAACTGACTTAGAATCTTGGGAGGAAGTAAAAAAAAATCCTCAGAGAGATGCATCAATTCATAATAAGTTTTTGAATCCACAGTAGGGGTACCCCTGTTTCTTAGCAAAACAAAACAAAACAAAAAACAAAACCAGCAGCTACTGGTAGAATAGGATAAGTCAAAAACACACAAACTGCTAAAGCTGCAAGGCATTTTAGAAATCATTCTGTTCAATGCTCTGATTTTGTAAATAGGGGCATGCAATTCTGAAGAGGTTATGTGACTTTCTCAAAGTCATACTGCCTGAATGGGGCAGCTAGCGATAAAACATAGTTGTCCTGACACCTGGGCCAATATTCTTTCCAATTCACTGTTCCCAAAGGTTCAGGTGAACGATGCAGCCATAGATAAACATGAAATTATCATCCTCAGAAACAATCCCTGTGACCTTTCTGTGGGCATCAATTCAGTTACCTGTCAGGAGGTGATATCTCTTCTGAAGGGGGAAACTCTAAATTGGCAAGTTAAGCTTAAACTCAGGTGTTAGGGGAGAAAGGGGATGTTGGTCTTCTTGAAAGGGCTGTCTGTCTCCTGTGCTAAGTGCTGACACGCAATGTTTTCCAAAGAGTTTCTTTTCCTTTTGATCACAATGAAGCAAGAGAATTTAGAATGTGGAGGAAAGAACACTAGATTTGTAGTCAAAAGACTGGATTTGAATTCCAGCTTGACCCCTTACCTCCTGAGCCAGCTTGGGAAAATCCCTCAAGGAAAATCATTTTGGCAGCTGTGTGGAAAGTGGGTTAGAGTGAGGAGAGGCTTGAAGCGGGGAGGCCAATTAGAAAGCTCTTTTAAAGTCCAGGGGAGAAGGGATGATGAAAGCAGAGCTGGCCTAGATGAGTTCTAAGACTCCTTCTGGTTCCAAAAGTCTTTAATTCTAAGTGTCAGGCAAAGGGATAAAGGCATTCTTAAGTGGGTTGGTCAATATCATTCTGTTCGTCGCTGAAATCCTTTTCTCTTGGGCTTACTTTGGAGAAGAGTTTTGAAAAAGTGTGACCCAGAGTCCTGTGAACTCTACAGTTCCCCAGGGGACTTGATCTGGGCTGATTGCCCCAAATGATTTCAGGATATTCTCAGAAGCAGGCAGCTTTTGAAATGCTCTCCGAACACCTGACATCTGTTTCATGGAGTGATCTAAATAGAACGTGAATACAAAAGGTGTTTTTTTAAAATCAATTATGCAATAATAACTTTAATTCAGACTGCAACACTGAAATGCTTCCTTTTAAGAAAATGTGCTGGCATTCCTTCATCTTTTCTTCTACTATCTAGTTCAACCCATGCCTAAGAAAATGAATCCCCACTGTAACATTACTGACAAGTGGGCATCTGACCTGCCCTGAATGAAATCTAAACAGGAGGTGGGTGGAAACCATCACCTCTGGAGGAAGTCTATACCATTTTTAGACAACTGTAATGATGAGGAAAATTTTCTCATACCAAGCCTAAATGTGCCTTTTTTGTCTTTTTGCAATTACCATGCATGACTCCTTTTTCCTCCCTCCTGGGGACATACACAACAAGTTTGAGCCCTCTTTCGCATGACATACTTTCAGACAGCCTTCACATGTTCTTTAGTCTTCTCTCCAAGTAAAACATCCTCAGTTCTTTCAATCTCTTCTCGAAAGAATTTTTCCTTCCTAAAATGCAGAACTGAACGTAAGAATTGAACACAAGACCCTAGGAACTATGATTCTCTTTAGGTTATGAATGATTATGTTTGTTTTCCTGGTTATCACATCACCTCATTGACTCTTAATGAGTCTCAGGTCTACCTTGAAATTCCAGATCATTTTCAGATGGACTACTGCTAAATCATTCCTCCTCCATCTTGCATTTGTCAAGTTGCTTTTTTGGACCCATATTCAAGACTTTACATTTATCTTTATTAAATTTCATCTTGCTTGGCTCAGCCTTCCATCCAATTAATCAAGATCTTTTTGGATACTAACTCAATCAGTATGGTCACTGTCCTGCCCAGCTTTATGTAATATTCAAATGTAAATAATATGTCATCAATTTTTAAATAAAAGTCATTGATTTTCTTTAAGGTGAACATCATACTTTCATCTCTGGTTGGCTCTCCTTGTTCCTTGTCCTTGGGATAGAACACTAAGTATCCCCTTTGCCTTGATTCTCCAGATGCCAATCCCATCACAAATATTATTGCTGTGTTTGGCCTACTAATTGTTCCAGGAGGAATAAAATGGATACTTAGAAATCAGAATTCAGCAAAACAAAGATGACACAATGCAACTCTAGTCATTTATCAGAGATAATTCAGATTACCCCTTCTTTATCTCCAGCTGCTATAAGAAAGATCATTTAAGAATCACATGGATCACATGATTCTCTAGGATTATGTTAGTAAATGTCTAACACCGACTCTCCAAAAAAAAATGTACCCACGATAAACTTTTAAGTTTAATCTTTATTAATTACGTTTTCCTCCATTACTTCTTAAGCCCAGAATGTAATCAACAACAAAACATGAAACCACGAATCGATCTGTAGCACTGACCAATTTCTGAGGTGTAAATGCTCCCACTGAACATTGAACAATTGGCTTCCTGGAGTCAGTTCAAGCAGTCTCCAGCATATCTCTATGATGAACTCCATTAGAGGGCAAGATGGTGCTGTCAGTTGGGCATTTGAGCAGCAAAGATGAGAGGAAGACTAACAAACTGTCAGTTTTCTCATCTATGAATCATCTGAGTGACAAACCTTCTTGGATTGTCTCACTCATAGGGAGATTGAGGTGATGGTGTGCCTTGAAGGTACCTGTTCCTTTCCTGAGGAGGGAATCTATGTATGATGTAAGATGCATTTTCCCAGGTCTAGACCAGAGACAGCTATGGACTACCTGGATCTACCCTGCCTTCTTTGTGTCCATAGTTGGTTTCCTCCAGACCACAACTTCCCAGCACTATTTTCCCTGCCCAGTAGGGACCCAAGCAGATCTCTAAGAGCTCAGAGTAGTGACTTACCTTTACTCTGAAATGCCCTTATCCCAAAATAATCTGTTGGGTTTTTTTAACCTCTCCCTCTTCCTTCCGTTACATAACTCCACTCTTCATCCATACCATGACCTCCAATCCACTGACCCTTCAATTCCCTCCCAGGCCATCTCTGTTGCATTCACCACTCTCTTCTTCTCACCATCTTGATTCCTTGGTGAACCAGTTCAATGCCACACTGTTCTCTTTCCTTGAATCCCATATTGAAGCAGTGAGTATGCCCAGCCAAGCCTGAGCAAAGGTGGAGAAAATTTTGCAACCATTCTGACTGAGTCTACAACCTCCTCTTGCCGCTAGGCAGTCCTACTGTATCTCCATTATCAACTCACTATACCACTCTCCAGTATGGTTCTTCCAAATCTTTCCTTCCTGTCCTTCCATAGCTTCCTCTTCCCCCATTCTCTCATCTGAGACCCTTTTATTCTAGTTTATAGAAAAATGAAAGTCATTTTCTGTGAGCTCCATTTTATTCCATCTTCCTCATCTCCTATCTCTCAGGGCTCTCCTGCCCTTCTCTTCTCCTTCACCCCTGTCTTACATGATGAGGTGATCTTACTCTTTAATGGGGCTAGTCCCTCTACTTGTTCAAGTGATTCTATTCCATATGATCTCCTCCAAAAGATTGCCCCCTCTGTCAATTCCACTCTACCACTTATTATCAACCTCACCTTCTCTATTGGCTCATTTCCTACTGTCTACAAACATGCCCACGTTACTAAAAAAAACTTTTAAAAAAAGAATAAAATCCTTCCCTACTAACTGTTGTCCTGGATCTCTTCTGTTCTTTGTAGTTAAATTCCTTAAACAGGCTAAAATAGGTGCCTCATGTATAATCTATATAAAATTGTTTGCCTTGTCAAGGTTGGGATAGAAGAGGAAGGGAGATAATTTGTAACTCAAAATTTTAAAAAAACTAATGTAAAAAATTGATTTTAGATGTCATTGGAATTTTTAAAAAAATAATATTTCAAATGCCAATCAAATATAAAATAGAACAGGTGCTTCCGCTTTCTCTCCTTTCACTCTCTTCTAATGCCTTCACAATCTGGCTTTGGACTTATCATTCCACCAGAACTGCTTTCTCCAGAATTATCAGTGATCTCTTGGTGGACAAATCCAGCGGTCTTTTCTCTACCCTTGTACTCCTTGACCTCTCTGCAGTCTTTGGCATTGTTGATCACTCTCTCTTCCTGGAAACTCTCTTCTCTCCAGCTTTTCTGTATGTTACTATCTTCTGGTTTTCCTTTTACCTGTCTGATCACTTCTTCCTACTCTCTTTTGCTGGATCTGCTTCCAGATCACTAGGTGTCCCTCAGGATTCCGTCCTGTCTTCTCTCTGTATACTACTTGACTTGGTGATGCTCCCATGGATTAAATTATCATCTCTGTGCCGATGATTCTCAAATCTACCTTTTCTGCCCCAATGTCTCTGCTAACCTCCAGTCTCCCACATCCAGCTTCCTTTTAGACATCTTGAACTGGCTGTCCAGTAGACATCTTAAACTCAATATATCTAAAACAGAATCCATTATTTTTCCCCCCAAGTCCTCTCCTGCCTCTCATCCTAATGCTATAAAGGGTAACACCATCTTCTTAATGACTCAGGCTGCCAACCTAGGAGTTATCCTAGACTCCTCACTATCTCTCACCTCTCCTACCTCACTCCATAGTCAAACTGTTGTAACATCGCTCATGTATATCCCCTTCTCTCCTCTTATACTTCTACCTCCCTGGTCCAGGACCTCATCACATCATGCCTGGACAATTGCAATAGTCTGTTGGTGGGTGTGCCTGTTTCAACTCTCTCTACTCTCCAATTCACCCCCTATTCAGCCACCACATTGATTTTCCTAAAGTACATCAACCCTCCTACTCAATAAACTCCAGCGGGTAGCTATCATTTGCAGGATCAAATACAAAATGTATTTTTGAATGTTTGGCATTCAAAGCCCTTCACAACCTAGTGCCCTCCTATCTTTCCAGTTTCCTTACACCTATCTGACATGTATTCTTCGATCCACTCTGGATTTTCTCTGGCTGTCTCCCATGCCTGGAACAATTTCCCTCTTCTACTCTAACTACTGACCTCCCTGGCTTCCTTTAAGTCCCAACTAAAATCTTAGTTTCTACAGAAATCCTTCCCCAACTCCTCTTAATTCCAATGACTTCCCTCTGTTATTATTTCCCATTTATCCTAGATAGAGCTTACTTTGTATATATTTATTTGAATGTTGTCTCTTCCCTTAGATTTTAAGCTTCTTGAGGACAGGGACTCTCTCTTGCCTCTTTTTGTATCTCCAATGCATTGCATAGTGCCTAACACATAGTAGGCACTCATTAAGTATTGATTGATTGATTGGTTTATCTTCTACATGACTGAAAAAATGGTTTTCCTTAAGAGCAGATCTGACCATGTCCCTCCCCCACTTAATACACTCCAGAGGCTCCCTATCACCTTTAAATCAAAATATAATCTTTTAAAAAAAATTTTAAAGCCCTTTGCAACCTATTTTTCAGTTTTATTATATATTACTCCCTCTACCACACTCTGGGATCCAGGCAAACTGGCCATCTGGAATGCACACTCTTTTCTCTTCTCCTTTGAATGAAATTTCCTCAGAAGAAAACTCAAATACCACCTCCTACATGAAGCCTTTCCTTGTCCCCCAACTGCAGTGCCCTTTCTCCAAATGCTTTATATTTATTCTCTTTAGATTTATTATATTTGGGCTTATATATAGGTACTTTCTGTCTCCTCCTTAAGAACGTGAATCCTGGGAAGAAGGGAGTTTAATGTTTTTTTTGATCTTATATCCCCATTCCTTTTGTGCAGTATTTGGCACCCAGTAGGTCTAATAAAAGGTTGTTAACTGATTTGCACCAGAATGCTAGTGTATATGAAACTCAGTGCATGCCCAGTAATATGCTGTGTCCTGGGCCTCAGGACTGCCACAGTATGTCCAGTGCATTCTTGTAAATGTCACATTTCATTTCAATGTGGCCTGACATTCAGTAAGAGAGCTGAGCTTCTACCTCTGTGTTGCTTTTATTTTAAATGAAATAGTCTAATTTAAGGGCTATCAGGTTTTCCCGTGACTCCAGGTGAATGTTCCAGACATTGGCTAACCCAGGGCTCTTCACTGATGGCTTGTTGTGAACCTCTTCAGAATCTCTACAAACTGAATTAATTTTCAAAAGTCCAAGACCTAGACCCATCTGCTCAATACCAGAGGTTACCTGAGTGGGTTGACTCCTAGAATCACTGAATTTCCCCGTTACAAGGGATCCCAGCAGCTCTTCAGCCTGAGCCATAAATAAACAAGGAACTCAGTTAACTCCTCTTTAAAATAAGGAGTTAGGAATGTACTAGGTACTATGTGAGGTCCCTTTTAGCTCTAGCTCAATGCTAGAGCTCGGTATAATCTCAGCCTCTGCTTGAAGACCTTTCATTAGCTGTGTGGTATTGAATGAGTGACCACCTCCTTGAGCCTAAATGATTAGTAATGCCTACTCAAAGGAGATAAAACATGAAAAAGCACTCTGAAAATTCTCAAATTCTCTATAGCTCAATTTTATAAGTACCTATTAAACCACTTTCTGGTGCTTGAGGCAGATCACTCCGTTTGTGGGTGGCTCTAATGAAATGAGTTGCCTGGGGTCACAAGGACTCCTGAGTGCTGGACCTGGAGTCAGGGAAACTCATCTTCCTGGGTTCAAATCTGGTCTCAGAAACTTATTAGGTAGGTAACCCTGGGCTAATCACTTAACCTTGTTTGCCTCAGTTTCCTCATTTGTTAAATGAGCTGGAGAAGGAAACGGCAAACTACTTCAGCATCTGCCAAGAAAACTCCAACTGGAGTCATGAAGAATCAGGCACAACTGCATACAATAAAATTATGGTTGTCTCTGCTATCTAACTAGTAAATACATTATGAGACAAAGTGGGATGCCCTGGTGATACTCAAGTAACAAGGGTAAAATATGGTCAACTTCTTCTACCAATAAATTGGTAGAAAGGACACACTTATTTCCACTTGGGGGGCCTATAGAGTTCACAGACCATGTCCAGTTGTGGAGGAATGAAAGGATGAGGTCAGATGTGCAGTTGTGATGTACCAGTGGTGGGTGTGAGCCCATGGAAAAGCATTCTTCTTCACTGATGTCACTGGGGTTAAAGGAAGCCTTCGGTCCTTGAAAGAATCACATAAACTCCTAGTTTTTCCTATAGGAGATAGGGAGGTGGCTAAGTGGATAGAGTGCCGGGCTTTGATTCAGGAAGACCTGAGTTCAAATCCATCCTCAGATGCTTATAATCTGGGTGATCCTGGTCAAGTCACTCAATCCCTATTCACCTTGATGCATTAGGGAAGGAGATGGCAAACCATTCTAGGATCTTTGCTAAGAAAACCTGATAGACAGTATGGTCTATGGGGACACAAAGAGACAGACATGACAGAACAACAACACCTATTCAAATATATTTTCAGACATCCCTTTATACCTTTTTTTATTTGGGGGAGAGAGGAGAAAGAAATAAGGTAAAAATGCAGGTGGAATAGTCTTACATTCTTAACCAAGTCAAAGAAAGGGTTTGAAGGAGTCTAAAGAAAAGGGAACCAAATTAAGCCAGGAAAGAGAGCAAGGAAGCTGCAATTATTTATTTAAAAGGAAAGAGAAATGGAGCTGTTCTCAGAGAGTAAGAAAAGACATTAAGGAAACAGAACAGGAACAAGAGGCTGAAGGGAGAAGCACATTTTTAAATCACTTGAGGATAGAAAAAAGGAAGTGGGAACGTGATAAAATTCTAGAGAGAGATAACAGAGGCCCAGAATAAAAAGACCAAGCTATTAAGAGAAGGAGGATTATAACACTGTCAGATACTGAAAGAACTCTAGTTTGGGGACCAGGAAACCTGGGTTCAAATCCAGGAAAAACCAGCTTCATGACCTTGGGAAACACCACTTACTTCTGCTTAAATATCTGTCTATAGACTAAGCAGCATAATAGGTGTATTGCCAACCTGGCAGGGTCATTGACAGCAAAGTGCTTTATGAATCTTAACATGGGAGTTTACATGATGGTAATAAACTGTCTTGGAGGACTTAGCATCAGGAAGACCTGGGTTCAAGTAGTGACTCTCAGGCATACTGTGTCTGTGACCTTGGACCAGACACTCAGGGTCTCAGAGAACCCAGGTGAGTTTCTAAGACTGTATGTTTGCTGTAGAGCAGGCGTCCAGTGGCTTGGGGAGAGGAAGTTTACTCATTAGGCTTTCCCACACCAGTGAAATCAGACCACTGGTCCTCCAAAAATTAAAGCTGAGGCAAGGAGACGGATTAGAAGCTAAAGAGACAGTCCCCATGAAAGGCGAAAAGACCCTCAACTCCACAAGTGACTGTGTGAGTGGGGCTAGAAGGAGAGAGACCGTCTAATTCAATCCCTCATTTTAAGAGCATTTTTAATGTCTCATAGGGAGAGGTTTGCAGGTGTGGGGTTAGAACTCATGTGCTTTAAGTTCCAATCTAACACTTTGCCCACTGAAGTTATACTCTTAAAGAATTGTTACGGAGCAACCCCTGAGGGCTTATCAGGTTCACACAGCTAGCGCAGTTAGAAGCTGAACATGAACCCCATGTTCACAAGTATGAATGAATGAATAAGGCAACCTATATGAAAGTACCTTGTAGAAATATTGAAGGACTATATCAATATTTGTTATTTTTTTGTCATTGATGAAGTAGCAGTGAGTTATAGAAGATACTGAGGTATTCTTGGAGTTCACTCCCAGAACACCATCTCAGGGTAGGAAGGAAGGGACCAATAAAGCCACCTGGTCCAACCCACAACTGAGTCAGAATCTGCTCTATGACATCCAACAAGAGAGTATCCAACTTTTGCTTGAAAAGCCCATTTCCTCCTGGGGTAGCTCATTCCACTTTTAAATAACTTTTTTAGGAAATGTTTCCCTACAGCAAGGTTAAATATGCCTCTTTGGAGCTTTTACCTAATGTGCCCAGTTCCACCCTGTGGGACCAACCAGGACAAAGACAATTCTACTTCTCTCCTTCCCACTGCCACCTTTCCAACTGATGCTTGAAGGACCTTAACAGGCTTTACCCTCTGCCCACAGGTCTCTCTGAGGCATAAAAATATGTGGTTTCTCCAACTGTGTCCATACTGTGGAGGTCCTTTCCTATCCTGGCTACCTTTATCTGGTGCTCTTCAGTTTTTCACTTACTCTATCTTAAATATGGTGCCAGGAATTAGTGCAATACACCAGACACAGTCAGATTAGGGGAGGTTTGAAGAGTGAGACCATGACTTCCCTAGTCCTGAATATAAAACCTTTCCTAATGTAGCCCCACATCGCAGCAGGCTTTTTTGTTTCTAGCTTGTTTGTTTATTTGTTTTCCTCCCATCATGTGATTCACGTGTATTGATGCTGTAGTCCCCTCAAAGCACTTGTTTTTTCTCAAGTGAGCTGTTGCCCAGTCGTACTCCGCCATCTTGCACTTGGTGAGTCACTATCCAGTCATGCTCCACCATCTTAATATAATATACATTTATTAATTTAACTTTTTTACATTCATTTTCACAAAATTTTGGGTCCCAAATTTTCTCTCCATTTGTCCCCTCCCCCCACCCCAATACGCCGAGCAGTCTAATTTCCCCTATCACCAATCTGCCCTCTCTTCTGTCATCTTGCCCCCTTCTCTTGTCCCCGTCTTCTCTTGTCCCCATCTTCTCTTTTGTCCTGTAGGGCCAGATAACTCTCTATTCCCCATTACCTGTATTTCTTATTTCCTAGTAGCAAGAACAATACTCAACAGTTGTTCCTAAAACTTTGAGTTCCAACTTCTCCCCATCCCTCCCTCTCCACCCATTCCCTTTGGGAAGGCAGGCAATTCAATATAGGCCATATCTGTGTAGTTTTGCAAATGACTTTCAAAATAGTCATGTTGTGTATGACTATAATTCCCTCCATCCTATTCTGCTCCACATTGCTTCTATTCTCTCTTTTGATACTGTCCCTCCCCAAGAGTGTTGACTTCAAATTGCTCCCTCCTCCCATTGCCCTCCCGTCCATCATCCCCC
>CM053772.1:28302519-28343204 GCA_028658325.1 Potorous gilbertii
CTCTCCACCCCCTTCCCCATGGAGGTGCAATTTTCCACAGGCCACCATCCAGTTGGGGGCAGGGAACCCTGTAGACAGGGTCCCTGATGGAGGAGGCACATGTGGAATGAAGGAACAGGCATGGCTAAGAGACACATGCAGACATGGCAGCCCCGCCCTCCTAAGGGAGTGGTCTGGAACTCCAGGGCGCTGGCTGTTTCCCTGTGCTGTCATTGATGTCCTTCAGTAATGTCAATGAGTGGGCCAGACCCGAGGCACTCAGCGATATGTCCTATCTGCTCTGTACTCCAGCAAGGCTACTCTCTGCTGTGCTCTAGTGATCTTCTAGCCCTTTTCCTAAGAGGAGGGTCACTTGGCCTCACACACTTTTAGCTCTTTCCACCTGGTCACCAGAGAAGCCCTCAGGCTCTTCAGTTTGTTTCCAAACTCCCTGGTTTCTGCCTCTGAAGGACATTTGGAAAGTTCAGTTTACTCAGCAAGAGAAAAATTCCTTTTAATTGTTTTCCCTCCCTGTGGGGCTGAGTCCTAGATGCTGTCCAGACAAACCTGACCCCAGAAGCCTGACTGCCAATGGCTAGCAGAGCTAGAGCTCTCTGTCCTCCTTTCCTTATGGCAACAGAGATGATGTCCTCAGTGCACGAACACTAACAATGCCTATGTCCTAGAGTCGTTGTAAGAGAAGTATTCTGCAAACCTGAGAACAGCACACAAATACAACCTTTAATTAGTACTGTTGCTGCTGGATCTATCTACCAGTTAGAAATCAAGTCTCTCAGCATCTCAGCCTCTTATTACAACACAAAATCTCTGAAGTACCTACTCTAGGTATGCAAAGCCCTGTCTTAGCTTCTGAAGAACAGGGACTGCTAATCGGCCTGCTGGTGATGCTTCACACAATGCCTGTCACACAGTAGGCACTTCTGGATGACTTGGAACAATATAAAGTTTAGGTGAGGACTTACAGTTTAAGAGTCCGAACGCATGCAGGATTTATAAAGCTGTGCTGTGTGAGCTCTGAGATGGCCTTACCAACCAGAGAAATCAGGGAAGAATCACAGAATACCCAAGCTGGAAGGGGGCTCAGAAGCCCCCTGGTCCAACCCAATGCTGAATGAAAACAGATTCTTGTTATAAAATCCTCAGTGAGGGATCATCTAACTTTCACATCCAACTACCTCCCATATTAGGCCATTCCATTTTTAGACAGCTCTATAATCACTTAAGGATAAATGTAAAGTTCTGTACTTCAGTCAAAAAAAAAACCCCACAAAATCTTCAAAAATTCACTCAAAGAGAAGTGTGTAGTTTTTCTTTACATACAGTGATGAAATCTGTCCCCCAGCAGCTTCTCCTTTTCCTCCTACTTCTCTCCTCTCACTTAGCAGGGGCTAAGGGTCTCTTCTACCATGGGAGCTTTTCAAAGTCCTGGAGAAAGCTATGTCTCTCATCAGTATTCTTTCTTTGGGATAACAGCCTTTACTCTTTCCACCAATGGGCACATTTAATACCATGACTATCCCATACAGGTTGCTCTCCAACTCATCCTCCCATTTTCTCAAATGTGGTTCCTGAAACTGAAGGTACATCTGACCAGAGGAGACTCCCCCAGTAATGTCATGGCCCTCATTCTGGACGTTATGTGTCCCAATGTGCAGCCTAAGCTCCCAGTGGCTTATTATGTCGGCCATATCACACTGACTGAAAACTGAAAATCTTTTCAGATGATCTCATTTGGTCATATTTTCTCATTCTGTACTTGTGCAGTCAGTTTTTTTGAAGAGAGGTGCAGCATTAAACTTACCCCTATAAATAACATTCATCCTACTGAGTTTGGCCCATTTTTCTAGCCTACTGAATGAAGCCTTGGAGCATGGCTATCCTTTAGTGTGTTAGCATTTCTTCCCAGCTTTTTGTCATGGTCAGATCTGTCGAGCATAGTTACATATGGTTTCATCCTAGTCACGGATGATCAAGAAGCATTAGACAAAAGATAAATTACTGAACCATCACCCTCCAGGTCTCCCTCTAGACTGCATGAACTGGATAATCATGACCCTTCCTTTTCACCATTCACTCAGCTACAAAGTCACCTTAACAACCTGGATGGAACATGAAGAAGAGCTTGAATAGAAGCAATGTGAAATGAATCTGGAAAGACAGACTGGGGACAAGACTGGAGGCAAAGAACAGAGCACAGGGAGCAGGGAGTGGCTCGGTCAGGTTTATGCATTAGGAAGATTCTGTGGGGCAGTGGTGTGGAGAATGAATGAGAGAGGAAGCTGAAATCCAATCTGGAGCTTGCTACAACAGCCAAGGCAAGAAGGGATGAGGGCCTGAATCAGGGCAGATCACACAAGAATAAAAAGGAATTAATGGAGGTTTCATCTTCATTGAAACAAAATACTAAACTTACCTGATTTTTAAATCATGATCAAGGAAACTAAAATTGTTTAGCAGACCTAAGTATTTTAAAATATGCTTCAATTCACACATTACGGACAACTGGGAGAACAAGGAAGAAAAAGGACCACAAAGATTACAGTGAGGACAGGACAAGTGAAAGGGTAAGAGCTGGGCAGGGCAAGGCCAAAGGGAGAGGAGGGAGGCACTAACACTGACTGTGGGCTAATCTATTCTTGTCCCAACTAAGGCCTGCAGAGCACCCAACCTCTTGGGCACTGCTCTTCAAAAAGGGCATTCCCTACACATTAGTTCTTCAATTGTTCTCATTATAAAACCCCCAGAGGTTGAGTGAATGAGACATCCACAGAAGCCCAGCAGCTAGAAACTACACTCCGGAATGCAATAGCAACCCAGAGGAATTGTGAATCTGGGGACCTGGGATTTCTCACCCCTGGACATACATACACTAAATTTTCCCTGGTCCACATGATACTGTTACACTAAAACCAACTTCAGATTTCCCTTCTACCATCAAAAGGTCCCCATCTACTATTTTAAAGATGCTGACTTGAAGCTCACTAGAAAGCATCCCCACTCGCTCACAGTCCAATGTGGAAATGATTTAGTCATGAAGGCAAGAGCATCTGGAGAACAATGCTTCCCTGACCTTCAAGTCCAGCTGCCCACCTACGGCCATCTCATTTTGCCTATTATGCTACAGATCTGCAACAATGTAAATAAGAATGGTGAGATTTTAAAATTTAGCAAAAGCAGCAAGATATACCAGCTATACTTAGACTCTCAAGTTCTCCTTGTCCAGTTAATAAATCAAACGATTTCCACCATCATAAAGGCTAAAGTACACAGTTCAATGCACACTCTGGGAAACAATGATGTCCCAGTTTCCTAAGCATCTAGGACAGCATACTTACTAATACAAGGCTCAAATTCATGCTAAGGTTTCCTGGGAAGCAAAGTCAACATTTTAAAGTGGAGAACACATCTAGAACAAATGTGCAAATTTCTAAGTACTTTCTGAACATTCCCATAAGGAGGGGGTGCTGGTGTCAGAAAAATGTCAAAAGTGAAACTCAGGCAAAGATGTGTGTTTAAAAGAGACGCATCACTTCTGATTTTCCTCATCTGGAAAAAGAAACTACATTTCATTCAGCAATAATTCGCTTCTGATTCTATCAGAAAGAGCCTCTAGGAAGGCAATATTTCAACAGAAATCAGTTCTGAAGGTTCTTTTATGAATACATATAACGCAGAAAACCCCAATTAAATTCCCAACAAAGCCCTGCCATTTTGAGTAAACAAAGTTATCTCAGCAGGGCCGGAGAGTCTGCTAAGATAGCAGCCTAGAAATTAATTACTAGCTTGACATATGTCACAACAAATTTTAAAGAGAATAGCATCCAGTTGTAACCATGTGTTTTATCTATTTGTTTTTATGCAAAATCAGTATTTGGTGGCATGTAAATATATTCATTTATTCAGAACCTCTCAAAGAAATAAAAAAGGCTTGTTGCCCTCTTTTCCCTGAATCAAGATGAAATCTGAGTAAATAACACGTTTAGTGAGCCAAAAAAATGAGTATAAAATGAAGCTAGAGTGGGAGTTATGTTTCCAAAAGGCAGGTGTCACTCCCCTGCCACCCCATACAACTAATTTTAAGGCATTTGATTTCCTCAAAAACTATTCTGCAAAGCTCTTTGCCAGCACTGGTTAATTAAGTATTGTTTCTAATGCAAATCTCTCAAAAACTCTTTTAAAATGAAATGCAAAATATTTCTATATAGTGCGAAGAAGACAATGCTTTGTAATCAAAGAAAACAAAAGCCCTTCCTGAGTCTAAGTGTTCTAATTTTGTACAAGTTAATTTTCTTCTGTAAATGCAGAAAAATGGCTTTCCTTTAGATCAATGAAAAATGGAATTGATAAATGAAAATGTTTCTATCCCAAAGGAACCCTAAACACAAAATAACCTGAGTTACAAAGCAGAGCTTTATAAAATAAAGGCTTACATTCTTATTTGCGGGGTTCTTAAAACAGTAGCCACTGGCAAATTATATTCCAATCTGATGTCTTCAAGAAGTAATGTACAATAAATAGCATTATGTGCCTAAATGAAAGCTAAACAGGAAAGAAACTGAATAGATCATCTCAAAGCTACTGAAATTAAAGCATTAAGCATCTGGATTTAACAACTATAATAACTTCATATTCAAATAATTTCATATTTATTCCTTACTACTACAAGCATGCCCACGTCTCCCTCACCCATTTCCCTCAGCCCTCCTATCTCCCCACATCTTGCCCCTCCGTTCTCAGACAAATCCTCTGCTTACACTGTCTCAAACCCCATCCACTTCTGAGCTTCCTCCTCATCTGACTGTGAAATTCAAGTCTGTTCTGAGTCTCCCTTCTTGTCCAACGTCTCCCCCTGGTCACCTCCTAGAACTGCTTCTCCAGACTTTCTCCTACTTGTCTGACCACTCCTCAGTCTCCTTCCCTGCAGTCAGCCATTCTCTGAGCCCAGTGCTTGGCTATCCCTCAATGCTCTGTCCTGTGCCTTTTAATCTTCCCTTTCTTGATGATTTCACATCAGCTCCCATGGGTTTGATGATCATCTCTATGCAGATGACTGCCTGATCTAAGTATCCAACCCTCATCATGCAATCTTGTATCACCAAGTAGTTACTGGGCATCTCTACCTGGAGATGTCAAAGACATCTTAAATTCAACATACTTAAAAAAAAGGTCTCTCTTTTTCTCCCTAAAACTCACCCTTTTCCTGATGCTTCAGTTTCTGTATAGAGTACCATTATTATTCAGGTTTTCCAATTACACTTGAAAAGAGTATGTAAGATATTTTACAACACAAACCTTTCTGGATGTAAATGACCCACGGGGCATCAATAGTTGTGCACTTTGGAGTATTGTCTACCTATTAGCTCTCTTTAACCTTCCCAGATATTCCCAAAGTCACTAGGTCATCTCAGTCTTGGCTCCATCCATTCCCTCTTCTTCTGACCTAGTCAGTCACATGGTCCTACAATGGCCCATCTCATCTCTTCCCTCCCGCTTCTAGGCTCTTCCCTCTACAATGCTGCCAAAATGATATTCCTAAAGTATGGGTCTGACCACCAAGTTTTAGCTTCTGGGCTCAAATGCAAACTCTTGGATTTGACATTTAAGCACTTCATAACTCAGCTCCTCTCTTTCCTTCTTGACTGACGGCACACTAAGATACTCTCATGAAATCTGTTTCAGCCATCCATACCTTCCTGCTAATCCTTATACATGACCTTCCATCTTCCATAAACCTCTGAGCTTTTACAAAAGGTGTTTCTTAAGCCTGGAATACTGTCCTTCTTCTCCCTTTCCTCCCAGAATCCCTGGCCATCCTTCAAAGCCTAGGCCAGGTACCACCTCCTTAGGAAGCCTTTCTTAATCTGCTTGGCTATTAGTATTCACCTCCTCCTGCCCCCCAAATTATTTGGAGTTTCCTCTGCTACATGCTGTATTTACTTATCTGTGTAGATATTATTTCCACAAGAAGAATATAAGCTCCTTGAAGGCAGAGACTGCTTAGCATCACGCACAGTTCTTAACACCTAGAAGGCATCTTGTCTATTGCTGGGACTTGAAACTGAACTTTTAATGTTTAAAATAACTCATCTGTGAAATAAAAATTGTTTCCTTGAGAATCTACTTATAAATTGTGACGCTTTGGAGGGGTGGAGCCAAAATGGGGGAGTAGAAAGACACACATACTTTAGCTCTTACCTCCACAGCCCATAAAATACCTGTAAAAAATGACTCTCAACAAATTCTAGAGCAGCAGAAGCCACAGAAAGACATAGTGGAGGAGATTTCCAGCCCAGGGTGACCTGGAAGGCCAATGGGAAAGGTCGGTTGCACAGGATGCAGAATCCAACCCAGCCGTGGCCCCACATGGCACAGGGAGGAGGAACTTAGCAAGCTTCAGAGGTAGAATCCCCAGAAGTAGCAGCAAATTCCTCAACCCACAGGCGCCAAAGGTCAGTGAGAGGGCTTTTTCAGCTGGCCGAGAAGGGAGCAGGGTCCCCTCTGTAGCTCTGGCCTTAGGCAGCGGCAGCAGACACCTCAGCGGGTGGCAGCTCCCATGACAGGCAGCAACCATCCGTTGTTGAAGGCCTCATCTTGTAGCCCCTGGGGGAACTGAGCAGCTGATCTGAATCCCAGACCCTGAACACTGTCCTGGGGTGAGCAAGAGCACTAAGACCCTCCTCTTGACAAAGGATTTAGAAGTCAAGTAACTGCTGGGAAAATACCCAAAAAAGGGGAAAAAAATAAGGCCACAGAAGGTTACTTTCTTATTGAACAGATATTTCCTTCCATTCTTTCGGATGAGGAAGAACAAAACATACTGTCAGAGGAAGTCAAGGCTTCCACATCCAGTACCTCCAAAATGAATATGCAATGGGCTCAGGCCATGGAAGAGCTTGAAAGCCAAGTCATCAGCTTGCTAAAAGAGACCCAAAGAAATGCTGAGGAAAATAACACCTTTAAAAAATAGGCTAACTCAACTGGAAAAAAGAGGTCCAAAAAGTCAACGAGGAGAAGAAGGCTTTAGAAAGCAGAATTAGCCTAATGGAAAAGGAGGTTCAAAAGCTCACTTTAAAAATTAGAGTGGAGTTCAAGGAAGCTAATGACCATAAGATAAAACAAGAAGTTGCAAAATAAAACTAAAGGAATGAAAAAATAGAAGATAATGGAAAATATCTCATTAGAAAATACAACTGACCTGGAAAATAGATCCAGGAGAAACAATTTAAAAATTATGGGACTACCTGAAAGCCATGATCAAAAAAAGAACCTAGCCATCATCTTTCATGAAATTACCAAGGAAAACCACCCTGACATTCTAGAACCAGAAGGCAAAAAAAATATTGAAAGAATACACCGATCACCTCCTGAAAGAGACTCGAAAAGAGAAACTCCTAAGAACATTGTGGCCAAATTCCAGAGTTCCCAGGGCAAGGAGAAAATATTGCAAGCATCTAGAAAGAAACAATTTGAGTATTATGGAAATACAATCAGGATAACACAGGATCTGGCAGCTTCTACATTAAAGGATTGAAGGGCTTGGAATAGGATATTCCAGAAGTCAAAGGAACTGGGATTAAAACCTACCGATCAAAACTGAGTATAATACTTCAGGGGAAAATATGGTCGTTCAATGATATAGAAGACTTCCAATCATTCTTGGTGAAAAGGCCAGAACTGAAGAGAAAATCTGACTTTCAAACACAAGAATTAAGAGAAACATGAAAAGGTAAACAGGAAAGAGAAATCATAAAGGACTTTCTAAAACTGAACTGTTTACATTCCTAAATATGTGTAACACCTGAGACTTTTCTCAGTATTTGGGTAGGTGGAGGGAATATGCGCACGTACACACACACACACACACACACACACACACTCACTCACACACAGAAAGCACAGGCTGAGTTGAATCAGAAGGAATGATATCTATAAAAAATAAAATTAAAGGGTGAGAGTGGAATATATTGGGAGAAAGGGAGACTTGGAATGGGGCAAACTATCAATCAATCATAAAAGAGATAAGAAAAATCTTTTTCAGTGGAGGAGAAAAGGGAGGAGGTGAGAGGGAAAAAGTGAAGCTTACTCTCATCACATATGGCTTAAGGAGAGAATAACATGCTCACTCAATTTGGTATGAAAATCTAGCTTACACTACAGGAAAGAAGGGGAGAAGGGGACAAGTGGGGTAAGGGGGATGATAGAAGGGAGGGCAAATGGGAGAAGGGAGTAACTAGAAGTAAACACTTTGGGGAAAGGACAAGGTCAAATGAGATAGAATAGATGGAGGACAAGGTAGGAGGGAGGGAAATATAGTTAGTCTTACACAACTGGATATTACAGAAGTCTCGTGCAAAACTACACATATATAGCCTGTGTTGAATTGTTTGCCTTCTGGGGATGGATGGGTGGGGAGGGAGGAAGGGAGAGAAGTTGGAATTCAAAGTATTAGAAACGAATGTTGAGAATTGTTATTGAATATAGCTGGGAAACAAGAAATACAGATAATGGGGTATAGAAATCTATCTTGCCCTTCAAGAGAAGAGAGAAGATGGGGATAAGGGAAGGGTGGGTGTGATAGAAGGGAGGGCACATTGAGGGAAGGGGTAATCAGAATGCAAGGTGTTATGGGGTGGGGGGAGGGAAGAGATGGTTAGAAAAACTGGAACTCAAAATTTTGTGGAAATGAATGTTAAAAATCTAAAAATAAATAAAACTATAAAAAATTAATAATAATAAAAAAAAGAGTGAGGAAGTTATTTCCAAAAGACATGGATGGAAAGAGCAATGACCCACCAAAGAATCAAAAGCAAACATAACACAATTATAAAGAGTAAGTGGGACTTGAATGAAGAGATATGAAAAAAGATCTCACATTTATAACTTGATGGTACTGGGGGTCCACAGATGTTACTGCACATGTTTGGGGGCTTCTCAATCTATTCATTAATTATGCTGCTTTTTTCTTCCTCTCTAAAAACCAAACAAACTTTTGTATTTTAAGGGATGGCTCTTGGGGAGAGGCACAGGGGTGGTGGTGGGGAACTATACATGGGATATTATGGTTATGTAAGAAACAGAAAACATCAATAAAATTATTTTTAAATGGAAAAAAAAATGTTCTGAAGCTTTGCATTTCTTTCATTAAAAGGGAAAACAGTTTTTATATCCTGCCACGCAGAAACATATTACTTGCTCTTTGTGAGTTCCTTTAAATTGTTAATTATGTATAAATGTTATCTGATAGTAATTGTGGTCGTTAAATTTAGAGATGGAAAGGCCCTTTCAGATTATTCTGTCTGGCCCAGAGAAATCAAGTGATCTGTCCCAGAATTAGGTAACTAGTTAAGTCCCAAAGCTGAGATCCAAATTGACTTCTCTTCTGATTTGAAGCCCACCACTATCCCCACTATACATTGCTATTGTTGTTACTGGATATCTTGCTCCTAATTCAGTATCAGATGATCTCTCTTCTCTAACCTAGACTAGTCAAAGTCCTCCATTCAAGTCCCAATTTTGTCATTTAATGGTGACCTTGGATAAGTTAGTTTTCTCTAAGACTGCTTCCTTCTAATACCTTCCTAATGGGGTTGGTGTAAGCACTAAATAAGAAATAACTGAAGACTCTTTGTAAATTTTACAGCAGTTAAGGGACTGCTACAAGATCACCCATTCTGGAAATCAAAGCTGCCTACAGTCATATGAAAAAGTGCTCTAAACCATTACTGATGCAAATTAAAACATCTCTGATACCTCACACATACCAGAAGTAACAAATGCTGGAGGGGATAAGGGTAAATAGCCATGTTAATGAGCTGCTAGCAGAGTAGTGAATTGATTTAACCATTCTGTGGCACAGTCTGGGACTAGACCCAGAGGACAATAAACTGTGACACAATTTTGACACAGCAATACCACTATTAGGTCTGTATACCAAAGAGATCAAAGAAAAGGCAAGAGGGCCTATATGTACAAAAGTATTTATAGCAGCTCTTTTTGTGGTGACAAAGTATTAGAAATTAAGGAAATGCCCATTAATTGTGGAATGGCTGAACAAGCTGTGGCATATGATTGTGATGGAATACTATTGTGCAATAAGAAATGGCAAGGGGAGTGGTTTCAGAAAAAAACATGGCCACAGCTATATGAACTGGTGCAAAGTAAAGTGTGAGAAATCAAGAGATCATTGTGCACGTAACAGTAGTGTTGTAATGGTAATCAATTATGAAATACTTGGCTGCTCTGATCAATACGATGATCCTGGACAATTCCAAAGGACTCACAATGAAAAAATGCTATCAGCCTCCAGAGAGAGACGTGAAGAACTCTGAGTACAAACTGAAGTATAATTTTCTCTATTTTTCTTGCTTCTAAAAAAGATATGGCTAATAAGGAAATGTTTTGTATGATTTAACATGTGTAACTGATATATTGTTTGCCTTCTCAATGGGTGGGGGAGGGGGTAGGAGGGAGGGAAAGTATTTGTAACTCATTTAAAAAGAAAAGAATCTCAAAAATAAATAATAAATGGAAATGTTAAAAAAAAAAAATCACCCATTCTGAATGAAGCGGTCACATGAAGACAGGCTTTCTCTTAATATTTTATTCTACTACTTTCCAACCAAAACTTGCTCTTAGGATGAAAGGACACAGCAGGACCTATCACAAAGGGTTAAGAACCAAAAGACCTGAGATCTAGGTCCAGATTTGTCTACCACTAATTAATTAGCTGTCCAACTATGGGGAAATCATAACCCCCCTCAACTGCAAGCTTGCCTATCAAATGAAGAATAATCATACCATCTGTCTTGCCCAACTTAACGGGGTTGTTATTCTTACAGGTTGTTCTGAAGACCAAAGGAGAAAACAGAAAAGTGCTCCACAAAGCAGAAAGAAACTTCCAAGTAAAAATCATCATCACATCATCACCATCATCACCACCACAGAAGATCAAACTGTCCTGGGAACAAGACTACAGTTGGCATAAAGACTTACCAAGTATCAAAAATAAATATTTCTGTTATGACCTGTAGCCTTACTAAACAAAGTCATCAGATTTTTGTCCTTAAAATGATTGTGGCCTCTGATTATACTTTAAAACAGAAAATAAATAAGTGGTTTACCTCTCTTAAAACAGTGCTTTTATAACCGCGATATAATCCTTGGATGCCCTGTAACAAAGACATTGAGAGGCTTTCACTAAAAGGAAATTCTGTAAACAAAGGCAATTTTCAAATGACATTCCATCTCCAGTGATTCTACCCATTCCAAGCATTGAGCTCTAAAACCTAAAATAAAAGCTCTAAATGAAGCACCCTAGATAGAAAGTGGGTGGGTATCTACCTCTGGGCATCCCTAGGGTGGATCCTCCACCCAGAGTTAGATTAACTTCCATTAAAATGGGAGCTTTTCTGGTAAAGTTACTGGAGCACACCAACTCCTCTCGTTTCTGTTATTTTACATTTCCTCTTCTCTGTGGGTAATTACTAGAGGGAGTACTTGAGATACTTTAAAAGAGAAACATTTCCAAATGTAAATACTCACAGAGTAGCAATTTTTCATTCACATAAAAATGACATTACACCCCACAGTTCGAAGCAGAAGATGGCACACAGACGCATGACTTAATAATCTCCCCTTAATGTAATGATTAACTACAGCCTTTCCCCAGAGGAGTCCTGCCTTTCCTGTTCTGCCATCTAAGGGAGTCAGCACAAGCCCTCCAATGGGCCTCTTTTATTTCTGTAATTAAAAACTCTATGACCTCTTCCTTAGGTGAGAAGCAGATGGCAGTAATCCCTTCTTTTCTAAATAACTCCCTTAGCAGTTCAATTAAAAAATATCATTTCTTGGACTCCCAGAAATTTCCCCTTCAATTGTCTTTTAAGAGTTGTTCATGAAGACGTCCATAAAAATTGCCCAGCAGACCATCCCAGCGTGATGATACTGTCATTACTGGCTCTACATGCAAAGATGCTGGCAAGGCCAGGTGCTCTTGGGCATAAATTCAGAGACGAAATTATCACCTAGACTCATTATCAGTAACAAGGAAGCACTTCTTTCCTCACTAGAGGTGGAGTAGCACAGGAACGGAATCCTGCATACACCATCAGACAAGGCCATCTGACCAGTTGATTCTGCCTAACAATCTTCTTTAGTAAAAGGAGGAAATTCAGTGGTGGGGTGGCCTGTAACAGCAAGCACCTGACACATCCAGGATAGTCTGCTAGAACAGGTTCTTAGATCTGCTTTTCTAAAAGGAAAGTAACTTTTGAGGGATCAGCAATCTTTTTTAATCACATATACCAACAGAGAAAATACAAGCAGAGACATAAAGACCAACAGACAGGGCTGCTAACTGTCTGACCATTAGCAATACATACATCATAGATCAATAGACAGATTTAACTGTCTGACCTTTACATACATACACAGTTACCACAGAGGGAAGCACCAACATTTGGATTTTCAAAGTCAGGGGGCTCCTGAATGTCTACCCAGAGTCTCACCTGGTCATATCACATGAATATTCTTCCAAAGAGTAAGCCCCCAAAGCAAAACCTCACCTCAGAATATATGTATTTCAGAGCTGGAGGGCATAACCCTCAGGACCCAGTGCAGCCTCCCCTAATCAAGCAACTCTCATTAACATTACATGGCCACACATCGGGAACTGATTGTGGGGTAGAAACATGAGGCACTGACAATTTTGTTTACAGAACAAGTATAAGGCTGAGCACTAACTGGCCATGGAGGCATGATCCATAAACAGCTTCCTAGTGTGGGTACTGATGCCAGTTCACAGGCAGTCAAATGCAGCTGCTAACCAAGAGGCTTAATATTTCATGAGGATGAACCTACTACTAAATGTATGGAGAGGAAAGATCTGCAGGGAACTCATATGTCACTAAGATTCATCAACCTGCCAGGTAACCAATCACAATGCATTTAGAAAAGATCATAGTCCAAAAGCAGATGTTACCTCTTGATTCAGGATGCTGGAAAAAATGTGAAATGTTCCAGAAGCAGCAGATACCTGGGCCCTCTGTTTTACAACTTCTGAAGGAACACGGATTAAACAGGCCACCTAAAAAAAAAAAATTGTATGCACCCATGTAATATCTTAAGAAATTTGTATTAACCATAAAAAAATGAGGTCACCATTACAAAAAGGTAACATTTCAATAAAAATTCATTCATTCAACAAGCAATTACTGAATGCTTCATGTATCACAGTGGAAGGAGAGCTGGTCTCTGACTCAGAAAGGCTAGGCTTCAGTTACATCTCTGACATATACTGACAGTGACCATGGGCAAGGAATTTTCCCTCTCATTCCTTTAGACCAGTGGGGTTAAGTTCCAATTCTGACTTACGGCAAATGAATATCATCCATGGGGTACTGTGTTTTTATTGATTTGAAGCATTTCCCAATTGCAATTTAATCAGTTGTACCTTGGTATCTGGCAGCCGCAAAATGCCAGTCTGACATGTCTGCTCTAGGCAACTCTCTAAGACTGGAAGTTCCAGAGGAAGAGCTGGTATGGATTTGCTGAGGAGTTTCCTCACCCAGTAGTTCCCTATACCTGGGAAATCAGTTCCATTGCCTGTGCCCATGAGTAAGAACAAAAACTAAATCTATAATAAGGGACTTTGAAGATCATAAAGGCACCTTTTTTTTTAAGTTATAATATAGGAGCAAACTATATTAGAGGAGAACATGGACACATGCTCTATAGAATAAAACTTTCATGTTGGAAACAAAAAATGTTGCATCTCAAATGTTAGCAATTATTCACATATCTTCAAAGGATTGAGAAATTGGACAAAAACAAACTTCTGAAGACAATAAAGGAACGCAGAGAATGCTAAAAATGAGGACCTTTCAGGTATCTTATTCTTTTAACATTATGACAGAGAGAAACAGACACAGAGGGGGACAGGGGCAAAAAGAGAGAGGGAGGGAGAAAGGGGTGAGAGAGAAAAAGAAAGCTCTTTAATGAGGATTTACAAAAAGAAGTAACATTGGTCATGTCCTATGTCTGACTTTTTGGTTCAGAAAATAAAGTCACTAAAAGTCTAGGTGTTCTAAGAGTTTGGGACCAAAAACTCAGCTTGACCCTGGAGGAAATCCCCTTCAGCCTTAGAGTCTTTCTGGCCTGTCCAAGGAATAGATAACAAATCTTCACCAAGTAAAAAGGAGGTTATCCTCTTCCCCCAGGCCCTTAGAGACAGATATGGGCTGAGGAAAGAATGAAGGCAGACAAAAGCACAAGGAAATGAAGATTCCCCACGTCAGAATCAGCCTGATGGGGCAAGGGCATTTCAGAGCAAAAAGGGACCTGGGAGGCTGTCCGTTCTACCCTGTGTTTCAACCAGGAATTCCCTGCACAAGATGTCAGACAAGCACTCATATGGACACTGCTTCAGCATCTCCAGTGGCATAGAAGGGCATTCCCATCTTCCAAAGGGGGACCTCCAATTTTATGTAGTTGAAATCATTAGGAAGTCTGTCCTGACATTCAACCTGAAATTTATCCTCCTTTCAATCTATCAATTCCTCCTAATTCTGCTCTCTGGGACTGAATAGGTGTTACTCAATGAATCACATTATTTTTAGCCCATCAGACCAAAAAAAAAAATCAGAAAATACTTTTGTAAGACCTAAAATACCATATCTAACCTAATTTGTTTTTTGTATAGTTTTATACTGGAGGTAGACATAAGTAGAAATATTATGATAAATTTAAAAAAATATATATCTGGACCCTCATACACTAACAACAGGCCTGCAATGATCTCCAGAAGACTTTTCCTCATTCCCCCAGCTGCTAAGGCCTTCTCCCTGAAGATGATCTTCCATTTATCTTAAATGTACCCATTTACATACATGTTCTCTCCTCCATTAGAAGTTCCTTGAGGAAAGGATTAATTGTGGCTTTTTCTTTGAATGTGTAGCGCTTATGGCACCTGACACATAATAAGCTTAATACAAGCTTAATGATTTGTTACTAAATTGGAATGGTCCTGAGATAATTTAGCATAGCACCTCCACAAAAAATTAAACTTAAAATTAAAAATTTAGTTTAATATTTAAAAATGCCAACTCAAAGTACTACATATTTTGTTCTGTCTCCAACAGCATGAACAGGCCTCGACGTACCATTTAGCACTTGATTGTTTCTGGTCTCAGGTGGTTCTCTGATTACTTCCTATATTTGTTGTTCACTCTTCTGGATTTCATCTGGGGCTTTCTTGGCAAGGATATTGGAGCATTTGCCATTTCCTTCTCCACTTCATTTTACAGACAAAGAAACTGAGGCAAACTGACGGTTAAGTGATTTGCCCAAAGTCACACAGCTAAGAAAGAGCCTGAGATAGAATCTAAATTCAGGACTTGCTGACTCCAGGCCCACTGCACTATCCTCCACTGCCCCATCCAGCTGTCCCTTATGTATCTATGATTTATCTTTTCAAAACTGCAAATCTCTGTCATCAATTTCACTGGTATCACATAGGTATTTGAAAAATGATAGAAATGGAGAAGTTGAGGCATCTGGTCTTCTCAACCTGGGTCATCAACTTTCTAAAAAACAATGTCCCAAGTCCCACGACTCTAATACTGTTGGAAGTGGCACAAAGTACAGCAGGTACATTGATGGGAGTCTGATCCTGCCACACACCTAGAACATTACAGAGGGTTATACTGGCAAGGCGGGGGAATACCATTACTTATCATAAATTGAAGCTATCTTACTGTTTGCTTTCTTAAGCCCCACTGTATTCTAAAAAATATTATAATCTCAATTTCAATCATTCATTCAAAAAGGGATTAAGCATTTCCTCTCCTCATCTGTAAAATGAGGGGCTGATTCCAAATGGCCACTTAATCCACTTAAAGTGTGGACTTTGATGCCACTGAAGGAGACAGTAAGGTAGATGATTTTGTGTAGCTCAGCCTCACTTAAATCCAATTCACAGATAAGTCAGGACATCATTCTCTTTGAGAACAAAGGACAAACAAATCTTGGTGATCCACAGCAAATCTGATGAAAATGCAATACAATGGTTCCTGTTATCTTAGAAAAGAAAAAGAGAAAAGTCTAAGTAGCAACATATCACCTACAAAAATGACTTAAGTGGTCATCCACAATTCTTAAAATGGATATAATCCACCAGTTATTTAAAGAGTGGTAGGAACCCCTCAAGAATGTTACATCTTAATTGAGCTGGAACAACAAAGAGGGCAGTCACTGGTGTAAAAGAGCAGATTCAAAATAGAGACTTTCACCTGAGATACTTACAAGAGCCACGCGTATAACAAGAGTAACAAAGCACAGTAAGAACAAAGACTACAAAATTAGATTAAGCAGCTCATCACCATACGGCCTGAAGGAAGTCAGGAATAACCATCCAAGCCCACAACACCGTCTAAACTTTAAAACCCCTATTAGTAACTGCAATAGGAAATGAAGTCTGCTGAAACTTCCATGACCCTAACAAGGCAGCTCCTGATAACTAAAACCCATTCTACAACCCCATGTACTTTTCAATTCTAAGGGTCAAAAGTGATGAATGACCCCAATATGTCAAGAAAATAGGAATTGTCGACTTTAGCGGTGTGGCATAAATATTTATAGAACTTCATGCTTCATAACCTTCCATGTCCTTCCATTAGGTTTTTATTCCTTAAAAATACAGAGGCGGAAGGAAAACTTTCAAAAGGTTCTCAGATGAAAAACAATATAAGGAAGCCAAGGGGCACAAAGCACCCAGCGTGGCTTCCTGACTTCTACGGTTCTGCAATGCTGGTCGAAGGGAGAAGCTACAAAGCAATGCCTCTATCTATTCTCTCCTGATACCTTCGGCGCCTTCCATTTTGTTTTCTATTAACTCTGATCTTTCTTAGATTTGAATTTGAGCTACAAGGGAATATTTCACTGCACAAGAACAAAAACATGTTATAGCACTAGAGTTTTATGAAAGGGAAAAGCGGTAATGTCATCTGCAGGTCTATTGGTAAATGCATTCTTCATAGAACTCTTCACTCAAAAGATCTGGGCTCCACTGTGGGATGCATCCAGATGGGTATAATGAAAATGCCTCTATCCGAAGACCTTATTATATGTTAAATTCTACAAAAACAAAAGAAACTTAGAACTTCCTAAAAAGAAACACAAGCATCCTTACTTATTGAGCCAATTTTTGCCTCCTTTTGTTGGGATTACTCGTACACCTATACTATGATGGAATTTTAGATTTGAAACACTGGTAAAAGAGCAAAACGGATACAAAGACTTTTATATATTTAAGATATGGAAAATAATAAAATACACAAATAGGTTGCTAATCAGAAAACAACTCTCAAGAGACTCTAAGGCCTACACAGTGGGGAAAACCCCAGAAAGCAACTGCCTGATTTCTCCAATGAGGTTAAAGCTCCAGCAGACTTGAAGTTGTCAGCTCCTTCACCATCAGACCTCAAGGTGTACTGCCAACAGTTTCCTCCTTTTACAAAATGTGTCAATCTACGGGGCACTTCAAATAGTAAACAAATTCTCTTTTTTCCAAAAAATTTGGAATAATTCACAAAAATATCCCACACTTTTATTGACATTTCCCTAAAGGATCATAAAATCATAACTGGATCTCAGGATGGGAAGGGAGGGCAAAAGGCATCCAGTTCAACTTGGACCTGAAGGAGAACGAATCCCTTCCGCAAGGTACCAGACAAGCGATCCAGCCTTTGCTCAGAGCCCTCTACAAGGTATACCAGGGGCAGAGAAAACTCAAGGCCCAAAGGCAGCTCGTGGGCCCTTTACACAGCATTAATTGATAGGAAGGTTTTCCTAGGCCAAGTTTCAAGGCAACTTCCATCCATGGCTCCTAGGTCTTATCCCTCTTCCATAGGACAATCCTTCAGATACCAGAAGGCACTGAGACCATCCGCAATCTGCCTCTCCCACTGCCTCTCCAATCTCCTCTTCTCCAGGCTATAAACATCCTGAATTCCTTCAACCAATATTCACACTGCAGGATATCAAGGTTCTTCACCATCCTGGTCTCCCTCTTTTGAAGGTGCCCCAGCTCATCAACATCCTTCTTAAAAAGTGGCCCTTAGAGATAACCCTAGTGCTACCCATGGGGCCTGACTGAAGCTCTGCACACCTAAGGGCTCTCTAGTCCTAACAAGTAGCTTAAAATAGCATTGGCTTTTGGGGCTCCCATATCACACTGCCAACTCACATTAAGCTTTCAGCTTCCCCAAACCCCCAAATCTTTCACAGATGAACCATTACCCAGGTACAATTCCCTCAGTTTTTAAAATTTACTTGTGAAGTTTTTTTTAAACTCAACCATATTCAAATCCACTTAATTCATTTTGGTGCAATATTCTAGCCTGTCAAGACCTCTTGATCTTTATTTTGCTGCTCAATGTGCCCTTCTAATCTTGCTTCATCTTCAAATAACATAAACACACCATCTGTGCCTTCATCTAAGTCAGTCATCAAAATGCTGGAGATCACAAGGCCAAGCACAGACCCCTGGGAACCTCAATGCAACCTGTTAAATTTGTATCACATCATTAAAAGCTACTCTTTTCATCCAAGCATGCCACCAACTCCCAATCTACCTACCTCTGCTACTGTCTAGTTCCCCTTTCTGGTTTGTCCACAAGAAGAGCATGAACGGCTATGCCAAAAGCTTGGCGAAAATTCCGGTGAAATTATATCTACCAAGGAGTCCTTCGATTTCCTACTGTGGTAACTCAAGTATCATTTACCTCTGCAACATCCCTTTGAAAGTGAGAGCTGATCATGTCACAGGGATCTGAGACATCAAGAGATTCAATGATTTGCCCAAAGTCACACTTATTATTTATGTAAGAACCCCAAGGTAGTAAGAATCCAAACTACATCTCCTGCATTCTTTTCATTATAGGCATATTCTACATATAGAACACATATCCTTTCTCACTCTACAGGATAACTAGTTAGCTATGTATATACATTTACCGTATTAACTATATCACTAGTAGGATAAAAAGCTTAGTAATTTAGATAATTCTTCCCTGGCAGCATGGTATATAGTGAATAGAGAATTGGCTTTGAGGGCTGGAAGACCTAGCTCCAAGTTCCACTTCTGACACATACCAGCAGTGTGACCCTGGGCATTGCACTTAAGGTTTTCAATGTCCTAAACAACTCTCTAAAATTAAAAACAGGGAAAGCACCAATTTTCATTGATAGAGGGAGATTTGCTAGGGAGGAGTCTCCTCTATCAATATAATTATAGATCTAAGCCAAAAAATTCCAAGATTTTAACAGGATCATTTTTAGTGATTATGTTTTGTATATTCCATCAAAAAGTAATCTGATTAGAAGTATAGAATGCTTTATCCTTTGTAGAATAAGCCTCGAGGAGCAGGCAACAACTCTTAACACCATGTTATAAATAAGAAATGAGAGGTATTTTTGTATTTGACTTCAGTCACTTAGCATTCTGTATCCATTATCCCTCGTATATTTGTATATTCTCAAGTTTCTGTCACATTCATCCTTATTTAACTGACTTTGAGTGCAGATTTCCAAATTAATGATAGTCTAAAAAAAACCCCTCTTTTTTCCAATCAATGTTAAACGAAAACCTGTGTGTAATTACATGGTACAAACATGTGACAAGACTGCCATCTTGTGGTTAAAAAAATTCAGCTTTCACTTTATTCCTGGGTACCCTCCCCAGACTTTTTTTTAAGCAATCTTATCCAAACATCGGATGACTATCATTAAATCCTACCTAAGCTATATAACCTATGGAGGGGTCTGCGCTACACTTCACTGATAATCAATCATGGGACATGAGTTCTAACACTGAGTCATGTCTCTCTCTGTGGACAATCATTTGTCTGCATTTATTTCAGCAGGTTAGAAAGTAATGCATTTAATTGTGGTAGAATGACTGACAGCCACTTGTGCTCTAAGTGTCTGATTACTGAAACAATGGTGTACACTGAGAGCAGGACTGCAAGATGTCAGACCGAGGGGTGGAGGGGGACCTCCAAGGCCAGCCAGTCCAATTCCTTCATTTTACATACAAGGAAAGTGAGGTCCGGTAAGGGTGACAGACTCCCCAAGGCCACACAACTAGTAAGGATGAAAGGGAGGATGTGAATCCAAGTCCTGGGCTCCAGAGCTGGTGTTCTCTTCGTAATACTATACTAACCCAAGGGATTTCACAAAAGCCTGGTGGGCATTTGCACTTGCAGTGAGAGAACAGGAGACTCCTTCACATTCACCTAAGTTATGCAAATGTGATCCGATGATGAATGTGATCTCACACACAACGCTGGAGAGCAGGACCCAGCTCACTCTAGTCCTCCTATGCACACAGAGAACACAGGTGCCATCATCCTCACTTTGTAACACTACTGGTGATTTCACTGTTCCGGGAACTCCCTACAGTCATGCGGATCAGCTCCAATTCGGACATGTGCGGTCCTTGACAGTTCCCAGGGGCAGTTGGGGGGGAGGCGGAGGAGAGACGCTTGACTCTATTTCGTCCTGACTGCTGAGAGCTCCAGAGCCACCAGGGCCCCAATCTCAGAGAAAGAGACCAGGGAGCTGTCCATCCTTCTATCCATCTGATGAAGTGACTTGTCTAAGATCACATAGCAGATAAATGTCTATGGGAAGATTCAAACCCACATTTCCTTGCTTCATTCAGTCATAAGATCACGTTACCAAATCCACCCCACTACCCATACTTCCTTACATACTGCCTTGCAACTGATCTCCTACGGATTTTTTTCTCCTACAGATAGACAGCAATTCTCTCATTAGGCGATTCCCATGAGGTCAAAGGCCTTACCAATCTCTTCTACTTCTTTTGCACCAACTGAGTGGAACCCAGTGTCATGCGTGACACTGCACCAGGATCCCAAATGAAATCCTTCCCAATGCTTCTTTACAGACTATCACTGCAAGACCCAAAACATAGGAGCAAGATCCTGGCCATGACTCTGGGCCCTTGAGAATAATACTAACCTTTCCATCGAATATTTTTTGCTAACAGTTTATCAGAGTATACCTATGGGCCATACACAGTACACGACTCAGTTTCACCATCCCAAAGGGAGATCACCTTCTTTCCACTTCTGTGAGACTGAATTAAACCCATTCAACAAACAGACTGACACTGCTTCCCAGAAAGGGACCCAAACTGTGATCAGTAGATCCTGAATGCCAGCACAGATGACCCAACCAGGCCTAAGGCAGTAGAAAGTCAGACAGAGGGCGTGGTCTGCCAGTCGGCTTGAGCCTGTTTGATCAAAATCATGGTACAACAGGTAGGTATGTGCAGACACGTATATGTGTATGTCCGTGTAACATATACATACATGCACATATGTTATTTGTTACTGTCTGTTTATGTATTTTATTATGGTTAGTGACTTCACATTTAAAATGCTTTCTTAAAGAACAGATTTCCTTTTCCCTTATCCACAGACTAAATAACATAAAGTACTGAAATGTACTGCTCTAGTTAATTAATTTCTACAATCTAACTTACAGCATATGCTGTATCCTAAAATAAAAACAATTTTCATAAAACAGAAAACTCATTCAGGAATAATAGGTTAGGGATGCCCTGGCCTCTTCAAAAGTGTATGTAAACAAAGGAATTGAGTAGTTAGGGAGGATGCATGAGTATTAATTTCAAAATTTTCCTTTTTCTAGGGAAATAATATTTTCCTTTATGACACTCCTCATTCAAAGAAGAAAATTCTGCTTTAAATATCAGTACGGTACAGTGGCAAAAGTTATGGAATCAGAGGTCATGGATTCCAATTCCAGCTCTCATACGTGGATGACTATGTGACCTTGGGAAAATCCCTTCACTTGTCTGTGTCTGAATTTCCTCATGTGTAAAATGAGGATGCTGGACTAACAAGAACTTGCCTTCTCATTCTCAACCTTTGCTCCTAAGGATATCACAAAACAGGCACACTTGGAGAGAAGGTCTCAAAGCCAGAGAGTTCACTGCATGTTAAGGCAGCTCAGGACCTTCGCTGGTCTGACCAGACACTGTTTCCGCCTTGGATTCCTGCTGCTAGACTTTACTCCACCCTTCTCCACTCACTCTGTCTCCTTCCTCACTCCTCTCACAGACTCTGTGACTAAGAAATCTAGAAAAGCACAGTGGACTTGTAACATAGACCACAAGCATTTCATGCATGCCTGGACCTAGAGAGTCCATCAGCCAAACAGAGAAAGAACCACCAATGAATGCAAGCAAGAGGAGGAAATTCCTTGCATCCTGACAAATCAAGTTTCCAGTCTTTTCAATTAGTTAAAGGACAACCTAAGTGTGGCATTAAACTGCAAGGAAATCCAACAAGGGCTGAAACAAAAGCAGTGTATGGATGTGGACCAGAGGAGGGGATCAGAGAAAAGTCCTGGGGAACAGGGGATGGGGAGACTAAAAAGTGGGCAAGGGACTAGACAATTCTCAGGTTCTGTAGGTCATTTTTTTTGAGATGTTTTATACTTGAGAATTTCTAAGAAATAAATAACCATCAAGTCATTTCTTGACTAATGTCCTGAATGGAAAAGCAGGTCAATAAGAGATCAGAAAATAGAGACGAGAACAAGGTACAACTCCACCTTCTAATATATGGGTGTTCAGATGTATAAAAGTGTTTGCATGTGGGTGGTTAGGTGCTTGACAGTTTCTAATTTACTGTTTCAGCTTCTAATGGTATGATGAATTTCTTGGCAGTGTCTGTAGACTTCTGCCTCCATTCATCTTTATTTACAAGCAATTTCCAACTGCAGTTTTAATTTGAATTTCCGTCTGATCTAACTGCGCTGCTCTGCGTTCTCCAGGTCCTAAAGGCAGCGATCTCATTTTCTCAATAACATTTTGCCACAGCTCAATTATACTTCTGAACAAGGACTTAGCAAGATACTACCCACTCTGCAGATCAGAGCTAAACTGGATTAATTTCTGACTTGACATGATTCATTTTAAAAAACTTCTACAGTGGTCGGTATTCCCCAAATTACCTTTGTCAGTGATTCTTCTTATCAAGACCAATGATAACCAAGAGAAAACTTGACATTTTAAGATGCAAATAGTGACATTAATACCATGATGCTTTCAATGATGACTGGTGAATGCATTCAGTAATAAGTGGGTAAGAATATCCCAATAATACTGTTTGCTATAAAGAGAAACTTAGTATCAAGTGGGTTCACTTTGAACTCTACCCAAGAGCCGCATAAATTGGTTTCAGTTTTATATGTATAAATATATATGCATATACATGTAAGTATGTTTTCCATAACATGTAGCTTTTACATAAAGACCAAATGAGATGAAGTATGGGATGACAGATGATAAAGGGCTTTGCAAACCTGGAAGCTCATTATAAATGTCAGCTAGCATCAGAATGACCATCCTCCTCTTCCTCCTCCTCACTGGAATCACTACCACCAATATCACCATCATCTTCATCATCAGAATTTCCACCATGGTCCCCCTCCCCCTCCTCAAGTTTCCAACAGCACGCAGCCTGTATATGAATACCAGCAGACCAGAATGTGATTTAATGCCCCAAATTTGAGCTAATTTTTTTAGGAGGAAAAAGTAGAATTTATTTGCAAGATAATATGCAATTTAATTCTACAGCCGTATAAAATGATACAAAATGTAAGATGCAACTATTAGTTACATATAAGTAAAACTAAGCATCAGGGAAACAAAATGCATGCTACAGAGAGGTATCTTCAACACTGGGCTGACCCGGCCAATGTCCTGCAGATGGTGTTCAGAAATTCCCAATGAATGCTGGTTGAGAGTAATGGCCAAAGCAAGGGAAACCTGAACATGAGATAAACAATATTCACGACTTTCTACTCCATCATGTGCATGAGTGTCAGCCCCACTCCAAGTCCTGGAATTGGGGTATCCAGGAAGAAAATGGAAAGAGGAAGTTTAAGTACAAGAAAGACTTCATTTAACTGTAGGAATCTGGTTGAAGACAACTTTCCTCTTTCACAAATTCAGCACCATTTCTCATATAATTGTTTTGTTATCCTGATCTTGTTGAGCCATTACTAATGTGATAATTTTCTGCTAAAATTTTCTTTAAAGACATCTTCTGTGGGCTATACACTCCCCTTCTTGGGCTGAGGACAGAGATGACAATACACAACAATTGTCCCAAGTTCAAGGCCACCCCATGAGGCTTACCCATTTGAGATGCACGCTCTTTGGCAATGCTGTTAGCACCAGAGTGGCCTGTCTGGATTTTATTACTGAAAGTGGTCTACAGTAAAGAGGTAAGCCAAGTGTTTGTACCTTAAAAAAAAAAAAAGAAACCCCAAAATTCCCCCACCCCCAAAAGCCCTGGATGTACCAGCATTTACAGAGTTAAAGCAGGTGTGCCCTAGCACTTCTGATCTAATTACAGTTTCCACTTTTCACAAGGCTTTTTGTGTGTGTGATGAAAACTGAGCTGTAAAATAATTGAAGTGGGGATTTAGAGATTTGGTACAGCAAACCTCCTCATAAAAATGGCACAAAGGGACCTTTTTTTTTTTCTGTTGTCACATATTAAATTTTATTTGATCGATTTTACTGTATTCCAAATTACAGGCATAAGGTAGACTGCTGTAATTACAGTTTTATTGATTACTCATTAAGTTTTAATCAAGTGATCGCAATAGAGAATGCTTATTATCTTCTCACTCTCTAGGACTTTTCTTTCCCAGGCCTGAGCCGGTGCCACAAAGTAACTCCAGGCACAGCCGATAATCAGAAGCCCCACAAGCCATGGCTTCTAAGGCAGCATCGTGACGGCACTGTCGTTGTTATTGCAAGTCAAGCTTTTGACAGCACTTGGTCTATGAGTTATTGTTTTGTCATTTACATGGCTTTTGTGTCAATGGTATTGTCAAGAATTACAAATATATTTGCTTTTATTTCATTAGATTTTTCCTGTAAACATTCTTCAGTCATCTCACAAAAAATGAAGCCTTTTCTGCTTTTCTGATTGGTATCCATATTTTACTAAGACTGGAATACAAAATTTATAGACCCAAAGCCAGAAACAAAACCTTATTAGAAAAATTTAGTAACTAATGATTCCTGATCTTATTTACCAACATGTGCACAAACAAAAACAACTCATGAAGGAAGAAAACATAAAAACACATAGAAACGATAGTCATTGGGGCAGGAAACAATTCATTCCTTTGGCAGATCTCCAGCCACATAGTGTTGGGCAGGGCGGGGAAGTTTGCAGTGAATTTGACCCTAAGTACCTGGAGGGCAGTTTGGAAGAAAACCCTGGAGTTCAGGGATTTCAGAAATGAAATCAACCCAATTTTCTGGAGTTTACAAAATGTTTCAGTTTATTTTAAATAAAATAGGATGCATCAACTCTGGTTGAACAAACCGAACCTAAAAATTACTACCACCACTAACCTGGTCTGTTTTAATTTTTCTTGATATCTAAGAAACATCATACAGCAGGTACAAGGGACAGCTGTAACCCTAAGACCCAAGTGGAACAGGGATTGGATTTTTCTAAAGCTAAATAATCCCAGGCCTAGATCCTTTCCCATAATCTCTATCTCCGGCTCCCCCTCCCCACCCCTTGCCCTCCATATATTTACCTTATATGCAAACACCCTCAAGATTATATTATAAGGTTCACAGGGAAAACCATCAGTTACAGAAGAAAGCAGCATTTCTCCTCCGACCTAAATGCACGCCTCATTTGACATGAGAAATTAAAGAGCTGCCACATGTCCTCTCCTAGCATGTCACTCTGAATTTCCTGGCAAGTCCTCAGAGACAGAGGGTTTATGAATGCAAGAAAGCCTTTCCTTCAATGTGACAAACTAGCTTTCAAGGAGGATGATGACTGCAGTGAATAGAGGGGAAAATATGGGGAAAAAATACTTTTTTTGCTTTTTCTCCACAACACACTGAGAAGATATTTAACCAAACACTCAAACACACTGCATTTATGACAGTTCACTTAAAAGAACGCAATGCAATGTGAACGCTAATGGAAATGGAAAAAAGTCTGCCTGGACAGGATTTTGAAAAGCGGAGACATTAAAACCATTAACAACCTCTCCCCACTAAAAACTTCAGTGAATTACTAATTACAAGACTAAAATATAAACAGAATATAAACTTAAGTTAATCAGGAAAAATATGAAGCAAAAATTGCTTTTAAATTGAAACTGAACAACTTTGCAAATTATAATTTAGGGGCTAAAATGTTTACATGTGGGATAACTGCAATATTATTTGACTAACCAATTGGCAGAACTGCATATTCAGACCTTTAATTATGTTTGGCAGCTACTCATAGAAAATGCCTCCTCTTTGCCAACGCTGCGCTTTGTTGGTTACTTTAAGAAACTACTCTATAAAGTAATTTCAGGTTTGATATTCCCATCACTTCTACTATGAAACCAGTGTGAAGACCGTTGATTTTGGAAATTCCACAGCTGTGTAACACACCCACTCAGACCCTTGCAGTCATCTTAAAACTGAGGCCAAAAGGAAGTTTTGTTCCAGATGCTGCAGCAGAAGGCATGGTGCATGGCTCTCAGGTAAGCTGGTTTGGACATTTCTCTCAAGCAACTACAGAGGTGATTTCTTCAATCAAAAATTCCATTTTCCAGTAATGAACCTATAAAGCTTTATATAAAATAAATGTGAACACCAACTGCAATGTGGAGATGTCTCACAGACTTTCTGCCAGGCCTCAGCCTCCTTCTGTCAGCTAGTCCAACCTCCCCGACGTGATCAAGGCAGGTACCCCTAAGGCCCAGGCCTCACCCTGGCACCATCCCCAGAGAGCCCAATCTCACCTGGCCACCCAAGGCAGGCATCCGCCCTTAATGCACAGGCTTCACTCTGTCAGCAGACCCCACTCCAAAGTATTTAGAGGCTTCCCCCGTGCCACCTCCAGGATCAAACGATTTCTTCTGCCAGTCACCTAAAGCCCACAATTCAGTTCCAACCTACATTTCCAGCCTTAGTAGTTACTGCTCTCAATCACACAATTGACCAAATGAGCTCCTCTTGGGCACCTCCCTGCAGGCATTCCATCTGTGTCCTCTATGCCTCCCCAGGGCTACAAGCCCTGTACCTTGAAAACAAAGACACCTGTCTCCACCTGTGGGAAGTATTATCTTCTTTTGAGGTGGCGTTCAATGCAGCTCAATAAGAACTGGGTGCCTCCTGGGTGAGAGGTATGTGGAGGGCGCTGATGCTCCTCGGCCCCAATCTTTAGTATTCTTTTCCTACTCCAATTACTCACTTACTGCCTGCTTGGTGTACCTGTTGTATCCCCAGCAGCAGCATGGATGATTTCCCAGGGTGGGGCAAGTTCCATCTGCGCTTTGTATCCTAGGGACCAGCACAGTGAAAGTAAAATGAAAGGGATGAAAGGCAGCAAGCTGCTGCTCTGTCTGACTTTCCCCTTCCTCTTTCCTAATGGTTTCATGCTATGGTCATGCTTACCCACGGCACCTTTTCATCTAAAACATTACCTAACATCACCTGCTTCATGTTACATTTCCCTCAATCTGTTTTGTTTAAAGAAGTGATCTCCATGTGCTAAAACAGAGCAGCTCCCTTTGTGGTGGCAAAGAACCGATGGGCACCATCAACTGGGGAATGGCTGAACAAGATGTAGTATATGGCTGTGATGGAATACTACCGTGGTGCAATGATGTTAAAAAAAAACAAACAAAAAACAGGGAAAGACCTGCATGAAATAATGAAGAGGGAAATGAGCAGGACCAAGAGAACTCTGGGCTCTTCAGGGCCAGCTCCATGTCAGAAAGTCCACCCGCCTCCTCACTGTGCCTTCACACAATCCTGAGCTCTTGGAAGACCCTGAACAAGCAGCCACTGAGGATCTCCACCAGATCGGGAAGCTTCTTTGTCTTCCATGCGTGGGCACACGCACCAGGGGTAGGGGAGATACTCACTACTTCTCCAGCAGAGGCAGCCAACATATGAGTCACTGGGATCAAGTATGACGAGCAATCAGTTCTTAATAAAAATTTTGCATATTCATAGGTGATAAAAAATGCAGCAGCTGAAACATAAAGCAGTCCAGTTACCAAGTTTGTCTTGGTGCCAGGTTCTACATTTATTCACATCCTTAAGAAATACAACAATGCTATACTGCTGTATTGAACCTGGCCATTAGCAGCAGCTAGATGACCCAGGGTATAGAGCGGTGACCCCAGAGTCAGGAAGATCCTTACCAGTTATGTGACCTAGGGCAAACCACTTCATGTTTGCCTTGGTTTCTTCAACTGTAAAACGGAGATAATACTATCACCTACCTCGCAGGGCTGTTTTGAGGAACAAATGAAACAATGCCTGTAAAGCACTTAGCAGAACATGTGGCACACAGTTAGGAGGACTGTTACTACTGTTAGGAAAATGTGAGTTCAAATTCCATCTGAGAAACTTTGTCAAAAGTGGTTAGCACAGTGTCTAACACCTAACAGACAATACTATAGAAAAACAGATTCCTTTCTCAATCCCTTTCCCCATTGCACTAAGGAAATTTACAGCTGTGTGAAAACTCAATGACTAAAGATAAGCACTTAACTAATTAAAAGAAATTTTTGTCATTTGGGATAGCACCAGAGGAGATCATAGGTTTTGGAGTTAGTAGGGACATGACTTATTCTAACACCCTTATTTTAGAGATGGGGAACTAGGGATAAAGTGATTTGCCCATGGTCTGGGACTCTTAGTTGACAAAGCTGGGAGCTGAGCCCAAGCTGCTCTGAATAGATGACTGGATCCTGAAGGAATCAAGAAGAACTTCAGGCCTCTTATCAATAACTGTACAAACAGGAACTATCACTGCCATTGTAAAATTTAAAAAAATATGATGCACTGATTATGCAGAAATCCAAAAGAGGAAACCTTGTTTTAATTAAGAAGAAAGCCAATTTTCAAATGTTACAATGCGGACTTTTCAAGTTCATTATAGCTCTTTTTATTGGTTGGTTAGAAGGTGAGTTTACACTGTGGCAACAATAAATTACCTAACTGAACTTGAAACTGAAAATCTGGGTCGTGTTAGCATCTCTCACAGGTCTGGCCCAAGAGGCTTTGTGAGATGCTTATGTTGTTAGCACGAGATGATTATCACCTCAACACAGAGAAGAGACCAAAAATGAAAAAGAATGACAAATTCCTCATTTCTAAATGACATCTAAGCATGGCAATAGTTAACAGTGCCTTTCTAGGAGCAACAGCCTACAAGGAAGACTCAAAATTGCTGCTAAGAAGTTAATCCCTGGTGACAAACAGCAAGGGCTCAGAGCTGCACAAATCCACATTCAGATGGTCTCTGGTGTTAATGCTTTCATTCTATGTTCTGCATGAAGTCTGTCCCCTCTGACTCACTCACTGAATTAGCCCAAGTTTACAGAGCCTACACAGTCTACCTTTTAACTCCAACCATTTTTCTCCAGTAAAACAGAAAAAGATGACAGAAAACACTGACAAGCTCCTAGGTATTCTCCTTTACTTGTTTTAAACAATTCTCCAAATAACTAAACACCCATTTTTGGTGCTATTTTTTGAGGAATATCTTCCAGGGGATCCTGTAACAAGGTCCTTTATAAACTTCAGAAAATAAATCCAATGCATGAAGTTGAGAGAGGCCTAATGATGGAATTGCAGGCTGTGGGGAATAGAAGCCTGCATGACCTTGGGCAAGTCACTTATCTCTTTGTGTCTCAGTTCATTTATCTGAAAAATAAAAGGGCTTTTCCTGGATGTCTCCAAGTTTTCTTGTCACTCTAAAATTCATTATATGCTCCTCCTCCTAAATCAAAGCCTCTGGAAGGCAGCGATTTGTCCAATATGCCTGCTGAATGAACAGTGAAAGCCCTTCATGATGGTAAGCAGCAGTGGGCTTGCTTATAGTCTCAAGATTTACCCTGAGCAAGTACGCCCAAGTGTGCTTTTCTCCACCTTTATTTGGGAGGGAGTGGGGGGAGTAAGAGAAGAGAGACTTACATAAAGTCACATCATTAAAACTTCAAACACACACATTATTGGGGACCCCCGAAAGGTTTTGTTTATGTGGGTTATACCTATTGACATTTACCATATTATAAATTAGAACTAATAAATTAAGTTATTCATTTATATATTTGTTTGTACATGTGTTCATACATGCGTATACGTATACACATATGTACAGTACATTTATTTCACCTTTTCACATTCCTCACAGTTTATAGGACCACACTGGTAGGTCTTTTGACAACACGACATATTAAACGGAATTATGACAAGTGCAGAAAATTGTATGGGCAATCCCAAAAGAAATCCCCACTTTAAAATTATAAGGAATTTCCATAACTTAAGGTAAGTCAATTGTGTATCTTTAAATGGTCAGCTATAAAGCCTTTAGATGACTAACATCTACAGCTGGATGTTAAAAACCAGAAATTAACCTGAATTTACTAAAAAGAAAGGAGAGCATCACAGAGTATCTGAGAATCTGGCCGAAGTTTGGGGCACCACTGGGAAGATCACTAAGCAATTAAAAGCGGGGAAAGTGGCTTATTAACAAGGGGCTGGGATGAAATGGGTGATATTATCAGAACATAAAGACCACACAGAGAACACAATAGAGACTTTAAACCCAAAATGAAATCAAGAAATAAGACAAAGAGTATCCAGGAGAGAGTTAGCACCTCATGTCAATTTAATTATGATCACTGAATTTAACACTGAAGGTCTTCATGCTTCTTGGGTTCCCCAGCCGTACAGCAAGGAGTAAGAAATGGTAATCAATACTGTGTAACAGCTAACATGTGTAAAGCACCCACTGTGTGCCAGGCACTGTGCTATCCCACTACGATTTTTGCCTCATTTGATTGATCCTCACAACAACCCTGGGATACAGTCAAGACCAGAATGCTCTTTATGGGAATTAAACGCATATTTAACAAAAAAAAACCACCATTCATATTTCTTGCATTATAAAAATAATGGCTCAAGAACGATGGCACTGACTGATTAAAAAATAATGGGGTGGTGAATAAAAGCCAACCCATGCAACAAATTCCCCTGAATAGGTCATCACATATGGAGCTGGACTACCCCCTACTCTGAAAACAAATTCCATTATCTCAGGTTTTAAAGCAGCTTGAATGCCAAAGTAACCTACCATTAGGAAAGGATCCAATAGCTGCAGAGGGAACGCCAGCGTAGATTCCACGGAAACCACCAGCCTGCTTAAATCCCTGGGGACTCTGGAGTCTAGTTTTTATGGTATCCAAAGGAAATAATATCAAGTCGACAGAGACACCTGCCACCCCTCCAGCCTTAAAGACAAAAGAAAAAACGTGGTTAAAAAAATAAGATATAGGTAGATTTGAGGATGGATGAGTAGGGGAGAGGTTGCAGTATCAGTCTAAACTTTGCAGTGGTTGGCACTTTGCTTTTATGCTTGAAAATGTAATTAATTAAGATAAGACCATTTTTAGTACCAATTTTTGGGCATTCTTCCTTGATCGCACATGGCTACATATGATCAATTTATCTAAAGATGCTAGGGGCCTATCTTCCTCATTATGTTCCCCAGACCCAACAGAAGTCCCCCCAGAATTTAGAGCTACCTGAAAAAATATTTCTCCCTCTAGTCTATAAATAAGCAAAGTGGAGCCTATGTTGCATATTCACTACCCTCTTACCCGGTGGTACTCAAAGTGTGGTCTGGAGACCCCTGGAGGTCCCCAAGTCCTTTTCAGGAGATCTGTGAGGTCAAAACTACATATCCATGTGAGGCTGGATTGTCTTAATATTCTTTAACAAAGACAAAATATTGCAAGAGACTGAATACAGAAGTAGATATGAAAATCTGTCTTCTATTAAGCCAGATATTAAAGAGATTTGCAAAAGCCTATCTCCCTAATTTTTTGTTTTGGCAATTATTATTTCTCATAAAAAAGCTATGGGTTTATTATTGTTGATTTTAATTGAAATAACTTTTTAAAATATATCTATTTTAATTTCTAATATGGTAAATATTGATCAATATAACCCTCATAAATAAAAGCTCTTTGGAGTCCTCAATCATTTTTAAGGGTAGAAAAGTCTTGAAACCACAAAGTTCAAGAACCATGGCTCTGACTCACAACACCTGCCATCCCTCCTTTCCTTTCTCCTTCCTTCTAGTCAACAGCCCCCTCCCTTCTTTTTTCACTTTTTGGTTTGACACAAATTTCACTCCTTCGCAAGATTTTATGTAATTTGTTCTGCATCCCACAGGCAGGATTTGAATCCAGATCTTCCTGCCAAATCCAGCACTCTACACCCTAACACTTGGACTGTACCATTTCATCTACTCTGTGACACACAGACACATATGGCAGACTGTCACTTAGGCCTGAGGGCCTTCCCCAAACCTCGCTGCACTTCTCAAAGACTAAGCACCAAATGAGTGCTCAATATTGTAATGGATGAGGGGAAGTAGATAGTGGATATGAAACAGTAAAACACAGGTCCTACCCAAGCCCTATCTGTCAGTTCCTTTTCAGGGTGTAGGGAGAAGTGGTTGATACCTTTTGGTAGCCAGGACACTGCCAAGGTCTTCTTTTTTTCTTGACCAGGATGCATGTTCCCACGTTTTCTAAAACTGAATTTCTGAGCCTGCCTGTTTGGAGACCTTGGCCCACCTCTTCTAGGAGGCAGATCCTTCCACCTCACAGCTCTCCCAAACTTGGTGTGCTTGTAGCGCTTGCAGCAGCCAGGACTGTCAAGGCTTCATCAAGTTCTCTGTTACTCGGTTACACAACCCTGGCAAGGAGGGAGGCCATGCCTATGGTGCTACTGCTACGCCAAAGGGCGGCAATCACGGAAGAAGTGGTGAACAAGACCACCTGAATGATGAGGAGCCTGACCCTGAGGAATAACATGAATGAAGCAATCCTCTGATATTAAACATATATGCTTTCATGTGTTTCACCAAAGATAGCAATCTCTCTTAGTTCAAAGGTATGTTTGGGAACACTGCACATCATAGTACAGATCATGCTTTGGCACTTTCTAATCCTCTGTTGAAAATACACATGGAACACTAATGAAACTAAAGAAGCCTGTAAAATCACAGGCATATTATTCTGACCACATCCTCACACAGTCAAACTAGAAAATAACTTAGAGCAAGATGAATGTATGCGGGTATCTAAGGCATGGAAGTTCCAAAGACATCATTTTGAAGAGAGGGGCACCAAAAGTGGTTTGTATCAGGTTAGGGAGAAGGTCTGGTGACTACACAGGAAGCTCCCAAGTCAGATTTGCCCAACATTTAAATGACAATTACCATAGAGAGACCAGATGGGTGGATGGAAAGAATGACCAGCATGGTGCCAGGAAGAAGCTAGAATCAATTTCTACAGACCCCTATCTAACACACACCAGCTCTGAACTCTGGGTATAATCACTTAGCCTCTTTGAGAGGCTAAGTTTCCTCATCAGTAAAAGGAAGGTAATAACATGTGGAGTTTCTATCTGGAATACGCTCCATGGGGTTTTTGTGAGGATGCAGTGACCAGGTAAGCATCGACAGACTTGACTATGCCAGAGAAACAGCAAAGGCTGTCATCTGAACAGAGATAGGACCCCTACCTTAGTGGTTCTCACACTTCTCTAAGTTCAGGAACCTTTCTAGTGTAACTGACAGCCGAGGGAATCCAGACAGCCCAGAGGACCATCAGGAAAGGGGTACTTCTCTGATGAGAAACCACTTGAGTACTAGCCCAAGTTCTTAGGTCACACCAAGAGAGTCCACTGATGGGCTGGAAACAGCAAGAGACTAATGCAAAGACCCCTTGTCCTCAGACAAAGTTCCCTAAACACCAAGTCAGAAAAGAGCAGCCTGGAGACCACCACTAACTATTTCAGTGCAGAACCACAAGAGCAGATGGGGAAGAACCGCTAAAACGCCTGAGTATGTCAACATATAATTTCCGTACTAGGCTGGTCTTTTTTGGTCACCAAAAAATTTCACAGAAAATGTCTCAAAAGCAAAAAAGGTAACAATTTCCTAACTCTTCCCTACTGAACATTGATTGTATATAATGGAAAGAAAATCAAATACTGACAATCAAACCTATTCTTTCTGTTTCTTCATTTCCCCACAAAATAGAGATATCTGCTTTTACTACAGATAAACTGGCAAGGAGAGGGAAAAAACCAACCACAGTAATCTAGCATGGCTGGAGCCTTTAAAAAATGCAGCACTTAATTCTAATTTTCTCTTTAATCTTAGAAGAAGGTTCAGAGAGGTGTTTGCTCTCTATTTCTAAAGTTTTAATCAATAAGTTAATTACTCTTTTAATCTATTTGGCTACTTTGCAAGCATTGATTTCTAACCCTCCCTTCATCAGAATTCGTATCTTCTCAGTATAAAATTGATCAGATTTAATCTAGCTATCTAGTAAAACATGAATCAAAAGTTACTAATTGCTTCTGTGGATTTCTTTCAAACTTCTATAATATAAATGTCATTTAAATTCATGAAGCTAGAAAAATCAGCTAGCTCAGAACCTTCCGGAGAGTAAGAACACTGCTCTATTTACTGCATCAGCCCCTTCTCTCCCCATCCCCCCAGCTCTGAACTATAGATAAGAATTCCCTTAGGAGCTCATACACCATCGGTGGTGCCGAGGGAGGGTTCTGAGAAAATTTACATTCAGTAAGGTACTCATGGAATTTGTTTCTGAAACCAAGAAATCAATACCTCATACTTTCCTTTGAAACGGCTCAAATATAGTTGGATGAAATACACAGAAGTTCCATTTAATATAGCAAGTCAAAATGTTAACTGATGTTTATGTAAACTGAATAATAAAAATCATGTCAAACATTAATATAAACTGTCAAGGCACAGAAAATCATCTTTCCTCTAAAGAGTTTGCTTTGTTCATGGACAATTAATTAGCATGGGGGTTATCAGGCAAATAATTACTTTTAGTATTTATGGTACTCCAAAGTGAAGTTGCTAAGCACCAGACTAACCATCTATGGATGCAGGGCTGGCAAGTAGCCACAGGAATACCTTGATGACATGTCAGCCTTCCAGAGTCAGAACTCCATACAGCCTTAAATGCTGCAATCTGAAAAGTCATGACACTGTATCTAAAATCAAAAAGTATCTAACTAGAACTTTTTTTTAATTTTAAAATGCTGACACAGAGTAGGACTGTACCCTACGAGAATTCTTCTTTTCCTTGAAAGGGAAAACTGGAACCACAATAACTAGGAAAAATGGGAAAAGTGAACACTAATTGCTTGCCTCTTTATGAGCAAAAAATAACACCAACTAAGCCAAACAGGAGAATGAATACACCTCCAGGTCTTCTCTGCGATCTGATTCAGTTCCCTTCCCCTTCTAGCCTGTGGTCTTCTCTCTCTGACCTCCTGCTTGTACCCAGTACCTCACTCTGGCCACTCTAGATCCCATTTCATGCTAACTAAACTCAAATGTATTCAGAAAGAGTGGTCACTTTCCTTGGCCGGGAAATACTCTGAAAAGGAGAAGGTCTGCTAGGTATGGACAGACTGGTGAAGGTGTCTGAGGGCAATGTAGACTGTTAGGACCAGGTTCCTGTTACCAGTAGGAAGGGGCTAGGTAGACAGAAACAGCCAGAATGACATATGTCCCCAGAGGACTACTGCGGTCACCAAAGGAATCCTGCCAAGCCCTGCTTTTAGCCTGAGCTAAGAGGTTCATGATGAGTACGTTTAAAGACATCTCACCCGCTGAGGTTCATGATGAGTACATTTAAAGACATCTCACCTGCTGACTCAAGACCAGCATATTTCCCTGTATGTAACAGCATAAAACCATGGACTTTTACTTGGTGGATTCTACACCTCTCCTCAGTTCTCATCCTTCCTGACACCCCCCTCTTCTGGACACTCTTTTCAGCAGCTGCCCCCTCTCTTAACTCCTCTCCTGCCTGGCTGATCCCAAACTCAGTCTCCTTTGCTGGACCATGATTCCCACACCAACCCTAAGTGCTGCTCTGGTCCTTCTTTTCTTTTTCTGGATGAGCTCATCTATGGCTTCCATGATCACCCCCATGCAGAAGACTCTCCCTTACCTTTCCCAAGCTTTAATCCCAAGGTCACCAAATAGACACCCCATGAACAATTACAATTCCACCCCTTTCCTCTCTCCTCCAAACTTCCTCATTTCTGTTTAGGGCCCCACATCCTAGGTCTGCATCCTCAGAAATATTCTCAACTCTTGCCCCCACCCCAGCCCCAGCCAATCAACAGCAAAGTCTTCGAAGCATCCTTCCCTTTCTTTCCATTTCACTGGTTACCACACTCTTCAAAACTTCATCACCTTTTCCTAAGACCAACCAACAGCCTCCTCCCTGAGGGGCTGGATTTCTTCCTTCTCCAATCCCTCCTCCCCACAGGTGCCAAAACAATACTCCTAAAACACAAGTCTGAGCCATCACTGCTCTGCTCCAGAACCTTAAGTGGATTCTCATGGCCTTTAGTATGGGATACAAAGTCCTCAGACTGTTATTTGGGCCTTGGCACAGTCTGGCTCCAGACTACCTTTCCCTACTTCCCACTAAGATGATGTTCAAACTCTTCTCCAGCCTTCGAGCCCACTCCCCTCCCCAGCCCAAATGCCACCTTCTCACCTTAGCTCATCACACTGCCACCCAACGAGCCCCTCTTCTCTCTCCTCAATACAGTTAACTCTTTCTTGCCTCTGTAACCTTGCTCAATTCCTCCCTGGCCTGGAATGCCCAGCCTTCCTCCCACATTTTGTTTAAATGCCAATTCAGCAACTCTTTCCTGACGAAGTCCTCTCCAAGCCTCCTCCTCGGCTCTCGCAGAGCACACTGCTTTGTGACTAAGGCAAAGAATCCGGAGCCCAGATGAGGAGACATACTAGCAGAGGGAAAGGGGCCGACTTGAACGGAATGGTAGTTTCATATATTGTCAAAATGCAGGAACTGGATTGGGTGTTATTGCTTGGTGGTGTTTCTCTGTCACTGGGGAGGACACAAGAGTGAGGGGTGGGATGTCCTTTTCCTAGAAATGCTTGTGACGTGGGGATAAAAGGTTTCAATAAAATGCATTTTCAAATGTTTTAACTCTAATTTATCATATAATGTTGTATAGTTTACAGAGGTCTTACTGTCCTACTAGACTATAAGCTGCAGGAGGGGAGGGTTCCTATCTTACCCAAAATTTGGATCCTTCACCACCACTACCAGTAATATTCTGCAGACAGGAGGTACTGATAATTATCTACTAATGAATCCTTACCCTGACTTTCTGTACTCATGGAGGGCTAAAGTGCTAACCAGATGAAATATACATAAATGCTTTTAAGTAATGCAGTAAATACTTATTAGGTTATCTCTATGACAGCAGGGGCTGCCTCTTTTTGGTATTTGTATCCCTGGCATTTAGTACAGTCCCTGGCACATTTGTTTATTCATTCAGTAGTGTCCAATGCTTGGTGACCCTATAGACCATGGCATGCCAGGGCCTCTATCCTCCACTATCCAAGCTCATGTTCATTGTTTTCACAACACTCTCTCTTCATCTCATCCTCTGATGTCCTCTTTTTTCCTTCAATCTTTCCCAACATCAGGGTCCTTTCCAATGAGTCTCACTGTCTCATTATGTGGCCAAAGTATTTCAGTTTCAGCCTTTGACCTTCCAGTGAATAGCTGGAATCAATTTCTTTAAGTATTGACTGATTTGATCTCCTTGTTATCCAAGGGACTCCCAAAACTCTGGCACATAGTAGGCATTTAATAAATGTTTCCTGACTGAGTGACTCTCTAGCTCAGCAATAACTTCCACTCCCAAAGCATCATCCTCCAGATGCTTCTGTTTGCAGGTGAGGGCACATCCCCACCCCTCACACCTCATGAAATCTATGGTTCCTGAAAAGATATTAGCCTAACGAGCTACACAGAAACAACCAAATGGAAGAAGAGTATCTTTGGCCCAGATTATAACAAGTAGCTGGCAATCCAATTAGTCAATTCATCAATAAACATAATTGGGATTGGAACTGCAGATGGCCAATGAGTTGGACTCCAAACTGAATATGACAGAGAAAAGAAACTGGGTTGGATTTGGGAAAGTGCACAATATTTTTTAAAGCATCCTGCTGTTCTCCAACATAAAAGATACTTTTTAAACCTTAGTATTATTTTAGTAATGCTATATGGTTTCAAACTGTGATACAAAGGGTAATGGAGGGTATACCTGTGATACAATGGTCATCAACAGGCTGTACCATTTTCTGTACAAATAGACCAAAAAGTCATATAAAAGATACGACCCAGAAAATGTATAATCAGGAATGAAAGTAGACTGGTCAATGAATCAAAATGTACTTATTAATGGTCGTGTGGCAATAGCATGGGATAACAGATGGTTAGTCTGCGCAGCTGCACTGGTATCCACAGACTGTTTTAAAGGTTAAACTGCAATGGGCCATCTTGGAAAGTGGATCAGTCCCTCTCCTTGGGGTATTCAGGAAAAGTGTGACCACTTATCAAATAAATTACAGAAGGAACATGCCCGGCATGGATTGGACCAAAGGGCTACTTAGGGGGTTTCGGATTTTACAACTCAGTGATTCTAAGACACAGAGGCCCTCCAAAGAGGGCCTGGGAATTCACGGGTGGACACATCCAAGGACAAGATGCATCTCTAGAGGGACGATGCCACAGACAGGGAAGCCCAGGTATCGATCTTTATAAACGACGAGAGGTGGAGACAGAAACAGGAAAAAGATCATTTAAAAGTCATTTGTCATTGGCTTCAGATTCAAACGCATTCTTATTATGGTTCTTTCCACCGGTGCCCAATTATAGCAAGTCACAGCTTACTGTAAGAAAATAGTGAGAAATATTACTATTAATTGGATATGTATAATTTTCAATTTTAAAAAGAAAAACAACTAAGAATGAGTATTCCTCCAGAGCATGTTAGTAAACCAGATGTTTCAAAAATTTCCCTGCAGTTTTACAACAGTATCGCTGTTGAATGCCAAGCAGGAGAACATAAATTACTACATTAAAAAAATTGAAATTTAGATGTCAGGGAAAAGAATAAATTGTCACACTATTTTTTTCACTACATGTGACAGCTGGAAATTTTAAGACAGAACACATTGATCAGTGATTTATACTAAAATAATTCAATACAAGTTTACTAAGTACCTACTATGTGCTAGGCACTATACAAATATGTAGATACAAAGATGAAAACAGCCCCTCCTCAGAAAGTGCTTATATTCCACAGGGCAAGGGAGTAAGTATTTGGACCTGGAGTCAGGAAGACTCAAGTTTAAATCTGGCCCCAGATATTTAATAGCTGCCTGGACAAGTCACTCAACTTCTGTTTGCCTCTGTGTCCTTAACTGGGGATAATTATAGTAAGTACCTCTTTGGGTTTTTGAAAAGATCAAATGCAAAGTGCCTGATACATAGTAGCTGCTTAATAAATGTTTATTCCCTTCCTTTCCCCTTCATAAAATTAAAAAGGAGACCATGAAAAGTAAATAAAGTTATGGGGGTTGTGGGGGTTAATGAGAAGCGCTAGAAGTCAGGCCTCACCCAGAGGGCTGCGCACACACCTGAGGTTCCCCTGAAAAAGGAGTGAATCCAGAAAAGCCCTGAAGCCCACCCGGCTCTGCCCTAGAACTCATCCCACTTACACTGTAGGTCGACAAGGCTGGGTGGCCCCTGCTGTCCACAGCTCTATCCCTTCCCCGGCTCCCACCTCCAGCCCGCCTGTTTACCACCCAGCTCTGCAGTTATGGCTTTCTCCCTGTCTACCCAACACTCTATCCTTTTCTTATGCAGAGAAAAGCCACATCACTACTACGGCTCTCTACTGCCTTCTGAGCAAACTTCTGATGACTGTGCTTGGCATCCAGGGCCCTCAGCCCACCTCACCCCCTACTACTCCCCTCCAACCAAATGGCTCCCGTTTCCCTAACACGGCCAGCGCTCTCTGGAATGCCCAGGATCCCTCCCTCTCTGCTGCCCCTGGAACCTTCCTCCTCAGGCTTCCTTCACACTGTGCGTTTTGGGTAAGCCTTTAGCCAAACAAAATGCATTTATTTGCTGGTCAGTTATGCGCTACCACCAGGCCCTGAGAAGACCCAGGCCAAAATGAACCTGTCCTTGTGATTAAGGAGCTCGCACTCCATCAGAGGAGAAAATGCACACGCATCTAAGGATGTGCAGAGGGGAAAGTAATTCCAGGGCAGAAGGTCAAGCACCGGAAGAGATCAAGGAAGAGCTCATGGAAAGATGGCATCTGAGACCTGTTTCCAAAGGAACTGGGCTTGCTAAGAGGCCTGATAGAGAGAGCAGGCCTGAAGTTCACCTTCTAGGAAGGGAGAGAAGGAGGAGGAAAGAGGGAGAGAGGAAGGGATGGAGGGAGGGAGGGAAGGAGGGAAAGAGGGAGAGAGGGAGGGAGACAGGAAAAGAGGGAGGGAGACAGGAAAGGAGGGAGGGAGGGAGGAAGGGAAGGAGGGAGACAGGAAAGGAGGGAGGGAGAGAGGGAAGAAGGAGAAAGGGAAGGAGGGAAGGAGGGAGGA
>CM053772.1:28343704-28363623 GCA_028658325.1 Potorous gilbertii
AAAGAAATATGGAAGTCATTCGCAGATTGTAGCAGATCATGTTTGTGTGTCTGTGGGTTTTAGTGTATTATGTTTTGATTTATTATATGATTTCTTCCACTTATCTCAGTGTGACTACATAACATCACTATAGTGAAAATATGCTCAATAGGAAAGTATATGTCGAACCTATACAAAATTGTATGCTGTCATGGGGAGGAAGGGGGGTAGGGGGGGTAGGTGTGGGGGTATAAAATCTTAATTTTAAGGAAGTGATTGTAGAACATTTATAAATAAAATAAAAATTTAATTAAAAAATAAAATAAAATAAAATAAAATACCAGAAAAAAAAAAAAAAAAAGGAAAGCATCCACACCAGTAAGGAGGCCAAAGAATCCCCCAAGCTGAAACAATCTTCTTGCCCAGGGGGGGCAGACCTGACAGTCAAGGACAAAACTAGTTTACAGCAGAGTTTATTAAGTAAGGAAGGGGTTTGGACAGACCTACAGTTCAGGAAGCTCACTCAGGCAGTGAGAAATGGGTTGAGCTTGGGGAGGGGGGCAAGAGATGAGAAAAGGAGACAAATTAGAAAGCTATCACAATAACCCAGGTGATCAGAATCTGAAGGAACACAGATGAGAGATCTTGTGAACACAGAATGACAAGATTTAGTGATGGATTGGATATGTGAGATGAAAGCCAAGCAACACTGAGGTCGCATATCTGAGTAACTGGAAGGATGAGAGCTCCAGGAAATATTAAAATTCCCAGGGGAAGGTCTTCAGCTGTAAGGTAGAAGGCTTTTGGGGGACTGAAGAGAGGACAGAATTTGTCATGGGTGGGTTGCCATCAGTATTATTAAAGAGAGTTCTCACATCAGCGAGATCAAGGAACATTCTAGTCTTGAAGAACTTAGGAAAGGTCAAAGAGTGGCATGTGTGACCCAACAAGGGAATGACTGATTGCAGTTGGTGAATCAGGGAAAGCTTCAAAAAGGTGGCAGCTTAGGTGGGACATGAAGGAAGATAAGGCTTTCAAAAGGGAGTGATACAAGGCAAGTCCCTTCTAGGTCCTGGAGGCCCCACATACAAATGCAGAGGCAGTCCATGGCCACAGGAAGAGAGTTTCCAAAAGAAAAAATTGATCAGCATTGTTAAAAGCAGCTAAAAAATGAGAAAATAAAACACATTAGATTTAGTACTAAAGAGATCATGTGTAACCTTTAAGGGTGTAGTTTCAGTAATGTGGTGGGGACAGAAGCCAATTGGTCAGGACTGGGGAAGTAAATAGAAAATTAGGGAAATAAATATTAATTATTCATTTGAGAAGACTAACTCTAAAGAGAAAAAACGGAACAGGACAGCATCTAGAGGAAGCAAAATAGTCTAGTGAAATTTTTTCAGAGTATGGGAAACATATAAATGTTTGAAAGCAAAGGAGAGCCTGGGCTCAAAGATCTCCAAGGAGGAGAGCCCCGACCTCCATGGGCAACCCATTCCAATTTGGGACGGTTCTCATTGGTAAGGAGAAATTCCCTCTTTAAAATTCCCTACCAATGTTCCTGGATCTATGGAACCCTGGCCAAATCATGTAATTATCCCAGGCCTCAGTTTCTTCCTCTGTAAAACAAAGGCCACTACCTCCCAGGGTTGTTAATCAGATGAGATCATGTGTGTAATGAGGTCCCTATATGGAAAGTACTTCACAGATCTTTAGCTCTATATAAATGGGAGCTTTCATCATCTTGGGTGTTAATAAGGCCACTAATAAAACAGGAAACCATAGAGGTTAGGTTATACACAAAGCACAGCTCACTCTACCAGGGGCTAATACATTGAATGAAATAAGAGAGTTTGAAGGATTGGAAGCTTTTGAAACCCAGGGATTCATTTTTTTTCTCCTATACAGCATGTCAGAGGGGAGGTAAATGTGACAGTCAACTCTCTCTGACCATGGGTGGATTATTTTATTACCCATGATAAATCTTACTTCCAAATTTTTACTGACATTGTTACCTACTCTGCTTAATTAAATATAAATTAATAAACAGCTTCTCTCCAGAAGCCAGAAGATGAAACCTTTTAAGAGCAAACACTTAATTATCTCCCCACCACAGGGAAGGTATGAATTAGTAAGTTTCGAGAGAGAAGTCTGCTCTTCCTAAGCTGATGCTTGGCATCAATCATGGAGCTTCCGTTCTTTATTCCCTACATGCACAGGGAATGGAGGAGAAGCTGAACAGGGGTTAGGAGAGTAAAGGAAAGTGACAAAACTTCCCAGGTGCTCTAGCTTCACACCTTTGGCTTCCAGTTCCCTGTTCCCCTTTCCCCTGACATAGACACCAATTTTCCACAATGTCTAACAATCCAAATCCAAATATAAATATCAAAATTCATTCCCAAATCCAATAAAAAATTATTTCAACTCCTCCCATCATCATTTTGGATTATCTGCCCTGCTGTTCCCAACCAGGTACATGGGTGATCTAGATAAGATAGATAGACAGACAGACAGATAGAGATATATGTCTAAATAGAGATATATAGATATGTCTATATAGAGAGATGGAGATAGATGTGACTAGATAGAGATATATAGATAAAGATGCATATATCTATAGAGAGAGAAAGAAAGAGAGAAACCCAAGTTTTTTATAATCCGCAGCACTTCTGTATTACCTTTGTAAAGAATTTCTACCCCATTACCAGGAATCTGGTTCCCTAGGCCTTCGATAATGGGGGTACAGTGATGACCATCCTGTACTCATAGCTGATCCAGGCTGGCTATTACTGAATTCTCTACAGAAAGCATTTTAACGAGGGACAGAGCCAGCAGCCTCCTGCTGAGTCCAACCTCTTCATTTTACAGAAGAGGAAACTGAGACCTACAGAGATTAAGAGATTTGCTCAGAGTAGCACAAATAGAAATGGCTGAGTCAGGATTCAGACCCAGGTCCCCTTGTCTCAGATACAGTGCTGATTCCACTGCATCATGTTGCTTCCAAGGCTGGGCATGGAAGCATTCACTTAATAAGAAATTTACTACCTTTACTATAGAACCAAAACGAATCATGGGAATGCTACCTCATTCCCAACAGTTGTCAAGCACGTAATCTTAATGCTTTTATTCCGTGCTAATATAGTAACTGTCCAGTTAATAAACTTTAAGTAATAAGGATGCTTTCTAGCACAGTCAGTGCCCAGTACATAGTAAGTGATTAATAAATGTTTGTTTCCCCCTTCACCACAAAGTTTATAAAGACAACTAGAGCACACTTTCCCCTATTTAGAAGCCTGGTATTGTCATTAAAATACTGACAACAAAGGAATGTGCAAAATCTGAATACCTTTCTAGAATGCATAAAGGAGAACAAAGCCAAGTGATTACTAATGAAAGTGTCACTTCTCTTTGTAATTTACGGTGAGAGGCAAGCACAAGTTCTGATTCATTCAATAAAAAATCATGGAGAGTCACCACCTTTCCAAGGACTGAAAACAAGTTTTCTTATGGGTGGGAATGGGAGGGGAAAAACAAAATGATCCATAATTCTAACAAATACTTTGAAAAAAATGACCAGATGTCTCGTTTTCTGATGAACCTGAACCTATAGACAATTACTATTCCAAAATATGTTACTAGAAGTTGAAATGCTTGGCTAAAAAATTAACTAAAGAAATTGAAAGAGTTGCCTGTGAAGCTAGAAACTGGCTGTTCTTGCCCACCTACCCACCCCTAATTCTAATCAAGTATGAATGAGACTCCCCCACACCAAGGCTACGTTCAGCAGGAAGACTTTCCTGCTTCCCCCAGCTTCTTGTGCCCACCCTCCCAAACTACCTTGTATGAAACCACTTTGTATTTCTTTGTACTGATTCTTTTATAAAGCCATACATATTTACATACTTACATAAACACATTTTGTCTCCCTATTAAAACGCAAGCTATCTCATTTTATCTTTGTATCCCCTGAGCTTAGCACAGAGATTGGCACCTAGTGAGTGTTTAATAAATGTGTACTGATTGATTGTGCTAAATACTTGGTGATATAAATAGAAAAGGAAGCCAATTCGGGCATTCCGGAAGCTCACATTCTAATAGGAGAAGAGAACACATAGAGGTGGTTTGCAGCTGCAGGGTAGATGGAAAGGACCAGCAATCTATAGCCTTCAGTGGCAAAGCAAAAAGGAATGCATCTTTTTTATCATTTAAAGCCATATTTTTTCTAACGTGGAGCCACTGGATAGCACAAAGGCCTTCGGTGGTAAGAAGCTTCTCAGATTCTTTAGTTGCTGAGAAGGCAGCACCTGCAGAGGAACTTTTCAGGTCACTTCTTCATTAGGACTGGTTTCCTATATGAAGGCAGTAGAAACTAGTTTACAAGCAGCACCAGTCAGGGAGTGGAGGAACATAGGCTGCTTCTAGTCTCAGGGTCCTTGAGTTTCCCTGTCCATTGGTGGTAGCTGGTGTGCAGTTAGTGTTGGTAAGATGGGGATGGCTGACTCTCCTGTATGATGGCTGCTAATGTTGGGCTGAAATAGGGATACAGGAAACGAGGTGTTACGGGTGCTCTGCTATCATCTGAACTTAACTACCCATCTGCCTCAAGCTTAAAGGTATTTTAGATGGATCACTGAGTAATGTGATAGCACATTGAGATCACTAAGGGAGATTACATATTCTGTTAGGAAAACAGGGTTGATTAAGTGTGGATTCCTAATAATATAAGCTCCATGAAAGCAGGGACCCTTTCACTTTTGTCCTTGGGCTCGCACTACCTAGCACAGTACCTGGCACATAGACATGCAATAAACACTTGTTGCATTGAATGGATTTGAAACAGTCTAATATTCTTTTAGTAATTCTTACAAAAAGTTCTCATTGTTAGGGACTGTTTTCATCTTCATTTCTATTTTTTTAAACACACAGTTTGATCTATCTTTTTGCAACAAGAATGTTACAGATACAGTGTTCCAGCTCATGTTTGTGTCACCTTGACTTCCCTCCATGCTTTGTTGGGCAACCTTAGGCTCCTTCCTGATTGATCAGGTTTCTGTGATGCCACCCTCTGAAGACTGCAGAGCACTGACATGGCCTAATCCAACTTCAAGAACGACTTTGATAGCCCCCCTCTTAGGAAAGGTAGATGAAAGCTGGATCTGGGTGTGATTAAGAGGTTTATGGGATTTATCCACCAACATGAAAGCTCAGAAGCTGAGACCTCCACTAATTGTTTTCGACCCTAGGTCCCCAAACAATGACTCTTCATTATTGAGCAATCAAAGTATAAGATGAACGTTGCCTACCTTCGATTGTACTACTGGGTATTACACAGAGCTTCTGGGATCAGTGCAGACTTTTGTTCTGAGGACAAAGGCTCAGATTCTAATTCCCAAAGCTGCACCTATTGAAGGAGTTCAATGGCAAAGGCTGTTTTCAAAAAGGGCTCAACAAAGCATCCTTTCTCTTTCTCTCTTATTTTAAATGAAATGGCATATCTTTGCTATTAGTTACATTCACCATTGCTTTATAGGTTTGTGCTTGAAAGGACATCATTTCAGAGACTGTCTATACTCCTCTGAGCCTAGGTCAACATTGACCAGATCATCAGCCCTTATTGCACTAACATATTCTGTGCTGCTAAATACTATGCCTATAATTTGGATAAATTGTCATGCTGCCGGATTATAACCTCATAGTCTGAACAGCTGGGAGGAGTGAACAGTCAGAAGCCTTTATATTCAATAACATTTGGTCAAAAATGGCATTTTTATTAAAAAATGTATTGGGGACAGTAAGGTGGCACAGTGGAGAGAGCACTAGCCCTGGAGTCAGGAGAACCCGACTTCAAATCCAGTCTTGGAAACCTGACACTTAACTAACTGTGTGACCTGGGCAAGTCACTTAATCCCAATTGCCTTGTAATAATGAAGGAATAACAAATAATATATAATAATAAATGAATAAATAAAAGCATCAATATAAGAGGACCATATCTTTAAGTAAAATGAGCAAAACAAAATATAAAGAAATTACCTAAGCCCTACATATAATTATTGTTTTACTATCCCTGTTATATGTAGCTGGTCCCAAACCATGCTTCACATGCATCCACCCAGTGTTTTGTATCTGGTTATTCATCTTGTCATCTATCCTACGGCTACATACATCTACCTCCCTACTCCTCACTCCACAATAGGTCTAGTCATGAGGAAAAATCCTGTGTGTTTGTCACCTTCCTTCTTAGCATCATGGTACCTATCTTATTTTAAAATAAGCTGTTGTCCCCAATCTTCTGACAAAAGTCGTAAGATCCATACAGTCACAGAATCACAGAGTCAAGAGGGAAATCAGAGACTCTCAAGCCCAACCCATACCTGAAAAGGGCTCCCCCATATAAAATGCATGACAAGTGATCACCCAGCTATGGCTTAGAGCCCTCCAGGAAGGGAAAAACCACTTCCTTCCGAGGCATGCCATTCCACCTGGAGACAAGCACTGTTCTTTCTCATCCTCATTTTCTTCCCCACCTATTAGCTGTCCCCCTCAGCTTCATGTGTTGCAAATTTGATAAGCATGGCCACTTCAGAGGATTATAACCAGTCAGTGAACATTTATTAAGCTCCTGCAAAGTGGCTGGCACTTTGCTAAGCACTGGGTCATGGCTACAGCGAAAAAAGATCTTAGTGGTCGAGTGAGCCAACTCATTCATTTACCAGATAAAGAAATTGAAGCTCAGAAAAATGAAGCACCTTGCCCAAAGTTACACAATAGGGAGTGATAAATGGAATCTGAACCTTGGTATTGACAAAGGATGAATTGTACACCTGCCAAAGAACTGTGACATGAACCTGGAGACTTTTGCTTCAGTTGGACATCAATCCATGCATCACTGTTTTTTGTTTCTGTTTATTCAAAATGTCCAAGTCCACTCTATTGTCATCCAATGAAGAGGCAACATTGGTGAAGTTTACTCTGTGCCAGACACTGGGCTAAGTTCTGGGAATACAAAGGAGAACAAACATTCTATCCACATTTCTTCATCTTGTCCCAAGGATCTTAAATGTAGAGATACTATGGGCTCCTTCCACTTTGCTATACTGCCTGTTCATAGGGAAGAACTTTGCCATCTGGGTGATGTTATGACCTCTCTAACCTGAAGAGACCTTGAGTAAGAGAGAAGATCATCAGCCTGCTACAGTTACTCATTCAGCCGCCTGCAGGCTAAGACTGGACCATATGATACTTGGACATCTCTTTTCTAGTCCCAAGCAAAAGTTGAAAGACATTCTTCACATCCCTACCTTAGTCACTAATACAAAACTTAAGACAATATGGATGTGAGCTTAGAAAATTCCTCTATTTGAATGAACAAAATGCCTACTCTAATTTAAATGACTAGATTTAAAAACATGTCCAAAATTAAATTCCCAAATAAGAAAGGAGAAAGTCTGCTTAAAGAGAATAAAAAGAAGACCCTCTCAAGAAATCTCACTTAGCTGTAATTTATTTTACATTTTAAGTGTCTAAAAAGGGAAACTTCAATATTCCCCTTCGAAAAGTGCTTGTGGCCATGTTCTTGTGGTTACATTGCCTCTATCCTCCTTCAGTTTTTATTTAAAGAAAAACACCTTAAGACACGCTGGCTGGATGGATGGAGCTGATCAAGCCCCATCTGTTAGAGGTAAAAGCAGAAGGAGCAGATGAGAAAGGGAGCAAGAGCTGATGAACTATATACATCTATAGTAATTCATCCTCTTGGCCACTGAACATTCTGCTTGCTTTTCCTTCAAACAGCTATGCAAGAAAACTGAAGGTGTTATTTCTAGACTGGTCATAAAAATGACTGTTGAATTCTAATAAACTCTCCATGGAAGAGGGAGGCATCATAGCCGATCCAAAATACTACAGCATCCCCAAGGTGCCCGTGGTATCATTGATGAAGTGATTCTCTCCACTGATACAGATCACAACACATCTTTGCCTGTATCCTAGTCAGGGGCTCCTTTCCACGTGGAGGGATCCTCCCTTCAATCCCTTGACATCATGCCACATGTCTGACCATCACCTACCTGTGTCCTCACCTAAATCCTCCTCAGGGGTTGCTTTCCTCTGATTTCCTTGACATTGTGTCAAATATCCATCCACCGCTTGCCCATATCCTCTTCTACATACTCCACCAGGACTCCATTGTGGTGGGAGCCTTTATCCAATCCCTTATCTTTCTGTCCCAAGCTCTCATTGTGAGACTGGGCAGTGACAAATTTCTCAGATGACATCTTTCAGAGCCCTTCTCTTACATAATTCTTTGTGAAGTACTAAAGGCTGGCCAGACCCATGGGCCTCTCCATTGCCCTTTGGATGAGCCACTCTGTAGATTACAATAAGTAATATTCCCTAACAAGCATGTTGGGAAGTGGAGTGGGGGAGATAGAGGACTGTATCCTGATCTTGGATTTCATCATTGTAGGAAGCTCCCTGGTTATGAAATTCCCTCTACCAAAGCAAACTAGCATTTGTTCTGCAATTTAAAATCTTAAAGAACTGCCTATGCAATTGACAGATTAAGTGATTTATTTAGTCATACAGACAGCACATACCAGAGTAGGGACTCAAATCTAGGTCTTTCTGATTCCAACACCAGCTCACTATGCACTATATAACACTGCCTTTCCACTGAAAAACTACAATTGGCATAATTGGGGCAGATATGTGGCATAGTGGATAGAGTGACTAACATAGAATAAGGAGGATCTGAGTTCAAATTTGACCTCAAACACTTTCTAGCCTGTGTGACCCTGGGCAAGTCACTCAGCTTCTGTCTGCCTCAGTTTCCTCAACTGTAAAATGAGGATGATACTCATACCTATTTCTCAGAATTCTTGTGAGAATCAAATGACAATAACTATAAAGAACTGAGTACAGTGCCTAGCACATAGTAAGTACTATATGAATTTAATTTTTAATATTAATATAAGCTACAGAAGCTGAGTCCGTTTAGCCTAGAAATGAAAAAACTCATGGGTGACCAGATAGCTGTCTGAAGAGCTGTCATGTAGAAAAGGAATTGGGTTTGGTCTGTTTCATTCTAGAGGTAAAAATCAATTACAATATGTAGAAAAAGCATGGAGGAAAATTTAGATGTTATGACTGTAAAACCTCCCTAACAATTAAACCTATGGGATTCCTAGAGACATGATGGGTCTCCTTCCCCATGATTGCCCACCAAGGCCTTGCAGCAGAAATTGGATGAGTCCATGTCAAGTATGTTATAATGAGATACCATTCATGTATGGATCAGTCTAGATGGCCACTGGGTCCCCTTCCAACTCTGAATTCTGTGATTTTGTTGTTTAAAAAAAAATTGGCCTTTATTTCAAGAAGTTTGGGCTCATTAAAATAAAGCAAAACAAACTCAAAAACCCTATGCCATTTTCCAAAGACATCCAAACTACTGCCCTCCTTCTGTTTAGTTTCTTTTTTTGTTGTTGGTTTTATAAATTAACTTATTTATTTTTAGTTTTCAACATTCACTTTCATGTGAATGTTGAACATGTACAGATGACTGTACAGCTATAGACAGGAACATCTCAAGGAACTCACTATTTCTGGGGAATCTCTCTTTGACTGGGCCACTAGTGACACTAGACACCCCCATGACAGTGACAAACATGTTTAGTAAATATACGTGCTGTTACATCTCTCTCGGTAATTTGCATGATTTTGGTATATGCATGGAAGCTACTATGTTGGTGGAATCTTCAAGGAATTGGTTTTCTCTACCAAATCAAAAACTTTTAAATGGAACAGAAGACAGGTCACAGTAAGGCCTCCTATTCTCTATACCTTGCAAGTACCTGTACACTGGTAAAAATACTACTTACTACAGAACATCAGCTGTGAAGAACTGCCTCTTTCCTTCTTCATACCTTTGCCTAGGATGGTATGTGTGCACATACATAAGGGCATGTATGTGGAGGTGCATGTAGGCATGGGTGTGTGGTGTGATGTAGTATGGTGTGGGTATATGGTGTCTAGATTATTGTCATTTAAATTTTGTAGAGATGAGATATGAAATACAATATGGGTACGTAGCTAATGATATTGTTTTGAACTATTTTTGGTAATAATACCGTCAATGGGATACCCATAGCAGTTGCTATGAATATTCATGCGTATCTCCACAGATGGTTCATAAAATATAACAAACTCTATTCCTCTAAGACCAAACCAAAATATTTATTTGAAACATTCCTATTGTTGAGATTTAGTAAGGTACTTATCACCAATTTAGTAAGGTACTTATCCAGGAGCACTGACATTTCTCCATCAAGACTCTAGCAATTCCCCTAAGCAAGGTCTTCCCTCAGCCTCTTTCTCTCTCTGCCTGCTTCCCTTTCCATCCACACCTTTCCCTCCAAGAGATACAATATATACTGTTTCCAATCAAAGACATGGCACTTGATTTGGCTTAGTACAGAGCAGCTTAGAAATCAGCCCTTAATTGGAAGGTTGTGGGAATCACTGCAGACCAGAGCCTAATTGGCTTTGCACTAGGGCTCTATGTGAGGTCTATTAATGGACAGGGAAGATCTTATATCCCATTAACCTTAGATAAGGTCAGGCTTGTTCCCATGCCTTTAATATCTTCTTTTCTTTCAGATATCTTGAGAACTACTCCCTTAGTTCTCTCAAAATTGTATGACTTCTAGGTCAGGCCTTAGCTGTGTGAATTTGATCTAGTCTAGCTGAGTTTTCTGTTATTGTTTTCTTCAGTTTCATTTCTACTTCCTCATGCACCAAATTTGATACTGAGATGTTTGAATTCAAATACTGTGACCCTGTCATCCTTGAAAGTGGAAGAATTTGTAATAGAATCTTACCAATCTTTTCCATTTTCCATATATTTGTTGTTCTTCCAGTTTCATCCTTAAAAGTTGTAGGAAGGACATTACTTTTTTGGATCTCTTTTCATACTTTTCTAAAAATATGTTGTTCCCTCCACTACTTATGAATGCTTTATGAGGAAACATTGCTCAAAATCATCCACTATCTTTCTCCTAAACCTACCTATTGTGTTTCTGATTTATACCCTCTTTGGGATGGAGAATACAAAGGGCATTTTGATTTCCCAAATCTTCCCATGATCCTGAAAATTATAAGGGGGAGAGAATGTGAATAGTGTCCACAAAATATTTTATTTTCTGTTCTTATCAATAATATTTTAAAAAACTTAAAGTGAAGTATTTTTGTGGCAGACAAATGCATTTTTTTCCACAGTTGCTTAATGGATGAACCTGTTCAACAGTTTCATATACGTCCAAGAATGGTAAATGATATTTTATCAAATTAAAACTATTATTGGTCTAAATTACAACAGTAGTTAAATGGATAAATTTTCCCAAACAAGGGGAAAAATTAAGAATGTGATCTATTTGGAATAAATGAATTCCAAATTTATGTTAAGATGTACAGAAAATGGTGAACTGACTTGTTGAGATAATACAACTTTTCATATATATGATATATATGTATAGGTATGTGTATGTATATACAGATATATAGATGTGTGAATACATGTATATACACATATATATTTATATATGTATATATGTAGAGAGAGAGAGATGTGTGTGTGCGTGCATGGTAAGTGGTACATGCCATTTTTCTATATTACTCATTGCACAAACAAAAAATGATAAAAGTAGAGAGCTCTAATAAAGGTGAGTTGCTTATTTATGGAGTAGCAAAGAATAGCTTTTCTTCTCTTTAATATTTTACAATTCGGAAGACCATTTATGCATATTATATATGTGTATATATACATACACACACATGCATATATACACACAAAGATATATATAAGTGTATACAATGTGTGTATGTATATTCATATACTGTATATATATGCAGATGGTCTTCTAAATTGTAAAATGTTAAAAAGAAAAATATATAGTTTACTAATCCATAAATGAATTTGTTATAAACAAAAATTTTCTTTATATATATATATAAAACTTATATATAATTTATATGTATATTATTTATATGTAACTATATATAAAATTTGTATATATGTATACATACATACCTATACACATTTATTTGTATGCATGTGTGTATGTGTATGTGTGTGTATTTCAGTGGTACAAATTACAGCCCATCCTTTCCCATTGTATACAATTCTTATCCATGTCCTCCCACAAATATTCCAAAGTTTATCTACCCAATGTATTTTTTTCTGTTTTACACTATTTTATAGGTACAAGAATCATATTTAAGCTGACTCTTTTGACCTATTTACTGGTCTAGTCCATCTCCTTTTCCAAAGCATACAATGTCTAGATCATATATTTATATACATATATATGAATGCATGTATGTATATGTATATATACATACATATGTATGTGTGTATATAAACACAGATGTGTATATAAACACATATATATGTGTGTACAGATATATATATATATATATATATATATATGTATATATATGTATATATATGTATGTATGTATATACCTTTTTCTCACATCTACATCATTGCTAGTAATATGCAGGTCTCCTACTTCAGCTCACCATGCATTTTGTCATTGCTCTTTGGGTATTGACCTTGTGTCTCTTCCTTCTCCAACCACTCTCCATACAGTTGCTAAAGTGATCTTTAAGTACAGGCCTGTCTACATCACTGTCTTCACCAGAAAGCTCTGGTGCCTGTGAAATCCCACGTCTTCAGTTTCATATTTAAAGCCCTTCAGAGTATGGTGCAAATCTCCCTTCCCAGACTTCATATGCATTATTCCCTTTCACATACTCCAAAGGCTAGCTACCTGGTCTTCCCGTTCTTTTCACATCGCTTTCTCCTCCCATTACCATGCCTTTTTACAGGCTGCCCCTCTTTCTTGGAATGCACTACCTCTCTTCTGTCTCTCAGAATCCTAGTTTCCTTCAAAAAATAAGTCAAATACAACTTTTTACAGGAGATCCTTTCTGATTCCTGACCCTGCTAGTGCCTCTGACCTCCCCAAAATTACCTCATAATTCAAACTCCGTTTATGTTTATTGTTTGTTGACAATAAAAAAATTTGATTTGATAAAGTGAAATGACACTTGGAGAGTGTCCTCCAACAAGATGTTTACCATGCATATGTCCAAACTATAAAAGATTCTTTGAGAGATATAACAGAGACTAATGACTGATCATTAATATGAAGAGAGGCATAAAATAGAGAGATATATATTCACCAAAGTATTCAGCACTGTCATGAAGGAAATTCAGGATACAGTTCAAGCTGAAGATGTAGACGATCGATGATAAAGTTCTCCAGATACTTCTGTTTATACACTACATAGTGCTGATTGCATTAAACCTTGGAACACTGCAAAATCTTCTAAATGAAATCTATAATCATGCTTAAGATCTGGCCTAACTATCCACAGAGGAAAATTAAATGGATGAAAAAATGCCTATTTTCTAACCTATGATATACAAGCAATAACACCAGTACATCTTGGGTTGGGAATTAGAAATAGACAATGATCTATTCCCAAAATTGTAAAAAAAAAGAGGACCCAAGTAAAGACTGTCTTTGGGAAATCACACATTTCTTTTAATGGTCAAAGGCTTCTCCTTGAAACAAAGGCTCATTTTTTAGGTCTAATATTCTTCTGGTGACCTTGTATGACTATGTGCCATGAAATACTTGCCGCCAAAGAAGTAGAGAATCAATAAAAGTGTAATGGATACAATTCCTGAGTCACTATCAATGATCTTTTAAATATTCTGGAAAACAGGAAAGGGTTACAGTATGAAAAGGGAATTATCATCATAATTTTTAAAAGATCCTAAAATATTCACATAGGCTTGTGAGCCTAAGACTTTTGTCAAAAGCCTAAAATACATTATCTTGAAGAAATGGTCAGTCACAACCTAGAAAGCGAAAGAGTGAACAAAAAAAGCCACCATGTTAGAAGAAGAAGTAAAACCCTTTATGAGTATCTACAGTGCCCTCCTGATCAAGAGGGTAGTATCCAGCAAGGGGAGGGTAGCTTGGGATCTTAAATTCAGAACTAGAAAGGACCTTAGATACCATCTTGTCCAAATCCATGGGCAACTTGTCCAAGATCAGACAAGTAAAAAACTTCAAATGTGAAACTTGAACCCAGGGTCTATGACTCCAGAGTCATTGTACTACACTGTCTTCCAAGTGACACCTTGCCCAATGACCTCCACCTTTGCTATTGTACTCTGAATAAGTGTCATTTCATCAGCCTGCTAATTCAGACATGGAGTCAACACCAAGGCCAGGGAAAACCAGGAAGGAAAGAGGTCTAATACATGGGTGACAAACTCAAATAGAAACTAGTTGGGGAGGTGGGAAAGTGTGTCACTAATCACTACATAAGAATTCCTGTGAGTGACATATTGACTTAGTTTTACAATTTTGGATTATCTATATTTTATTGTATTGATTCTGGCCACATACTTCTAGAATGGAACAAAGAGCTCAGTGAACATTCTGATAAAGGAGAACAACTAGCTTATTCACAGAAGAGTTGTACTGGGGTATGCAGGAGTGACATTTATGAGGAAGGTTTAGAGAAAGAACATAATGCCTATAGTAATTTCATAGGCTGGCTTCTATTGTAGAGCCTGGCAGCAGATTTTTTACTGGTAGAGAGTGACTCAGACCTAGGTAAGTTTCCAGGGTACAGGAAGAGTACCATTATAATGCTGGGGGTCCCTGGAAGCTTCCTTTATATAATTATTCCTCTGTGTGTCTCTCCTGGCAGTGAATCCCTGGGGAAAGCAGTTAAGGGAGCTATATAGGGGTAGAGCCAAGATGGCAGAGTGAAGACAGGTGCTCTCGAGCTCTCCCCCAAACCTCTCCAAATACCAGTAAAAAATGACTCTAAATAAGTTCTAGAGCAGCAGATCTCACAAAAATAAAGAGTGAAACAAATTCCTAGACCAAGACAACCTGGAAGGTTGACAGGAAAAGTCTATTGCACCAGGCTAGGAGAGGAATGCAGTCCGGTACGAGTCATACCAGCATAGACCAGGCACAATTGACTGGAGCAGGTCTTAGGGGACTGAATTACAGGCAGCTGTGGTGATTTCCAGACTACTCAACCCACAAACACCAAAGACAACTTAGAAGGTCAGGAGGAAAGGTCTGTCAGACCTGGGTGAGAGAGGAATGTGTTTGGCCCCAGCCCTAGGGTGCAGTGGCTGATTCCAGAGCTCTTAGCCCACAGTTGGGGGATACAGCAGATGATCAGAGGAGAATTGCAGGGATGTCTTTGCTGACTCTGAGATAGGATTCTCTTCCTTTGCTTGTGCTTCAATCTGGGTTGGAGTCCTGGGGGTGGGAGGGTGGGTCCTGGGTTAGGGAGGAGCACTAGCATTGCAAAGCTTGTGGCAGCAGTGGAGAGGGAACCCTCCTTACAGTTCCAGGGCAGAAAAAGAGTGGTTATGGTCACTCACAGAGCAGATCACGGGCAAAGAGAGGAGTAAACCCCTCTCCTTAAGTCATACCACCTTGGAAGAACTGAAAACGTATAGGTCCCTAGAAGTATCTCTGAAAACAGCTGCAAAAAAACCCTGAAGCTTGAGACAGCAAGCCTTCCAGGTAGGAGTAGAGTCCTACCTTAACAAAGAGTTAAAAAGTCAAATAATTGGCTGGGAAAATGAACAAACAGTGGGGGGAAAACTCATACCATAGAAACTTATTTGATGACAAGGAATATCAAAATATACACTCAGAAGAAGACAACAAATCAAAGCTCCTACATTGAGAGCCTACAAGAAAAATACGAATTGGTCACAGATCATGGAAGAGCTCAAAAAGGATTTTGAAAATCAAGTAAGAGAAGTAAAGGAAAATTGGGAAAAGAAATGCATGATTCAAGAAAACAGCTTGCAGAAAAGGGAGCCCCTCAAAAAATACTGAAGAAAATGACACCTTAAAAGGTATTATAAATGTGCTATAAAATGTGTAAAAACGAGTTACAAAAAATAGCAAAAGAGGTTCAAAAAGTCAATGAAGAGAAAAATACCTTGAAAAGCAAAATTGGACAAATGGAAAAGGAAGTCCAAATGCTCAATGAAGAAAATAACTCCTTAAAAATTACAATGGAGCAAATGGAATCTAATGACTCTATGAAATATTAAGAAATAATAAAATAAAACAAAAAAATGAAACAAATAGAAGACAATATGAAATATCTCATTGGAAAAATAACTGACCAGGAAAATAGATCCAGGAGATATAATTTTAAAATTATTGGACTACCTGAAAGCCATGATAAAAAAAAGAACCTAGACATCATCTTTCAAGAAATTATCAAGGAAAACTGTCCAGAAACTCTAGGACCAAAGGGTAAAACAGAAATGGAAAGAATCCACCAATAACCTCCTGAAAAAGATCCCCAAAGGGGATATTATAGCCAGGAATATTATAGCCAAATTCAGAGTTACCAGGTCAAGGAGAAAATATTGCAAGCAGCCAGAAAGAAACAATTCAAGTATTGTGGAAACACAATCAGGTTAACACAGGACTTAGCAGCTTCTACATTATGAGCTTGGAGGGCTTAGAATATGATATTTCAGAAGTTAAAGGACCTAAGATTAAAACCAAGTATCTCCTACCCAGCAAAACTGAGCATAATCACTGAGGGGGAAACGCTATTCAATGACATAGATGAATGTAATGTGTTCCTGAGAAAAAATGAGAGCTAAAGAGAATATTTTACTTTCAAACACAAGATTCAAGAGAAGCATGAAAAGGTAAACAGGAAAGAGAAATTATATGGGACATATTAAAATTGAACTGTATATATTCCTCAATGGAAAGACATTTGTAATACTATTTGTAACTCCTGCGGCGAAGTCAATATGAATGGAAAATATCTAAAAAGTAAAACTAAGGGATGAAAGAAGAATGTACTGGGAGAAGGAGAAAGGAAGGGGTAGAATGGGGTAAATTATCTCACATGAAAGAGGCAAGAAAAAACATTTACAGTGGAGGGGAAGACAGGGGAGATGAGAGGGAATGAGTGAACCTTACTCTCATTGGATTTGGCTCAAGGAAGGAATGACATACACACTCAATTGAATATGGAAAGCTATCTTACCTACAGGAAAGTAGGAAGAAAGGGAATGGTGGGGGTAGGGGGGGAGGGTAATAGAAAGGGAAAGGCAATATTCAGAAGAAAACACTTTTGAGGAGGGACAGGCTCAAAGGAGAGAATTAGAATAAATGGCGGGGATAGGATGGAGGGAAATAAAGTTAGTCTTTCACAACATGAATATTATGAAAGTGTTTTGCATGTACATTTACATTTACACATGTATAACCTATATTGAATTGCTTGCCTTCTCAAGGAGGGTGGGTGAGGAGGGAGGGAGAGAATTTGGAACTCAAACTTTTTAAAACAAATATTAAAAATTGTTTAAACATGCAACAGGGAAATAAGATACACAGGCAATGGGGTATAGAAATCTATCTTACCCTATAGGAAAATAGAAGTGGAAAGGGATAAGAGAAGGGGGGAGATAACAGAAGGGAGGGAAGATTTGAGAAAGGGATAAACAGAGTGTATACCATTTTTGGGTACAGGGAAGGGAGAGATGAGGAGAAAATTTGGAACTCAAACTCTTGTGGAAGAAGCTATTGAAAATTAAAGGTAATTTTTTTTTAAAGGGGAGCCATATATAAGGATTTGTAGCTACCCCCTTATCTTGTTTCCTGTGGCTAGGTTTCCTTCATACCTCTTCAATGGCTAATAGTCAGCTTTCTGCAGTGGATAGAGTGTTGGGCCTACAGTCAAGAAGACATGAGTTCAAACTGAGTCTCAGACACTTCCTAGTTGTGTGACCCTGGGCAAGTCATCCTCCATCTACCTGAATTCTCAACTATAAAATAGGGATATAATAACACTTACCTTACAGGATTGTTGTGAAGAACATATAAGATAATATTTGTAAAATGTTTTGCATATGGGTAAGGTGCATAGGATTCAGTAGTGCTTAATGTTGGTATAGAGTAGGTGCTTAATAAATGCTTGTTCTGGGGGGGGGTGAAGCCAAGAGGGAGGAGCAGAAAGATGCATACATTCTAGCTCTTCCCCCACAGTCCATAAGATACCTGTAAAAAATGATTCTCAACAAATTCTAGAGCAGCAGAAGCCACAGTGAAAGAGATTTGCAGCCCAAGGTAGCCTGGAAGGCTGACAGGAAAAGTCTATCGTGCAGAGCATGGAGCAGAGCACAGCCCAGCCTGGGTTGTGTGGCACTGGGAGAAACAGGACCAGAACAGGACTCAGGGTGGAATCCTCCGAAGCAGCAGAGATTCTGAGATCCCTCAACCCAAAGGCAGATTCAAAGGTCAGTGCTTTTTTACCTTGGTAATAAGGGAGTAGGGTCCTTCCCTAGTCCCAGTCCCAGGTGACCATGGTGGCAATGGCAGCAGCAGAAATCCATTTGTGGAGCTCTCAGCCTAAAGCCCCTTGAGGAACTCAGCAGCTGACCTAAACCTCAGCCCTGAGCACCATTCTGAGGCATGACCGTGCTGGAGGTGGTTGTGGAGAGGGAATTCTACTACTTCCAGATTCTGGACAGAAAAGCTTTGGTAGCTCCCAGACAGGCCCTTGATTGTGCCACCTTGAAGGAACTGAGAACTTATAGGTCCCCAGAGAATACCCTCCTCCTGACAAAGGACTCAAAAATCAAATAACTGGATGGCAAAATGCCCAAAAAAGGGAAAAAACATAAGACTATAGAAGGTTACTTTCTTGGTGACCAGGTATTTTCTTCCATTCTTTCAGATGAGGAAGAATAATGCATACTTTCAGAGGAAGTCAAGGCTTCCATAATCTCCAAAGTAAATATGCAGTGGTTTCAGGCCATGGAAGAGCTCAAAAAGGATTTTGAAAATCAAGTAAGAGAGGTGGAGGAAAATTTGGGAAGAGAAATGAGAGTGATGCAAAAAAATCATGAAAAGTGAGTCAGCTTGCTAAAGGAGATACAAAAAAATGCTAAAGAAAATAACACCTTTAAAAATAGGCTAACTCAATTGGCAAAAGAGGTCCAAAAAGGCAATGAGAAGAAAAATGCTTTAAAAAGTATAATTAACCAAATGGAAAAGGAGGTTCAAAAGCTCACTGAAGAAAATAGCTCTTTAAAAATTAGAATAGAACATATGGAAGCTAATGACTTTATGGGAAACCAAGAAATTATAAAACAAAAGCAAAGGAATGAAAAAATGGAAGAGAATGTGAAATATCTCATTGGAAAAACAACTGGCCTGGAAAATAGATCCAGGAGAGACAATTAAAAAATTATGGGACTACCAGAAAACAATGATGAAAAGAAGAGCCTAGACATCATCTTTCATGAAATTATCAAGGAAAACTACCCTGATATTCTAGAACCAGAGGGCAAAATAAATATTGAAAGAATCCACCAATCACCTCCTGAGATACAAAAAAAGAAATTCCTAGGAGTGTTGTGGCCAAATTCCAGAGTTCCCAGGTCAAGAAGAAAATATTGCAAGCAGCTAGAAAGAGACAATATGAGTATTGTGGAAATACAATCAGGGCAACACAAGATCTAGTACCTTCTACATTAAGGAAGGGAAGGGCGTGGAATAGGATATTCCAGAAGTCAAAGGAACTAGAATTAAAACCAAGAATCACCTACCCAGCAAAACTGAGTATAATAATTCAGGGGAAAAAATGGTCATTCAATGAAATAGAGGACTTTCAAGCATTCTTGATGAAAAGACTAGAGCTGAAAAGAAAATTTGACTTTCAAACACAAGAATCAAGAGAAGCATGAAAAGGTAAACAGGAAAGAGAAATCATAAGGGACTTAATGGAGCTGAACTGTTTACATTCCTACATGGAAAGATAATATTTGTAACTCTTGAAACTTTTC
>CM053772.1:28364123-28405691 GCA_028658325.1 Potorous gilbertii
TATTGTAAGATAGGTTTTCATACCAAAATGAGTGTGCATTTTATTCCTTCCTTTAGTCGAATGTGATGAGAGGAAGCTTCATGTTTTCTTCTCTCACCTCTCCTCTTTTTCCCTCTGATGAAAAGTCTTTTACTTGCCTCTTTTATGAGAGATGATTTGCCCCATTGCATTTCTCCCTTTCTTCTCCCAATATATTTCTCTCTCACCCCTTAATTTCATTTTTTTAAAGATATGATCCCATCCTATTCAATTCATCTGGTGCTCTCTGTCTCTGTCTCTGTGTGTGTGTGTGTGTGTATGTGTGTAATCCCACCAACTACCCAGATACTGCAAAAAGTTTCAAGAGTTACAAATATTGGCTTTCCATGTAGGAATGTAAACAGTTCAACTTTAGTAAGTCTCTTATGATTTCTCTTCGCTGTTTACCTTTTCATATTTCCCATAGGCCTTTCAGGTCCTGGACTGGAAATCTCCCTCAGTCTGTTGTTCTCCACTTCTGCTGCTCTAGAATTTGTTGAAAGTTCCTCTCTACAGGTATTTTATGGGCTGTGTGGGGAGACTCTGCATATGTGTGTCTTTCTACTCTGCCCCCCTTGTCATTTTGTAATCTGTTAGTTATTTCTGTTTATCTATTTTGTTATTTTAATCTGTGCATATATATTTTCATTAAGCTGGGAACTCCTTAAAGACAGTCACTGTCATTCTCTCAAATTCATATTTTCAATATGTAACATATTATATATTGAATGAATATTTGATAAAATTTAATTCAGCTACACAGTTTTAAGTGTATTCCCCTTTTACTTCTCTATCTCCTTCTTATATTTTGCTCTTTGATGCCTTCTTTTCTCTTCTAACTATAGGTTTTCCTGAAAGTCAAGCACTTAATCTTTTTATGTCAGTACTCTTTTTATTTAGGAGGGGGAAGTACTTATCCAATCTCATTACTTTAAATATGCCTTCTATGCTCATCCATATTCATAATCTTAGATGTCCCACTGCTTTCTGGATGTATATACTTGACTGTCCAATTATCACTTCAACCAGTTCAAACTGGTTCAAGCACTTGTAAACAGTCTAAAACTGAACTCATTAAATATCTTCATCTCAAAACTGACCCTCCATTCCTCACTTGTAATTCTTTGTCAGGGCTGTTCTTCCTGCCATGCTGGTTCAAACACTTTAATTTCTTCCTCCCTCGAATTTCTTATTTGCTACTAATCACTATGTAGCGAGAAAACTGAGTTTCATTTCTCCTGGTATATTCTGATTGTGTGAGCTTAGGCAAGTCTTAAATGACCTTCTGGTACCTCAGGCAACTCTTTAGGACCTGAAGTTGAAGAGAAGGTGCCAACCTACATTAGAAGATTGAGTTTTCTCCTACATGGGATCTGTATAACAATGACATTACAGGTCCATCTCTAGCCCTTTATATTCTTTATATTTTTTTCTTTGAAATATTTCACATCTGTCCTTCTATCACGTTCCTTAATCGAGGTCATCATTGTTGCAGCACCTATAAGACTGGCCTCTTTTCCTCTATTCCCTCCATGGTCTTATTGGGAATTTATAAATTTGGTTCTGTGTTGGCTAAGTAGTACTACCTTGTCCTGATGCTTAAGCCTCTACCTCTTTAAGGAAAACAAAATAGCAGAGTGCTCCTGACCCCAGATACCAGAGCATAATCTGGGGAATAAAGATAAAAAGTCAGTCCAATAGGGCAATTAACCAGTAACTTTGAAAGACACAGGATTATCTTCAGTGTCAGGTCAGGGGACAATTTGTCAGTAGCTTTGAGAGACCTAGGATTATCTTTGGATCCTATATCCCTGCAGCTGATAGGCCAAACTATACACCCCTTTGGAGGACTTGACCCTAAATTAGTTGGCTTACAGCTCATGGTGAATATATCACCATTGTTTAATATTCTTTTTTTTTTTTTATAAATTATACATTTTTTCTACTTAATAGTATTTTATTTTTTTCCAATTACATTTAAAGATAGTTTTCAGCTTTCACAAGATTTTGAGTTCTAAATTTTTTCCTCCCTCCTTCTCTTCTCCCCTCCCCTCCTCCTTCCCCAAGATATAACATGCAATCTGATATAGGCTATACATGTACAATCTCATTAAACATAACTCCACATTAGTCGTGTTGTGAAAGAAAAATGAAAACAAAAGGGAAAAAGCACAAGAAAGAAAAACAACAACAAAAAAGAGAAAATACTGTACTTTGATTTGCATTCAGACTCCAGAGTTCTTTCTCTGGATGTGGGCAGCATTTACCAACATGAGTCTTTTAGAATTGTCTTAGATCACTGTATTGCTGAGAGGATTTAAGTCTATCGAAGTTGGTCATCACACAATTACTCTGTACAATGTTCTTCTGGTTCTGCTCACTCCACTCAGCATCAGTTCATTGAAGTCTTTCTAGGTTTTTCTGAAATCTTCCTGCTCATCATGTCTTATAGCAAAACAGTATTCCATTACATTCATATGCCACAATTTGTTCATCCATTCCCCATTTGATGGGCATATCCTCAATTTCAATTCTTTGCTACCACAAAAAGAGCTGCTGTAAGTATTTTTGTACATGTGGGTCCTTTTCCTTTCTTTGGTGATCTCTTTGGGAAACAAAACCTAAAGGGTATGCACAATTTTATAGTTCTTTGGGCATAGTTCCAAATTGCCTTCCAGAATGGTTAGATCAGTTCACAACTCCAACTATGCATTAGTGTTCCAATTTTCCCACATCTTCTCCAACATAATTTTCCTTTTTTGTCATATTAGTCAAACCCATCAAACTGGAAAATATGACAAAAAAAAGGACAATGATAAACATTTTAAAAATATTTTTTATATAAATAAAATCAGCTTTAAGTTTAAAACTTTGAGAATAGGGTATTTTTTTCAAAGTAACATATGCTTTAAACTCTCACTTATATAGTCTTTTTTTCTATAAATAAAGTTGCTTAAGGATAAAATATTCTATGTCAAAAATGAATGAAAATCAGGGGCAACAAGGTGGTTCAGTGGACAGAGCACCAGTCCTGGAGTCGAGGACCTCCGTTCAAATGTGGCCTCAGACACTTGACACTTACTACCTGTGTGATCCCAGGCAAGTCAATTAATCTCAACTGCCCTGCTTAAAAACAAGAATGAAAATCTCAATTGTGTAATTATATGAAAGAGTGTATCTTGCACTCCAATGGCTAGATGTCAGAGTTGGGAGTAAGGAAGAGTTGGACCTGGGTTTCAGACCTGCTTCTGCTATTTACAACCTATGTGAGTGACCCTGGGAGCTTAACTTTTCTCAGCGTAGGACAACTCTCTAAGACTATAACTTATAGACATGTTGTCCATGATCTGTATGGTGAAAGGAGAGTTCATATCTACAAAATAAAAGTTTTTTTTATATAGCCAAGTATAATTTAAAGTATTCTACTTTTAAAATAGAGGTTTTCATGTCTTATAATTTCATTCATATGGGATATGTGTAATTTTTGATTTTGCAAAATCATTTTATTTTTTAGTGTCCTGTTTGTGATTATTGAGTTATAGATGATTTCACAGCACACTTTTTTAAACTGAAGTCTATATAACTATATTTTTTATATAATAAAGCTTTTTTCATGTGGGAGGGACAAGTCAGCAAACTTCAGGAATGAAGAATCATGAAGAACAATCCCCACCTGAGATAAGTTGAGTGTGATCAAGAAAATATAGGATTGGATGATTTAAACCTGGAAAGAACCTTACAGGTACATCATCCAACCTACTCATTTTAGAGATCCAAAAGCTGAGGCTGAGAGAGGTTAAGTGATTGACCCAAAGTCATAGAAAAATAACAGTGATAGAAAGTAACAGTGATAGCATTTGAACTCATGTCCTCTGATTCTAAAGCCAGTCTTCCTAGGTTCTTAAAAGCTGGTGGTAGTTTGTGCTTAATAAATTCTTGTTGATTAATTGATTTTTTGCTACCTCACCATTTCCTTCTGCATTTTGGCATTTTTTAGGGTGAGAGGCTCTGCTTCTGTCTTTTCATGGATATGTGGTCTGGCTGTGTATGTGTGTGTGTGTGTGTGTGTGTTCTCTGCTGATGTTCACCGCTTATATTTTCCAGTACAGTTACCCTTAGATCATTCTAACTGATCAATGTGACACTGATGGCTTCCTATAGGCTGTTTCCAAGGTGGTGCCTCCAAAGCACATCCACAATATCTTAAGGCAATCAAATGAAGCCCTGACTCTGGTCTAATCATACTCCCTCAATGAGATATAAACAGGTCAACCAGTACCTGGGCCCTGGAGATGTCCCCAGTCCTCTTAGTGGAGATGTGTCCACACCTTTCTAAAGGACATGCAACCAAAGTTCCACACTAAAAGGAAGTTGTGTGTTCATCCTTTGTTTCTGAAGAAGACAATGCCATCAGAGAAATGATGACATGACTTGTGCTTGACTTTGTTTTGACTGAGGGAGGGCTGTGCAGATCTCCATCCTCACTTCTCCTCCAGAGCCATCTGGATCCAGCCACCAGATATTCATCAGAATGACTGGAGATGACCCAGAATATGGCAATTGAGATTAAGTGACTTGCCCAAGGTCACACAGCTAGTGAGTGTCAAGTGTCTAAGGTGAGATTTGAACTCAGATCCTCCTGACTCCTGCACTGGTGCTCTATCCACTGCACCACCTAGCTGACTAATCACAACTGGAAAGTATTTCAGGGAAGGTCAAGGGAGAAAGAAACAGACTACTTGGAGAGAAAGAGGAAATAGAAGAGTATTTGAGAAACATCACAAACCTGAGGGATAGCTGGTGGAGATGGTAGGATCCAGTGAGGACATTTTTAAAGATAAGGGAGACATGAGCATATTTATAGGCAACAAGGAAGCATCCGATAGGTGGGGAGAAATTGAAAACGAGTGAGATAACGGGCATGCTAGAGGGGCAATCTGCTTAAGAACTGGGATGAATGAGATCAAGGGGTTCATATAAACAGGCACTTACTCATCTTAGACTGGCCCTTGGCTGAAAGCTTGGAGGAGGGAAGGAGCCATGGGAAGCTTGAAGAGAGAAAAAAGACCTCTTGCAAAGTGAGATAGTGTAGAGTAGAATGATTACCTTGTTGAAGTGAAGGCCCAGTGGAGATTAGATAATAGCAGAAGCCCATGATTTCTTCTGGCTCCACTCAGCAACTCATGCATAGGAGCAAAGAAGGCAAATGATGGGGTCATCCAGGGTGGGCATTGAGCAAGGCACAGTCAGTGATAGAATAAGGGGGCAAGGAGCATGGTGACACAACTACCATGAATTGGGAGTGTGAGAGAAACCAATGGCATCAGAAAGAAGGCAGGACTCAGTGAGCACCAGAAGATGAAAGATGGAAAGAAAAATAAGATGAGAAGCAGTTTGTGACTGAGGGAGCAAGCATTCCAGAGGTCATAGTGGAAGGGCCTGGCAGATCTGAAGCAGGGCCTTGGGAGGGGTGTAGGATGGGGTGGACGAGAAGGCAGTTGGGGATAGGGAATGGTTTGTATATCAGAAGCAGAAGGTTCAGAATCATGGGTACTGGGCAATTAAAAGGGGTGGGAAATATGCTAATCATTGAGGAATAAATTTAAACAATGTTTAAGTGGATGAGGAGAGGCCTATTAGATTAAGGTTAATGATGATTAATCTGAGACTCTTTAGATTAGACTGTTCAAAGTCCTTGTCTGAGGACCCACCTTGTGGCAGGTCTTGTTAAAGCCAGGAGACAGGTCACAGTTGGGGAAACAGAGATTCAGAGAGACTTGTCCCACTATGTCACACATCCCTCTAGTTTAAATGGGAGGCCGTTGTTCAACCCAGTTAAGAGATTGTCTCATTTCCAAGCACTTTAAACATACTATTTTATAGATAAGTCATCTATATGCAAATAATTCTGATTTATTCATTAAAGCCTCAAGATCTACTGGCCAACTCATTGTTAACTTAGTTTAAATTATTGCCTATTTTGAGAAGCAACAAAATTGCTTCTTTAAATGTATTTTCCTGCCAAAACTACTTCGCTAATTGAGACTGACCTTTCTCCCTTTCCTTTCGAAATTAGAGCAGCCTAAACTAATCATATAGACTAATGAACTTAATTGTTATTCTACTTTTTTAGCTGTAGAACGCTTTTCATTGTTTTCTAGACTCATTTCCCATGTATTAGCTTATTTTATTCTCATAATTTTCCTATTATAAGGTAGTTAAATTAAGTGTGAATACATTTTGTGTGGCTGAAGATAGCAGGCCTCTGAGAAATAACTTGTACGAGGCCCAACAAGGTGTACCATTGTTCAGAGCAATGTGTGTGTTCATCCTTCCTTGCCGAAGAAGACCATGCCATCAGAGAAGTAATGACATGACTTGCACTTGACTTTGTTTTGAGTGAGGGAGAGTGGTGCAGGTCACCAGCCTCACTTCTCCAGAGTCATCTGAATCCAGTGACAAGATATTCATCAGGATGACTGGAGATGACCCAGGATGAGGCAATTGGGGTGAAGTGACTTGCCCAAGGTCACAGAGCTAGTGAGTGTCAAGTGTCTAAGGTGAAATTTGAACTCAGGTCCTCGTGACTCCTGCACTGGTGCTCTATCCACTGCACTACCCAGCTGCCCACATTCAGAGCGATAGATGAGTCTGGAAGGCCCAAGGCCAGTGCTGTCTCCAACATTTCCTGTGTAGCTGAGTTTTCTGAGGAGCAGGGTCTGTAAGTGATCCCTTGCAGTTATAATTTTATAGTCCTATTAAATTAAAATAATTATAGAATTGGAAATACGACATATCATTGAAATAAAAATTGATTGAAAAACAATTGCTTCATGTCCACATTATGCCTGTCTTCATCTGGCATTGCTTTTTAAAATCTTCCTGACAAGAATTGACCTCACATCATCATTACCAAGTACTTTTGGGGAAGAAGATCCTTTGTGAACAGCAGGTCTATGATAGGAAGTACTATAATGCCATACATTCTGGCACCTTTAAAACAGCATTTGCTTACAAACTTCGGGTGGAAGGGCATCCTTGTCATCCTAGAAGCAATTCTAGGGAATTGTTGTGTGTCAGGGACTCTCTACAGACCTCTTAAATCAGAAGGCAAGAAAGTCAGCGTGAAGTCAGTAACCCTTTGGAAGATTTCATCTTCCACACCTCAGGATGTGAATCAAAGAAGCTGCTTTGGTAATATTAATGCTTACCTTGACATAGATGTGTTCATGCAGAGAGCTTTCTTCTTCCTGGTTGGCAACAACCATGGCTATCACAGGCCTTTTTCTACTACTCATTTTCTTTTTGGTTGAATGTAGTAAAGCTCTTGACTTTGAACCCTTGAGAGTAGCCTCTCTCAATAGCATCTTGGGAATTATTGGTAGTATCTCCAGGCCTTCCACTGGATAACTGGCCAACACAAAATGGGGCCAGCCTTTTATCCCTTGTTATTTCAGTCTGGTCATTTTTCATTTTGGGGCTCTGCAGTTTGCCTTGAATTTCAATAAGACCTGCATTCATCTTGTGGCATATTGCATTTTCAGTAGCCTCTGTTTTGTCATTATTAGTTCTCTGGAAGTTGAAACCCTTGGTAGGCCCTATTTAAATGCCCCAGATCTCTGGCATTTTTTACTTTATTCTAATGTTTCGTATTTTTAGATAAACCTGCTCTGGCGGTGGGGGAGTGTTTTTTTTCCTTTTGTACCTTTTTCTTAAATTATGGCTTTAAAGTAAAAAAGTATCTTATTGTGAAGTCACCTGGATGGCTGCTTCAGGATGCCAGGCATCTGTGAGGTCAGTGTCAATAGCTCCTGTAATGGTATAGATTGCAGTCTCTCCAGACTTATACCTACCTATGCTGTCATTCTTGTCTATGACATTCTAAAGATTGAATTGAACTCATGCAATCTAACAAGTATTTATGAATTGCTTATATATGCAAGGCAAGAGGTAAAACAGTGTAGTGGATAAACAGCCATCCTCAAAGTCAGAAAGATCTGGGTCAAAGAACTCTCTGCAACATTCCAGCAGTGTGACCCAGCAAGTCACTTAACTCTTAAGTACCTTGGGTAATGCTCTAAGAGTTTTAAGTTTCAGAGCAGGCTACTAGGTGACAGTGGATAGAGTGCTGGGCCTAGAGTCAGAAATCTGGCTTGCGTTCAAGTATGGTCTCATTCACTGAGTGGCTGTGTGACTCTGGGAAAGTCACTTAACCTCTGACTGCCTCAATTTCCTCATGTGTAAAATGTGGCTTAAAGATATCTCCTACCTCCCAGGTTATTGTGAGGATCAATTGATATAAAATTTTAAATATGTAATATATGTAAAGCATTTAGCACAGTGCCAAATATATAGTCCTTTCTCTTCCCTTTCCTGATCTGTTTCAATTGAGAAAATTCTTCTCTATGGGCACCATGCACTGATGAAATAACAAGCCAAATACAAAAAATTTGCTTTGATAGTTGTTAAGAATGTGAGGAAAAAAATATAGTCCCTGCCCTCAAGGAGCTTATGTTCTACTAAGGTGGATAGAGTATGCAAGTTTCATATTTCTCTAGTATGTACTTATACATACATACATGTGTACACACATATGTACACACACATACATGTGCCACTACAATTCTGTACAGTGTGCTGGGCCCTGGTTTTCTTCTAGGTTTTTTTGCATAAAGAGGAAAAGATTCCCAGTTGAGAAGACAACATGGAAGGTGGTTGAGGACTCCATTTTTCTCTACATATATTCTAATAGCTATCTAAAAGAGCACCAGAAAAGTAAGTAATTAAGAAGGCAGAAGGTACATTCATCTGTCCAGAGCAGAAACATACAAGAAGATGGTTAGAATCTGCCTGTGGGATCTAGAAGAAGGTGCATAAGGGGAGAGGTTAAAGCCAATATAAGCTCCCTTGGAAAATAGTCTAAAGTCTGAGCACATTGAGTGGGGATGTGCTAGAAACTTTGAATCCAGCCTGATCTCACAGGCTCTGAAATGTGCGGACACTCAGGGGAAGTGTACTCGTGATGGCAGAAACCACTGCAAGCTCCAGGAATGAGGTCTGTAGGAATTTAGCCTTGAGCCTTTGGGAACACATCCAGTCCCTATAAGGTCCAGGGATACAGGATGAAGAATTCCTTGCCCTAGATCATTCCAAGGCTTTGCAGGAGACAAGGACATGGTGAAAAGTCTTATCCAGTCCCTGAAAAATAGAATATAGTAAACAGAACTCAATGATTACATGAGATTAAAGTATCGAAACAAAATCAGAACATCAAAGAAAATGTAAGGTATCTATTATAAAAAAAAACAATTGGCTTGGAAAACAAGTAGAGGGGAAACATTTTAAAAATTGTTAGACTAACAAAATCGTGAGCAAACAAAAATTCTAGATTCTCTATTTCAAGGAATCAGAAAATGCCCCAAATCAGAGAATAAAATATAACTAGGAAGACTCTACTTGTGACTTACTAAAAGAAATCTCAAATTGGAAACACTCAAGAGTGTCCTAACCTGATGTAGAACTTCTACATCAGAGGAAAATGTACCACATATTTTGGAAAGAAAATTTAAGCATTCTGGACCTCTCTTCAGGATCACACAGCCACAATAAAGTCAAAGCAACAAGCAATTGTTAAGTAGTTACTGTTTTGGATCACAAAGATATAACGAAAGGCATAAAACAGTTTCTGTTTTCAAAGACAAGAAACATGGAAACAACTCTATGAAAACAAGATACCTGCAGGATATATTGGAGATGTAGCAAACAGCAAGCTATTGCAATATTCAGGTGCCAAGTGATAAGGACCTGCATTAGAGTGGTGGTATTTTGGGGCGGAGGAAAAAGAGCACAAGCATTAATTAAGTGCCTACTATGTGCCAGGCACTGTACCAAGAACTTTATAAATATTACCTCATCTGATATGTAGCAGGAAGGAGGGGATGCCTGAGAGAATTAGAAGTAGAATTGACAGGACTTGATGACGGATTGAGTATTGTGATGAGTGAGAGTGAGTGGAGTTAAGGATGACAGCTAGGGTGGGGACCTTGGTAACTGGAAGGATGGTGGTGACCTTGATAGCAATTAGGGAATTAGGAAGAGGAGATGGTTTTGGGGGAAATGCAATGAGTTTAGTTTGGAATATGATGAGTTTAAAGGAGTGGGAACCTTGGGTTTTACTATTCTAAAAGGAAAAAGAAAAAGACTTGCAACCAAGAAGAAAACATCAATATCCCAATATAGAAATATAGATGGAAAATGGATGTTTAATAGAACAGAGGACTTTCAAGTTCCTGATAAAAACACCAGAGCTGGAAAGGATCTTTGAAATGCAAGCACAGAAAACAAGTGCAATGGGAAGGGGTTAAATGATAATGAAATGCTTACATTCTGTTGAGAGAAGAGTCATGTATCTTCAAAATCCCATAGGTTCTAAGAATACACAAAGAATTAAAGACATAGATGGAGCCTGGGTGTGTTCTGTTTTCTTGGTTTTAAGAAAGGAAAGAAAATGGTGGAATGTGATCCAAGCACTTAAAGGGAAACTCAATTTACAGGGATAAGTAAATTGCAAATCTATAATAACTGGGGACCTCAATGGGTCCCTTTCAAGCCTATAAAAGTAAAAAAAGAGAGATCAATAAAAATGAATGTAAAGATCTGAATAGAATTTTTTTTAAAAGTTAGCTAAGGTACATTTCTGGAGATTATTTAATGAGAATCAAAAAGTATACATGTTTCTGAGAAAATTCTAAACACTTCCATCAACGAACGGGAGAAACAATAGAATAATGAATTGAACACTAAACTAAAAAATGATATATAGATGAGGGATAAATTTTAAAACTCCCAAATAAATACAAAATGAAAATTCTGAGAAGATATAAAACTAATTTGACAAAACTAAGAGCTGTTTTTGGAAAAAGCAATAAAATATACAAATCGTTAGCTATTTGATTTTTAAAAGAGATAAAAATAAAATTGTCAAAAATAAAAATTGAAAAAGGATTCACAAATAATGATGAAGTAAAAGAAGTTATTAGAAGCCTGTTCCAATTATATATCAACAGAACTGAAAATCAAAATGAAATTGATGAATATATTTTAAAATATAAAACACTCAGATGAACAAAACAAGAAATAGAGAATTAATATAAGTAATTCTCAATTAGGAAGGGGAAGTGAAGGAAATGGCGCAAACAAATTTATGAGTGAATTCAATCACATCCAAAGGACAATTGATTCTAATATTACATAGTTAAAAGTAATAACTAACATTTATATAGTGCTTTAAAGTTTGCAAAGCACTTTATAAATATTAACTCATTTTATCCTCATAACAACCCTGGGAGAAAGACTACTATTTTCATGCCAATTTTACTGTTGAAACTGAGGCAAATAGCAGTTAAGTGACTTGTCCAAGGTCACACAGCTGTTAGCTATCTGAAACTTGTTTTGAATTTAGTTCTTTTGGACTTCCTAGTCCTGTGTTCTGTGTTCTGTATAGCGTAACAAAAACAGAGAAAGAAGGGATCCCCTCAAATTCCTTCTGTGAAACAAACATGGTTTTTATACTTAAACCAGAGAAAGATAAATCAGAGAAAGAAAATGATAGATCAATATATTTAATGCATATTGATGTAGAAATGTTGAACAAAATATTAGCAGAGAATACAATATGACATATTAAATGACTAAATTTTGACTAGATTTGTTTTTTACCAAAGAATATAGAGTTGGTTTGTTTAGGAAAATTATGGACATAATTGACCCTATTCATTTAAAAACACTTCGTTTTGTAGAGGCAGAAAAAGCTTTTGACAAAATATAATAGTTATTTATGTTGAAAACTTAAAAAGCATGGGGATACAAGTATCTCTCCTTAATATGGTAAATAACAGGGATAGGGAGAGGGTCTAGACCAGTGGTTTCATTGGTATAGGGAACTATTGGATAAGGCAATTCCCTTTATTCATGTTGATTGACACTTTCTTTGCAAGTTAATAGTCTTATTGAGTACACTAGAGCCAGAAAAGGTTACCACAAGAGAGGCACCCACAGTCACAGAGTGGATATGTCAGAGGTGGAATTGGAATCCAGGTCTTCGTGTCCCTGAGGCTGGTTATTTATTTCACACTGTCTCTTATGGTAAATATTATCTATCTGTCTAAAGCCAAGAGCTACCAGTATCTGTAATAAAGAACTACCCTAATCATCTTTCCAGTAAGACCTATATAAAATAAGAATGTCCATTGTCGCAATGCTATTTTTTACTTTTAGAAATTCTAGTTATAGAGCTATGCATGATAAAGAACATGTGGTAGTAAACAAAGAGAAAACAGAAGCCCTCACTTTTGCAGGTGATATAACTGTTGACTTGGGGAATTGTAGAGATTCAACTAAAATGAATGAAACCATAAATTCAGTAAAATGACAAGATGTAAACCCCTCTCCCATCAGTCTTTATATATGGAGAGATTCAGAAAATGGGATGTTGGTACTAAGAATTACGCAGTTTTTGATAATTTATGAACAAAACTGCTCTTGATATTCTAAACATAGATAACCAAGATCATATATAACTAGAAGAATTAAATTCTATTAATATTGTCACTATAAATGAGATCAGGGCACAAAAAGATGTCACAGTTAAATGAGGCAATGGTTTGCAAGTTCTCCTTGGAGAGTCAAATCAATGAGTTAGTAGAATTGACTTTTATTGTGCCTTCAGAGGCCGAAAGTCATAATTCCAGGGGGCAGTTGTTTGTCTTATATTTGAATGTCCATGATAAACATTATCAAAAATATCACCATGAAAATAATGATGATGTAAGTATCAGTATTTGTTGCAAAGAATGTAGGATTGGGGAACTTCTCTGAAGAACATAATAAAACATTTCAAATTAACATTCATAATGGATGACTTCAATAAAAAAATGGCATAGGGAGGATGAATAAAAAATAAGTTGTAAGATATGTTTCAGGAGGATGAAATAAGATAATGAACATATTAAACTATAGATCATAGAGAAACTATCCATAATAAATTCTTTCTTTGAGAAAATAGTTGGGAGAGTCTGGACATGGAGAACATCTAACATGATAACAAAGAATGAAATGACTATTTTAATAGACAGGAAGTGGCTCATTCCCAAGTGTGTTAACTGTTAACTGACACATCATTGATATTATTTTAAAGCTAAAAATTAACTTGAAAGTAGAAGAAAGGATAAAAATGGAAAATATATGGAATGCAATTAAAACCACTTTCATCTGATCTATATAAATGAGCTGTCAACCCTGAAAAATGAGAAATCAATGAAGGAACACTCATGGACACAGATTAAGAAGTTTAACAGTTATAAAATAATTGTTATGGTAGAGAAACCAAAAGATCTTTGAAACCACTTTCACTAGCAAACATTTGATCTCCTTGTCAAGACTTATTCATTCTCCGTTAGTCAATGTTCTGTTTGATTGGTTTTTTTTCCTGGTTGGGGATTGTAGAAGGTTAGAAATCAGAATATTGAAATCAGCATCTTTTTCCTAAAAGCTACATAAAAAAATTAGGTAATTTGTTTAAAAATTTATATAATGAAGTTGGACAAAAAAATGGATGTTTTTACATTTTTCCATTTCCAGAGGTAGCAAAATAATTTTTTTTGTTATTTTATAACCAACCATGGAATTCCAGTTTGGGTAAATTTAGCATATTTTCCCACTACATTTTATGCACATTTTATTTTCCTATGAAGGAAAAGATGTTTTGTCCACTAATTTCATAAAATTGGAGACTTATAGACTATTAGTATTATAAAGGATGTGAACTTAATACTTTTTGCTGTATTCCTGGCAAGGGGTCATCCAACCTTTTACTTGAATACTTCTAATGATGGGGAACTTAATAGCTTATGAGGCAAATGATCTCATTTTTAAATAGCTCTTAACTGGCAAGAACTTCCTTACATGAACTCTAATTGTTTTCTCGTACCTTCACTCAACATTCCAAATTCTTTTTTCTATATCACATGGAAGTGCTCTTCCATGTGATAGCTCTTAAGATACGTGAAGACAATTATGTTCTCCTTTCCTCAATAGAATATAACTTCCTTTAGGGAAGAAAGTCTTTTAATTTTATCATTATATCCATAGCATTAACAATAAATCCCTGATGAAGTGAATTGATTGTGTTTTAACAACCAAGTATATGGATGAACATATTATTCATATGTGTGTATGTATAATATATATGTTAAATCATTAAGTGAAAGTAATTAGTAGAACCAGCAAAGATAAACACAGAACAGTAAAATGATGTCTAAACTTGGCTCTAAAGAAGAGATACGAGAATGTGTTCAGTAACAGCATTTGTATGTCACTTTAAAGTTTATAAAGTTTATAACATAACATAATATAAAGTTTACAACATAAACATAATATGACATAAAGTTTATAAGGTTTATAAAGCACTTTATTCATTGCTATTCATTTGATATTCTGAGTATCAAACTCTCTGTAACCTCATTTTATGGATGAGGAAACTGAGCCTGAGAAAGTTTTTAAGGGTCTTTGCAGGATCATACAGCTAGTAAATGTGTTAGGCAGGATTTGTACTGGGGCTTCCTGACTCCAAGTTCAACAATCCACTATGCCCCCTTACTTCCCAGAGGTTGGGACCTCTCTATGTGGAACACTCATAGGAGTGTGCTAGAGCCAGGCAAGAGTCTGTGGTTAAATTTTCATTGTGAGTATTTATGCCTTGGAAATTGGTAAACATTACAAGTCAGGTCTTGATTTGTTGTTTGTTTGTCTAGACTTGAGAAAGAAATGGAGAAATTGTTAATAATGGAGATTAAACTTAAAAGTGCCCTCTGCTTACATTTTTTTTCTGGAGAGCTGATTGTTAAACATTTACCAGCGTACCACTAATTGCTTGAAATGTCAGATGGGATTGATGTGTTAATTAGTATTATTAAACTGTTTTCTTCTTTTTTTCTCCTTCATTATGAGGGAGAGGAAGGTCAGAGTAAGATATTTAGAAATGTGAGTGATGAGAAAAAAAAAATATTTTTAGGTGATTTAGAAGATTTATAGGACATCATGATTACTGACAAGAAAATGATATTAGCAATTAGATTTAATGTTTAATGGATAACCTACATACAAATTAAAATGTTAAATTCAGAGGACAATATTTACATATGAATTTCTCCATGATGCATGGGTATAAAGTCATAAAACTGACTTCATCAGTCAAATATGAAAACCCATATAATTTCTACCATACTTGCCTTAATGAACCCTCATATCATATGCATATCTGTTTGTGTTTAGGTATGAAATGGACACATTCAGAAAGAGATTGATTCTCACATGGCAGCAGCACTGTTTGTAAATCAGATAAACTAATGATTTCTTTTTTATAATTTGAGTGAAACTTCCTAGTAGGTTGATTGAAAAAAATATTTACTAGAAAGTGAATCCATAAAGTCAATACTTAATAAAAATTTGCTAGACAATCAATTATTTTATGTACCAGAGGGACAGAATAGAATTAGGCTCAGGCATAATATGATTATGATTTTAATAGTGTATGATTTTTCCAGATGTGCTTATTGAAAAATGTATTCTCCAATGGGAGTGTTAGGAACAACTCACATGTGTGTGAATTTTTTAGAGATGAGGTATTTTGGGGGGAACTAATGGATATGTTTTCCTGTTTTCTTTTTTCTGTTTAAATTTTTGCATATTTTAGCATCTTTAATTTGCAATTGCTTTTATACATTGATTTATATACATTTATAATAGGTAAATTTTTTATTTGTATACAATGCATGCATGTGTGTGTACATGTGTATGCATGTGTATACGTGTGTGCTTGCATGTGAAAGCAATATTTTTTGGGAGAAGGGTGGTGGTCCTTGACCTATTATTTCACAGATTTGGGGAACTCCCAGTTGGCATAAACTCTCCATTGACAAAAATCAGTAACTGATCTGTAATAAACAGACTTAGAAACCTCCTTCTGAGCAATGAGACTAAATGACTAATCACATAGATAGTGATGCAAACCCAGGTGTTTCTGACTCCAAGGCTGGCCTTCTTACCACTAGATCAAATCATCTTTCTTTATGTGTATATGTTTTGTAGATATATGAATTTATAACTCATATATAGCACAGTCTGGCTACAGAAAGCTAAACTTGAAATGGAAAAGATTAAGGAATAGAGATACTTTTCTGTATATTGTAGTCTCAGTGATATACTCAAAATAATAACATTCTCTATCTCCTAAAATCACATTTATCTTAGTAATTCCTAGGATATTTGCTGAGTCACTTTGGGTCATTCACTTACCCGTTTCTTATCAGTGGTACCACTAAGATATTTCCTTTTTTGTCATGATTTTCTGCAATAACTTCTGTTAAAACTATCTGAAAAACTATCCAATGTCATCATCTGTATTATGCAATGAAGTCCAAGTGTACTGAGAAGAAGAAAACCAAACAGACATGGAAAATTAGAATATATGTGAAAGTTGCCTGTGGATTAAATAGGTGCTCTGTGTTACACAGCAGGAATTAAAATATTAGTTCATGTTATTTTTGAAAATTGCAGAGTCAGCTTGACGCAAAATGCCATCCACATCCAGAGAAAGAATTGTGGAATAAGTACACAGAATGAAGCAGACTGTTTTCTCTTGTGCTATGTCTTGTTTTGTGTTTTTCTCGTGGTTTTTTCCATTCGTTTTAATTCTTCTGTGCAACATGATTAATGTGAAAATGTGTTTAATAAAAATGTATGTGTAGAACCCATATGAGATTGCATGCTGTCTTGGGGAGGGAGGGGGAGAAAATTTTAAACTTATGGAAGTAATTATTGAAAACTGAAATTAATTAAATTTTTAGAATGTATGACCACTTACCAAATATTTACATAAGAAATTTACGTACTCTGTCAAATTCTGAAGTATGGGCAAATTCTCTTAATTCTCTAGTGACTCATTAGATAGAACTATTCCATTTTTGTCTTTGTATCTGTAGAATTTAGTCCAATGGTTAGGTATTTATTAAATGATTAGCGCACAGTAGGTACTTAATAAATGTTTATTAAGTTATATTAAAAAAAAGAAAATTTCAGTCAGGCAAACCAACTAATGCTCTCTATAAAATGTGTAGTCTTTGCATATGAACGTAAGGTACATTGGCTTAGTTGCTAGTCTACCATTATTAAGAATGTCCCTGCAATGAGTAATCACTATACATTTCTTTCTTTATCACTCATACAATGTGCAGTTGTGACGGCTTATGGAAAATTGTGTCAAAATTTGGTTGCCCAGAGAAGTTCATCAGCATTATATGTCAGTTTCATGATGACATCCTTGCCCAGGTTCGGGATAATGGGCAATGTGCTCATGCTTTTCCAGTCACCAGTGGAGTAAAATGAGTCTGTGTGATGGCTCCTATGTTTTTTTGCATGATGTTTTCGGTCATGTTGACAAATGTTTTCAAAAAGGATGAACACAGAATCAAGGTCAGCTACCATACTGATGGTAAATTCTTTAACTTGAAAATGCTACAAGCCAAGACCAAAGTGGAAGGAGAGTTGGTGTATGGTTTTCTGTTTGCAGATGATTGTGCACTCAATGCAGCCTCTGGAGCTGAGATTCAGCAAAGTGTGGGTCTATTCTCTGCTACTTGTGCTAATTTTGATCTAACAATTAACACCAAGAAAACATAGGTGCTCCATTAGTCATCACCACCATCCATACATGGAACCATTGGTTATAGCAAATAGAGAAGTTTTGAATGCTGTGGATAAGTTCACTTACCTTGGTAGTGTACTTTCTAGGGAGATATACATTGATAATTGCCAGAGATTGCTCAGTGTATGGGAGGCTCCAATGGAAAGTATGGGAGAGGAAAGGTGTTGGACTGACCACCTAACTGAAGGTCTATAGAGCTGTTGTGCTGACTTCATTGTAGTATGCCTGTGAAATCTGGACAGTATACCAGTTCCATACCAGGAAACTGAATTGCTTCCATTTGAATTGTCTTAGGAAGACTTTGAAGATCACCTGGTAGAATAAGACACCAGACACTGAGGTCCTTCTCGAATTAAACTGCCAAGCATTCAAACTCTGCTTCAAAGAGTGCAGTTCTGATGGGTTGGCCACATTGTTTGAGGGCAAAACGTATGCTTGCCAAAAAAACTATTTCATGGAGAACTCACACAGGGCATGTGTTCACATGGTGGACTGAGGAAGCCCTACAGGGGTACTCTCAAGGTCTCTCTTAACAACTTTGGAACTGATTGTGTGACATGGGAGACACTGGCACAGGACCTCCCAGCATGGTGTGCCCATATCAGAGAAGGTCCTGTGCTCTATGAGCAAAGCCGGACTGAAATAGCAAAGTAGAAAAAGAAACACAAGATGTACAAATTTAGAGAATCCATTCCAAAAGTTTACATGGACTTTTTGTGCCCCATCTGTGGTAGAACATTCTGAGCTCGTGTTGATCTGTTCAATCATAGCTGGACACACTGAAATTTTACTCAAGCGTAGTGATGTCATTTTGGTCCTCTTCAAGAACAAAGGACAACAAGCCCCCATGTGAATATCCATTGGATCCTAGATTTAAAGCTGGAAGAGATGTTAGGTGTTATCTACAAGTAAGTGGAGAACTTTATCAACAATTTTAGAATTCTCCTACTCTGACCTGTATTTAACAGGTCACACCATAAACAAGGGAGTATTTTGTATTTCCAACACTTATGTCATTGCCTTGGGCATAGTATCCAATTCTAAGAGCTCATTACAAATCATCAGAACTATGTTAGATTGGGGAAGATTTCATAGGTCTATCTTAACTATGAATGAAGATAATATGAATTTCATATAATGAATATAACTTCATATAAAGAAGTTAATCCTTAACATCATTGAGGTTTACAGCAATTCATTAAGTCTATCTATGGATCAAGAAGGAGTTCCATTTTTATAGCATATTGTCCTTATTTTTGGATCCTGAGTCTTTCAATCAATATGCTAGTTCCCCCTGATCCACTTTACCAAGAGACTACATGTCAGCAAGCATTTTATTGCAGTGATTTGTTTACCAGTAACTTAATTTATTAATTACTGTATTAATAAGGGGTTGACAACTCTATATTTCAATATGAGGCATTAAAAACATCTGTTCTTAGTTTTCTTACAGCCTAGGTTCCTTCATCTAGTGAATATAATCCTGTTAATTAGTGAATACATTTTAAATTATCCATTGTATCAAGTGATCAAAAGTTCTTTTTAAATAATAACATACCCTGTGACTAATTAGTATTCATTTTAAGCATAGGAGTAGGAAACACCTGTGATTTCAGTGGTGGAGAAACTACCAGGAAGGAAACTCTTCTGTTATACAGATTGGTACCTTCTCTAGAACTTAAGTGAATTGCATAGAATACTGAAAAGTCAAGAGATATACCCAGGGTCCCTCAGCCCAGTAAGTGTTAGTGTACCAGAAACTAGGGTTTTCTATCTTTGTGCCAGTTTTCTCTTTAATATACCACTCAGCCTCTGTTATTCTAGATATTAATATAATAAGATATGTCACATATTATACCTTCTTCAGATACCCAGAACTTCCGTTAGGAAATTTTTCCATGAGCTCTTTCTTATTCCAAACAATATATGTATATAAATTCATATTGATCTATCTTCCATTTATCTATCACATCAATCATCTATCTGTCTCTCTACCGATCTATCAGTCTATCATATGTATCATCTATCTATCTGTCTCTCTACATCTCTGTATCTTTCTGCATGTAGGTATACTGAGGGACTCTGTCTTGGATCTTTTTTTCATCGGATTTAATAATTTATATTATTTCATACGATGTTATTCCCAGATCTCTAGTCAGCTCTACTCATTCTTTTACCCTCACTGGCCCTGCCTCACCAGTTGCTTATTAGATATTTTTCAATGTATGTCCCACAAGTATCCCAACTTAAATATGTCTCCAAATAGAAATCATATTCTCCCCCATCTATCCTTTTTTCTAGAATTCTCTGTTCCTTATAGTCACTCAAATTCATAACCTTGGAGTCGCCTTCAAATCCTTACTTTCCCTCACCATATAAATTCAATCAGTTGCTAACTCCTACTGCTTCTGCCTACATATCATCACATCATGCCACCTCCCTGGTTCAGGTCCTCTTTATGTCTTGCTTGGACAATCACAAAAATCTCCTAATTGATCTCCCTGCCTCAAGCCTTTCCCTTTTCCAATCCATCCTCTACTTAGCTCCCAAAGTGATTTTCAGTTAAATATGAGTATTTGACTTAGCCACTCAGCAAACTTAAAGGCTGCTCATTACCTCAAGTGTCATGGACAAACTCCTCCTTTTGGCATTTAAAGTCTTCCTCAGCCTGACTCCAACTACCTTTCTATTTCTAGTCTTATTATAAATTACTCCTTTTCATGTCTTTTGTGGTACAACCACACTGGCTTCTTCCTTTTTCTCATATAAGACACTATCTCTTGTCTTCTGTGTCTGTGTCCTCCATGCTTGGAATACTCTCCTTCCTCATTTCTACTTCTTAGAATCCTCAATTTCCTTCAAAATTCAGCTGAGATAATTTTCTACCTAAGACCTTTCCCATCACTCCTAGCTACCACTTCCTTCCCCACCAAATTTACCAATATATTCTAATGTCATTTTCCCTGATAGACAACACAAAGTCTTTGAAGACAGGCACCACACCGTCTCCTTTTTGTCTTTGTATGCCAAGTACATGGCACAATACTTGACACATAGTAGGGTTAAAAATATCTTGTTGGTATGGCTAACAGTTATGAGGTCCCAAACTGTGATATAAAGATACACACCACTATGTATGCTGGCATTCTTCAATAAAGTTTCAAAACTTAGTATTTTTGTCAAACCATGTATTCTTTTCTGATTACCTAGGTGAGAGATGCACTAAGGCATTTTTTATCCTTAACTAGATTTGGAAATTGAGCTCTCTGTTTTTGTCACCTGGAAGTTCCCACTCCAAATCATGCGTTGTTACATACATACTCCAGTATGAGATCATACTGGAAAGGATGCCTGGGGATGGCCCTTTTAGTGAGGCATAGAAAAAAACAACATCAGGCTGGGAGGGAAACAGCAGCAGTTACTACTGATAATCACGATTAAGTCAGAAGGGTCCAGAAGACAGCCCTTAGTCAGGGGCCTAGCGTCCTCCAATGTATGAACTTCAGAGTGCAGTAGGTTTAAGGTTTTGAGAAAGGAAGGGAAGGGAAAGAAAAGGAAATTAGCCAGTGAAACCCAAGTTAACTGAGCATCTTCTGGCCATCCAAATTTACCTTCCTTTGGAGAGGAGAAGGAAGGGGAGGGGGAGACAGATAGGAGAGGAGGAAGTGAGTTACCCAGCTAGCTGGGTCCCCATTCAGGCAGCTGGGTCTACTCATAGATGTATTCGTCCTCGTTGCCAAAGAAGACCATGCCATCAGGGAAATGATGATACGGGTTACACTTGACTTTATTTTAAGTTAGGGAGGGCTGTGCAAAGTCATCAGCCTCATTTTTCCTCCAGAGCCATCTGAATCCAGTGACCAGATATTCATTAGGATGACTGGAGATGATCTAGGATGTAATAGGAGACCTAGGTCTCTTTAGGTCAAGGTGTATTCAGGAACTCACTTAGGGTGAGGTAACTCCCATTCAGTGAATAGGACTATTTAAGAGATAGCCAGGGGATGTCCCCTTTAGTGAGGCATAGAAAAAAAAAAACAATATCAAACTGGGAGGGAAACAGCAACAGTTACTCTAGATAATCACTCTTAAGCCAGGAGGCTCCAGAAACCAGCCCTTAAGCAGGGTCCTAGGCTTCAGTGTATGAGCTTCAGAGTGCAGTAGGTTTAAGGTTTTGAGAAGGTTAAGGGAAGGGAAAGAAAGAGAGGGGAGGGTGGGGAGGGGAGGAAAAGAAAGGATTTTAGCAGGTAAAACTCAAGTTAACGGAGCATCTTTTGACCATCCAAATTTACCTTCCTTTGGGGAGGAGAAGGAAGGGGAGGGGAAGACAGACAGGAGAGGAGAAGCTGAGTTACCCAGCTAGCAGGCAACCATGTAGCCCAATTCTCTTAATTTACAGATGAGGAAACTAAGTCCCAGAGGGATATTTCTGAAACTATGATACTTGGAAAAAATTGGGAAGACTGTACCAGACTTTTCAGCAACTGGTGTCATCCTTATATGACACTATATGACCCTACTATGTGCCAAGTAACGTACCATATACTTGTCATACAAAGACAAAAAGGAGACAGTGTGATGCCTGTCTTCGAAGACTTTGTGTCGTCTATCAGGGAAAATGACATTAGAATATGTTGGTAAATTTGGTGGGGAAGGAAGTGGTAGCTAGGAGTGATGGGAAAGGTTTTAGGTAGAAAATTATCTCAGCTGAATTTTGAAGGAAATTAAGTATTCTGAGTAGAGATGAGGAAGGAGAGTATTCCAAGCATGGAGGACACAGACACAGAAGACAAGAGATAGTGTCTTATATGAGAAAAAGGAAGAAGCCAGTGTGGGTGGACCACAAAAGACATGAAGGGGAGTAATTTATAATAAGACTAGAAAGTTATTTGTAGTGCTTAGGTTCTCAAGGCTAGACAGTGGTAGAGCTGGAATTGAGCACTGATGGGGGAGTTACAATAATCAACTGATATCTTAATTATAAAACCCTCAAACACCTTCAGTTCCTTCCTAGGTGAATATATAAATATACAATAAACTCCTAAGTTAGTAAAGTAAATAGAAACTTTTTTAATGATTAATTTTTTTGTGAGGATTTAAATATTTTATTTTATTAAAATTCTTTTCTTTGGTTTTTAGAAAAGTTGCTGAGGGACAAAGTCTAGTCAAAATGCAATGGGATGCATAAGGGACAGTGTGTGAAAATGAATCTGAGGACAATAGTTGTCTCACTCCCCATAGTGCTCATACCCATGTTCTTGAGGCATGCAGATGTCCCATCCCCTTCTCCAATACCTCCAGGTCCACTCAAGTTCAGCCTGACTCCTAAACACCAATAAATGATTATGATCTAAGCTGCCCTATCTGGTTGCTATCCATCTCTCTTCGAGCATCTTTTGGGGAAAAAGCAGTGAGGAAAGGGAAAGAAGAAGATGGAAAGAAATAAAAAATAGTTAAACAGAAGAGGAGGCTGTGGGCAAGCCCTTCTCTGGAAGTATGCTGCCTCACGATTATTTGCTATTCCATGATTGTGCAGGGAGAGCATGGAATGGGGGAAATGGCACTGAGTTTGGAACCAAAAGACCTATATTGAGTCCCATAGCTTTCATTGACTAGTTGTATGACTTTGGGCAAATGACCTAACTTTTCTGAGCCTCAGTCTCCTCCCCTGTAAAGTGGAAAAACTGGAAAATGAAATTGGAAGAAAAACTAAAGGAATATGTTTTTTTTTTCTAAATGATATGTCCTAACATTTCTAATAATTAGGGAGCTATGCTTACTGGCAACTATCCCTCCAAATAGAAATTTTAAATAGGGTGCTATAGATAAGGAAGGTATAATATTTCATATTCATTTTTCTTGCCATGTAATACCAAGAATTCCTCCCTTTTTTTGCTTTTGGGTGTTTGGCATATTGTTGATTATTTAAGAAGAAAAAAACCTTGTAGATCTATATTCAAAGAAACTAAGTCTATTGAGGTATTCTCATCCAAGAGTAGCTGGGAGTTACAAATTCTACTTGAGGAGATTCACTTAGAAGGTACCTGGGATAATGACTACATCTATATTGATGGAATAGTCAGGGATGGCATAAGGAAAGTTTATCAATTTTTCTACTAAAAATTATTTCTGAAAGTATGATACTTGGAAGAAATTGGGAAGACTCTACCAGGCTTTTCAGCAACTGGTGTCATCCTTATATGACGCTAGGCCAAGGGCAAATGGCACCCTACCACCTGGATTTTCTTTCTTTCATGGGGCTTGGTTTATAATTTGTTCCTGATTCTAGGTAAGAAACAGTTTACTTTGTAGGATGAGGGGTGAAATTGATCTGAGTACTGATTCAAGACAATTTCCATGTCAAAATCGAAAAATGAAATGCAGACAATTGAAATGAAGACAAAATACACATTCCTAGAAGATGAATGCAATACATGTAGTTGGAGAGACTGGGTTCCTCTTTCATGAAGGAGGCAACCCCTGACATGGGAACTGAAGGATAGATAGAATTTTGAGAGGTAGAAATGGATGAGAAGATAGGACATTCCAGGTAGAGGGAAAAGTTTAAGCAAAATCTAAAGTCTAGAAAAGTGTGAAGTATATTCATCAAGCAATGAATCTTAAGTCTAGTTTGACTGGAATGAAGACTAAGCATAGGAAAGTAGTGGAAAAAGACTGGAAAGCAATTCAGTTAATTTTTAGTAAGGGCCTACTTTGTGCTAGGGAGTATGTTAGGCCATAAGGATACAAAGACAAACATCAAATAGTTCTTGTCTTCAGGGACCTTACATTCTGTTTGTTGGAGTAACTCCCAGCCCACTACCATTTTTACATAAAGCTTCTTATAAGTATAAATAGTTGATGTTGTTGTGTTTGTCCTTTGTTCTTGAAGAGGACAGGACATCTTGAAGATGATTACATGACTTGCAGTTGACTTTGATTTGAGTAAGGGAGGGCTGTGCAAGGTCACCTACCTCACTTTCTTCTCCTGAGCCATCTGGATCCAGTGGCCTGATATTCATCAGGATGACTGGAGATGGCCCAGGATGCTATGGGAGACCCTGGTCCTTTCAGGCTAAGGTCTTATCACATTTCTCACTTTGAGTGAGATATACCCATTCAACGAATAGGGCTTCTTTAAATAGTTACTCAAGGGATGGCCCCTTTAATAAAAAAAAATCAAACTGGGAAGGCAAGACCCTCAGAGTTGTTGGGTAAAAGAGAGGCAATTACTATTTATAAATTACATTCACTCTGTGCTAAGTGAGTGGAGACTTGTCCAGTCTATAAGCTCCAGAATGAATTGGGTTTGAGACTTGATCTTTAAGCAAGAAATGTAGCCAGTAAACCCAAAGGAAAAAAGGCAGCTTTTAGCTATGGAGTGTACTTTCCCCTGGGTAGAACACCAGAGGAAAAGAGAGGAGAGGAGAGGAAAGGATCAATAGTATGTCGCACTTGAAAGCATGCCTGGTCCTCCCTACCTTGAAGGGTAAGTCCCTCAGACAAGTCTACCTCAAGTTCAATGTCAATCATGGCTCCAAATCTATCCAAAACACTAATTTTGTTTGCCTTTATTAATTGTTCAGAGGACATAATTAAATCATAGTAAAAGCATTTATTGGATAGCAGAGTAATGGAAGTAGCAACATAAGAAGTAGTAACTATAAACTTGAGTCCCATTTTCCCACAAATACACATGGAATCAGTGGAAAGAGAGAACATACTAAGGACACAGGCACACAGAAAACACATCTGCTTGGTTATATACATTCAAGTCATGCTGATGAAGCTGCAGGACTACCACTATCTTTTGTTAAAATCATAGCCTGGCTTCTACTGGACTTCCTCCTTACTGGTTTTACTTGGCATGCAATCGGTCAGATCCTTGGTTACCTGTTCCCCACCGTTTCTCAGGATTGATTCACAGGGTCCAGGATTGTTATTCTTCATTATGAGATGGGACTCCACTAGGTGCAGAATGTCTGTTTGTTTCCAGCTTCTAGATTCAGCTGGAGACCTTAGCACTCAGGCCATCCTTTATTCATAGGACATTGAAGAGGCTTTGGCATTGCTTTTTTAAACTTGAAAGCTCAACAGTTTTCTGAATTTCAGATCTTTTAGAAAATCAAGTACTCTAATAAGTGTAGCCATTAGACTAGGGGAAAATCCCTCTGACATTTCCTCTCATAGTGAGTCTCTCTTGAGCCTTCTTGGCCTACACTGGGCATTTCATCTCCATAGGAGAATTGCTTATTCTTGGCAAGACTAAATAGATAGAGAGAGAGAATCAAAAGAAATAAAAATAGTTATTTTGATTACATGAAATTAAAAAATTGTTTTGCACAAACAAAATCTGTATAACCAAAATTAGAAGTAAAGGGGAAAACAGGGTTTGGAGAATTTTATAGTCAGTTTTTCTGATAAAGGCCTCATTTTTCAAATATATAAGGAAATGAAGGCCATTTCCCAATGGATAAATAGATCTATCAGGTACATTTTCCCATTTTGTGAAATAGTGAGTTATTACCGATATTTGCATTTATCAAACACTAGATTATTATGGTCATTTGTCATTGCCTTTTATGTAGCTAATGTACTCCCTTGATATACCACTCTCTTTTTAGACAGTACCAGATCGTTTTCATAATTACCAATCTCTACTATAGCTTGAAATCTGTTATTGGAGGCTACTTTCTTTCACATTTTTTCCCATTGATTTCCTTGAAATTCTTGATCAGTTTTGCTTCCAGATATATTATGTTATTTTTTTCTAGCTTTATAAAATAATTCATTGGTAGTTAGATTGGTATGGCACTGAATAAATAAATTAACTTAGGTAGAATTGTCATTTTTATTATATTGGCTTGGCCTACTGATGAGAAATGAATATTTTTCCAGTTGTTTAGATTTATTTTTATTTGTGTGAAAAATCTTCTATGATTGTATTCATACAGTCTCTGGATTTGTCCTGGGAAGCAGAATCCACAGTATTTTACAGTGTCCACAGTTATTATAAATTGGACTTCTCTTGCTATCCTTTTGTTGGTTGTATATAGACACAGATGATTTATGGAGATTTCTTTTATATCCTATAATTTTGGTAAAGTTGTTAATTGTTTCACCTATTTTTTTTAGATAATTCTTTAGGGTTCTAGTGTACCATTATATCATTTGCAAGTTATGATAGCTTTGATTCCTCATTGCCTATTTTTATCCCTTCAATTTATTTTTCTTGTCATTAATATACTTAGCAGTTCTACTACAATATTGAATGAATGGTGATACTGGACCTTCTTGCTTCACCCTGATATTATTCTGTTTTATCGCTCTTATAGATAATGCTTGCTCTCAGTTTTAAAAATATAACTTGTCATTTTAAGAGAGGCTCCATTTATTACTGTGCTTTCTAGTGTTTTACATTGGAATGGATGTTGTATTTTGTCAAAAATGTTTTCTGCATCTAATGATATAATCATATAATTTTTGTTGTTTTGGTTATTGACATGGCCAGTTATAGTTTTCCTAATATTGAATCAGTCTTGCATTCCTATTACAAATCCCACCTAGTTATAGTGTATGATTTTTGTGACATATTGCTGTAATCTCCTTGCTGGTATTTTATTTAAATTTTTACATCAATATTTATTAGGGAAGTTGGCCTATGGTTTTCTTTGTCTGTTTTTGCTCTCCTTTTTTAAGGTATCAAAACCACATTTGAGTCACAAAAAGAATTTGGTAATGCTCCTTTTATTTTTAAAAAGTTTGTATAGTATTAAGATTAATTATTCCTTAAGTGTTTGGTAGAATAAACTGTATATCAATTGGGTTCTGGAGATTATTTCCTAGGTATTTAATTTATGACTTGTTTAATTTTTTCTAAGATGCAGATACTTAAGTATTCTATTTCCTCTTGTGTTAATCTGGGCAATTTATACATTTTTTTGTAAATATATATCCATTTCACTTAAGTGGTCAATTTTACTGGTATGTAATTGGGCAAAGTAACTCCTAATAATTGCTTTAATTTCATACTAATTGATGGTGAATTCACACTTTTCATTTTGTTATTGATAATTTGATCTGTTTTTTAAATCAAATTAACCAATAGTTTATCTATTTTATTTACCCCTTACCCATAAAACTAGCTTTTGGTTTTCTTTATTAGTTCATTTTTTAACTTTCAATTTCATTGTACTCCTTTCATTTTTAGGATTTCCATTTTGGTATTTAATTAGAGATTTTTAATTTGTTCTTGTTCTAGTTTTTTAAGTTGCATGCCCAATCCATTGATCTATTTTTTTCTCTTTAATTGTTATGGCGTTTAGAGATACACATTTTCCTCTAAGTACTTACTATTCTGGCTGTATTCCACAAATTTTGGTATAGTGTCTCTCATTGTTCATGAAATTATTGATTGCTACTATGATTTGTTTTTTGACCTACTTTTTTAAGTTATTTAATTTCAAATTCATTTTTAATCTATGCTTCCTTAACCATTTATTGAATGTAATTTTTATTGTATTATGATCTGGAAAGAGTGCATTTAATATTTTTGCTTTTCTGCATTTGTTTGTGATTGTTTTTATGTTTTAATACATGGTCAATTTTTTTTATGATACCATGTGCAATAGAGGAAAAAGGTATATTCCTTTCTGTTCCCCTTCTATTTCCTTCAGAGTGCTATCATATCTAATTTTTCTAAAATTCTATTCATCTCTGTAATTTCTTTCTTATTTATCTTAAGGTTAGATTTATGTCTGAAAGAGGAAAGTTGAGTTTTCCCAGTTGTATAGTTTTACTATTTCCTCCTATAATTCATTTAACTTTTCCTTTAAGAATCTGGATGCTACATTCTTTGATGCATTCATGTTTAGTACTGATATTGCATCATTGTCTATGGTACTTTTTAGCAAGATGTAGTTTCCTTCCTTATCTCTTTTAATTAGTCTGTTTTTGCTTTGTCTGAAATCATGATTGCTACCCCTGTCTTTTTTAATTTCATATGAAACATCATAGATTCTGTTCTAGCTACTTATTTTAAACTCTGTGTATGTCTGTCTGTTTCAAGTGGCTTTTGTGTGAACATCATATTATTGGATTCTAGTTTCTAATCCCTTTTGCAATTCACTCTCATTTTATGGGTGAACTAATCCCATTCACATTCACAGTTATGATTACTAACTGCACATTTCCCTCCATCTGATTTTCTTCTATTTAGCCTTCTCTCTCTCTCTCTCTCTCTTTTTATCCTGTTCTTCTTCACTGCCTCCCTTAACCTTCCCTCTTTTTCTTCTCACCCCCTTCTATTTTCTTTTTCCCCTTCCTACTTCCCTGTTGTGTAAGACAGATTTCTGTACCCAATCAAGTATGTGTGTGTATTTATGTTTTGAACTAATTCCAGTGAAAGGGTGGTTAAAGTATTGCCTTCTACCCCCCCCCGCCCCTTTTCCTCTCCACTATAAAAGCTCTTTTTCTGTATACCTCTTTTATGTGAGATAATTTTCCCTATTCTTCCTCTCTCTTTTCCCTTCTTTCTGTGCCTCCTTTTTCTTACCTAACCATTTTTTCAGGTCATCCCAATACAACCTACTTACTCTTGTGCCCTCTGAACTTCTAACTGCTCTAATAATGATAAAGTTCTTAGGAGCTGCAGTTATCATCTTCCTATATAGAGAGGTAAAGAGTTTAACCTTATTGAGTCCCTTATGATTCTCTTTCATGTTTACCCTTTTATGTTCCTCTTGAGTCTTGCATTTGAAAGTCAAATTTTCTATTCAGCTCTGGCCTTTTCATCAGGAAGGCTTGAAAAGCCTCTATTTCATTCAATATCCGTTTTTCCTTCTGATGGATTATATTCATTTTTACTGTGCAAATTTTCCTTGGTTTTAATTCTAGCTCTTTTTCCTTTTGAATTATCACATTCTCACCCTCCTGCTCCTTTAACATGGAAGCTGCTAAATGTTATTTGATCCTGACTGTAACTCCATGATATTTGAATGGTTTATTTGTGAGAATCACCCTGGCATAGTGCATGGTGAACTGGCTTCCAAATGAGGAAGACCTGAATTCAAGCCTTGCCTCTGACACATACTGACCATTTGAACTTGGGCAGACTAATCAAGTTGTTGGTGCTCAAGGCAACACTCTAAAAGTATGGCAGATTGTAGAGTGGTTGTTGACCTTCATTGGCAGAGGAAATTTCCTCATTGGAAAATACCTACAGTAAGGACATATCTGGTCTGGTGCAATGATATAATTCTAATATTAATAATTCATATTATTGATAATTGGCAATAACAATGATAACAGCAATTAACTTTACATAGCTTTTTAAGGTTGCAAAGTACATCACATGTTATCTCAGCTGATGAAAAACAAACTTTTTGATTCCATTTTTTATATAGTGTGGCAAAAAATTTAATGGAACTACCATGACCTATAGGGCATCTGAGAGTAATCATGACCTGTCTTTTCTAGAGAATTATCTCTAACCCATAACTATGCTTCTAGTTTTCTTTGGAGTCAAAAGGCAGAAAATTTCCTCAAATTTTAAAGAAGTGATGATTTGGGTTGAGTTTTTTTAATGGAAATACCCTGACTGTCAGCTAGATTGGTGAGTTGAATCAGAAATGGAATATGCAAATCCTATTTACATGCACAGTTATGTGTGAATCACACCTGCTCAACTGAAGCTGGAGCTGTCCAGGTTGATTAATAAGTATGCCAAATGGCATGCCCATTGCCAAGGTGATTGGAATTTTGCACATTCTGTGCTCATCTTCCAAAGGAAATCACCGGAAAACTAGAACTGCAATTAAACATTGCCTCACACGCACATTTTACTTCAAATCTATTCTTTTTCCCATGCGTGCAACATTATATTTTTATCCAGATTCCTTTGTCTTTGGGTGACAATAAACACTTTATTGTCTAATGGTAATGAATTAAAGAACAACCCTAACACAATGGAAGGACCTGGAATTACAGGATCTTGGTTCAAATATTGGCTCTGCCCCTTACTTTCAGGTGACCTTGAGACAACTCACTTAATGTCCCAGGGCTTGTTTCCTCATCTATGAAATCATGGAATTGGACTAAATGATTTTTAAGGTCTCTTTTAGTGCTAGATCGATGATGATACTATGAAATATCTGATGAATAGGATGCTTTCTAGACGCAGAACATGGTACAGGGATGATAGTTGTTTTACCTGATCACTTGTTAGGTGTGTTTTATTGAGGATTCTCATATCAGTATGATCAGGAGGTCTCTGAGGTTCTGTGACTGTGTAATTATGGAGCAGCTGTTGTTTTAAATCAAACTCTGTCAAAAGAAAAATTAAAACACAGAATATAACTGACAAATACAAAGACAACCATTAATATAGGAGATGGAGTTTGAAATTGGGAAGGAGCCTTCATTAATAGCCTGATTTAACGTGGATAGTTTTCCAAAAGGAGAAATCCCTTGCAAAAAAAAAAAATGACTTTCAGAATGAGTAAGATAATTGGTTAGGATGCCTATTTAATACCTCAGGATCTAGTGTAGATGGCTGCTCAGGTTCCTTCTAGGTCTCACATTTGGTGATTCTGGATAGCAGTAGGGATTTCTCAAGGCCCTCTTTCCTACATTTCTATCTATTGAATTCCTAGACTTGCTTTCTATTCCATTTTTGGAAAGTCTGACTTGGTGGGAAGGTTTTTTTTCTTATATTAAGCTGCAATCAAATATACATTGTTAATTTGCATCCATTTTTCCAACTCTCACTCTCTCTGGAACGAAGTAGAACAAGTGACATATCATAGGGCCAGAGAATCACAGAATGTAAGAAGTCTAGGAAGTTACGTTGATCCAAGTATGGGTCATCTCCAGTCATCCTAAGGAACATCAGGTCACTGGATTCAGATGGCTCTGGAGAAGAAGTGAGACTGGTGACCTGCACAGCCCTCCCTCACTCAAAACAAAGTCAAGTGCAAGTCATATCATCATCTCTCTGATGGCATGGTCTTCTTTGGCAATGAAGGACAACACAACAACAATAAATCTATTGACTCCATATAGTTACACTTTCTAAATGTTGCCTTTAAAAAAAGAAAGAGGAGAGCTGTGAAATTATCTGCATTGGCATTATCATTGTAACTTTATAGGTGAGCAAACCAAACCTTAGGACATTTAAGTGATTTGTCCACGGTCACAGAGCTAGGTAGGAATAAATGCAAAGCTACACTCTGGCTTTAGAGTAAAGCTCTAGTAAACGGTTCCTTTCATGACACCTAGGCTGCCCCTAAGGTACTTATTGTTACAGCTCCTGCTGCTGTTGCTCCTTGTCTGGGTCTTTATAACATAGCTCCTCCCCCAAGCTTCCAGGAGCCAATGAGATTGCTTCCTGGGGAAAGGGAGCTCAAGACTGCTACCTTGCAGGATTTGAGATGAAAGTATGAGAACTGATAGAGAAAAGAGTTTGAGGAGAAAAAAAGGATGAACATGAGACTGATGACAGTGGCCTGAAGACCATGGAGGATAGTGAAGACTATTCAGTGGGGGTAGAAAACAAACAGGTTCCCCCTATGGATGTCCTGTGGTAACCATTATCTGCATCGATGGCTGGAAGATGGGCTGTGGTAATCCCACTGTCAGAAAGTCTGATCAACTGCTGAACTCCCCCCTTGACTGGAAGCACAGTAGCTGAGAGATGTCTTTTTTTTCATTCCCTTTCTTTTCCCTACATCTATTTAAACAGATCTGAGAAAGCCTTATTTTGCTATTCAGAGTTACTGTTAGTATTTTTGAAACCTGATTCTATTTTTTAAAACTTAGTTTGTTCCTATTGTTCATGTGCAAGTAATTACTTAAGATCAGCCTGTACATGGAGGCAGGCTCCAGAGAGATTCTATATTCTAGATCCCATTTTGTCTAGGATTCTGCAATTCTGGGGTGGGAGGTTAAAAAGTCTTCCTCAGGGCAGTTACATTTTAATTTTAAATTTAATTTTAAAAATGATTCTGTGACTCTCTCTCAAATAGACAGTCCTCAAATAGAATCCTATAATTCGAGGTCAGAGCTCATTTAGATTTCCCCTTGAAAAATAGGTCAATAGAGCAAAGGCGTTGTTGAGAGAAGAAAGCAAGTCCTGGAGGTTAAACACTGTCCTTTTACCTGAAGGTGAACCTGGAGTCAGGAAGACCTCAGTTCAAATCCAACCTTAGACACACTGGCTCTGTAACCTTGGGCAAGTCACTTAACCCTGTTTACCTCCATTTTCTCATCTGTAAATGAGTTAGAGAAGGAAATGGGACCTGAAGACCACTCTAGCATGTTTGACAGGAAAGCCCCAGATGGAGTCACAAAGAGTCACACACAGCAATGACTGAGCAACAACTTTATCTGAAGAGAAAGAGGAAACTAGAAGGGTCAAGATAAGAAAATCTTGCCTGGGAGCCAGCCCAGTAGGTATGGTTTATGTTTTCTACTTTCTGCCTGTTTCATTGGGAATGGAAACTAGAAGAAATTACAGACCCTTGTGTTATACTAGGATTCTGTACTTTTTTTCACTTGTTATACTATTTGAGGAGAAATTTCTTTAGCTCAAAGACTATTTCCTTTTTTGTCTTTTTCTCCAGGACCTAATATGTAACATACACAGAAGATGCATAAGTTTTTTAGAAATTGATGGCACTATAGATGATAAACAAAAAGAAAAGACTCCTTCCCAGACTCCACTTCTTGTATTAGCATACCTTAGGCCATGACCTTCCCTTTACCTTCCCCTGATTCCCCTCCCAGGAGAAACCTTTTAATGGGACAGAAAAGGGCAGTGTGATAAGTCGGAGTGAGATTTGCCTGTGCCTGCCTCTTTCTGTCACCTGTCTGCTTACACATGACTCAATAACCAAGGGTAAATGATCCTGAGTTACATGGTATATTTCTTTCTACTATTGAAAAGCTTAAAAGTTATTAAAATAAATCATAGCCATCAAGGATCTCTTTCTGCCTGCTGGCTGGTCTGCTCATCACAAGTATCTGCCCACTCAAGTCTATCGTCCACTAATCCACCAAAGTGATTTTCATAAGTCCAGGTCCCAATCATCATCACCCTACTTAGTAAACTCCATGGTCAGGATCAGCCCCAGGATCAAATATAAAACCTCAATTTGACATTGAAATCCCTTCATAAACTACTTCCTCCCACTCTTTCCAGTCTTTGTATACCTCATACCGTCCCCTCTCCGCTTACTTTGCCATCCAGTGACATGGACCTTCCTGCTTTTTCTTTAACAAAATATTCTTTCTTCCAACTGTCACCATTTTTGTCTCACATTCCTGGAATGCCCTCTCTCCTCATTTCTGCCTCCTGGCTTCCCCGGCTTTCTTCAGGTCCCAGCTAAAATCCTACTTTCTATACAGGTAACCTTCCCCAATCCCCTTAATTCTAGCACCTTTGCTCCGGTGATTATTTCCTATCGGTTCTGTATATAGCTTGTTTGTACATAGTCAGCTGCACGTTGTCTCCCCTATTAGATTATGAACTCCTTGAAGGCAGAGACTGTCTATTGCCTTTCTTTGTATGCCTAGCACACAGTACCTGACACATAGTAGGTACTTCATAAATGTTTCCTGACTGACTGACTGGCTCAAGCCCCCAGCTGAATGTGAGGAGAATCCTTCCTCCACCATTTGCAGGTGCAGCATCTGTTTTCTGTCTTCCTCTTTGGATCAATAATCATCATTCACTCCTCCCCCTCGGCTCCATTCTGTCCACAAGGAATGACAGTCCCACCTTACAAAACTGGTGCCATCATCGTTGTATATCAAAAGACTAAATTGTAACCGACAGGCTAAATTGAACCCCAAAGTTGTAAGCACCTCAAGTACCAAAGGGAGAGCTTCTGAGTGAATGTCCCCCTCCACAGGCAAAGGAGCTGACAGGATTAAGCTTTTCTCAGTTCTCCCTGAGAGAAATAGTGAGAAGCTTCTCTCCTCAAAGGTCAGCCCTTTCCATTGTCCAGTAACAACTTCTCTTCTCAAAGTCCTGGCAGGCATGACTCTGCCAATGTATACATGAATCACCCTCAGTCCCTCTCTCCATCTGCCAGCAGCAGCCCCATTCTGCTGGTGTTTTCCATCACAGGGCACTGAGCTGCTCCTCCTCACTGGTACTAGAGAAAACTGAAAACAAAACTGTGAGCAAAGCTGAAAACAGACTCCCTGTGCTGGGCGTGGCAGCTCCAGCTTTTGCCTTGGAATGAAAGGACGCAAACTCTCCATCTGGCTGGCAATTCCCACTGGTCCACACGATGGTTCCAGAATCATTCCTTGGCTTGCCAGGAAATTGGTCCCAATACAGGGCTACATTATGATAACATCGTAGGAATAGGAAGCATCCAGGGAGATTACCAATCCAATTTCCTTTCTTGCACTGGGCAGGTTTGCCTATAAACCATTAAAGACAGTTTGATTGTTCGAAATTTCTGATTGTAGTTTCAGTCAATTTCCTTTCATTTCCTATCTTCCTCAGTGAAGATGAATAGTTAAGAGCCACATACATGCTATGTGTGTACGTGTAGCTAAGTGGCTAGAATGCCAGGAAGATCCAAGCTCCATTTTAGCTATACACTATCTGTACGACCCTGGCAAGTCACTTAACCTCCTTAACCTGTAAAATGGAGATAACAGTAGCACCTAATTTGCAGGATTGTTTTGAGGAACAAATGACATAATTACGGTAAAGTACATGGCACATAGTAAACACTATATGAAAGTTTTTGTTATTATTGTATTTACTTGGACTATTTTGATACTTTTCCATTTTATTTTATTAATTTCCTATACACTTTAGAAATATCTGTGTTTTCTACCCACCCCAGTTTTCTGTCCTTTCTTCCTTCTTTCCTTCCTTCTTCCTTTCTTCCTTCTCTACCAGGGAAGGCTTTATGTTAAAAGTGGCACTTCAGCCAAGTCATATAGCAAACTAGAAATTTTAAGGACTCAAGATGAAGATAAAGTGAATTCTAATTATGGAAGACAACTTTCTCAAGACATGGAGAGAGGAGATACTATGTTATGTGTGAAGAACATCTAAGAATCCCAGTTTGGCTGGACTGAAGAGTGTGTAAACAGGATTAGTTTGGAGCCAGACTGGGAAGGACTTTCAGTGCTAAAGATTTTTGTATCTTGTGAGCAATAGGGAGCCATTGAAATTTAATGAGTAGGGGAATGACGTGATTAGCATGAAAGGTATCTTTAGAACTACGTGTCTAGAAATGGAGGTAGGGAGATAAGAGTGATGGAGAGAAGTAATGTAACATTAGTCTGCTTGCTCCCTTCCGATCCAAACTAGGAGGAGACTGTGTTCCCATCCCATGTTGGATTTTCATGAAGGATGCAAAAGTGTGAATGGGTATGATCTGCACCATTGGAAGGTATGTCTACATAGATGAAATCATAAATCCATCAAAATGTTAACATATGAATGAAAGATAAGATTCAACTGGACCATGATATGTAGGGTAGGATTTGAATAGGTGGAGGAGTGGGGATGCATACATACACACACAACACATGCACACACACTTACTGGGCTATAAGTGAAATGGCAGAATATAAGCATAGACCAGAAAATAAGAAAATTCACATTCATATATCCCTTTTTCTTTACAAAGTTCTTTCATGGTATAATGGAAAGAACACCTATACAGGAGTCAGAGGCCTTCAGTTCAAATACTACTTTTGATGTTCCTTGAAAGGAGCAAGACATTTAGCTTCTCTGGGTCTCAGTTTCCTCATCTGTAAAATGGGGAGGTGGGACTACATGGCTTCTAGGGTCCCTTCTGGCTCCAGTTCTGTGATCTTACCTCTTGACAACGTTTTAGATTAGTCACTAATATCTCATCCTATTTTTTAAAAACTAAACTCGTTTCACTGATTGAAAAAAGTGAATGGAAATACCCCATTGACTAGAGTATATTTTGTATTTTCTTCATAACTTTTGTGTAGTGCATCTAATTCCAATTAAGTAATAAATGCAGAATTTAAGACATAGCCTTACCAATGTATGAACCTACACATGTCAAATAGATGGCGTTTGTAAAAGTCATTGGAGCCTTAAAAAATGGTGGTCCTTTGGGCAGTTATGCCACACAAGGGAAAATAGCATAAGGTGGGGAAATTCTTCATAAAAATAACAATATAATAATAAATACTGGCCCAAGTATCTATAATCCACTTAACTAATTCATGTATGCAACAGGTATGTAGTAGACATTTCCCATGTGAGAGGAATGGTACCAGGTACTGAGGATAAAAAGACAAAAATGTCCTCACAGAACTTGCTTTCTTTTGGCAATGGGGAACAATAAGTACGCAAAGAAGTAAGCAGAAAATATTTACGAACTAAATACAAGGTAAATTTTAGGGGAGAATTTCTTATTATCAAGCTCATAAAACAAAGGGACTCTGGAGAGAAACCTGGAGGGAACAACAGAACTTCAGAATTCCCCCAGAAGTAACACAGCCTTGTCATAGAGTATTCTATAGAAAACTCAGGGCAAGCATTCACATGGTGGTCAGAAGAAATGATTGCAATGGAAATTTAAATGAAAATATCTTTCCCATTTGTTAATAGGCACATGTGAACTGCCTGGATCCCATGGAAGTCTGAGTCACATGAAGCAGAAACAGGCAGCTGGCTAGCGTGAGTGAAAGCTTGTTTGTGATTTTGTTTAAGGGAGCTGGTTTGTGGTCAGCCTATCAGGGGGAAAGCTTGGGGCTGGTGTTGTCCTCTGTATTATTATTGTGTATAGATTATGATGGATTTGGCCATCTGGTGTCTGAATAAATGTTTTGGTTCTGTCTTCCATGTGGAGAGTCTTATATTTCGTGATTCAGAATTGCTCTGGGATATTCATGGCCTGCTGTAGGCTCTGTAAATGTCACGTTGGTGCTACAGACATACAAGAACGTTTTTAAGAACTCTCTTAAGAACTTTGGAATTGATTATGAGACATGGGAGACACTGGCACAGGACCTACCAGCATGGCGTGCCCACATCATAAATAATTCCATGCTCTATAAGCAAAGTAGAATTGAAATAGCTCAAAAGAAATGCAAAATGCACAAAGTTAGAGAATCACTTGCAAACATTCACATGGACTATTTGTGTCCACTTGTGTTAGAACATTCTGAGTTCATATTGATCTGATCAACCACAGTTGGACACACCGAAACTTGACTCTAGCATAGTGATGTCATTTTGGTCATTTTTGAGAATGCAGGACAACAACCAACCAGCCTAGTGGATAGGGAACTGCCCTCCACATTAGGAAGAAACAAGTTCTGGCCATGGACAAGTAGTCTAATCTCTCAATGTCCCAGGTAACTTGCTAAAGCTAAAAGTTTCTGAACATGTCAGATCTGATCTGTGTTGATGGTTTCCTCATGAGGCTTTCTCTGAACCACTGACCTCACAGGTAGGGTGATGAAATGTTCTCAACTGAAGTTCTCCAATGCATCATACCATTGTGGAGGTGACCTTGAGTGGCTGCTGTTGCTGTCGCCATTGTTGTCATGTGGTCGTTTTCATTGCTGTTCTCTCTCTCTCTTCTTCCTTCCTTCCTTCCTTCCTTCCCTCCTTTCTTCTTTCCTCTTTCTTTTCTTCCTCAATTCTTTAATACTTTTGCCTATAGAGCCCATGATGACAGACTGACAATATGTCCATTGTCTGTGCTCGAAAATAGCAAATAATTAGACTAAGTAAGCAGTTATTTGGACCCTATAACAGAGATTATCTACTTCAACTTCCTCATTTTGTTGGGAGAGGAGCAGGAAAGTGATTTACCCAAGACCACACAGAGCAAGGATTAGAATCCAGTTTTCCTAATTTGTGAGTTTGTATTTTTTTTCTTATACCACCTTGCTGATGTGGAAGAAAGGACTAGATTAGACAGAAAGACCAAGAAGGGGTATGGCCTAGTTCTCGTAATCAATGACATTTGCACATAAGGTGAGAAAGTGATAAGACCTTGGTAAACCTGCAAATGATCCCTTTGTAATGTTAAGCCTATATATATGCAGAATGCTAATCCTTAAACTTTTCCCTCCTCCTACTCCATATAAGCTAAAATGGAAGTGGTGTGCATTCTGGTATCTGAGAGAAAAGAAAAGGGCTCTATCCTTCACTGCTGCTTGGTTTGGGTGGGAAAAGATTGGATTTACAAGAAGTAGTAGTCTTTGGAAACCAGAAGGGGGTGCTGGGGATACTGAGTCCCCAGGCTTGTTGGTTGAGAAGGAAAGAGGGTCAGGATACTTTATGACCCAGCAACTCAAACTATTTGCCAAAATATCATTTCATATATTCTCAATAAATATTAAAACCACTCAGCCTTCATTAATGATGCCAATGTCTTTCCATACTTTTTACATAGTTTCTAGGGCAAATGGTTGGGATGGGTTAGCTGTGTTTTTTCAATGGTTTCTTAAAGCGTATTTAAAGTTGGTGTTACCTGCAAGAAACAAAAAGCATGATAATACACAAAAAAGATGTTCAAAAGGGATAAGAAGCATATGGTAATGACTCCTTACCCCTTCAGACCCCTCCCCCCTTGTATTTTGGGTTTAACAACTGGTAAATAGCAAAAACTGAAAAGCAACTTTCTCTGTTCTGGAGAGAGGGCCATTATCAGATTCTGGAAGACCTGTGTTCAAGTTCCACTTCTGGTATAGTCAATCTGTGTGACCCTGACCAATTTCACCTAATTTCAGCTACTCGGGTAATTCTCGAGACTCTGAAGAGATACCTGACTGATTTGGTAGTGAGAGCTTCCTGGAGAGAATTCCCTAGTCAAGAAAATTATGTGTCCAGTAAAACAACAAAAGAAAGTAAAACAACAACAAAACAGAAACTTAGGGAAATATTTTTAAAACCTTGACATTTCTATAGTGCTTTTAAAGCTGGAAAAGTGCTTCATACCTGTTAGATCCATTCAGTTGCAAAGATAACTGACTCTGGAGTCAGAGGATTGGGGTCATTTGTGTAACCTTGAATGAGTCCCTTTTACATCCTTGGACCTCAGTTTCCTCATCTGTAAAATATCAGCGTTGAAAAACATGGCCTCTGAGCCTCCGTTTTACAGATAAGGAATCTGAGGTGGAATTTGGACTTAAACCTTCCCGACTCTAACATTCTACAAGAGTGTCGAGCGACTTCCATGTGCACCGTCACTTAGACCCCATCCTTCCTCTGCTCTGCTTGCTCAGTTTTCTCATTTTATTTCAGTCTTTCTCGATTGACTTTTCCTTTGCTCATGTTCATATGTTTGAATCCTTGCACTTGTCAATGGCAGTTAAAGTAAAATGTATTAAAAAATCAATTCAGTATTGCCTTTGTAAGCTTTCCTGCTAAATTAAACTTCTCGCACCCTCCCTGCAACCTGGGCTTATGAAGAACAAGAAATAAATACTCTCTGCCATCCACAATAACCCTTCACTATGGCAATGGAACCTGGCATCACTGGTGTAGGCACTCCCTCTACTGGTAAAGAGTGCAGACCACTCCCACTCATTCTGTGAAATTGCTTTCCGTGTATTTCTTTACATTCTCTATAGAAGGAAAATTCACTATGGATAAGGGCTTCCTCTGGATATGTCATCTACCTATCTCTTGTCCCTCATCATAACAAATAATATCAATATCACATTTATTTTCAATGTCACCTAGGAACGAGACATGACCTAGGAGCATGCCCTTTATGAATATTAATTTGGCAGGTATGTGAATGATAGCTTGGTGAAGAGAGAGACTGGGAGCCCCAGTGGGAGTCCCAGTGGGAGACTATTGAATTTGTTCAGGTAAGAAGTGATGAGGACTGGAACAAGTGGAGTAGCTGTGTGAATGTAGAGAAGAGGCAGATACAAGAGATGTTGTAGAGGTAGAATTGAAAGACTTGGAAACTGATGAAAGATAAGTGAGAAGTGATAATGTGAAATTATGGATGACCTTGATGATGTGAGCCTGGGTAATGGAAAAATTGTGGAACCTTTGATAGAAAAAGGAAAGTAGGGAGGAATTTTTTTTGGGGAGTGAATCATAAATTCTGTTTGAGACATATTGAGTTTGACATTCTTATGGGATATTCCCTTGAAAATATCCAACAAGCAAGGTGACCCTGGACTGTTCAGGGGAGAGATCAGGGCTGGAGATACAGATTTAGGATTGGAGTCAATGAGATAACTAATAAGGAAAGTAGAGAGATTTGTCTTTGATCTCGTCTTTGACTCTCCAACATTTTCATCAATAAATTACATGAAGTCATAGAAGATAAGCTTGTTACATCTGCAAACACAAAGGCAGAAAGAATGGTGAAAGCAATGGGCAATCAAAAAAGGGTATAGTAAGATCTCAACAGGCAAGAATGATTGGCCAAATCTAAGATTTACAGTGAAATTTAAGAGGGATAAACCTACAGTTCTAACATGTTTCCAAAATGAACATAATGAGTACAGGGTTGGGGAGCATTGCTAGCAACTATTCTTATGAAGAAGATCTAGGGGTCTTAGTGAACTGGAAGATCAATAGGAAATGGTGATGATGTTGAAGCCAAAGGAGTTCATAGGGGAGTCCTAGTTTCAGAACAGGGAAGAGGTCTACTCTGCTCTGTTCACACCACCCTCACAGAATTGTGTTCAGTTTGGGCATGGGGGTCATATTTTAGGGTGCACACAATAAGTCATGAACTTGGTGAACAGGATAATGAGAGTCTAGAGGCCATGCCCTGTTTGGATTGTTTGAAGGAATG
>CM053772.1:28406191-28458010 GCA_028658325.1 Potorous gilbertii
TCTTTTTTTGATCACGGCTTTCAGGTAGTCCCATAATTTTTAAATTGTCTCTTCTGGATGTATTTTCCAAGTCAGTTGTTTTTCCAATGAGATAGTTCACATTCTCTTCCACTTTTTCATTCTTTTGGTTTTGTTTTGTGATTTCTTGGTTTCTCAGAAAGTCATTAGCCTCCATCTGTTCCATTCTAATTTTGAGAGAACTATTTTCTTCAGAGAGCTTTTGAACCTCTTTTTCCACTTGGCTAATTTGAAAGCATTCTTTTCCTCATTGGCTTTTTGAACCTCTTTTGCCAATTGAGTTAGCCTATTTTTCAAGGTGTTATTTTCTTCAGCATTTTTTTGGGTCCCCTTTATTAAGGTATTGACTCGTTTTTCAAGCTTTTCTTGCATCTCTCTCATTTCTCTTTCCAGTTTTCCTCCACCTGTCTAACTTCATTTTCAAAATCCTTTTTGAGCTCTTCCATGACCTGAGCCTATTGGATATCTATTACAGATGCATGGGATACAGAGGCCTTGACTCCTATGTCTTTCCCTGATAGTAAGCATTGTTCTTCCTCATCAGAAAGGAAGGGCGGAAACATCTGGTCTCCAAGAAAGTAACCTTCTATGGTCTTATTTTTTTTTCCCTTTTCTGGGCATTTTCCCAGCCAGTTACTTGACTTCTGAAATTCCTCTCCACCCCCCACCCAGATCTGCCCAGCTAGTGCTTGGGGTCTGAGATTCAAATGCTGCTCCCTAGCCTCAGGGCTTTCAGCAGCATGCCCAGCTGCTATTCAATGTAAGCTTAAGTTCTGGTGCTCAGGTGGGGGCAGGGCCACCTCCCAGGCTCAATTTCCTCAGGGGGTTTATGTGGAGACCTTCCGTAATGGACTGGAGGTCCTGTCTGCTCCGGGAGCCTCTGGCCACCACTACCGCTGCCTCTGCCTCTGCCCCTGCCTCCTGAGGGTGCCTGAGTTTTGGAAACACCCTGCTCCCCTTTCAGCCAGCCCAGAAGTGTCTCTCACTGACCTGTAGCGCCTGTGGGTGGAGGGACCTTTACGGCCACCCGAGATTCCGTCCCTGAAGCCTGCCCCGATCTGCTCCTCTCTTTGCTGTGTGGTCAGGAGAGGGGTGGGCTCTGCTCCCATCCCATGTGTGACAGACCTTTGGAGTCGGTTTTTCAGGGCTCTCTGGAACAGAAATCTCCTTCACTCTGTTGCTGCACAACTTTCACTGTTCCAGAATTTGTTGGGAGTTCTTTTTACAGGAGATCCATGGGCTGTGGGTTCAGAGCTAGCATATGTGAATCTTTCTACTCCGTCATCTTGGCTCCTCCAACCACTGGGACCCTATTGTACCACTGACCTGCTAAGCCAGGACCATGGAGCCTTGGCTGCTGATCTGTACTGTGGCTAACAGATTCCTGCTGGCTTGGCTGGATACCCTCTTTGCTGGGCTACACTCTCCTTTTACTGAAGTGAGACAGATCTTTCCTGAAGTCCTTCAAAATTATCTTGAGCTGGAAAATTGTTTCACTCTTGTCTTTTTGTGGATTCTGTCTCTGTAGAATTCTTTTACAAGCTTGATTTAATGTTGTTCTGAGAGAAACTGTGGAGAGTTCAGGCAACTTCCTGGCTTCTTCTCTCTAGCATCTTGACTCTACCCCCTCAAGCAGGTTTTCTTAATAATTTAATCTGAGCAGCTATTTTCTCAAGACAGCCTCAAGCTGTTTTTCTCATGTGAACATTCTTTTTCTGTCTCTTTCATAAAATAAAATACATGAAAGGGGCAGTATTTTACACAGCTAATGAGGAAAGAAAATTTACCAGAGAAGTGAGCAGTAATATGGTTGACCCTGCTGCCTTGTGCAAATTATTAATTCAACAATCCCTTTTTCACTGGGTTCTGAGTAAGTCAGTCAACGGGGAGGTCAGACTATGGCTAGGTAAATACAACTTATATCTATGCAAACAGTATATGTCTACAAGCGGTATATTGACAGTGCCTTTATTAAGTACAAGAACTGTATTTACACAGACATCAATTCGCTTTGTAAAGGAATCCCCAGTGGGATTGGCATAGTATATTTATTTGCACCACTTCAATCAATTCTAGTCACTAGCTTCTCAGGTCACAAGTATAGGGAGCTGAGACCAGTGAGTCAATCAGCAAGCATTTATTAACACTTACTATGTGCCAGGCATGTGCTGTATGTTAGGACACAAAGAAAAACATATAATCCCCCCTTTCAAGGAGCGTATATTCCAATGAGCAAAATAAAATCAATGGGGAAATAAAGATCAAACTGCCTTCATAATGTTGATGTATCGGAGTGCCCTCTCCTTTCTCCGTCTGCCTCTTTTCCTGTCCTTCCTCCTCCCTTTATCCTTCCAGCTTCCCCCAAACCACCTGCATTCCAAAGAATTGCCTAGAGAGCACTGAATCACAAAGTTTGTATATGTCAGAACCAGTCGCATCTTCCTGACGCCATGCTACCTGAGATCTCTGGTTTTAGTGAATATATTGTGGGTGTTTTCATAAATGTGACCATCAGTTTCCAGGGTTTGAGTCTACCATGTAATCAGAGACATGAAATACAAAGGGAAGTGCCTAGAAGGGATGTAGGGTAGTGAAAAGAGTGCTGGATTAGAAGTCAAAAGACCTGGGTTCAGATTCTGGCTTCATCCCTTACAACCATGTGACCTTTTGCAAGTAAGTTAACCTCTTTGAATTCTAATTCCTGTAAAATGAAGGGACTGGATTCCATATATTCAAATCTAAATTTATAATCCCAGAAATTCTGGATAAATCCACAGGTGTACATGGAGTTAGGGCCGAGTATGCCCACGCAGCCAAGCACCCTGAGCAATACACTATGCATGCCTTGGTGTGGGGTGTTGGCCATGGCTGGTAGTTTGTGGGATTGGGAGGGGAGAGTTAGGCAAAGGAAGTCTAAAAATACCTCAATGATCTAATTTCCATTGTCAACAGCTGGAACTTCCTTCCCCTGGTCACTATGTGGGAATTGAGAAGGATTACAAAGGATTGTTATAAGCTGATAAATGGACTGTTCTGACATTTTGACCCCTCTCCTCAACCCAGACCCCAGGACTGTCATTATCCTGTTATCTGTCAGCCGGATTTGCCTCGCCATGAAAGCTCCAAACTCCAAACCAGCCAAAATGATCTCGTTCTCCAAAGGTTTTGCCGTTTTTGATAGGTATTCTGGATATTAGAATGTGAATATGAAATAAAATTGATGCAAGTATTTGGGAATAAAATTGGTTTTTGTTTCAAAGCTAAAACAATGCCAGAATTGAAGGAAAACATGCCTGAATGAACAGGCTATTGGCCCATTTCTTGATCCACTGGGGGATACCCATGTTTAGAAAAAGGTACAACAATTAACCATTGAATTCCATTAAATACATTCGTCTGCTTCTAGTTTTCCTACTTGTGAGAACTGTCCATGATATCTTGTATGATTTCTCATGTACATCTGTATTTGTGAAAAAAAAGAAACTGCTGCCTAATTTTATACTCCTGGGAATAAAGACTTTCTACATAATTTCTTGTGTTAGCTTTTGGAGGAAAGGTCAGGCAACTGTCTTGTTTCAATAGAGTTCTTGAGATCATTCACTTCTACCATGACCTGCAGACATATGTGGTTTCCCACCCTAATAGTCTAACAACCTTATCAGATTTTTAATAAACTAATCTTGTTCCAGAATATTTATTGTTTCACTTTGATCTGATGGCATTTACAGGAGTGGTGAAGACATGGTTCTGACCCAAATCTCGGGATTAACTTGCCTCCTCAATCCAGTTGAGGCCAACGGAAATCTATTCAGCTTAGGAAGTGAAAGTCACCAATTCAAAGCTGTGACTATTTGTAGAGCACCTCCTTATCATCAGGAATGAGGTGGGGAAAGATTGTGCTCCTCCCTTCACTGGAACAAAGTATCACCTGTCAATTATAATATTTATAAGGATGGCAGGGAACTGAGGAGATCTCATTACAAGGAAACTACAATAAAAAGCAAGGACTAGGTAGACTAGGGGACATCTATCTACCTGTCTATCTATACATATACATACACGCACACATATATTCCCCAAAGTCTTACTGCAACTTTAAACTTTAATAGCTTAAAATTAAAGGCTTTAATAGATAGAAATAAATTAGATTGAAATTGCACTAACTTTTAGGATACTAAGTATATGTGTGTATGTGCATATATGTGTAATATACATATATATATATATATATATATATATATATGTTTTCAAAGTAAATGAATAACTAAGAAATGGTGCATCAGGCTTTAAAAACTGAATCCAGATGCTTCTATATGACAAGAAATTTTGAAATTAAAAAAGAAGACTAGTACCATTTTCTCAAAGGAGAATAGTTTAAACTGATGAGGGATGAAGAGAAAAAGAAAGGCTTGATATGTCTGTAACCTAGCAAAGAAGGTCCTGTCACCCAGCAGAAGAGTATCCTACATAGATAATCTAGGAGGAAGTAAGGTCTTACAATAATCACATGGAGATTAATGAAAAGAGTGGAAACAGAGCTTTGCCTGCAACAGAAAACTGCCTTTCCTTCTGTTAAATATCTGTGGGAGGATTTTTCTCCTAAATACATAAGATCCAGGGTGGGGAGAGGAGGGAAGAAAAAGAAGAAAGGGAAGAGAGAGAGAGAGAGAAAGACAGAGAGAGAGAGAGAGACAGAGAGAGAGACAGAGAGAGACAGAGAGACAGAGAGAGAGAGAGACAGACAGAGACAGACAGAGACAGAGACACAGAGACAGAGAGACAGAGACAGAGAGACAGACAGAGAGAGACAGAGAGACAGAGAGGGAGACACAGAGAGAGAGATTAATTTTTAGTCTAGGAACACATAAGGAAATTAGCTGAATTTCTGATTAGTTAGTGGTTTGAATGTTGCAGTTATAGAATTCTAGAATGGAAGGGACCATTTATTTTCTGTTTTAGGAAATCTTAGTACCAACATGAAGCCCATTAAAAAACAAACCCATAGTCATCTGGCTCTGCCCTGCTCATTCCACCACAGCCCCCCCTCCCCATCTCAGATGTGAAAAGCCGCCCCATCTTTTGGAGGTGGTTATGATACTCAGTGAAATGCATTCCTCTCTCCATGATGTTGTCCCACTGCAACAAATGATCAATTTCCACTCTGCATGGCCAAGGTCAGGTGTGAGAGAATAACAAGTTCGCTATTGGCTCCATATAGAAATGATTTATTGCATTTCTAGAAGAAGATGCTTGACATTTGGAAAATGTAATGTACTGCAGCAGTAATTAAGCAAAAAGTAGACTGCTGAACAATTGATTACTTCTGTCAGTGCTGCCTGATTAACTGAGATGCTTGAAGAACCTATTCTGCTACCTATGAATTAAGGGCAAGTAATTAAATTTATGGGCTACAGTCCACTCTCTCCAGTTGGTGCCAAGACATGGGGGTGAGGGGTAGAGGTAGATGGGGCATAAAACCAAGAAGGAGAAAAAATGTAGGTTACTACTTTACTGAGAAGTCTTTGGAAGAGTAGGGTCCACCATCATCTGAAAGAAGGAAATGATCAACTAAGAGGTATTTGACCTCCAGCTCTTGCCCCTCTGTGCCCAATGACAATGGTAAAGAGCACATCCCAGTTATGCTCTGATGGGTAGAAAATATGGGGAGCGGGGGATGAGGCTGATGGAAGGCAGCAGGGCTCATCAAAGCAAAGGACTGGTAGTCCATTTGGGGGAACACCTGGTCAGCATATTGGAAATATGATCTCCTGCAGCTGTCATGGAAAGAATGGTCTAATTGAAATAACAAGGGTCACCTCAATGCCATTGTCATCCCCCCATCCACTAAGGGAATAATAGCTCATTTTTGTTTCAAGTGAAATAAGTAGCATCACATTTTTATGGTTTATTATCCTCAAAATCATAAAGGGGTATTAAGCATTTTGGCATCCCTATGATACTAAAGCTACCCAAATAGTGACTGTTGCCAAAACTATGAATCCAGCATGAGGTTCCTGCCCTTGAGTTGAGAGAGAAAGAGCTTTTGATCTGCTTTGGACAAGTATGTTAGAGGAATGTGAATGGTGCTGGAAATTTACGTGAAGTTAAGTCATAAGAAATGGTATTCGTGGTGGGAAACCCTTTAGGGGAATTGTTATTTCTGTTTTAGAAATTTTTAGGTTTTTGAGGAGATTTGGTTATGAGGTTTTTGCTATTTTCTTCAGACATTGTGATAAAATTCTCAAAATAAATGTCATTTACTCACTTAAAATGTGTTTATGTACAAGATAAGCAATAGATGCACTTCCCTACTAACAGATTGGATCCTGTAAGATGAAAAAAATGATTATTTAGAAGCCAAAGATTTGGTGAGATGAACAAATGATTTGTTTTTTTGGGTAAAGAAGAAAAAAGCAACCATAGATGACAAGTTCTATGTCTAGTGGATCTATATTCTATCATGATAAGAGAGGACAGGTTGGAAGATAAACATATGCATTTCTATGGCAGGGTAAAACATTCTCAAGCATTTGCTAAGTTCCTGTTATGTTCTAAACACTAAGCCAGGCATTGGGCATACAAAGAGAAAAATAAAACCGTCTCTTCCCTTAAGGGGTTTGTGTTCTCTCAGGGTAACTGAGATATACTGATATAAGTATATGTAAAATAAGCACAAGATAAATACAAGGTAATTTGGTGAGGATGGGACTGGTGACTAAGAGGGACCAGGAGTTGTGTTGCTTTTAGAAGGTGGTACTGCAGCTGAGTTTGGAAGGAGAGCTCAGGATTTTATATTGAGGAAATCTGTCATTGCAGACATGGGGGAGCAGGCAGTGTAAAGATATGTGAGTGGGAGATGCAGCATCATGCATAAGAAATCACAAGAAATTCAGCTTGGCTGGACTGGGGAATGTATGAAGGGGAGTGATGCGTACTAAAACTTGAAAGGTCTGTAGGAACAACCTGTTCTGAATGTGACCACTTTGATGTTTTGTGATCTCACTAGGCTGGGAATGGCTTTTCACTGGGGCAGCTTGCCACCTGCCCATGCCTTCTTGTCTTTGAGAGAAAGAAGCAAGCTTCCATCATACTTCTATGGGCAAATCATTGTGCTAAGTGCTAGGGAAATGAAAGCCCAGCTCAAATACCATTCACTTAGTGTGGCCTTCCCTGATCACCCACTGCAGATTGAGGGAATCCCTCCCTCCTCTGATCTCCCATCATGCCTAGTTGAGGTCTCTCTTATAACTCCTGCCACTTTCTGCCTTAGCGCTTTTTCTGTTTACGTAACTTATTCTACTAGCTAGTAAGACCCTTGAAGGCAAGGACTCTGTGCTATTAATATGTTTTCTCCATAGCACTCAGCATAGTGCTACGAACAAGGAACCCAATAGATATTTATGGAATAAACAAATGGTATAAGAGATACTCTTTATGAGGAGGAAAGAGTACTATAGTCAGGGATAGTTTCATGGGGAAGGAGGGAGTTGTGTTGAGTAAATGGGAGAAGTGAGGCAATTCATGGAAGGAGGTGAGATGGAATATGTGTAAATACTCAGTCAATTAATCTTCCTGAAAAGGAAAGCTCATGGAAGAAGGGGAAAGGGCAAGAAAGATGATTGCTACCAGATTATGGAGATCCATGAATGTCCAGTGTGGCTTTGGTGCTCTGAGCATTTTGATGATTTCTATTTCTCTGAAAATTGGTAATCCAAGCCCACCATGCTTACTCCTTGCTATTCATCAGAACATTCCATTCTTCCACATCACTGGGTTGCAGAGAGTCACCTTGGTCACTGCAAGGTCAAGAGACCTGTCCATTGACTTAATAAATTCAGAATGTGCTACTTCAACCCAAGTTTTCATGACTAAATTTTGCTATCTACTATTTCATGCTGCCTTTAGAACATGGAACTAACAATAAATATTGTCAGTTTTTTAAGCATTTAATTTTAAAAATGTATTTATCATGGTTTCCTCCACACACACACACACACACACACACACACACACACACACACACCAGACTGGACCTTGGATCTGGAAATTTGGGAAGTCATTTAAACTGAGATAATTTTTGTCTCAAACTCTACAACCAATCATGGCAGCTATTATAACTGACATTGATATAATACTTTAAACTTTAGAAGGCTATTTACACATAATAGCTCCCTTGTGCATTGGGATAACCCTGGGACAATGTTCCACTCTGATTCTATACCTGGGTCAATTGATAAACAATAACCACACCCTACTGCGTCTTAAGGGGAAAGTCACAAATTTGTGCATCTTTCTGAAAGACAGGACAGAGTGGATGTAAAGGGCTGCAGACAACCTTTTTCACTTGTAAAGAAGGTATCACTGTGTCAGTGCTTTAAGAGCTCTCTGACCTCCAGGTGGACTTATTTTATTACTTCGTAAAAGGGGGCTCAATAACTGGAGATGGTCTAAAACAATTTGGGAACAAACAGCAATCATAGACGTGAACATCTCTGGTCAACTTACTGTTGATGTTTTGAAGAGGTATTTTGATGGTCTAAGGTTGTGGGCTGATTGGGATAGGGTTATAGATTGATTTTTGTTGCGTATGATTCTTCATAATTCCATTTGGAGTTTTTTTGGCAAAGATACTAGAGTAGTTTGTCACTTCCTTATCCAGCTCATTTTACAGATGAGAAAACTGAAGCAAACAGAGTGAAGTGACTTGCCCAGAGTCACACAGCTAGTAAATGTCTGAGGCTGATTTGAGTTCCGGACTCTCAGCTCAGTGCTCTATCCATCATGCTACCTGACTGCCCATAGCTCGATTGATTAATTCGTATTTTCCTCTCCTCACTTATAAGAGGATAGGAACTGGACTTGTGAATGTTTTAGAATAGGGAAGTCTCCACTGATGTAGGTTGGTGCCTTTTCTCCAATTTTCTCCAGTGATTCTGAGGTGCCTGGGACACTGGGACTTACCCAGTGTTAAAGGCAAGACAAACCCAGGTCTTCCTACCTCCAAGGCCAGTATTTCATCTGCTTTGTCATATTATCTGTAGTATGCAAGGATAAGGAATGAAAAGTTAACCAAAAGAATAAATATACCTTGGGTCCATATTTCTTTCAACTTGGGCTAAGAGGTTTATGTGTCATTCAAATTAATTTCCATTTTTTTCATGATGGGAAAATACATTTTCATAGGTTAGGGAAATACCATGGAGAGAACACTGACTACCTCTGGACCCCCTCTGTCCTGGATCTAGGCCTAGAAAGAGAGTCATTACAGATCCTTTAACCCAGTGCCTGCTCTGCATCTGATCATGGCAGCCCAAAAGAAATCACTTGATGCCACCCTTCACCGTATCCCTGGCAGCCTAACCATTCCACATACTGCTTAAACTCTAGAGCTTGGTTGGATTGAGTGGTGAGAAGGTCATGAGGGTGCATACTGGGCATGCCCCAGCTTGGCAGGAAGGGGAGAATTCTGCCTTGGTATTCTCAGTATGCTGGCCTGAGTACCTGCTCTAAGCCAGCAGGACAGATGATGGTTTTCTCTTGCCAGGCTGATGGATTGTAGCAAGGATTGGCCGATTCTCCTGTTCCTACTCTGCTTCTCATCATGCTTCCCACCGGTACGACTCTGGGCAAATCTTTTAGCCTCTTGGATCCCCAGGCAAGTTTCCAGGGCTTCTGTTGTTCTTCCTGGTTGCTTCTGGGAAAAGTAAAGGGATGATGATGATGAAGAGAATGACTGGCACGAAATAGCTCTTTAAGATGCAAAACATGTCCCCAGAGTTCATAGCTTTACAGTGAGAGGTCATTCTGGAGATCAAGGCCAATGACTTCACTTTACAGGGGAGGTAACTGAGGCACAGGAAGGTCAAGTGATTTTCTGAGCCTTATGTAGATACTATGTGCCAAGAATGGGCTCAAAACACAGCATTTCCTGACCACAGACCAAATACTTTCTCCATTACACCATACTGCCTTCCAATATACATTATCTCATAATAGTGTACATATTATGTATGTATACATACATGTACATACATACATGCATGTGTGCATATAGACATATATGTGAATATATGAATGCATGTACACACATATACACAAGCACATTAGTTCATCCAGTTCTCACAACATTATGTAATAGATAGCATGTTAATCCTGGAGTTAGGAAGACTCATCTTCCTGAGTTCAAATCTGGCCTGGCTGTATGGCCCTGATTACCTCAGTTTTTTCATCCATAAAATGAATTGGAGAAGTAAATGATAAAGTGCCCCAATATCATTACCAAGAAAACCCTAAATGGGGTCACTGACAGTCAGACATGACTGAAAAACTCAACAATGACAGCATAGTAGAAAGGGGAGGAAAGGTTGGGAAGACACTCTAGAGAGGCAGAAGAGAGATAATCCCAAGAAGGACCATTTGAGGCTTTCATACCATGGTGGTTAGAAGCTGCTGTGACCCCCAGGTTAGGTCAAGCATTCCATGATCTGTGGAAAGTAGCTCCCATCTTCATTTGCCAGTGAATCCCTTCCCTAGGGGTGACTGAGAATGGATGAGCCATCGCTCACAGCTGCCTTATTTCGGTGCTTCACCTACTTTCTTCAGACAATGATGAATCACTCTCAGGATCTTTTCTCCTTTCCTGTGACCTCTGAGGAACAATGGGAAGTAAAACAATTCCTGATGAGCCTCTTGTACAAAACAACAGGGTGGCCTGGATGAGATGGAGCTTTTCAAAGGACTCCTATTGGTTAACTTTTAACTGCAGTCTAACTCATGAGCAGAGGAGCCAAACATGTACATTTATGGTCTAAATCAGCAAATGTGGTAAACACTTGAGTGTTTTTAACAGTGTGGGAAGCTCCTAAGATCAAGTCTAAGGAGATCACTTCAGTTTCATAGAGGTTTAGGAAGTTGGTCAGGATCACGCAGCTAACAAGCATCAGATATGAGATTTGAACTTAGGTCTTCCTGACTCGAAGGGGTTGTGTGCTGTAGTGGATAAGTCTAACCACAGAATCAGGACCTTTGACACGTTCTAGTGGAATGATTCTGAGTGAGACACAACCTTTCAGAATCAGAGTAGGTTCCCATCTGTGTTAGGGGAGGGGGTTTTTTCATCCAAAATTTCCCTATTATACTAATGAAATCACAGATCCAGGGTCATTCTCTCCTATCCTTCCTGACTCCAAGACCGGAACTCTAGGTACTTGACCTCCTCACTTAGTAAACTCGGTAAAATAAGAAATACACAATATTCCTCTGTACTTATTTAGAGAATTAAAGGGACTTAGGGGGTTGAATTAGCCATTTTTTCTCAATTTCTTAACATGGGTATTTTAGAAATAAATGATAATTTACATTTCTATAGCATTTTAAATTTACAAATTGTTTTATTTATATTTTCATATTTGGTCATCACAACAATGTTGTGAGGCCTTGTGAGGTAGTTGCTTTAAAAAAAAATTAAGAAAATAAGGTTTAGAGCGGTCAGCTAGTAAATATTGGAAGCAGAACTCCAATGTAACTCTTCCTGATTATAAGTCTAATACACCAAATACAGGAGAAGGTAGACAAATGTAATTTAAGACCTTATCCCTTTCAGAGAATTAGAGACACTTTTTCACGTCCACAGTAGATGGGGCTCCAGTATGACCTCAAGAGAAGAGCCCTGAATTCCAAGGCCAAAAGCTCCTCAGTTTGAATCTTGATTCTAGAAATAACTACATCCTAGATTGAAGGTCTACAGAGCCGTTGTGCTGACCTCATTGTAATGTGCTTGTGAAAAACATGGACAGTCTACTAGCGCCATGCGAGGAAACAGAATCGCTTCCATCTGAACTGTCTTAGGAAGATTCTGAAGATCACCTGGTAGGATAAGGTACTAGACACTGAAGCCCTTGCTCAAGCTGAACTTCCAAGTATTCAAACTAGGCTTCAGAGAGCTCAACTCTGATGGGCTGGCCACATTGTTCGAATGCAAAATGTATACTTGCCAAAGACTATTTTATGGAGAATTTGCATGGGGCAGGCAATCACATGGTGGCCAGAAGAAACGATACAAAGACATTTTCAAGAACTTTGGATTTGACTGTGCCATACGGGAGACACTGGCACGGGACTGCTCAGCATGATGTGCCCACATAAGAAAAGTTTCTGTGCTCTGTGAGCAAAGCAGAATTGAGACAGCACAAAGCAAATGCAGGAAGCACAAATTTGGGATATCGACCCCAAATATTCACACGTACTATCTGTGCCCAACCTGCGGTAGAGCATTCTGAGCTCATATTGGTCTGATCAGTCACAGTCGAACACACTGAAATTTCACTTTATCATGGTGATGTCATTTTGGTCCTATTCGAAGACGAAGGATAACAACAAACTCATATCCTTGATCTTATAGAAGTCATTTCTAGAGGCCTCTGTTTCTTTACATATGAAGTAAGAAGTAAATAAGATGCTCTCTATGAACTTTTTCTCCTGGAGTAAGGAGTGTTGCAGTTATTCTACTCATTCTGGTGTGGGCACTACCTTCCTAGGCTCTGCAAAGATAATTACTATTCAAGAAGAGAGCTCCAAAGGTCAATATTATGATTAAATAGCTTAGCCATCTTTTAATGGAAATCTAGTTATGGACCAACAACAAGGAGGTCAGCAACAAATGTAATTTAATTCTTGGCTATTAATAAATGAGTTTTAGATTAATTTAGATCCACAAAGGAACCCTGTGTTGTAGCAAAATTCATCATGAAACTTACTAGATTATTTCTCTGGCCAGGATTCAGATGTTGGAACTCCAAGGTTAAGATATTTAATTTTAAAAGATGAGCCAAGAAAGAATCCATTTATCTGTCATCTATAATCACAAGCCTGTATGTTCTGAAACTTATTTATCTTTTCATTTCCCGCCCCAGGTTTCCTCATTCTGATCTCTACTGATCTGAACTCCAAAAACCATGTGAACCACAGACCTCCCCTAAATTAGCCTCAACCTATTTCTACTTGTTCTCAACTTCACCCCTTTTGCAATGAAATAAGATTATTTCCCAGCCCTGCGGTCAATGGTCTTGGAGCTGGGCAGAGTAGGTTAAGTATGGAAGGAGCCATTTTAATCTCATCTTGAGCTAAATTCACAAGATACAACAGGAGATGAGGAAACAAACAAAAAGTTTATTTCTTCCAAACATCCTGAAAACTTGGAAAGATCTTCTAAGAGGTAATATGCTAAAGAGGGCCATATTGGATTTCTAAGACTCTTTTCAGAAATTTCCTTTTCTTCCATCCCCCAAAATCATTTTCAATTAATATGAGAGTTGGAATTCACCAAATTAAACAAGCACTGATGAAGGTTCTACTTTGTTCAAAGCACTGATCTGGACATGGAATATAAAGACAAAATTGAAACAGACTTTCCCCTCATGGGGCTTTCGGGGCAATTGTTAGACTCAGCAAAGGTTAGAGCTGTGTGTCCAAATTAAAGATGTCTCAGAGTTACTGATTACAGTCTTCCCTTCATGAGACTATTAAATAGGGATTCTTAACTTTTGTCTTGTGAATCTCTTGAATCTTACTGGCAGTCTGGGGAAAACTATGGCTCCCCTTATATCTGAGTCAGAACTCTGATCTGAGGTCAAATCCTATCTCTGACATTTAGTAGTTGTGTGACCCGAGGCAAGTCACTTAACTACTCTGCACCTCCAGTTTCTCACGTATAAAATGAAGGGGTGTATTTGATGGGCACTAACATTCCCTCCAGTTCTAAAATTCTACAAACCTCTTTACTGGGAGCATGAAGCTAAGTGGAGATGAATGCATTCTGAGTCCTGAGAAAAAGGTTCCCAAACTTATTTGGTCTATTGCCCCCTTTTTAAAAAAAAATTACTCAATGTGTCCCTGGAAATCTACTTTTTTTAACCCTTTAATTTTTTTTTTGGAAAATTTGCATCATTTCAAAAAAACTTAAATTGTTTTAAATGACATATCTTAAATTTAATAATTTATTTTAAATTTGTGGGTTTTTTCCTGCACTGAAATTTTGATGACACAATATTGCATCATGTAATCATGTAGTATCATACTGTAAACACATCATTACACGTATATATTCCTGCTGATGCAGGCTGAACTTCCCTACAATGTGCGACATGCTCACCTCCCATAAGCCAAATTATATATAATTGACTTGTTAACACCGGTCGATGGACTTGACCACTGATGGGTTATAGCCTGCATTTTGTATGTTTATTTGGAAAATAATATGATCACTGTGACTTTAACTCGGTTGCACAAAAGATAAAATATATACAAATGGTTTTTCAAAATGTTCTTCTCTTCTTTCCTTATGCTTCCACTGTCCCCTTACTTTTATTCAATACCCCCAATTGCACCTGAGGCTATCATCACTCCCTGTACCTTTCTAGTGCCCCCCCAAGGAGTGGCATTACCTACTTTGGGAACCAACGCTTTTGAGAACATGAATATGCTGGATCCCTGTGCCCTCCCATGGATTGTGTCTTGGGTGCTGGGATTTTGGTTCATAGGTCTGCAGATAATCAAGGAAAGTTGATGATGGTCTTTTCCTGTCATGAGGGACTGATCCCTCCCTCACTATAGTGAGAAGTTGGTCTCTGCTTATCATAGAAATAGAAATAATAAACACATTTATTTCTTCTGTTTTCACTTTTATTCAGCATTATGACAAGCCCTCCAGACCTCCAAAGGATCCATGTTCCACAGCCAGCTAGTCCTGAGGAGGCTGAGATATAACTGTGTTTACCACTGCCTATGACCTCCCTTTCCTCCTCCTTCCCCCATCCACATATGACTGCTTGACTTTCTTATGAGCATCTCCTAGGCTTGTGTTATGAGTCCCTGAAACAAAGCATCCATGAATGGATGGTGCCATCTTTGTCTACCTGACTATATCATCTTTGTCCTCATACCCTTACTTCTGGGCTACTAACATTTCTTCTTGCTTTTCAATTCCCATGTTGGGAACTCTTGTATTTTAATTGTTGGGGTAGGTTGGGTTTTTGTTTTGTAAGTCTTTTGTTTGATCAGGGCCTTCTTTGTGAGATGGTCGCTTATAACACAGTAGGGATCTTTGTGGCTATTGCAAACCTTCCCAACGTTTACAGGAACATGGCCCTTCAGAAATAGGTCAAGACAATTACCAAGCAAGGGAAATCTTCACAGATATATTTCACTTAGTGATAGTCACATGTTTCTTATACCAATAGGGCTAGATCTCCAAAATGAGTATTTCATTTTTGTAATAATATTGGGCACAGCAAAGCTTTCTTGCAGAATAACCATTTTAGAAATCATGTTGTTGTCACTTTCCCTTGTCATACCAAAGTAATTTTCTGGAACCATACCAAGTGTCAAATTGAACCCTTCCTAATAACAACCAAGACACTTAATGAAAATCAAACAGTCTGCCAACTTTCTCTGGCAGCATATACAACTTTCCTTGTCCATAGTCCCTGCTCTCTAGTAAGAGGAGGTTGGTATTTTCTTTTAGTTCTCTAAGACATTATAATTCATCATTTCACTTCTTTTTAGTGTTATTATTCATACTATATATTCTATTTAGTGTTATTATTTATCTATATTATTGTATCATTTATATTATTATTTATATAATATAATTTAATTTATGTGTTGTCTATGTTATATTTATATGTTGACATGTATATTCTCTTGCCTCTGCTCACTCTGAAGTTTTCATATTATTTCTTAAGGAATAGTAATATTCTATTTTTTTTCTATACACAGTCTGTTCAACCACTTCTACAAATCTTTGTTTTGTTTCCTTTTTCTCCTACTATAAGAAGTGCTTCTGTGAATAAAATGAGACCATGTATATGGCACAGTGAAAGAGCTCTGGGTTTGGAAGAGGAAGACTTGTATTCAAACACTTAGTCTGATGCTACCTCTCAGAGCATTGATTTTCTCATTTCCAAATAAGAGGTTTAAACTAGAGGAACTCCAAGGGCTCTTCTAGCTCTGCTATGGTTCTATCAATGCAGCCTTAATCTTTTTTTTTCTACAAGATCTTTCTTTCTGCTCTTGGTCCCCTTGGACGGTATACCCAGTGGTTGGATGATTTGGTCAAAGGGTATGAACAGTATAGTGATTCAACTCATGTAAAGCCAACTTGATTTCCGGAGTAGTTGAACTAACACATGTTTGTAGCAACAGTGTATTAGTATGCCTTTCTAGAATGGAATGTTATAGGAATCTTGAAAGGGATGAGATATTCCAACCTCTCATGACTCATGGTTAACATGATATTTGTCCTTTGAGCTTTTTGCAGTCAATAGTCAGTCAAAAAGCATTTGTTAAGCACTGAAATGTTGAAGATGTAGGGAAAGGCAAAAAATGGGTGCCTGCTCTAAATAAACTCCCAAGTTAATGAGGATGATATATGTAAAGATGTAAACACGTGAGATATGTACAGGATAAGTGGGAGGTTAAAAACACAGAGAAAACCCTGGTGGGGGTAGGAGAGAGGTGGAGAGCAAGGAGAGCCTGGAAAATGCTTCTGCATGAAGTGAGATTTCAGCTGCATCTTAAGGAATCAAGAGATTATTGTTCTCTTCATATCAATGACCAATGACATGTACAGGGTGATGTCTTGACTTGCAAATGAATTGAATTTAAGTAAGGCAGGGCTATGCAAAGTCATCACCTTCATTTCCTCCTTCATTGGAGGATCATTAGAGTTCAGTGGAAAGATATAGGCCAAGACGACTGCCAATGGTGCAGGATGCAGTAGGGGACCTTGACCTAAAATGGAGATGTGGAGGGAGAGCATTTCAAAAGTCTAAAATTTGGGACCAATGACCACAAGCCCTGCCAGATGTGAGGTCACTGATTGGCATAGTACTTGGTCTCTTGAGTACTTAAGAGGAATCAGGAGTGGCAATTGGAACTCAGGGCCAGAGTCAACTTATGTGTATGGCGACGGGGGAGTGGGGTGGGGTGGGGCATGTCAGTATCTCTAGTGGAGGATCTTAGATACAGATGGAACAAATGTAGGGTAAAATGGACATAAGTGAATGCAAGTCCTCAGGGTTCTGAGGAAGAAAAGATATCTTTTTCCTCTTGTTGAGATAGGGAATGAGAAGGTAGAATCAATGAAGGCTTTAAGGAACGAGCTGGCATTGAAGTTGAGTGGCGAATGGGGTTAGGAATTCCAAGAAATGGAAGGAAGAAGGGAGAACACACCAGGCATATTGGTGAGAAAAAGACTATGGAGATGATTGAGGCAATACATGGCATTAACAGAACAGAGAAGGGGAAATCTATTTGATTTAAAAATGCCTATTAATAGGGAAGGCTGGGAAGCTGATAGATCTCTTGAACTTGTGAGCTACAGTGGGGACTATGCCTATCCAGTGCCTTCTTTAAGTTCAATCAATATGGTGAAACCCAGTATGTGGGTCCACCAGGCAGCCTAAGAAGGAGCAAGGCCAAGATTCCCCATGACCATCAGTACCAGGTTGGGCTTCAGAGGATAGGAGTATCAGTATGGGATTGGACCCCTGAATTACTATACTCAGTGAAATGGGGCACCCCACCCAATGTGCCTTTTTTGCTCCATATTGTAGATGAATAAAAAATAAAACAATGAGAAAAAGTCAACTTCTCCACTCTTAACCATCCTTCAAACATTTTTCCTCCTGTGGATTCTGTTTGTAACTTGCACAGCTAAAATCTTCTGCAAATATGCTAGCCTCCCAACATGCCTCCCAATTGTGGCTTAACGTAATGGGCTCAGTGCCCCCCGAAGGTTTTATTTCAGAGGGGAGTAGCCAGCCCTAATGACGATGCCTTGTCATTTGGAGGAAGGAACCACAAGGTGTTCTGACCCCAGCCAACATCTTTCTAAGTGGAAAGAAAAAGCCATATTCACATAGAGGCAGCAGCTGGGCAGGGGCCCATATGCAGAGCCTCTTCCAAACAGGCCTGGAGCAGATTGATCTCCAGGGAACTTGACACAAGCTATTTGTCAGCCAAGGTCACGTGTGTCTCCCATTGTCATGCTCCGTCCTTTTTGTCAATAATGCCTTGTTTTGTGCTCACAACTGGGGGATGCCAGGTGTTGATATTTCAGAAACAAACAGCAGCCGCGACAGCTGTTGTGGCAGATTTCCATTTTTCAGCCAAGCTGGCAATGAGATACTATGCCAGATGAAATTAAAGAATTAAAATAAGCCTTCGCAATATCCATAATAATGTATCCTTTACAATGACCTTTCTCAGAAAGAGATTCCCCCTGGAACCAACTTTCCTTCCTAGGCAATGTTGCTTTAAAGGATGACTCTACATTGGTCAGGATACCTTCACCAAAGCCTTCAAAACCAATTGATGGACTGCTTTTCCTCCTCTTCTAGGGGCCTAATACCAGCAGGTCCTTTGTGTATCTTTATCTTTCATCAATAAGCTCTCTCTAATGTGGACTCAAATTCAGTGTGACACCTGCTTTTGATTTCTTACTTGGGGCAAGCTGCCTTCTGGGTATGACAGCTCCTGCATTATTAGGATCCTGCATCACTATTTTCCTTAACAAAAATTTAACCATACAATTATTTATTATATAGTTATATTTAATCATCTAAACATTAACAGTTATTGATAACATTGATAATTAAAAATGATCTATACGTTCTGGTTCAATGAAAGGGCAATTATACTTCAATGGCACAAATTTATTGTATTTATTTGCCAGATAAAAACCTTAGCTCCCCAAATATGAGAGGATGTAAGCTCCTTGAGAAGAGGAGTGGGACCCTCTTATATGGGCAGTTCAGCACTTTGAACAGTTTTAGGCACTTAATAAATGTTTGTTGATAGATTGATTTAAATTATTAAAGTCAGAAGAAACTTGGTGTGACAATGAGGAGGAATTAGAATGATAAATTATATATATTTAGATTTACTTCCTGCATGAATAGGGATATCGAGGAGGGTATAGCAGATAGAGTGATGGCCATGAAAGACTCATCTTCATGAGTTCAAATCCGTTCTCAGATACTAATTGTGTGACCCTGGGCAAGTCACTTAACCTTGAGTGCCTCAGTTTCCTCATCTGTAAAATGACCTGGAGAAGATAATGACAAAACACTCTAGTATCTTTTGCTAAGAAACCCCAGATAGGGTCATGAACAGTTAGTTACACATGACTGGAAAATGACTAAACAATAACTACCTACATAAACAAACCACTGGATCTGTATGAGTCTGCTTTCTCATCAGGACTTGAAGAAGTTGGGTTAGATTTCCTCTGAGGTTCTCTTCAGGGCTTGACCTGGGATCCAGACCCTATGACTTAGAAGAGAATTTCGAGGTTATCTTCAGGCATGGGAGAACGTGGGAATTTCAGAGGCCATTTCAAATGTAACCCCCTCATTTTATAGATAAGGAAATGATGGCATGGAAACACAGGGAGGCTAATTCCAGTTAATTTCATTGAATTCAATAGGCATTCCAGTGCCTACCTACTATGGGCTAGGAGCTGTTTTTAAATGGTGAAGATACAAAGACAGCTTTGTCTTCAAGGGGTTTAAATTCAATTGGTGTCAGGGGGAGGGGACAGTGGGGGAGAAGGAACATGTTCTGGACAGAGAAACATATACAAAGAAATCTCAACAGTCAAGTGCCATCTGGAGAAATCCAGAAGAGTCTTGTCTAAGGTGTCACAGGGTTGTAAGTACAAGGGCAGAGGGGTTCCCTTCCACATCCTCTGACTCCAAAGCCATCATCCTTCAAACTCTATCCTATTGAGCTCTGAGATTTGGAATTTTATCTCATTCAGATCTGCCCCAGTTCCCTGGGCCTGAAGTCTGTTGTTCCATCTTGGTGGACTTTGCTTTATGAAATGAAAACTTGGGACCAGCTGATTTTATTTCAAGATCTCTTCCAGACCTGGATTCTTCCATTCAGGCCACAGTTGCTTCTGTGCAGGTTTAGATGTTTGTTTTTGCTCAATGTCTCCGGTTCATTGAAATGTTCCATGCAGGCTTCCTTCTGGGGGCTCTGTTTGCTTAAGGCTTCTTTTTTTTTTCTCCTCTCAGGGGAAAACAAAATTTTGTTCTCTTTGTGGTTAAGTCAAAAATGGCATTTGGGTTTGATCTGACGTTCCATCAATAGATACAATTCATTCTGTGTTTAGGTCTGATCCAGGGACTTGGTTAAAAGTGAGAAGGAAACTAATTTTAATGACACAGATCAGAACTCTAGAGATCCAAAGCCCATGGCTCAGGACAGAAGAGACAGAGGAGACAGTAAACAACTTCCTTCCCCTCCCTCCAGCATGGGATGAGGGAAGAGAAAGAAAACCTGCATGATTAAAATAGAGGACAGACAGTAGCTGTGTCAACAGTTTCATGACCATGGTATCTTCTAGTCGACCCCTTAAATTGTGGCCAGTCTTTTACAAGACCCAGCTATGCTCTTTGAGGACAGGGACTGCTTTCTGTCTTTTGTCCTACCCTCGTCACTTAGTACAGTCCCTGGAACATAATAAGTACTTAATAAATGGTCGTTGATTTGACTTGATCCAGTGACCCCAGGATTTGACTCATAAGCATTCACCAAGTCTTATCCCAGGCTCTGGCTATTTCCTAGTCATGGTCACATCCCTTGGCCCCTGTCCCCTTTCCAATGTTGGCTCTGAGAAGAGAAATTATATTAACACTTCTATTCCTAGAAAAGACATGCCAATCATCTGCCTTTTGATTTCAATACTCACGTTCAGTTCTCCCTGGCCAGTGCTTCCCTGTAAAGTGGCATCTTCTTCTTTGTAGCATCTTTGAAGGCAGGGACTGTCCTGCTACCTTTTATTTGTATCCCTGGTGTTTGTCACAGTGCCTGGAACATAGTAAATACTTAATAAATGCTTTTAATTCATTCATTTATAGGTGGAAGGACATGTTACAAAGCAATCCTCCCCATTATTCCTGTCTTCTCTCTGCTGCCTTCTTTTTCCTTTTCTCATCTGTTCTCAAAAAGAGCTTGTCTTGCCTCCTTTCTTTCCTTCCATCTCTACCTAATCTTTCCCCTTTCAATCCTTTCCCATCCTTTCTGTTTCATATGAAAGCTAACATTTGCTGAATGAATATTTGAATCATATCAGTACAAAGAAACTCTAGAGTCCCTTTAATAAACAATCTTATTTTTTTTCAAAATAGATATGGTAACCATAGAAATCAATAGGTGTTTTTAGTGTGGGTTGATTAGAGGATATTTTAATAGTATTTGTAATATCAAATCAAAGAAATATCTGTGAGAAGATGAAATTACTTTGGTGAACGAACATGATTCCTTAGATCCAAGGGAATTAAGCCAATAACTGAGACCCTTAAAGGATCCAGAAAGAAGGTGGAGCCTGGGACTCTGAGAAAACCCAGCCTAGAAGCTTCTCTGCCAGTGAGTTACCTAGGATTCTAGACTGATTCTGCTGTAGCTTTTTCTGGGGGACACGAACAAGACCCTTTGAAGCTGTGTTCTGCCTTTCTTGAGTCCAACCCTCTTGTTTTTGATGACCTGACATCTCAGTCACCTTCACCATTGTTTGTTCTGCTTGACTTAAAAAACCAAGAGAACAAGAAAGAAGGAACTCCCACACCAGCCTGACCTGACTTTGACCATTGCCTGTCCCAGCTTCCTTCCTTCCTGTCAGTCAGTCAATAAACCTCCATTAAGCATCTACTGTGGACCAGGCACTGTGCTAAGCACTGGGAATATAAAGAAGCAAAGGACAGTCCCTGCCCTCAGGTAACTCAAGCATGTACAGATAGGAAATAAAAGAGAAAAGGCACTAGAATGAAGGGGAGTTGGGAGAGGTTTCCTGTCAAAGATGGGACTTTAGTTAGAAAGCTTGGAAAGGGGATAGAGATGAGGAGGGAGGGCATTTCAGGCATGGGGAATGGCCTGAGGAAAAGTCTGGAGCTGAGAGACCATGTTGTCTGGTTTGAGCAATAGCCAGGAGGCCAGTTAGGAGTGAAGTGTAAGAAGACTGGAAAGGTGGGCAGGGGCTAGGTTAGGAAGGGCTTTGAATGCCAATGAGAGGATTTTGTATTTGGTCCTGGAGGAGTGTGAAATCAACAAACCTTGGCAACAGATTGGATATGGGAGGTGAGAGTAGTGGGAGTGAAGGATGACTCCTAGTTTGGGGCTTGGGGGACTGGGACGATGGGGTTACCCTCTATAGTAATAGGAAGTTAGGAGTCAGGGCAGGGTTTAGAAGGAAAATAATGAGAATGCCCTGGAGTAGAATTGGAAGTCCCTGCTTGGGTTTCTGCTCTGTACCTATTGATTTTGTAATTAAGATTGCAAATAGACCCAAATAATAAATTACAATGCACAAGTCCCCTGGGGGCTGCACCATATTTAAAATCCAGTTTGCAAATAAATCTTGGTATTTCCAAATCCATTTGACTAGAAGCATGTAAAATTTTCGTGTTCTCAACTTTCAGAGGCAATAGGTAGAGTCTATGTATGAGTCATTCAGAGAAAGTGATGGAAATATTGTCAGTGGAATGTTCCATTCAAAGATTTTCATGGACGTATTACATATAATTGTAAAAAGAAAACCCACAAATGAAAAAACTGGAGGTAACTTATATGTCCTCTAATATGGCTAGAAATATTGTCAGTGGAATGTTCCATTCAAAGATTTTCATGGACGTATTACATATAATTGTAAAAAGAAAAACCACAAATGAAAAAACTGGAGGTAACTTATATGTCCTCTAATATGGCTATGACATGTTAATGTAATGGAATACTATAATACATTTTTGCCTGGCAAATATGACAAATACAGAGAAACCTGAAAGGACCTTTATTAAATAATGTAGATTAAAAAAGCAGAAACACAGAAGCTACAATATAGCCACATAAGAGGAAAAGGGAGATATGATACATTATGTATTAGAATGAATTTATTTACATATAAATGGGTCCATCTTTGAACATACACTTATTTTATAACCTCCACAATACAGTGGAAAGTATATTGGATAGGGAGTCATAAGACTTAGGTATAAATTACCATTATATCACTTACTACCTATGTGATGTTGTATTAATTTCCTTGGTAAAAATGAAGGGGTTGGATGAATGTCCCTTCTAACTCTACATCTATGATTACATGATCATTTGCTCTGCTTGGTGACATGGAGAGATCAAAGGCTTAGAGCTTATATTTTTCACTGATATCTTTATGACATCAAGAGAAATTGAGGAATCCCTATGATTTGGGGTGGACAACCTGTGGTGAATTTAACAGGAGACCAGGAAGAACCATGGATGGATAGGCATGAATGAGTTATGGACCTCACCACTGGAGAAGACATCTTTGTTAATGAGGTCACCAATTCATTTAAATAGAGGGGTAAATGGTTATTAAGCAAATGTAATTGGTTGTATTTATGTTTTCTATTAAGTTTTTAACTAAACAACATGACTACAAGGCACATCTTCTACCTGTAAACATGGCAATCATTTCCATAGGAAAACAGATAGTAGAGTCTTGGAAATTAAGGCAGAAAGTGGTTGGGTGAAGTCTGAGATACCAAAATTGTCTCCTGTTCTCTACCACAAATCCTGTTTCCTGACTCGGAGCTACCTTTAACTCCTTGTTCATTTTGCTTCCATAAGGAGACTCTTGTGCTCCCATCTGAGTAGGTTCTGTTCGAAAAAACTGAACAGCTGGATTTTGAAGTATTAGCATTTTGTTGTATAATTAGAGTACTTTAATAGATCTTAAGTTAGAAGCATAGAAAGGGGCAACTGCTTGTGTCAGAGCTACTTAACCCCTTATGCCGAGGGCATAGCATACCACAGATGGTGCCCTCTAACCCAATTACCATTACTAGGCTTAGCAAAACAGCCTCAAAACTCAAGTGAATCTGATACTTCCTTCAACACACATACATATACATATATATATATATATATATATATATATATATGATACATACACATATAGAAATATAAATATGCAATACACACATAGACAAATACGTATATATTATATGCATGTATCTACCAACACATAGGTGTGTGTGATGTATATGTGTATACATATACACATACATATGTGTATGTATATGTGTTTATGTGTGTATGTATACATATATGCCCATATGTGTGTACACACAAACAGACACAGACACACACATACACCTAAAGGACTAGCTCTTTGCATTTGTCATTTTCAGAAGTTCGACCTAGACTTGCTGGTTTGTAAATCTCCTCAGGTTCCTACTTCAGCTGTTTTGCAGACTTCTCCAAGAAGCCAGAGTAAAAGGGCTCAGGGTAGCCTGATTTTTATAACCCTGTCAAGCTCCTTGTATTTTTGCCATGCACTTCAAAAGATCCTGCTGCCTCCTATTTTCTTGTAACTTAGGATACCACGACTTGGTTTATTATTCACTCTCCCTTCCCAAAGTCATTCAGGTCATCTACTTTCTGTTTTGCTTTCAAAGAGATTTAGAAAAAAAAACAACATAAAATAAACTTTTGCAGCTCATTCTTTTAAGAAACTTTCACTTTCTGAGGGTCAGGGCGGATGTTCTTGACAATGAAACAGTATTTTTTGTTTATTTATTTCCACTCGAGGGTTCTCTTCTCCCAATTCATTAATTATTGAATAAACTCCAAAGATGATACATGTAGATTATTCTAAACATTTGGCCTAAGTAGGATACTTTTTTCTGAAAGGCATTATGGTATAGTCAGTTGAATGCAAGACCTGAAATAGATAGGACAGAGTCCACATCTAGCTACGTGAATGTGGACAAGTCACTTAAGCAAGCTCTGGAAGCCTTCATTTCCTCATCTGTAAAATAGGTTCATAGACGTAGAATTGGAAGGGGGCCTCCCAGATAACCTGATCATTTTACTGATGAGGAATCTGAACCCCACAGAGTCTGAGTGACTTCCTCAAGGTCATGCAGGAAGTGGCAGAGCTATTGTTTGAGCAGAGATCTTTTGACTCCAAGCACATATCTCTTTCCATTGCATCCCCATACCTACCTCAGAGAGTCATTATGTGACAATGTTTATCAAGCATTTTGCAAACTCTATAATACTCTATTTTTGTCTTGTGGGATTTTCTTTAGCAATCACTCCTAAACATTTTGAGTATTCAGGCTATTTCCAGTGTTTTTATTTTTGCTTTAGCCAGCGGTTCAGCAAATCATTTCTGTCTGAAAGTCATTAATTTCCCAATGAGATCCACAATTCATCATTTTTGCAGACACCTAATGGTTTACCTGTAATAAATACAGACACAGCCGCTAAGATGTTCCAATAATTTAACAATATTCGGAGATAAAAAAAACCTTATTGCTCATGGATTGCAACGTATACTCTGCATAGAGGCTAGAATACTGTTGTCTTTCTTGTTGGTGGGCTCTGGAAGCATTTGGCTTCTTCAAAGGTTGTAAAGGCATGAATTATCACTAACAAAAACACTGCATTTCCCTTTTCCCTGCTGTTTCCTTTTGCCACCTCACACAAACTGTGTGTCTTTATTGTGATAGATGATGGATACCTCCTTAAAAATTTTCTTTATACAAGTCTGTGAACTGAGCAAAGTTGACTGAGTTTGTAACATATGCTGGGCCCAACTGGGCCCCAAATTAGGGAAACTACTTTAGCATTCTGATGAAAGATGGTAGCACCCACATATCACTTTATTTATATCTCCATGCCCCTTGTCATGATCAGATGTATCTTCAGTCTTTGAAGCTCTTTGGCTTTTTCCTTAGCTTAGGGAAGATGGCTTAGATGTCCTCCACATGTCCTCTCTATTTAATAGAGAGACTTAAAATTAAATGGACAGCTAGGTTGCTCCATGAATAGAGCACCAGATCTGGAGTCAGGAAGACCTGATTTCAAACCCAGCTTCAGACATTTACTAGATGTGTGACCTGGGAAAGTCATTTAACCCCATTTGCCTCTGTTTCTCATTTGTAAAATGAGCTGGAAAAGGAAATAGTAAACCACTGTAGTATCTTTCTCAAGAAAACCCCAAATGGGGTAATGAAGAGTCAGACACTACTGAAATGATTCAGTAACATCAACATTAAATTAACTACAATTAGATTTTGAAAGAACAGATATTGACAAGATCCTTTTTTTTTGTTTTAGCTATTGAGAAGCAACATATGGTTTTAGAAAGATATGATCAATTCTGGTTCAATAAAGTAGTAGGAAAACAAGTAATTGTTTTAATTACTAATTAAATAGCAGTTGTTTTAAGGATCTTCCTGAAATTGGAATGGAGATGTCTCATTTGGTAAAGCCTTCAGTGGATGATATAATAAACATCTGTTCTCTCCAGTGGACCAAGAAAGGAATCCATTAAGGATCTGGAAGCAACCCTAGAGATCATCTAGCCCAATCTCCTTAAATTTTCAAATGAGCAGAAAGAAGCCTAACAAGAACGAATGGCTTGCCCTGGTTTGCCCAGGTAGTAAGTGGCAGAGCTGAGATTTAGATCCAAGTCTGCAGCAAATGGAGCATTCTTTATGCTACATATTTTTGCCATGAAAGTGAATTTTTGGCTCAATCTCGTTCCATGACTCCTTCACTCATGGGATACAGTGAGGGACAATGTCTAGGAAAAACACCATGTGAATCTCTCCTCTCTTCAGTTATATGGCCCTGTGAAAGGGATTTGGTCCTCATCCTCTGTATTTTTTTTTATCTCTTAGGTAAAGGTGATTGGAGCCTCTGATCAACATCCTGGCATTCCAGAGTGTAAGATCTCTAGTCTAGCCAATGCAGCAGGAGCAAGGAGGAGCCTTTGGAACTCTAGACCAGCAGAAATTGAGGCAAGGACTCATCTAGCAGTGATGCCACATCTGGTCATGAACTTGGGATGACCCGTGTTAAATACCAACTATGTAATGGGAAAAAGAAAACAAAACAATCTTACTTAAAGTAAAAGTTAGAAATTAAAGTGTTCTGTGCATCCTTTCAAACTTGCTCAGTAATCAGAGAGGGAGAGACACAGAGATCATGTTTTCAAGTTACAAGTGCACAGTGACTGGCACACAGTTTATTAATCAATTTTTGTTAATTGATTAATCGATTTATTAAATGATATTGTACTGAGAGTTGTGTATGATGTAGGTCTGAGTGACTGACCATCCATCTCACAGGGTTAATTCCATACGGTATATTAATCTTCAAGTTTCTCTACTCTATGTAAAATAGCCTTTCTTAAAATATAGACATAGAAAAAAACCCACAATGAGAAACTGAAGGTCCCATAATTGATGTTGGGGCCCACCATGTCCCCTTATAGGGATGAAGAGCAGTGAGACCCAAGAATATGGTGGGCATATGCTGGGTGAAGGTTGTGCTATAAGCGAATGCCACCAGCAGGCTACTGGTAAGGAGGACCATGTAGCCATAAATCAAACATTCAAAGGGATTCTACCATCAGACTCTGACAGTCCCAAAGTGTCATGGCCCTTTGGCCTCTGAAACAGGTGTAGCCAAGAGAATAGAGGAGGGTTATAAGATGTTGTCAAGGATATAGCTCATTGAGGATGGATGGGTGGGGAAACTTGTGGAAACTCTTTGGCATCATCTGTGCCCCAAACCTCAGGCAGCTTATAGCAAAGCCAAGATAAGAGTTCTTCCCAGGATACATAATAGGAGAATGCTGGAGAAAACCACACAAGATCAAATTTACACTAGCAACTATGAAATCAGAACTTTAGGCCTAGGCTCTGTTGGCAAGAGAGAACTTGACATTACTTCAAAGGTTTGTCTATAGGCTAGACATAGGCTTATAGCCCTGAAGAATTCTGGACAATTTTCTCTCCCACATGGAACTTTGCGATTATACAACTTGTTATAGTCGTATCCCTTCTAATATGTTACTTGTTTCTGGGTATGGTGGTAGGTGCCTTGTGGTCCTTGATGCTGGAGAGGTGGAGGTTGGTAGATGCCTTGTGTTTAGGAGTTCCAAGTTGATATAGGAATGAAGCCAATTGGTGTCTCTACTAATTTCAGTTACAAAATAGTGAGCCCCAGGAATTGAGGGCCACCAGGCTACCTGAATAGGGTTGAATGGACCCAGGCTGAAAAAATGGAGCAGGTTAGAGCCTAATGCTAACCAACATTGAGATTGGACCCATGGATGGCTTCTGCAATTCCATCTTGGACAAGTAGGGGGATTCCATCTCAAAAAAACATATTCCCTATTTCTGGAATATTTCAACCATATCTAATACCTAATCTCATACTCCCCTCTGGTTATTCTGCTACCCCATTTATTTTTTATCTTCTTAAATAATTCAACTCATAGAAACAGTCTGGCTCTGGCACCCACAAATTGGGCTGCAGTTCACTTGTATGTCTGGTTTTTTCCCCAACAGCTTCAGGATAAAGAATGCCTTTGTGAATCAAGAACATTCAGAGTCCCAAGTCAGTATGTTCAACATCTTGTTGCATAATGAAGTGTTACCTGGCTCAGTATTTCTTCATCCTCCATAAAGTAATCCACTGCATCAGAGAATGGTTCAGCCTAACACAGCAGAAATTCTTCTCTATTTCTTATCTTCATTGTTAAACATCCTCTTGCTCCACTTTTTTTTAATATCACTGTAAATTTCCAAAGACTCCCCAATCCCTCCAAATGAATCCTTCCTTATAACAGTCAAGCAAAATCAAACAAAAATCTTGAAATGCATACCTTATTCCACACCTGTAGTCCACCACCTTTTTTTTTTTTTGGAGAGGTAAGAGTCGTTGTGCATCATCAATCCTCTGAAGTCATCATTGGATGATGCATTGACTTAAGTTTTGAGGTTTCTCAATCCTGTTTGATTTTATATGACTGTACTAAATGTATAGTTTGTTCTCCTGGACCGGTGTCACCCTGAATCAATTCGTATGAGAGTAGCACCACCCCAACTTGTAAAGGCAGTTTGGGTTCCCAGAGGATAGCTGACTATTTCTCCCCTCAGGTTTCTAGGGGCCAGCTTTAAGGGGTTGAAGGTTTTTAACATTGTTGTTTGCAAACCCTTCTCCGGTATGTTCCCCAGTTGATGAGCAAGTAGCCAGTCAGAGCTAATTAACTTTTGGAAAGGAACATTTACTGATGTAATATTTAAGAAGAGTTCATACACAATACAGTTGAACAGACTCATACATGGTTTTCTCACACACAAAGTCCCTGGTGAGAGTGGATTCCAAGGTCATGCATAGATCTCAATAACAGGAAGTACCTTTTCTCCTTTACCCTCATGAATATTTTTCTGCAAGGTCTTGTAGAGTCCCGAGGCTACCTGTTCTGAATGTTTCTGATTTCTTCCTGATACGTCTCAGATCCTAATTCAGAGGTTGGATTAGTGGTCAACTAGTGGTTAAGCAAGAACTAATTTTTAACAAGCCTGCTACACTGTCACTGAATGGTTTTATGCCACTGCACACTTTGGACTCAAGAATACTGGAAAACAGAAGTCTCCTTTTCTTCTGCTCCTTTTTATAGAACATAAGACAAAAGTCTTGAGCGGCAGGGGAAGGGTGGATCATGTTCACTGCCGTGGGAATGAATTAGCCATATCCTGCTTTTCCTTCCAACTCTGATTCTCTCATCTAGTTCCATCAAATGTCAGGGTAAAAACAGAAACAGATGAATTCTCAGTTTCCCATTTTAGTGTTTTCCTCAGTTCCTAGGAAGTAAACAAAAAGCAAGAGTGGGGAACTCCCAGAATACGACTGGTCTTCCAATGGGGTGTGCTGCTGAATGCCCTAAACAATACTATCTTTGGAACTCTCCCTCCCTCTCTTCAATATCTCTAGAAGACTATGTATATATTCAAAATCTACAAGATAATAAAACAGAATTGATTATACTTTATGTAAAATATATTAAAATATAGAATTTTATATATTATGATATAACATAATTTATATATTTATAGTATATAACATTATAATATAATTTCTATATTATACAGTATATTTGCAATTACACAATATAATATATAATTATTTATATATTATACAATATCAGAATTTATAATTTGTATGTTATACAGATTATAATATTTATGATCAATTCTGCTTTATCATCTTGAAAGTTCTCTCTGGATAATATCTATCCTGCGGATGATGCTCTAGACAAGAGAAAAAAATCATTTGATTTCCTCTGTTTTTATGAATACCTATTTCCATACACATTCCTAAAATCTAAATGACTAATTTAATATAAAAAGCCTTTAAAACACACAATTTAAAGAATGTCATTTCCATCCTGATGACACTTTATAGTTCTAGGAATGGAAAAGATGGATCGCTAGCATTCTGGAGATGGGTTGGGATCTAATAGAAGGCAGTTCTGGCTGCTGAGGATTTTTAGTGTTGTGATTATTTGTTGTTGCTTTTTCCACTCTTTCATGTGAAGGATAAAACATTATTAGCTCAGAGTCTGACTTGAAAAGATGGAATGTCATTTCCGTTGAACAAACGCTTCATTTGTCCTCCTTAAATCACTCTTCAAATGGAAAAACTTCCCAAGAGCACAGCAGAGAGAATCCAGCTTTTATCTGACAGGCTTTTAAAGAAGTCTGACCTCTTGCCTCTTGTAGATTGCTAGAACTTAACTTTTCATGTAACTGTCCAGCACACATTTTTTCATGCAAATTTCCTTGTCAAAACTACAAACGAGCATTTGATCAAAGGTCAGCCCTCTTTTGTGTTCCTGTTTGATATAGAAATTTCTATTTCATCTTTGAGTGCCATGACCAGTTAGAGAGAATGCTGTCTGGTGGAGAAATTACTGATGCATCACAAAGACTGGGGAAAGTTTCTCGCTTCTCTCCTCTTTCTAGCTTATGGGTGTTTTAATTTGAATAGGTTTTCATTTTTTTTAATGCAATCATTAAATTAGCGTTAGGAGGGTGTGGGTTGAGCTTGAAATCAGCTTCTTATTAGCTAAAATTCAATTTACTGGTACATGATAATTAAGGAAGTGATAAAATAATTATCATTCTACTTATCATCTTTATTCCATCCCTAATTCCCATAAATTATTACATATTGATAAGTATGGAAAAGCACATATAGTCTAAGGGGCAAAACAAAGGCACCTTGTCCCCCTATGAAGGCTAAAAAAAAGGAAAGCAATGGAAATTACTGTATTAATTTGTACAGATCTCTCTCTGTAGTCACACATTGCTGATCTAGCTGAAATTTAAACACTTGGATTGCATTTCTTTTGGTTTGTCCTTTTCTTATAGATATTTGGAGCTGGGATGGTGCAGGGCGCAGAAGGCTCTGCTTTGGAGTTAGGAATATGTGCTCAAACCCTGCCTCTGACACATACTGTCGCTGTGACCTTGGGCTTGTCCTCTCACTGCCCAACTAGCAAAGGCTAGAACTTAGACACAAACTTGATTTTTACTGGTGGAAGATGGTTTTCACACTGGAGGTTTCCTACATGAATATAATCACAGCTACGATTGCATTCTGTTAAAGAAAGGAAGGAAAGGAGGAAGGAAGGAAGAAAAAGGAAAATTGAAATGAAGAAGTAAAGGAAGGAAGGAGGGAGGGAAAGAAGGAAGGAAGAAAAAAGAAAAAAGGAAGAAAAGGAAAGAAGGAAGGAAAGAAGAAAAAGAGAAAGGAGAGAGGGAGAGAAGAAAGAGAAGGGAGGAAAACAGGGAGGGAGAAGAGGAGAAAAGTTAACTCTTAATGGGAAAGCTTAAATTATTAGTATATGTTGTTATGATATGTGATGCTGGCCCCTACCTGGGGCCCTTTGCTCAGGTGGTGTCAGGCTTCCTTAAACGATCTATCATGTGTTAAGCAGAAAGGGAGTGCTAGGTCTAAATTGCCCACCAGAGGGTGCTCTACTTGAGTTAAAAGCCTGGCTGCTGTCAGTTGCTTTCTATAGCAGAACTTCTGGACCTGAAGTTCTTAGGATCCCCCCACTCCCTGCTCCCCCCAAGAAGTTGTGGGGATTGATTTTGGGGAACCCATAAATCTAGACTGGAAAAATATAATTTTATTATCTATGACTATGACTTCCTTGGCAATCCTATGTATTTTATTTTTTTTTTTGGTGCATTTAAAAACCTCATTCTGAGGAGGGGTCTATACGGCTTCCCCCAACTGTGGAAGGGTCCACAAGACAAAAAAAGTTATAACTCACTTTTCTATAGCATATATAGGAAATAGCCCTTTGCCAAAAGGTTGCAGTAATCCCTACTGGTCACTGAAATTGTTCATTCTCCAAATGCCCATTGCAAACTTATGTTACCCTAAAGTTTGGATTAACCAATTTCTGGCTGGGTCTGAAATTAGCCCAGATATGGAAATAGAATATTGCTCCAAACATTAAAACCACTGTCTGTAATTAGCTTATGAACTCTCACTCATTTGGGTTATGCTCTCTCAGTTCACTGCTCATGGCAATTACTGATGCTGAGATTCGGCATGCTGTGATAGGAGTTTATTGTTTATTTAAATTAAATGAAAAAGAACTAGACTGAATATTCTTATTTGAGACATTTTCCACCAACTATCTACTGGCTTTATCTTAAGTTGCCCTCCTAAATTTTGGGGGTTGTCCAGGGGAAATATTGACCATATTTTCCAAGAGTTTGTAGGAAAGAAATAGAGGGAGATGCATCTACTCCTTTTCTTCGGATCATGAACTAGAAACAGGGAAATGGTGACGATAAGGAAATCAACTTCACTCACTCGCCAGCCTCATGGTATACGCAGTAGTTGGCAGTCTTAGCACCTTGGAATCTTTCCTCTTCAGATTCTGTACCCATCTCTGCTTCAAGATGGGAATCTTTTCCTACCTATATTGACCTTTCTGAATGTTTCAAGAGTGGAAAGTCTTTCTTCTGTACTATCTTCTAGTGGCCACAATCTCACAGCATCATAGTTTTTGACCAAGGAGGATCATTGTGTCTTCATCTGTCTAAGTGTTGACTTTAGAGTTAGGAAGTTGTTCAGTCATTTTTCAGTCACATCCAACTCTTTGTGATCCCATTTGGGGTTTTGTTGGCAAAGTTCCTGGGGCATTTTGCCATTTCCTTCTCCAGATCATTTTACACATGAGGAAACTGAGGCAAATGGGGCTAAGTGACTTGCTCTGGGTCACAACTAGTAAGTGTCTAAGGTCAGATTTGAACTCAATAAGATGAGTCTTCCTGACTCCAAGCTTGGCACTATCCACTGTGCCACCCAGCTGCCCAGAGTTAGTAAGGTCTGGGTTTAAATCCCACTTTAGTTACTTACTAGCTCTGTATGCTGGCCATTGTTTTTGTTGTGCAAAAGATAAGTTTTGTTACTCAAAATTCTCTTTTCTCTCTTAAACTGCTCAGGAACAGTGTATTGTGGTTCCATGTTCTCAAATGCCACAGAGTCCTCTGTCTCATCACATGTTCCTTCATTTTTCTTAATTCTGAAGTATCTATTCATAGATGCCTAAACTTATTTACTAGATTTGGAAGTCATATTTCCTCTGGTTGTTAATGTGATTTTTTTCCTCTTAATGTTTCACTATTTCAGTTTTCTTCTGCTTGAAATTTTTGGATGGAAAAGTTTGCTCCCCCCGTTTTACTTATCATTCACTTTCTACCTCACTCCCTTCTGATTCTGGTTTCCTTAGGGGCTGGATCTCAGTGTCTCAGTCTCTTTCCAAGATGAGCATTTCAGTTTATACGCCTAGATCTTTGTCCCAAGTGACTTTTAGGAAGTCAGAGCTAGCCCTAGCTGGAGGCTATGCTCTTTCCTTAAGTTTGGTGTAGTGTTACACTGCTTTTCACATTCACTGTGCCCTGTCTGGGTGACCTGTCCCACTCCCTTGGTTCCTCAGTTCTCTGACCTGGTACTGGCAGTTCAGAACCTATTTTCCCTGGCACCAGCAGAGGCTGATTTCCTTTGCACCAGTGCTTCCTGGTCACAGGCCCCGGCAGGCTTTTGGTACTAAAGGATTGTGGCCAAACTGGCTGTCAAAGGACAAGAAAATTTCTGCAGCCTAGAACTTGGGTCTCCATGACACCAGTAAGAGGGACAGGGGACCGGGGTGCAGAGATGGGTCCGTCCTTAGGTCTGCTAGGGTAGTATTGCTGACAGTAGCATGAGAGGGAAGGGAGGAGTGCTGAATGCATCCAGGGTCAGTGAGCATCAATCAATTCATGGCTTTGAGGGGAATTAAAAAAAATTTTTTTAACACGTCCTCGACCATCAAAAGAACTGAAGTTACCTTGCCTTTAGGGCATAATTTCTGTTTTGGAGAGGTTGTGAAGATTGATGAAAATGTCTAATCTGGTGCTTTGTTGCTCACATGACCTAGGTAAATTATTAACTATGACTCGGGGTAAGTCACTTAACATCTCAGCCTTGGTTTACTCATTTGCACAATAGCATCTAATTCACAGAGTTGTGACACAAACAAGATATTACATATGAAATGCTTTGCAAACCTTAAAGCACTCTATGAACATTAGCTATTTTGTTGCAATTATTGTCAAATGACAGGTAACCAGTTACCTGCTGAGGTAGCTCATTGCACTTTTGGATGGATCTAATTCTTCCACAGTTTTCCTCACATCATGCTTAAATTTGTTTCTTTACAGCTTCTACCCATTACTCCTACTTCAGTTCTCTGAGATCAAACAAAATGACTCCAATCTCTCCTCTAAATGGTAGTCCTGAAGGCATCTATCATGAAGAGTTGGGAGATGGATTCAATGGCAATGCCAAGGAAATGTGTGTTGCTATAGGTCTAGAGCTCTGAATTAATGAGGAGGCTGCATGGAAAGGGTCATTGGCCTAGAGATGATCCTTGAAACTTTGGTAAGAAGTGAGACCCTCCCTGGTGAGATATTTAAAGAAGATAAGGAGTCATGCAGATACTAGGGATCATCCAACTGACAGGATTGGGAAGAAGGCAAGACGTCAGTAGGAAAAGCAGAGAAGGAGTGCCAAATTCAGAAAACAGAACCAAGATGGTATGGGGGCGGGGAGGGGATATGGAAGTTGAGGTTGAGACATGTGGACTTGAATTCTCTGTCAGATATTCAATAGCTCTTGGACAGGCAGATTAGAAGATGTGTCTGGGAATGAAACAAAAGACAAGGTCAGAAAAAGTCCCTCGGTGCCAGTGGCATTTGATTTTACTGCAATAGTCACCAATTGTCAAAGAAGTTAATTTACTAAAGCAAGAAATTCTCAAGGAGGAAAGTTTTGGAGTCTTTATTCTTTGAGATATTTAAACAAGAATGAACACAGCAGGTAGAGAATATGAACTGGCTATGTGGCATAGTGTATAGAATATGGGATTTGGAGTCAAGAAGACCTGAGTCTGCCTTAGACACTTCCGAGCTGTGTGACCCTGAGCAAGTCATTTAACCTCTCAGTTTCAGTTTCCCCATCTATGTAATAGTCATGATCATAGTACTATAACACAGGGTTGTTGGATCAAATGAAATACATATGTAAAAAACCTTGCCCACCTTACAGAAATGCTAGCTACTGTTTAAAATGTTATAAATGTGCACAATATTTTACGACAATATTTTGAAATATTTTAACATGCTATACATAATATTGTTACAGAATAATGAGAGCCAGCATTTCTATTGCTCCTTTGCTGTTTGGTTGTTTTTAGCTTCATCTATGAGGTTTCTTGGCAGACGCTGGAGTGGTTTGCCATTTCCTTCATCAGTGTGTCCCCATTTTACAGATGAGGAGCCAAAGCAAATAGGGGTTAAGTGATTTGCCCAGAATCACCCAGTAAATGTCTCAGGCTAGATTTGAACTGAGATCTTCCTGACTCCAGACCTACTGCTTCATTCACCATACCACTAGCTTCCTTGGCATTTCTGTAACACTTTAAATTTTGCAAAGAATTTTACATGTATGATTTCATTTAAAAAGATCACTGGCCGGTTCCAATCCTGTCTCAGACCCAGCCTTGGTTTCCTCTTCCATCAAATTAAGGCCCAGATTGCTTCCAAAGTCCTATCTAGCTCTAGGTTTATCACAGAATCGCAGAATTTGAGAGTTGAAAGAGACCTCAATGGCTGTCTAGAATAAGCCACACACAAAACAAATTCCCATCATAGCGTATCTGGCTATGATTGTCTATCCCAGACATACCTCAGGTGTGTACCAGAAAGGTCACAGTTAATGACAGGCTGAGAAGGGTTTAGGCATACTATTCTAGTCTAACACTCAGACCCAAGGGCCTGAGTATAGAGTTGGTAAGTAGAGATAGTGTAAAGGATGGAGCTTAACTGGTCAGCTTTCTTTGTTAAGAACTCCTCTGCTGAGGAGCAGAGCCATTTATGAGCTAACATTTTGCGAAGCAGAAAGAAGGAAGGATTCTCACATGCCAAGTGAAGTCCTTCCACTCCTTCCCATCCCACCCCCATCCCCTTGAAGGTGCCAAGTCAATAGTGTCTGAGATAGAATGTCGAACCATCTAGTCATGGAGACTAATTGTTTTCACTTTGGTGTTTTCTATAGAGCAAAGACAGCGAGAAGGTGCCACGGTGTGTCACGGTCACTAGAAATTGCCTGAGACATCTGGATGTGGTCATCTAATTAATGTTGTTAATGTCCCCTGACAGGCTCTCAAATGATCAAGTGCTTTGCTTCGGAGTACTGATGACTTTTTTTAAGGAATGAAACAGTATGTGAGGACTCCTGAAACTGTCAGCAGGTATCCCAGCTAATGAGGTCAAAGATGCTGCTTCTTCACGAATCACATGGAGCAGCAGCCATGCTACTCACCAGGGCCTAAAGGCTGCATCCTGGAAGAACCAATCTGAGTCTGCACCATTGAAAACTCAGAGCCACATGATGAACTCTGAATTAGGATTCCAGGAAATGGTATACAGATAAAGAGTCTAGTGAGCTAGACCTGGAGTCAGAGAGGTCTGGGTTCAAATCCTGCCTATGTGAAAATAGGCAGCTCATTCATTCTTCCTTAGCCCGTCTCTTCTTCTGTAAAATGGAGGTAGCAATACCTGGGTCCCTAATCACAAAACTGTTGGAGGGATCCAGTGAGATAATGAAAAGTTTCTCAAACCTTCAATCTTCATATAAATGTCAGTTGTTTTTATGATGACTACTTTCTAAAGTTCTGTATCTTTAGCTATATGTTAAATTGTACAAAACAAACCCATTAAAGGAATTGTATGCACCTATTTTCCAATATGTAAAAAAAAATCCCTGCTCAATCAATTCCTATTTTTAACCATAAAGCAGACCTGCCCCTTAGCTCACCTCCAGTTTTTTTCTTAGTAAGGAGAAAATCATTAGCCATCATCTTCTATATTAGCTAGGAATATGGGAGTTGGATTTAGATTTAGAGTTGGAAAGGGAGTTAAATATCATCTAGCCCAAACTCCCTTATTTTACAGATGAGGAAACTGAGGTCCAATAAAGCTGATTGACTTCAGATTCACCCATATCCAGTTTTGACCCAGGATTCAAACTCATATCCTTTGACTCCAAAGCAATCACCAGATGAAGGCTAAGTCCTCCCTCCCCCTGCCATTTTTGTAACTATTTTTTCCTTTCTAATTTCTTTCTTTTTTTTTTTTTTACCATTGTATATACATTATGAAAATGACTACAGTTTGCTAATTTTTATCAACCCCTATTTATATACTACAACGCTTACTTTTAAAAAAACAAATAAAATCAAAATCAGTAGTGCTGACAATGTTGACTTACATTTAGTATCAGGTCCATTATGGTCACAATATCTTCTGTTCAGTTATTCCTTAACTTTTTATTTGTAAAGTTTATGTTTTCTTTCTCTAAGTTCAGATCATTAAATTCCATTAAATTTCATTATGCTCATTAAATTCTGGACACTTCTCTCCATTAGATTTTATTTATAGATTTAATGTGACCATATAATGTACAAAGTAATGTGACTGAAGATTCCGTAGATGTAAATGGTCAAGGCCCAGGAGACCTGTCACTGGTCATATATACACTGTAAAAGCAGAAATTTTAAACAAGGAAGTGGAGTGGTCTGAGGCGTATCTTTGTTTCTGGTCTTTCCTCTTGCTATTATTTGCACAGGATACTTAAAGAATTTTGAAGGATTAAAGAAAAACCATGTGTTCTGAGATCTCCTACAACCTTTGGACATTGTTGAAGAGATGCAGGATGGCAAATGAGAAGTGGTGAAAGTTAAAAGGGACTTTCTAGTCCTATGTCAGATAGTTGTCTGGAACAGTGGATGGTGATTCAGCCCCAAACATGTTGGTTAAGACAGGTTAAATGCCTATGGACTATACTTATATGGCTGATTGCCCTGTGGTGTGCTTGGTCCTCAGGAAATAACACATCTGTCTCTGCAGTTTCTATAGCTAAGACTTAAAACTAACAGATGTCCCTATCTGTTAAGAGAAAATATTAAAAGGTTTCCCCCTAGTTTTAATACTGTTAGGGTCTTGCTTCCTTCATTAAAATCACTCAAATTTATTCTTTTGTACACAAAGCTAAAAGAGATATGGCAAAGCTAACTATCCTTGTAGGGAAGAGGTAACAGATGAAGCATTATGTGATATTTGTTATTGTATGTTTTGGAGTGAGTAGAAATCCACAGAGTAACTGGAACCTGGAGTACATGATATTGGAATTCTGTGTGTACGGTAGGGGCAGGGGGGGTGGTGGAGTGTGAGAAGGGTTAAACTAGTTAGTACATAGTTATGTGAATAAAATAGAAATGTAAAAATCTCAGAAAATATACACCCAAACTAGGTCTATCTAATTCAAACTAGATGCATGGGGAGGCTCTAGGCTTATTCCCATGGTGCCTCCCATGATCAAAACATTTCACAAATGTCTTTGGAAATTTATTTTACTTCCTACAGTAAGTAGGACTTACATCCTCAGTGCTTGGTAAATTTTTATCCTTTGAAGGTGAATTGATTTTTGTAAAATACCAAAAGTTATTCTAAATTGGAAGTGTGGGAATAAGGAGCTTTCATCAATCTGTAAAATACTACTTTTCTATTTTAAAAAATAGATTTTTTTTGTTGGCTCATAAATTAGTTCTATAGTCATTTTCTAAAGAGGAGTTCTAGAAGATGTCTAAACAGTAGCAGAAGTATCGGAAAATGAATGTGCCTACCCTAGATGAGGAAGAAATAACACTCCTTTGTATACCAGCAGTCTGGTTTTATTTTAAACTCAGTCTCCTTTCTTTATAGTTCTATTTTGTAGTTTGATAAGGCTTAAAAACACTTAAAATCATATTATCTGTGTGACCCTGGGCAAGTCACTTACCTCTGTTTGCCTCAGTTTCCTCATCTCTAAAATGAGCTGAAGAAAATTGTAAACCGTTCCAGTATCTCTGCTAACAAAGCATCTAATGGGGTCATGCAGAGTTGGACATGACTGAAATGACAGAATAAAAACTAGTGGATAGTGTTTTGGTTGCCCTGGTGTCCTTCCAGCATCAAGAGAACATGAGGAAACTCTCCTACCCAGCTTGGTTGAATTCCCATTGGTGAATTTGTCTCAGGAAATGAACAGGAGTTGCACAGAATGAGTGGCTTTGGATGGGCTGCTGTCTGTATGACATCAAAAGGCTCTATGATCCACTGGAGTATTGGGGCACAATGTAAAAGCAATGGTCCTCTTCCACCCCAGTTTTAACCATCTCCACAAATGCACTGGGTTGAATTCAGCTGGGTTGAAAGGGCCAGCTTACAGCTTGGGGAATCTTACATGGATTTTTTTCTCCTAAGAAAGTGTTTTTATTAGCTGGTTGGTTTCCCTCAAGACAAGAGGGAGTCGTATTTTATCTGAATGAATGAAGAAGCATTTATTAAGTGCTTACTCTGTGCAAAGCATAGTACCAAGCCCTTGGGGACACAAATAGGAAAACAAACTGATTCCTTCTCTTAAGGAGCTCCCAAACTAATGGGAAAAGACAACATATAGAGGTGTTTTTAGCAGCAGAGATGAAGGAAAGGCCTTGAAGGCCTAAGTCTTTCAGTGGGCAAATATCAAAACCCAGGCATCCTTTGGGTGCATTCCATATATGTGTTTCAGCTGGAGTTATTTCTCCCTTTACAGACTCAAACAGAGCTTTTCTAGTAGGCCTCTAATTTCAGAAACACCAGAGGGCAGCAGTACCCTTTCCATGAAAAAGAGCATTAAAAAAAACCTAAAAGAGAATGGAAGAAATAGCTCATCCTGTTACTTTTATAGGAAGAGGATTTTTATATAACTCATATGTTCGGTTCCTACCATGTGTGAATTTTTTCCCAACACCTTTGAAAATAATTTAATTTGGTTGAATATTTGGAAGTTTGAAAGTAAAGTCAATGATTTAGTACTGGAAGGGAACTTAGAGGTCATCAACATCCTTCTTCCTGATAAGGAAACTGAGGCCAAGGAATATCAAAGTACTTGCCCATCTCCTATAAAGTGTTAACAGGTGGAGCTAGGATTTGAATTCGGTTCTGGTGAATCCAAATCCAACACTGTTACTGCATCTTGTACTGCCTCCTTTACTTGTGTACACAAACACACAAAGACACACACATACACACACACACATATATACACAACATTCCCATTCTCTTCGGAGAATTTCCTGCCTTGGCCTACTTCTGCTGCAGAGCAGTGTTCTGCTTTCTTCTTTCCTTTCTATTTCAGTGAGGAATTTGGACTGGCTTGGGAAATATTGGCCTTCCCTGTAGTTGGGGCACTGATCCAACTCATCATTTCTCTTCCTGGAATTTTAGGAGTTAATTACTTACTTTTTATTTCTACCTGCTTCCTTAGGAAGGAAGCTTCTTGGTTTTAAATTGTTTCTGTCATACCTAACTTTTCAAGATTCCATTTGAGGTTTTCTTGGTCAAGATATTGGAATGGTTCACCATTTCCTTCTCCAGTTCATTTTCCAGATGAAGTAAACTGAGGCTAAGTGACTTGCTCAGGAAGTGACTGAGGATAGATTGGAACTCAGGTTTTCCTAATTCCAGGTTCAGCAATCTAGCTACTGTGCCACCTGGCTGCTAACTTAGGGAGGAGGCCCACGCTCTACAACTCCTGATCCCTTCCAGAAAGAGTTCTCTGACAAGTGATAACCTGAATCCTAATTTGCTGGTATGGCCCATAAAGAATCTCATGTACTAGGAATCAAAAATGCAGATTTAGCATCAGAAGGGTGAGTGGATCAGATGAACAGAACTACAGAACTTTAGAATTTGAAAGAACCTCAGTCAGTCAGTCAACACCCATTTAAATACTAAGTCCTGGGAGTTGTATTAAGTGCTTCAGGTCATCTATCCAACTCAGATGTGGCAGGCTTGAAGGTAAGGCTTAATTACAGAAGAAGAAAGAAAAGTACTGATGACACACTTTTATGTTTAATCTGTATTATTAAGATTTTCTTTATCACTTTCTTAAGTCTAGACAATCAATGTAACAGTAAATCAAGCATTTGCTGATTTTCAAGGTGCAAAATGTGTGCAAATGCTCACAGGGAAAATGTAACAATCAGTTCATGAGTTAGTTTCCTTCCTTCCTTCCTTCCTTCCCTCCCTCCCTCCCATCTTTCTTTCTTTCTTTCTTTCTTTCTTTCTTTCTTTCTTTCTTTCTTTCTTTCTTTCTTTCTTTCTTTCTTTCTTCCTTCCTTCCTTCCTTCCTTCCTTCCTTCCTTCCTTCCTTCCTTCCTTCCTTTCTTTCTTTCTTCCTCTTTTTCTTGACAAAGAGTCATATCACCTTTGCTTGCCTCAAGGAGTGATAACCCAGAACCTCCTTTAGGCAGTCTTTTCCACTTTCAGATAGTTCTAAGTGTAAAGTTTTTCCTTATTCTGGAATATGAAAATGATTTCATCAATACAGATACTTCTCCTAACAATGCAGATCACAACCTGTTAATATGTGTTCATTTTACATGATTTTTGTCCATATTCCCCCACAAATTTATCTCTATTGTTTCTTTCAAGCAATCTTAAATATTTCTGAGACCTTGCAGAAACCTTGTTGGAGGAGAACCTTTAAGTAGTGATTTATTCTACTGAATCAAATGCTTTTTTACAGGCAACAAACAATAAACATTTCACACAGGGAGATCTTAAAGTCTTTTCATCTTTTAGTTAATTGTTTGATGGCAAAGGTGTACTCTGCCTTACAATATTCTTTGTAAAAGTCTGCCTGTTCCCTTCTAATATTGTCATCAAGCATGGCCTTAATCTAAGTATAGATTATTCTCATAAAATTTTGTATAATGTAAAAGAAGGTAAATGGGCTGGTCGTTGTTACTATTCTCAGACAATTTTTGGAGGGCAATCACACCTAAGATTTGTTTCCATAACTGTGGTAATTTCCAAATACCTTTAGACTCAGTCCCTTCATGTAGTCAAAATTGTGTCACCTCCAGCACAGACCTACTCTGTGTATATTCTGATGTTTGAAGTAAAAAGAAATGATGAATCTACTGTCCTTGAAGGTAGAAATAGTCATAAAAATTCTTCGGGATTTCTTCCACCTTTTGTCTCTTTGCAGATTTCCTTTTAATTTTATTCTTTCCCTTGCCTTTTTAAAACTTCCACCAATTGCTCGCAGGTCCTGCTCTTTCATGAGTAAGTTCTTTAAATATGCCAAGGCAGCTATTATGCCCCTGTTCCCCAAGACTACTCCTCTTCTGGGCAAACATGACTAGCTCCTTTAATTGATTTATCCATGAATGGTGATCTATCCATGATGGTGAAGATCACCATCCTGGATGTACTTCTCAAGACACTCTTCATCTTTTCAATATCCTTCCTAAAAATTGTGGTGCCCAGAAAAGAACATAATACTCCAGATGTTGCCATTTATAGAAATATGGCTCATTTAGAGGTCTTGACTTTACTAGTTGCATTATATTCACCCTAATGGAATTTGGAATAATATTCAAGCTCCCAATGTTTCTTAAAACCTAGGGGAGAATTTGGGGATTTGAGAGTGTTGACCAAATAATCTGTGAAGGGACAAGTGAACTAGGGTATTTTTATATATCTCTTAAGCTAGAATGTATAGAAGCTATATCCCAGTAAAAACATTTCATCAGATGGGCTAAAATAATTGAAGGACCTCAAACTCATTGATGGGTGATTGAGGGGGGGTGTCTGCCTCAAGCCTGTGAAGACATCCCCCTGTGCAATGAATAGATGAGAATAATGTATTCCAATGGCCATGAAGGTGACTGAAGCAGGCAGTATGGAGCCCTGAGAGCCTGATCAGACATCAAAGATGCCAAGGTCATCCACTGGGCCATGGCTAGTCATCTTGGCTTTTGTCTTGCCACTGGACTTGGTTGACCAGAAGAGAGAGCAAGGCTGATGACTTTGTGCAGCTCTGACTCACTTAAATCCAAATTCATGCATGAGTCAAGCCATTGCCCCATGTTGTCATTGATCCTCTCCAAAAAAAAAAAAAAAAGACAAACACCAACAATGACAAGAAGCTTGAATTCTAGGGCTTTCCAAGTTACTTTAAGCTTACATAATATCTAAGAAACCATCAGGGGCAAGAGGGTTTATAGCTATGATCTCGGTGATAAATATTCTCCAGAGAAAGTTCACACCTAGTTCTTCATTTTTTTCTCCAGCATCCTTTCAGATTGCTTTGATTTTGTGGAATACTAGAAACAGCTTAAAAAAGCTTTCCTTTCCCTATCATATCTGACCAATCACTTATTAGCTTGTGACTCTAGCAACAGGATGCCACTTTGTTCTTAGCCTATTGTTTTAAGTTAATGGAGATCTGATTAATAACTGAATTTATTTCCTTGAGTCACAGCCTTGCTCTTCTAAAATATTTGCGAAAGAACTGTTTTTTCTGTGCCATATTTTTGTTGTCTTTATTATAAAGTTTGTGAACTACTCTGGAAACACTGGGGGAAAAATTAACAACCCCTGAGCCCTTCAGAAGAAAGACTTGACTTTGCTAAGCCACAATCATAGTTATTACACCATCACACACCAGAGGATTTTCTTATTGTTTATCAGTGCACAAATCAGCTCTAGGGTGAATAGTCTGGTATTTGTTTGAATCTGACACTTAACTTTGAACTTTAGGCTTTGAAATTTCCTCTCAGTTTCAGGCATATAACCTTGAGAAATTGAATTCTCTAGAGATGGGAGAAACTGGAGCTAAGCATGACTTTCAGATATAGAATAGGATTAAAGAGATCCATCCTGTTAAAGTTATTTACCATTGACATCTTTGAATATAAATGTAACCCTAAGGGCTGTGAAGCTTAAGCCTGGCCAGCCTAAAGGGAACAAAGAGAGGTTTGGATATTATATCTATAGGATAAACTACCCCCACCCAAACAACTGCAAGAAACACATTAAATGGATATTGGATAAACATTGGATTTTGATCCTAGGAGGGAAAATGTGGTTAAGGAGAAATTCTATTTTCACTTATAACAAATCTATACTAAAGAATAACTAAAATAATATTAATGATTAATCTATAACTAAAAGACCAATGGGATAAGGGACTGAATCTGATTTTGTGTTCATTCTTTGTTGCCGAAGCAGACCATGCCATCAGAGAAATAATGACATGACTTGCACTTGACTTTGTTTTGAGTGAGGGAGGGCTGTGCAAGTCACCAGCCTCACTTCTCCTCCAGAGCCATCTGAATCCAGTGACCAGATATTCATCGGGATGACTGGAGATGACCCAGGATGCACTGGGAGACCTTGGCCAAAGTCTATGCAGGTACTCACTTAGGGTGAGGTAATGCCCATTCAGTGAATAGGCATCTTTAAGAAGTAGCCAAGGGATGTGATTTTATGAGAACAGTGAACCCCAAGGTGAGGAAACTATCTACCATTTCAACAAGAACAAATGCTTAGAGCACTGAGAGGGTAAATAGTTTTCCTCAGCTTACACATCAAGAATGTCAGAGACTGGACTTAGCCCCCACTTTTCTTGTTTTGAGGACAGATATATCTCTAACCATTAGACCATGTTACATTTCATTAACTTATATCCTGAAGCACAGCAGAGATGTTAGAAGTGAGACAAGCTCTTTTAATGACTGAATCTTTCTACTAGGGAAGAAACTGATTGAAATGATGGCTTGGTTTTTTTTAGAAAAAAATGAACCACAATAGTCAAGTACATATACCATCTGCAAGGTGTAATAAATACTAAAAGTTTTCAATATCAAAAGTTAAACTCCATTTGACCAAATTTTATAAGGCACTTCACTATGTGCTGGATATGCAGGTACAAGGACAGAAATTCCTGACTCAGGGAGCTCATATTCTACTGGGAAGATACAACATGTACATAGATAAGCAAATACAGATTTATACAAATTTGAAGAGGGAGAGAATACTACAAAAGTAGCCAACTTATTGTTGAGAAAGACAATTCATAGGATCTATATGGTGGGATGTGAAATTATTATGGGTCAAATATAAAATTGCTTCATTTTTTCCCCAGATGTTTCTGTAGGAGATATTGTAGGGGAAATTGTCAACATATGTACATGTCTATCAGTATAAGTCAGAGGCAATGTAGCCCAGTGGAAAAAGTATTAACTTAGGGTCAGGGGTCCTGGGATTAAGAACTACCTTGAGTTCTTATTAGCTGTGTGACCCTGGGCAAATTGCATCACTTTTTACAACTCTAATTACCTCATTGATCAAATGCATATAACAATACTTGTTATGGGGAGGAAAGTGCCTTGCAACCCTAAAAGCTGTATAGAAATAAAAGCTACTATAGAAAGGTTGCTTATCAAAAAGAAAGTGATGGATAATACATTAAAAATATATCAACACAAAAAATCAGCCACTGTTTCTTCATTACATATTACAGATGGTCTATGGACCTACCTATTATAAAATATATTTTTAGAACACAAGCTACCATTTCAACAGTTGTTTTTCTTTGGGACAAATTTCCTTTGGTGCTAATTTCTGATTGTGATTTATTGACTCTTAATGTAATTTGTAATGTTGGTTCAAATATTCAATAACTTTGACATTGACTATTTGAGTATTAGAAGACCTGAATTCAAATCCTAGCTCACGTACTAGTTCTGTTCTCTTGGATAAGTGACAACCACTCAACTTTAGGAAGATGGGAGATGTGTGGCAGAAAGAGAATTCCTCTTAGAGGGATGACAGAAAACTTCTGGTCAGCCAGGCTTTCAGTTTATGTGTTATCTTCAACTGTTACTTTTACTCATCCCACACATTCAATATTTTGCCAAATTCTATTTTTTCTACTTTTGCAGCATCTCTCATATACATTCCCTTCTCTTTTCTGAATGTAGCCACCATGGTGCATGCCTCACTACTTCATGACCAAAATATTGCATGAGCCTTCTGGTTGAGTCCCTGTTTCTCTTTACTCCAGAGTCCATCTTGGGCTGACAATGACACAGCCAGAGGAAACTGCATTTTATTCTAGAGGCAGCTGTGTGGAGGATGAATTGGAGAGAGAATAAGAGAAAGGAGGAGAAAAGAACTGGGATAGATCAACTTCTTCCTCAAGGAAGATACTCAGCTGCAGTTCTCATTGTCCACAGGACCTTGAAGGGAAATAGCTTGAAAGAAAACCTTTTCTGTAGTAGACCACTCTGGAACTTAGGTCTCATTCTCAGTTATAGCTTGTTTGGGAGGCACTTAAACTGAACCTCTTTTCAAATATGAAAACTTATTCTCTGACTGGTAATTAGCATGGTATCCTGCACATGTGTGCTTGTCCTTTGTTGCTGAAGAAGACCATGCCATTAGAGAAATAATGACATGACTTGCACTTGACTTTGTTTTGAGTGAGGGAGGGCTGTGCAGGTCACCAGTCTCACTTCTCCTCCAGAGCCATCTGAATCCAGTGACCAGATATTCATCAGGATGACTGGAGATGACTCTGGATGATGCAATTGTGGGGTTAAGTGACTTGCCCAACATCACACAGCTAGTGAGTGTCAAGTGTCTGAGGTGAGATTTGAACTCAGGTCCTCCTGACTTCTGCACAGGTGCTCTATCCATTGCACCACCTAGCTGTTCCCATCTTGCACATAATAGATCCTCAATAGATGTTTGTTACAATAATTGAATATTTGCAGAATACTCCTATCCAGAACCAGACATAATATTAAGAGATAGGCCATTTAAGATCACAGAATTTAGAATTGGAGGGGAACCTGGGAAGATAAAGTAATCTGCCCAAGGACACACAGGCAGGAAAAGAGTAAAAATTCAAGAATAGGTCGTAAAATGCAAATTCCTCATTGTTTCCACTCTACCCTATTATTTTTGTTAGAATCCTGGTGATCTCTCAAGTTAGAGCCCCGATGGACCCTTACATCCACATTGCTTGGTGTGGGCATGAGGCTGGGCCTTTCAGAGTTACAAAACAGGAAGAAGACAAGTCAGTTTCCCTCCAAGATCATTAGATTAGAATTGATAAGGACCTGTTAACAAAAGATCCCAGGACTGAAAGGGGACCCTACATAAAACAGAGTCTAATCACAGATTACAAAAGCATTTGTTGTCTGAGAAGAACTTGCAATAGAAGAGTTGCAAGGAAACAGGAGAGAGAGAGAGAGAGAGAGAGAGAGAGAGAGAGAGAGAGAGAGAGAGAGAGAGAGAGAGAGTTCTCAGCTGCTCAAAAAGGGAGAAGAAAAGGGTGAGATATTAATAGTTTCTAGAGGCTTTCAGATGGGGAGTGGGGGGTTAAGGGAGAAGACATCTGTAGACATAATAAGCCAGGGAGCAGAATGTTTAGAAAGTCCTGAGCAATGTCTCAGTCTGCAGCTGCTGCTCAAGGCTGTTTTTGAGCTGGTCAAGGCTGGCTCTGTGGTTTCTGACAGTTCCAAGCATCTCCAAATTCAGCTAGAGTTCCCTCACAAAAGATCACTGATATGTCAAGTAGATTTGAGCCTCAGAAGTCCTTCTGAATGGCTGATTTTTGTATAACCCTATTGTCCTGTTCCCCTGAAAGAAGATAAGTTTCAACAAATATAACAGGTTAGTACAGTCATTACAGGGCCCTTGTTCACAGACATCAGAAATCATTTAATCTAACATACTTATTTTACAGAAAAGGAAACCAAGACCAGAGAAGGTAAGTAATTCATTCAAGGTCATACAGGTTGTGTAGGCTAAGTTTTGAATCTAGAGCCTCTAATTCCAAATATAGAACTCTTTCTACCATACCAAACCACAGCCTTTTTGGAAAGATAACCTGTGTTCAGAAAACAGAGAGCTTCACTCAGTCAAATCTTATCCAGGTGTCTTGTGGGTAAAAGAGGCAAAACCTACATCGATTATATCAGAGGATTATGTCCCACAATTGACATTATCTTCTCTGATGCTACTTCTTGGCTGAGTACCAATTCATTAAGCCACATTAGATTGCTTAAATAAGTCTTAATGTATGGTGGCTGCAAAGAAATACTTTATTAAAGCCTGTCTTTATTTCCTCAGTTTCCCAGTTAGTTAACCCATGAACTCACCAATTAGTGGTGAAAATTATATGTAAAATGAATATCTAAGTGAGTAAAACTTTGAATGCAAGTGGTATGAACTTACCTATAAAAAGAAATTGGATAGCACAATGGATTAAAAATCAGAATATGACAAAATGTTATTTATAAGAAACACATTTAAAAATAAGAGATACACAAAGAGTTAAAAATAAAGGGTTGGAGTAGAATTTATTATGCATCAACTGATGCAAAAAAAGCAGGGGTAGCAATCATGATCTCAGATAATGTTAAAGTTAAAATAAATTTAATTAAAAGAGGATAACTACATTTTGATAAAAATTATAATAGATAACAAAACAATATCAATAAACAACCTAATCTTAAAGAATGAGTGGGTTAAAGAACAAATTATAGGAAAATTAATTTCATTAAAGAGAATGCCAATAGTGAGACAACGTATCAAAACCTGTGGGATACAGAAAAAGCAGTAATCAGAAGAAAATTTTTATCTATAAATGCTTTCAATTAAGTGGAGAAAGAGCCAGTCAATTAAAAAAGCTAGAAAAAGAACAAACTAAAAATCCCTAATTAAACACTAAATTGGAAATGCTAAAAATTATAAGTGAGATTAATAAAATTGAGTGCAAAAAATAAATTACTTAATAAAACTAGGAAAGAGTTTTATGAAAAAATAAAATAGAAAATCATTGGTTAATGTGATTTTAAAAGGAGAGAAAACCAAATCATTAGTTTTAAAAATGAAAAGTATAAATATACCAGTAATGAAGATGAAATTAAAGTAATTATAAGGGATTTGTTTTGCCCAATTATATGCCATTAAATTATCAATTTAGGTGAAATGGAAGAATATTTACAAAAATATAAACTGCATAGTTTATCATTACATGCCTAAACCAAGGAGAGTGAAAACAGAGAAAGAAACTTATAGACCAATCTCATTAATGGATATGGATGCAAAAATCCTAAACAAAACACTGTCTAAAGACTACAACAATATATTACAAAGATTATACATCATGACCAAGTGAGTTTTATCCCAGGAGTGCAGGGGATGGTTTACCATAAGGAAAGCTAATACAACATAATTGATTAAAAAAAATAAGAGTCGTAAAGCCATATGAATATGCCCATAGTTGTAAAAAAGCTTTTGATAAAGTACAACACTCATTTCTATTAAAAATACTTGAAAAATAGATATAAATGCATTTTTTCCTCAAATTGATGAAAAACATTTACTTAAAACTATCAGCAAGGACTATTTGTAATGGGTATAAACTAGAAGGCTTTCTAGTAAGATCAGATGTAAAACAAAGATGCCCACTATCACCAATATTGTTTAATATTGTATTGAAAATCCTAGCAATAACAATAAATGAAGAAAAAGAAATACAAGAAATCAGGGAATGAGGCAATGAAACCATTGCTTTTTTCAGAAGATATGATATACTTTGAAAATCCCAAAGACACAAGTAAAATATTAGTTGAAACAATTAATAATTTAACAAAATAGCAGGATATAAAGTAAATCAACATAAATCATCAGCATTCTTATAGATCATAAACAAAAACCTGCAAGAAGAGATAGTAAGAAATATCTAATTTAAAATAACTCTAGATTGTATAAAATATCTGGGTATAAAAATATAAAATAATATAAAAATTAAAGAACTCTAGACATTATAAAACATTTGCCAAACCAAAACCAAGAATTATATGAACAAAATTATATTAAAAAACTTTTTATAAAAATAAAATCAGACTTAAATAATTGGGAAAATATTAAGTGTTCATGGTTAGACAGGATCAGTAAAATAAAAAATTGGCAATTTTACCCATTAGTTTATAAATTCAATGTCATCTCAATTAAATTAGCAAAAAATGGTTTTACTGTTAGAAAAATTCATAGCAAAATTTATTTGGAAGAAGAAAAGATCAAACATATCTAAGGAGCCTATAAAACCAAATGTGAAAGAAGGAGGTTTAGCAGTACCAGATCTTAAACTATATTATAAAGCATTAATTATCAAAATCATCTGCTATTGGCCAAGAAATAGAAAGGTAGATCAGTAGAACAGAGTAGACATACGATTACAGTAGCAAATGACTACCATAACCTTGTGTTTGACAAGTATAAAGACTTAAGTTTTGGGGACCAGAATTCATCATAAGAATTTTTGGGAAAGCTAGAAAGCAGTCTGGCAGAAACTGGGCATAGATCAAGATCTTACACCATTTACTAAGATAAGGGCAAAATGTATACATGAGGCCAAGATGGTGGAATAGAAAGATTCACATATGCTAGCTCCGAACCCACAGTCCATAAAATACCTGTAAAGAAGAACTCCCAACACATTCTGGAGCAGTGGAAGCCACACAACCACGGAGTGGAGGAGATTTCTGTTCCAGAGAGCCCTGAAAAACAGACACCAAAGGTCCGTTGTGCACCAGACCCAGAGCAGAGCCCAGCCCTGCCTTGGCTGCACAGCACTGAGAGGAACAGATCCCAGCAGGCTTCAGGGACAGAATCTCCAGGAGCTGCGAAGGTCCCTCCACCCACAGGCGCAAAGATTAGTGAGAGAGTCTTTATGGCTGGTCAAGAGGGGAGCAGGGTGTCCCCATAACTCAGCAGCAGTGGAGGCAGTGGCAGACAGGGGCTCCCAAAGCAGGCAGGAGCTCAGATCCATTACTGAAGGTTTCCACATAAACCCCCTGAGGGAACTGAGCCCCGTGCCCCAACCTGAGCAGCTGAACTTAATCTCACACTGAACAGCAGCCCTGCCCACACCTGAGCACCTGAATTTGATCTTACACTGAATAGCAGCCCTGCCCCCGCTGAAAGCCCTGAGGCTGGGAAGCAGCATTTGAATCTCAGACACCAAGCACTGGCTGGGCGGATCTGAAGGCAAGGTGGGTGTAGAAAGGAATCTCAGAAGTCAAGTAACTGACTGGAAAAATGCCCAGAAAAGGGAAAAAAATAAGACCATAGAAGATTACTTTCTTGGGGATCAGATATTTCCTCCCTTTCTTTCTGATGAGGAACAACAATGCTTACCATCAGGAAAAGACATAGAAGTCAAGGCTTCTGTATCCCAAACATCCAAAATAAATATTTAATGGGCTCAGACCATGGAAGAGCTCAAACAGGATTTTGAAAATCAAGTTAGACAGGTGGAGGAAAAACTGGGAAGAGAAATGAGACAGATGCAAGAAAAGCATGAAAAGCAGGTCAACACCTTGCTAAAGGAGACCCAAAAAAATGCTGAAGAAAATAACACCTTGAAAAATAGGCTAAC